>JAKWJA010002496.1:27735373-28443173 GCA_027704765.1 Solanum habrochaites
TCATACACGAGACGGATTTTAAGCTTCTACTTACCCTTTTCCGTGCATGATATTTTCTTTATGCAGGTCCACAGGTGTTACCATCAGGCACATTCATCAGATCAAGACCCCGGTGGGCACTGTTGATATCGACCTCATCAGGGATGAAGCCTATAATATGGATCCACGCAAAGGTCCCTGTCCAGAGTTGCCTCCACTTGGTGACAATCTAGCAGATGCGGTGGCACAACCTCACTCGGCTACGCAAGACGCTTCTGAAACCACTTACACTACCCCGGTCGAGTCTATCCTGGGTAGTAGCACTGCCCTGATCTCCTCTCGGTTATCCCCTTTCCCCGCTCTTTTACCGCTTGCTAGGGTCAAGAAACTAGACGCACATATGGCTACACTTTTGCATCACATACAGCCTTGGATGCGGTGGTCTATTTATGAGGCAGAAAAGCACTTGGAGCGGAGAATGGTCTAGCACACAGAGGGGAGGATCGCTGAGGTTCATCAGTGCTTGGACGCTTTTGAGTTGCGGGTGCTAGACCGGCCAACCCTCAGGTGGATATGTCGACCCTTGAGGCTGCGGTCGAGATTCTTAGAGTAGACATTGATATGATTATAGAAGATAGGGTGCCTGAGTCTGAGGTCCCTTATGCAGAGCCTACTGACGACACAGTGATGGCGTCCTTATCCGCCACTTCTAAGATTCCACCACCTTCCCCTCGAGAGCATTCCAAGAGGCATAGGGATCGATAGGATTATGAGGCTAGATCACGAAATAACGAGCGCCGTGAGATAGAGTAGCTACTGCGGCATCTAGCTCAAGAGATGTGACGATAGCGGGAGGCACTGCTGATAGTGCTGTTGTTGATGAGGACATTACTGAGGGTGTCCAGATTACAAATGTAGTGGGTTCCAGGGAACCGGACCCACCAGCTTGCTGATCGTCGCTGCTTTGCGCCCTAGGTTTGCTTCACCTACCACTCTCGTATTTCAATTTTTTTTATGCATTGGGGACAATTGAATGTCTTTTTGTTGGGGGTGGGGTAAATGGAAAGTGAGTGCTAGGGTGAAGTCTGAGTAGCCCAATTCACTATCCTTTTTTGGAGTTTTCTTGCCTGTGTTCTTTTTTTCCAAGAGAGTGATTGTTTTTACAGTTGAACCGGCATGTTTATATCTTGTTTACATAATTTAACTCTAAATCATGATGGATAAAATGAGATCCTAATGAAATGAAAATGATGCATTACTAGGAATAGTAATTGATAAATCTGTGGCTCTAAGCATGACATAGAGATACAATACTGCATGACACTAAGTCTAAAATCTGGTAGAGTAATGATATATCAAGTGACTGTGAGGAAGATTTAAATAGTCCACTATTTGTACTGATCTAGAACTTGCCCAGTTCGTCCTGCTAAAAGTAAGTTTTAATAGACAATTAGGAAAGGATCATAGGCCCTTGCTCAATATAGCCCTTTTTAGCCTAAATAACAAATTGAAATTAATACTTCTTTGATCCAAATGATTTAAGCTTAAGCTAGACCTCTCTTTTTCACTGCAACTGATCTTTTCCGGGAATAATGTGTCGGCCCTAGTCCCTCTTTGGACATGTGCACCTCACGTAATGCCAAAAGCATAAGTTGAGGGTGGCTAATGTAGTAAACAACCTTTTTATGGACCTGACCCAGCTTTGGGTATTGTGTACTTTGACTCATGGCAAATCCATGGGTTGAGGGTGACTATTATGAGGAATGCTCTGGAAAGGCAGGTTGAATGAACAAAGAGAGAAAAGAACAAAATTAAGTGACTCAACAATAAGTTGAAAGAAAACTGAAATAATCAAAAAAATTATATTAAATAAAAAATACAATAAATACAAGCAAGAAAAGAAGAAGAGTCACTTACACAAATGAAGAAAGAAGGGTAAATATCACGGTGAAAGAATATGAGAAACTAGGCAAAATAAAATAATAAAAAGTGGTATGTTTAGCCGATATGTCAAGGAGGGGAAAAAGTCACTAAAGTATATCTAAATATACCCTACCTTACCCGGAGCCTATATTATAAGCTAAGAAAGTCCTATCGTGATCCTAAGATTTGTGTAGCCTACTTAAAGTAGTGAAAATAAGGGCAAGCTTATGGCAATATGTATGAATGAGTTGTGAATTTTTTCTGCGAGTGAGTATTGAAAAGTAATCCTTTTACTCAAACTGAAATCATTGAGTGAAAAATGAGGATGTTGTTTTGAAGTGAGGAAACTAGTTGTAATACCTAAAATATTAGCACCTCGGTGAGAAATTGAAAAGGATAGGTGTTAGGACGTGGCGAGTCTATGTCAAGGTCTGATTCAACATAATTAAAGCTTAATAGTGATAACATGCATAAATATGATGATACTGATTGGTATTGATAGCCAAATGATTGCGAAAGATAAAACATGGATAGTATTGTAAAAAGATTTTTTAGTGAGTCATACTGCGTCACTTGAGGACTAACAACGAATTTAAGTTGAGGGTGTTGATATATCGTGGTTTCACGATATTTTAATGCTTTTTCCTTAAGTTTAGTGTGTGTCCAAAAGCCTCTTTGTATTAATTTTTATGTAAGTTTCTCTTTATTTGCAGGAAATCTATCTAAAGATGAACACGAAAGTTTTTGAGTGAGAAATGCAGAAAAGTACCACCTACGGATCTTGTGATGGTCCGTCGTGCCTGTGACGGTCCGTACGTGGCATCGTAGTGAAACTGGTGAAGAAAGATGGGGAACACTGACAAAGTGTGGGGTTACGAAGTGCGTGACGGACCGTCGTAGCCATGACGGTCCATCCTGCTAGTTCGCTGTGAAGATCGGAGAACTAGTCCCAGTACCTAAATTCAAAGAGTTTAGGTGTTATGGAACGGAGACCCTCGGTGGTACGTTGTGACTGTGACGATCCGTCATACCTGCCATCGAGGGTAATGAAGAAAGCTGTAGAAGAATTTGCAATGTTTGGGACGACGGTGTCAATGATGGCCCGTCGTAACCACGACGACCCGTTGCGAGGTCAGTTCACCCAGCCGCGTTTTGACAGATTTTCAGCAAATAAAGTCTTTCTTTGATTAGGTTTTTGTTTTGTATAAATATTTCAAAAAATCTCATTTTTTGGGTTAGACTCTAGCTCGACCTTCTAATTAAAGTCACCCCCATAGAAAATAAGATCTTATAGAACTCGTCAAGGAAGTCTTAGGGTTCTTTACTAACCTTCAGCCCAAAGAACGTAGGAGGATTCGGCGTAATTAATTCCCTCAAGCGATAATCCATGGTACTAGCATTTGGTGCACACGGGGTCGAACTTCCTAGTTTCGTTGATCAGTCAAAGCGTGTACTTGAGTAGTTAAGGATTGAGCATGAGTATTCTTAGCTTTCGAAAAACATAGAAAAGCATACCTTATCTCTCCATCGGTCAAAGACCGAGGAGTGACTTGAGCTTTGCCACCCAAAGGAATTTGTTCTTAAGGAGGGGTTGATTGCCTAGTTTACAAGCTAGGTTGTCTTGGGTAGGAGCTCCCGTATTAGCAATATCTTCTTCAACTCTTCTTGCGGCTGACCTTCTAGTAGTCATCGCCGATAAACTCAATAAAATGGTTATATTAAAAGAGACATAAAATCGAGAGTCTTGAGGCCCAACATAAGATTACCAAGAAGAAAATTTACTAAGCATCACATAAGATCTTATTAAAAAGTGTGGCGCACTTAAAATTTTTCAACAAAACTGTACATAAATGTGGTTTAGTGAGACATCAATCCTAAGGTTACTCAACCTCACTCTCTTATACAAATATTGTCACGACTGGAGGAACCCCCTGTACATAATTTATTTCTTCATCGTCAAAAAAGACTTAGATTATCCCTTAGCATTCGTCATAACATATCATAGGTCAAAAATGCGGAAAATATAAAACTTTTACATAGTGAAATATACTTAGACTTGTCACATATCATATAGACTCGTCGCTTATTGTGTTTAAATAGACTTCTTAATTAGCATAGGCAAATCATATAAGAGACTAATATCTTTTATCAAATTTAAAGAATCTCAAACGAGTCCAATATTTTGACATAGTAATTACAAGTACAATATGAAACACATAGGCTTATATAGATAGCCTTAAGAAATAAGGAAAGAAATTTTTTTTTATACATAACAATCCTAGTAAGGTATACAGGTGGAACCATCCTCAAACATTGAGGAGTTACCAAATTTTAGATGATTTCCAAGTCTTCTCGCAAATGGCCTCCAAGAACATCAACAACCCAAACTTACATATTAGTAGAAATATAAATAATATGGGTTAGTATAACCACTTTTACTAAGTATGGAAACATATGCACACAAAGCCATTTGAAATCATGCCCAAAAGGGACAATTTGTGTAGAAACATGCTAATTCATTTTAAATGCCTTTATGCACACAAAACACTTAGAATTTAGAAATTTGGGTACTGAGATCGACTCTCTGAACGTCACGACGGGGTGGCAGGATGGACCGTCTCAGGCATGACAGGCCGTCACAGACCCTTGGTAAAAATCTAGTCTCTGAACTCTGTGACGGAAGCAGCAGGACAGACCGTCGCAGGCACGACGGCCCGTCATAGACTGCGTAATCCCAGGCTGGGTCGGATTTCTGTTAAATGTTTTAAGGGGCGTTTTGGACTATTCCTGCTTATAATTACAAAGTGAGTGGTTTAATGTTTATAATTTAATTACTTGGGGGTTAAAAGGGAGAACCTTGAAACAAGTAGTGGGGTATTTTATCATCTTTTATACTAAATTATATGATTATTAGGGTAAAAGAAAAAGGGTTTTGAATAATAAAAATAGAAAGAATAGGGAGAGAGAGGGAGAAACAAACGAGAGAAAGAGAAAAACGAAGAGGAAGACAAAGACTTTGAAGATTAGCTTGCTTGATCACGAATTCTTCGGTGGAGGTAGGTTATGGTTTATGCTATTCGTAGTAAACTCTTAATAGCGAATGATATGTATTGGGTAGTATTGTAAACCCTTCTATATGCTTAATTGTATACTCGTATGAATGTGATTACATAATTGTGATAAAATAAGCATGATGAAGCTATTGAATCCTAAATCTTGAAAAACCCTAATCTGTCTTGTTAATGAGATCGATGATGCCTTGGTATAAAAGAAGGCTTGATGAACTAAAGTGGTGAGAGTAGTGGAACGGGTGTCACGAATCGACACGTAGAATTAGGGGATCGGGTGTCACGAACCGACACGTAGAATCGTATTATCGTCACGAACCGACACGTAGAATTAGGGGATCGGGTGTCACGAACCGACACGTAGAATTAGGGGATCGAGTGTCACAAACCGATACATAGAATAAGGGGATCGGGTGTCACAAATCGACACGTAGAATTAGGGGATCAGGTGTCACGAACCGACACGTAGAATTAGGGGATCGGGTGTCACGAACCGACACGTAGTATATGGAGCGGAGTGTCACGTACCGACACGAGAGAAATAAACATAATGAATCTTGAAAGACGTTAATATGCTCAATCTTATGAACCTAATTTCCAAATGGGTATGGCATTGAGTCTTGAGTCCTCATGGGTGAACTTGGCGGTGCTTATTAATGATTATAGAACTTGTTGTTGCTACATGTTGAGTATTGTAGTTGATTTATGATATTATTTGATATATACTATTTTCTATTTTGAGTTGGCCGATGATACCTACTCAGTACTTGTGTTTTGTACTGACCCCTACTTGTATGTTCTGTCTTTGTCATTCGTGGGGTGCAGCAAACGTGCCATCATCTTCAACTCAGCCGCAACTCTATCCAGTCTTCATCAATCCAGATTTCAGGGTGAGCTATTGCTTCTAGCTTGGACTAGATCTTCCTCGTCATGTCTTGATGCCTTGAGATTCTGGCATGGACTAGCTTTTTACTTATTTTAGCTTCTTAGATACTCTTAGATTAGTAATTTTAGGATAGATGTTCTTGTGGTGTTGACTTCCAGGTTTTGGGAATAAATAGTATTGAGTTTTTATAAGTTATTTAATCGATTTTCATTAATGAGTTTTAAGTCTTCCGCATTATATTTTGTTATTTATGGTTGAAACGTTGGGAAGTGGATGGGTTGGTTCGCTCACATAGTAGGATAAGTGTGGATGCCAGTCGCGGCCCGTTCTGGGTCGTGACAAACTTGGTATCAGAGCATTAGGTTCGTTGGTCTCATCACACAAGAACAGGTCTAGTAAAGTCTTAAGGAACGGTAGGGGGACGCCTTTACTTTTCTTTGAGAGGCTATAAGACTTTAGGAAAATTCTATTCCTTCTTTCTTTCGTGCTATTACTTGGATCCAATTGGTATCTAGGTGATACAAATTGGTAACTGACCATCTTCACTCTATTTCGCAGATGGTTAGAACTAGAGCAACGACTACGTCAACACCAGTACCAGCGGGACAGGGTGCGTCTGAGCCAGCCACTGGGTTGTAGCTCGAGGAGGAGCAGCGATAAGAGGCCGTGGTAGAGGTCGTGGGAGGACGTCCTCTAGAGGAAGAGGACAAGCACCTGCCCCATCTAGTACTTGGGCGGTGACTCCTCCACCGACTGAGGAAGTAGTAAGAGAGGGTGAAGAAGGGGAAACTGACCAAGTGCAGAATGAGGAACTACCACCTCAACCTACCCCAGAGATGATAAATCAGGTTCTTGCTTATCTTAGTGGGTTATCTGATCAAGGTCAAACACCTCCAGTTTTTTCTGCACCAGCACCTCAGGTTTCGGAGGTACAACATGCAGCTACTATGGCTCCCCGCATGGATGCCTCATTGGAAATAGGCACGTTTCCTCGTCTGACTACAGGGCCTATAATGACAAATGATTAGCATGAACTTTTCAATAAGTTCTTGAAATTGAAACCTCCAGTCTTCAAGGGTGCTGAATCTGAGGATGCCTATGATTTTCTGGTTGACTGTCATGAGCTACTACACAAGATGGGTATAGTAGAACGGTTTGGTGTTGAGTTTGTGACTTATCAGTTTCAAGGGAACGCCAAAATGTGGTGGCGGTCACATGATGAGTGTCAACCAACAGAGGCACCACCTATGACTTGGGCGTCATTCTCTAGCTTGTTTATGGAGAAGTATATTCCCCGGAATTTGAGGGATAGGAAAAGAGATGAGTTCTTGAGCCTAGAGCAAGGTAGGATGTCGGTTACTGCATATGAGGCTAAGTTTCACGCATTATCCAGGTATGCCACCCAACTATGTTTCTGTCCACAAGAGCGGGTTTGCCGTTTTGTGAAGGGGTTAAGGTCAGAATTGCGGATTTCAGCCTTACAGATAGCGGCTACGGCAAAATCCTTTCAAGAAGTGGTAGACTTCGTGATAGAGGTGGAAGGAGTGAAGCCAGATGACTTCACCATGGCATCGACATCAAAAAGGTTTCGAAAGGGAGGTGAGTTTAATGGTTCTTACTCTAGAGGACAGGGTTCAGGAGGTTACTCAGTCCGACCAATTCAGTCTTCACTACAGACTATAGTTGGGGGTCCACTTCAGACCTGTCAACACTTCTCCGAGAGACCTATGCTTGACTCCAGGGAGTGTTATGGATGTGGGGAGACTGGACATATTAGGAGGAATTGTCCGAAATAGAGTTATAGACCCCCAATAGCTAGAGGTAGAGGTGGTCATGGTAGAGGCCGTTATTCTGGAGAACGCGGTGGCCGAGGTAATGGTGGTCACCAAAACGGCCGGGTTAACTAGCAAACTGGAGCCACTACAGCACAACATGGTAGGGGCAACGGGCAGACAGGTGATAGGGCCCATTTTTACGCTTTCCCTGGGCGGTCTGAAGCGGAGGCATCAGATGTTGTTATCACAGGTAATCTTTTGGTTTGTGATTGTATGGCTTCTGTATTATTTGACCCTGGCCCTACATTTTCATATGTATCTTCCGCATTTGCTAATGGTCTTAATTTACATTGTGAATTGTTTGACATGTCTATTCGTGTTTCTACTCCGGTGGGTGAGTTTGTGATAGTTGAAAAGGTATATAGGTCTTGTCTTGTGACTTTTGTGGGGAGCAATACTCATGTAGAATTGGTTATCTTAGAAATGGTTGACTTCGATGTAATTCTGGGTATGACTTGGCTTTCTCCAAATTTTGCAATCTTAGATTGTAATGCTAAAACTGTAACGTTGGCCAAGCCTGGGACAGATCCGTTAGTATGGGAGGGTAACTACACTTCCACTCCAGTTCGTATCATCTCCTTTCTTCGTGCTGTGTTTAACGTTCTTGGCACACCTCAGGGATGATACTACCCAAGTACCTTCGATTGAGTCGATTATGGTAGTTCGTGGTTTTCTGGATGTGTTCCCTGCACACCTTCCTAGTATGCCACCGGACAGGGATATTGACTTTTGCATTGATTTGGAGCCGAGTACTCGTCCCATTTCCATACCCCCTTATAGAATGGCTCCAGCAGAGTTAAGGGAATTAAAAGCCCAACTTCAAGAATTGTTAGTGAAACACTTTATTCGACCGAGTGCATCCCCTTGGGGTGCTCCTGTTTTGTTTGTAAAGAAGAAAGATGGGAGTCTTCGGATGTGCATAGATTACCGGCAACTAAATAAAGTAACTGTTAAGAACAGGTATCCTCTTCCTCGCATTGATGATTTGTTCGATCAGTTACAAGATGCTTGTGTCTTCTCTAAGATTGACTTGAGGTCTGGTTATCATCAATTGAAAATACGGGCAGCAGATGTGCCAAAGACTGCTTTTCGAACCAGGTATGGGCATTATGAATTCTTGGTAATGTCCTTTGGACTAACGAATGCCCCTGCTGCTTTCATGAGCTTGATGAACGGGATTTTTAAGCCATATCTGGATCTGTTTGTGATCGTATTTATTGATGATATACTGATATACTCCAAGAGTAAGAAGGAACATGAGGAGCATTTGAGAATTGTGTTGGAAATGTTGAGGGAGAAAAAACTTTATGCCAAATTCTCCAAGTGTGAGTTTTGGCTAGATTCAGTGTCTTTCTTGGGGCACGTGGTTTCTAAGGATGGAGTGATGGTGGATCCTTCTAAGATCGAAGTAGTGAAGAATTGGGTAAGACCTACTAATGTGTCAGAAATAAGATGCTTTGTTGGTTTAGCCAGTTACAACCGTCGATTTGTCAAGGGATTCTCTTCTATTGCTTCCCAATTGATGAACTTGACTAAGCAGAATGTTCCATTTGTGTGGTCAGATGAATGTGAGGAAAGCTTTCAGAAACTCAAGACCTTTCTGACTACTGCGCCTATCCTTACCTTTCCAGTAGAGGGTAAAAACTTCATTGTTTATTGTGATGCATCCTATTCTGGTTTGGGTGCAGTGCTAATGCAAGAGAAGAATGTGATTGCTTATGCTTCGAGGCAATTAAAGGTGCATGAACGTAACTATCCGACCCATGATTTAGAATTGGCTGCAGTCGTCTTTGCATTAAAACAATGGAGACGCTATCTATATGGGGTTAAGTGTGAAGTTTATACGGATCATCGTAGTTTACAGTATGTCTTTACTCAGAAAGATTTGAATTTGAGACAGAGGAGATGGATGGAACTGCTGATGGATTATGATGTTACCATCTTGTGTCACCCAAGAAAAGGCTAATGTTGTGGCAGACGCCTTAAGTAGAAAAGCAGGGAGCATGGGTAGTTTAGCTCACTTGCAAGCCTCTAGACGCCCATTGGCTAGAGAGGTTCAGACTCTGGCTAATGACCTTATGAGGTTGGAAGTAAATGAGAAGGGGGGATTTTTGGCCAGTGTGGAGGCAAGATCTTCCTTTCTTGACAAAATTAAGGGAAAGCAGTTTACTGATGAGAAACTGATTCGGATCCGAGATAAGGTGTTGCGAGGAGAGGCTAAAGAAGCAATAATGGATGAGGAAGGTGTTTTGAGAATTAATGGAAGGGTATGTATCGTGACCTAAAGCAACACTTTTGGTGGAGTAGAATGAAGCGCGACATTGTTGATTTTTTTGCCAAATGTCCAAATTGTCAGCAAGTAAAGTATGAACATCAGAGGCCCGGAGTAACACTTCAGAGAATGCCCATTCCTGAATGGAAGTGGAAGAGAATTGCAATGGACTTCGTGGTTGGTCTTCCAAAGACATTGGGCAAGTTTGCTTCTATTTGGGTAATTGTGGACAGATTAACTAAGGCTGCTCATTTCATTCCGGTTAAGGTGACTTACAATGCAGAGAAGTTAGTCAGACACTACATCTCAGAAATTGTTCGGTTGCATGGAGTTCCACTTTCCATCATATCAGATAGAGGTACGCAGTTTACTTCTATGTTTTGGAGAACATTGCATGCTGAATTAGGTACTAGGTTAGACCTTAGTACTACATTTCACTCTCAGACCGATGGGCTGTCTGAGCGAACAATTCAGGTGTTGGAAGATATGCTTCGTGCATATGTGATAGAATTTGGTGGTCATTGGGATAACTTCTTACCCTTAGCAGAGTTTTCATACAATAATAGCTATCACTCAAGTATTGATATGGCTCCTTTCGAAGCATTGTATGGGAGGAGATGTAGGTCTCCCATTGGTTGGTTTGATGCATTCGAGGTTAGACCTTGGGGTACTGACCTTTTGAGGGATATATTAGAGAAGGTGAAATCTATTCAAGAAAAGCTTTTAGCGGCTCAAAGTAGGCAAAAGGAGTATGCAGATTGAAAGGTTAGGGACTTGGAGTTCATGGAGGGTGAGCAAGTTTTGCTGAAGGTTTCACCCATGAAGGGTGTGATGCGGTTTGGTAAAAGAGGTAAGCTAAGCCCAAGGTATATTGGACCATTTGAAGTACTTAAGCGAGTAGGGGAGGTGTCTTATGAATTAGCCTTGCCTCCAGGGCTGTCAGGAGTGCATCCGGTATTTCATGTGTCTATGCTGAAAAGATACCATGGGGATGGAAACTACATCATTCGTTGGGATTCAGTTCTGCTTGATGAAAATTTGACTTATGAGGAGGAGCATGTTGCCATTCTAGATAGAGAAATTCGCAAGTTGAGATCAAGGGAGATTTCATCCATCAAAGTTCAATGGAAGAATCGACCAGTTGAAGAGTCCACTTGGGAGAAGGAGGCTGATATGCAAGAAAGATACCTACATCTGTTTACAGATTCAGGTACTCCCTTTTGCCCTTGTTTTTATTCTTATGATCGTTCGAGGACAAACGATGGGTAAATTGGTATGTATTATAACGACCTGTTTAGTCGTTTTGAGCAGCAGATTTTATTTCTGGAAAAACTGGCTGAGTCGACGGATCTCACAACTAACCATCATGGGCACGACGGACCATCGTGGGGGTCTCGTTCCAAAACACTTAGAATTTAGAAATTTGGGTACTAAAATCGACTCTCTGAACGTCACGACGGGGTGGCAGGACGGACCGTCTCAGGCATGACAGGCCGTCACAGACCCTTGGTAAAAATCTAGTCTCTGAACTCTGTGATGGAAGCAGCAGGACGGACCGTCGCATGCACGACGGCCCGTCACAGACTGCATAATCCCAGGCTGGGTTGGATTTCTGTTAAATGTTTTAAGGGGCGTTTTGGACTATTCCTGCTTATAATTATAAAGTGAGTGGTTTAATGTTTATAATTTAATTACTTGGGGGTTAAAAGGGAGAACCTTGAAACAAGTAGTGGGTATTTTATCATCTTTTATACTTAATTATATGATTATTAGGGTAAAAGAAAAAGTGTTTTGAATAAGAAAAATAGAAAGAATAGGGAGAGAGAGGGAGAAACGAACGAGAGAAAGAGAAAAACGAAGAGGAAAAAAAAGACTTTTAAGATTAGCTTGCTTGATCACGAATTCTTCGGTGGAGGTAGGTTATGGTTTATGATATTCGTAGTAAACTCTTAATAGTGAATGATATGTATTGGGTAGTATTGTAAACCCTTCTATATGCTTATTTGTATACTCGTATTAATGTGATTACATAATTGTGATAAAATAAGCATGATGAAACTATTGAATCCTAAATCTTGAAAAACCCTAATCTGTCTTGTTAATGAGATTGATGATGCCTTGGTATAAAAGAAGGCTTGATGAACTAAAGTGGTGAGAGTAGTGGAACGGGTGTCACGAACCGACACGTAGAATTAGGGGATCAGGTGTCATGAACCGACACGTAGAATTAGGGGAATGGGTGTCACGAACCGACACGTAGAATTAGGGGATCGGGTGTCACGAATCGACACGTAGAATTAGGGGATCGGGTGTCACGAACCGACACGTAGAATTAGGGGATCGGGTGTCACGAACCGACACGTAGAATTAGGGGATCGGGTGTCACGAACCGACACGTAGAATTAAGGGATCGGGTGTCACGAACCGATACGTAGAATTAGGGGATCGGGTGTCACGAATCGACACGTAGAATTAGGGGATCGGGTGTCACGAACCGACACGTAGAATTAGGGGATCGGGTGTCACGAACCAACATGTAGAATTAAGGGATCGAGTGTCACGAATCGACACGTAGAATTAGGGGATCGGGTGTCACAAACCGACACGTAGAATTAGGGGATCGGGTGTCACGAACCGACACGTAGTATATCGAGCGGAGTGTCACGTACCGACACGAGAGAAATAAACATAATGAATCTTGAAAGACGTTAATATGCTCAATCTAATGAACCTAATTTCCAAATGGGTATGGCATTGAGGCTTGAGTCCTCATGGGTGAACTTGGCGGTGCTTATTAATGATTATAGAACTTGTTGTTGCTACATGTTGAGTATTGTAGTTGATTTATGATATTATTTTATATATACTATTTTCTATTTTGAGTTGGCCGATGATACCTACTCAGTACTTGTGTTTTGTACTGACCCCTACTTGTATGTTCTCTCTTTGTCATTCGTGGGGTGCAGCAAACGTGCCATCGTCTTCAACTCAGCCACAACTCTAGCCAGTCTTCATCAAGCCAGATTTCAGGGTGAGCTATTGCTTCTAGCTTGGACTGGATTTTCCTTGTCATGTCTTGATGCCTTGAGATTTCGGCATGGACTAGATTTTTACTTATTTTAGCTTCTTAGATACTCTTAGATTAGTAATTTGAGGATAGATTTTCTTGTGGTGATGACTTCCAGGTTTTGGGAATAAATAGTATTGAGTTTTTATAAGTTATTTAATCGATTTTCATTAATGAGTTTTAAGTCTTCCGCCATATATTTTGTTATTTATGGTTGAAACGTTGGGAATTGGATGGGTTGGTTTGCTCACATAGTAGGATAAGTGTGGGTGCCAGTCGCGGCCCGTTTTGGGTCGTGACAAATGTATTATTAAATAAGGTAAAATTATTATAAGTAATATTGACATTCATATTCAATAGTTCATATTATCAACATACAAGACTCTTACGAACAATCCTATCCAAAACCTATAAGTGCAATGTGCATGTGAATCCCCATAACCCCACATAATCGAGTAAAGAAAAAAAGGAACCATAAGTAATGCCTTGCTTTATATAACATACCATCATGAGTAATAATAATCATATATAACAAGTTAGACAATTATCATGTTCATTAATGCAACAAAACATCATTTAAAAGAAACATAATATACATTTCATTATAGCATAAGTACATAAAAACAACCTCCTTGGACTCCCCTCAAGGACAACTTGTGCAATCTATAGATAGAGTGCCATACCCCTACCTACACTAAGAAGAACCCCTTAAGTAACCCTAATTAGTTTTCCTCTTTTAGACATCATTCATTCCTTTTACTTTAACCAATAATCGCCTTAATACAGAATAGACCATGTGAGCTATACAAAAAAACCGTTGTCCTGAAACCCCACACTGAAAGAAGGTATTCTACTTTAAAAAGTAGGACAAAAATGAGAAAATTCACTAGAAGGAAAACCACTTTTAGCGACATTAAATATTGACATTAATAAAGAGTATTAATGTCTTTATTGGTATGAGTTAAGTTCCATTATTAGAAACAAAAACAAAAAGTGTCAATTGCCGCTAAAAAATACATATTTAGGGGATATTAGGAATAAATTGCCGCTAATGATCATTTTTGTTGTAGTGATAGCATCCTAGATGGATTCACTAGGTAGTATTCCTATAGGGGTAACATAGTTAAGGGACTAAGAGATATCCTAGAAACCCTATTTATAGACAATTTAATTATATTCTCCACCTCATGAAAACAATGTTGAAACTTCCTTCCAACATTGAGAAGGGACACCTCTCATATCTAGTTTGCTCGCTGATAAGTTAAATTTATTTTTTTAAATGCCTTCAAATCATTCTTAATCATCAATCTTATTATAGGCCATATGAGAGTAACGCCTTGTATAATCATCTCGTTAGCTCATTAGGTATAATATGAGAACTTCCTATCATCACAAACCATCTTTACCGAGATCATCACATCATAATCATATCATAATAACACACAAAAGAATCACATTTAAACTTGCATGATCATATGCCCCAATAAATTATACTCATATCATGGCCTCATAATCATCATATCATCATCTTCCTAATCTATTCATATAATCATACTTCAAATAAATATCATCATTAAGAATAAACCAACCTATTTGAAGTAGAGGAATCATAATCTCAAGGATCATACCAAATAGCTTCCAAAGCCTCCTTCAAGATGTTACCCTTAATTTATCACAATTATCCGATAATCCAATAACCATCATCATAATATATTAAATTAAACAATAAAATAATAAATTCCAATAGCCCAACTTTTCTACAAGTCCAACTCATAACTAGGGTTAGGGAAAATGGCTCAATGATGAATCTGTAATAACCTACAAGTATACACTATAACATAGAGCACTCTTAAGTAACCACACAGGGCATTTTACTTCACGAAAGTCTTGCACAAGCCTCCTTCATTACATAAGTATGAAAATAAGTACGAAGTTAAAACTTTTCAAAAGAATATAAATAAGAAACTCATTTATGAAATCTAAGAAATAAGTTTCACCATCACAAGCAAACTTAATGAAAGATCTTAAATATAACAGGGTTACGGCCCTTTACATTGAAAGAAATACATAATAAGTATTAACAAGTATTAATGAATAAAATAAATAAACATAGACTATGTCCTTGAATATATAAGGATATACAAATCTTGAGAGAGAAAATTTCCCAATCTTTTCCTCCTAAACATCCACTTGCCTTGCACCTATACTCATAGAATATAAAATAGTATGGGGTTATTACGAACATGTACTAAGTGTGTCATTATTCAAAATCATGCAAAGAGGACATTTTTTTTGGAACATACAATTCATGATATTTTGTGAAAAGCTTCTTGAATCAATTTACGAAGCATCATATAAGTGACCATGCATCATAAAAAGTAATACATTCATTAACCTCAACATATAGTCACGTTTCCAATACACAATCTATCATATAATGCTTCTTTTAAAAAGTTATCCTATAACTCACTTAAGTAAGACATGAAGAGAGAAACCATACAACCTATTTAATATATACCTAAGTTATCCTTAAGGCTACCAAGGATAAGCATAGTTAATTACAACTCAATAAGTCAACAAATTCAATATTAAATACTGTAGAGAGAACATACATATAATTAGGAACATCACATAGAGAACCATCCTCAAATAAAACCCCTAATTTAAACTTAGTGCAATGTGAAATAAACATCCCATAATACTGTTTCCATCCTAGTGACCATAACTTTATTCACAACAGGCATAAAATCAACATGCTTCATTTAACATTAAACATCTAATCACATTATTTCATATACATCATATAATAATCCATTCATTCATCGTCAAATAAGAACACACCAAGACTCCATCCAAATGCCAACTTGTGCAATGGCTAGATAGTGTCCTATGCCACCTGTAACGCCCCTAAAACCAAACTAGGTGGAACTAGAGCCTAAAATTTGTATCATAATGGTTTAAAGTCTTAAAATAATTTATAATGGTGTTTGTATAGAGTATATAAAGTTTGGATGTGTTTTGAGGTCAAACGTTCAAGAACGTCCAAGAATTTCGGAAACTAGTTGAAGTTGAACTAGTGTGTCGTAGAGTTTTGTAGAGGATTTTTGGTGTATTTTTTGATAGTGAAATTTATTATTTATTGTTACTATACATTGAATGACATTTAAAGTGTAATAATTTCCTAGAACGACACACAGGAGACAAGCCTAACGGTTCCAAATGAGGATCCAAACATAGCCAAGCAAGCTTACGCGCCAACAAAGATTTGGTTGTGGCTGCGCATCTCGCATGTGTAACTAAAGTGGGTTAAATCTTATCCTGCCATGGGCAGACGTCATGAACGATTTTGTCATAATTTTTTCTAGAACCAAGAATAGAAAATGTCTCCTCGACGTGCAGTAAACTCCTAGATTTGGTCGAATGGTTTTTAAGTCAAACTTTAATTGGTTATGATATCTATTAAGTGCAGGGGTATTTTGGTAATTTATTGATAACTAATTGACGGTTATTGAGTGTCTTTAAGCACAAAAAACACCTATCAAAGCTAATCCCTCAACCTAAAACAAAACCTCTTTATTCATTTCTACATAAACCTCCATTGTTGAAGCTTTGGAGCTCCAAGGAAGAAGAATGATTTCCAAGAATTTTCTCCATTGATTTCGTGGGTTAATCTTCATAATTTTAGTGTGGCTTTCATCCTTGAATATTTCTTCTTTAAGTAGCAAAACTTCAAAGTGATTTCGAAAGTCTTCCAAAATATGAAATTGGCCTATTTTGATATCTATAAATGAGTTCTTGCATAAAATGTTTTGAATCATTGTATATTTATTTAATTGATGTTAATTTGATTATTTTAACATAAAAATCCCATGAACCCAAGCAATTCATGAAACCCTAGTTTTGACTATTTTGTTGGTGATTTGATTATGTCTTTATGCTATTGAATTCTTTTGTAGTTTGATTAGGGCTAATGAATTATGAAAAAATCATGCTACAATTTTAAGTAGGCTAGTATAATTTATTGAATTCATACTGTCGTACATGTGATTCATTGAATATTGTTATAATTAACTTTAATTAGTGACTATGGCTATTGGTAAGAGCCATTGTGAATTGATTATGTGTATTGGCTATGGATTCAAATTGTGAGGTTCAAT
Organism: Solanum habrochaites; assembly: GCA_027704765.1. Taxonomy (NCBI): domain Eukaryota; kingdom Viridiplantae; phylum Streptophyta; class Magnoliopsida; order Solanales; family Solanaceae; genus Solanum; species Solanum habrochaites. The sequence goes on from JAKWJA010002496.1 coordinate 27,752,561, forward strand.
TTATGGTATGTTGACCTAACCTTGTCAATATTTTTTTAGTGTAGTCCTTAGATAATTATAATGTTTAGTATGGTACACTTATGGTTGTGGTGCTTATGTGCTATACTAGTGAATAATGTTTTCTTGTCAACATTTCTTCATGAATTGTGAAATAACGTGTCCTCGTTGACATTACTGTATGAATCATATTATTATCATGTTACAACTTTAATATGTTAAAATTGTTAAGGTCTCGATTACTTATATGTCTATGTGGTGTCAAAACATAAGTTCTTCTAGTTGATAATGTGTGAATCTAGTAGGCTACAATGAATTCATTATGTCTATTGCTTGATGTTGAAGAGTCATGTTTCTTGGAAGGTAATATGAGACTTCTGATAACTTATATTGATGATACTATACTATTGAATAGGGTGACCTATAGAAGACATTGGTTATGCCTATGTGCTTCTTGAATGATATGCTTTATGTGGAGTGTGAGTGTCTTATTTTTGTAGATTGTATCCCTTACTGGATACATGTACAATGTGAACATAACTCTTGACTTAGTATGCTGAAACATCATAGTCTTGTGTGTTTGATTGACATGTGACCTTGAGAATAGCTAAGAAGGTCCTTTCAATGGAGCATTTTACATAGTTTGAATGTTATGATCTCCTTAAAGTTGAAAATTGTAATGCTATCCTTCTTGAGTGAATTGTGGTCTTATGGTTGGTTTGCTGGAACGCCATGAAATCATCCCTAGGGAAGTCATGGAGCTATCCTATGAACCATTATAGGTAGCCTTAGTGGACTCTCTTTTGTAAGGTTTAATGTTGCTTAATTATGAACAAGTTATTTTACCTCTTCATATACTCCATTATTGAAATATTCTTTGAGAACAAAGCCTCGCAGCGGGTGAGTAGGCGTGGGAAGTTTGTCTAACTAAGATGACATTAGAGAACAAATAAACCCTCGATAATCCTTAACGATATGTCTACAGGGGATGTGTCTTAGTTCTACCATTGGCAAGTAAAACACCCTCCATCGGAGTATGTTTATGACTACAAATTTCATGCATAACTAGTATGGTTTATGTAGGTTATTGCTTATTGTCATTATATGGGGTAGCTACTAGCTTTAGAGAAGTTCTATGAGGCTTAGTTATTGGTATGGGACTATATCTAGATATTGCATGATTAGTCATTGAAGATGTTAGTATATGAGTCCCTACGTCTTCTCCAAGATAATTAATTGAATGTCCTTAAAATGTTGAATGTCTTGTAAATGAAATAAAGAAGATAATGACTTATTTAAAGGGCGCTGCTTTCAAAACATCTTTTCTATACAACATGTTTATTCCTTCAAAAGGAGGAGTAACACTTTCAACAACCTTGTCTTTGGTATGCCATCAGTTAACAAAAACCTAAAGCAATTAATTGAATTCACCTATTTGGCCTATAAATTCAAACCTATTAAAGAATTCAATTTCAGTTTTGAATCTCTTCATATCCTTTGTATTTGAACAAGACTCTCTGATCCCTTGTGTATTTATTAATATACAAGGCTTTCTTTAAAGAATGCTTAGGGCTCATCCAACACTTATTAATCCATTTTACGTCAGGAGGAAATTTGTCGACTGACTTAATAACTTCTATAGAATCCTTTTTCTGATGGAAAGGAGCTTTCATTTCTCTAGGAGTAGAACTTCCTGCAAAAGAAGAATCATAATAAACTTTGGGGATGGTTTGGGTGAAATCTACCACGCGGAATTTACTTTGTTGTTCTGAAACCTCAGTGGTTTCATACAAATCTTCTTCTTCCTCCCGCGTCTTTGAAGTAGACGGTCTAGCCATAGACAGTCTTCTACTGGAAGACTTATGGCCAAAAGAATTGGATCTAAGAAACTTAAGGTTAACAGATCCACCTGCGAATTGAAGAATACTTTCTAGGAAAGACCTAGAAGGATGAACATGAAGGGGTTCGGTGATATATTTAAATTTCCAACATTCATTGGAAAGAATCTCATTCCACTTTAACATTCTGGGCACAAAAGTAGTGCTATGCTCTTGGTTAGATTCCATAAGCATAGTAACACCTTTGGGACTAGAGTTAATTGCCTTTGAGGCAATAGTGGTTTTCATTAGCTTGTAATATACTCGATATATTACAGCTAAATCTTTGGTTCCTAATTTTCTATTCATATTTTTGGTTTTGACATTAAGTGTCAAGGTATCAAGAACATTAGGGTCTTCTATTTCAACAGAGAAATTAGGATAACAATTCAAGTAAACTGGCCCATTAAAAAGATTACTTTCTAAGATTCCTAATAACGATTCATCAACATTGAGAAGTCTAGCATCCCTAAGCATTAAATAAATACGAATATTTAGGCCTTTACGGAAAAGAGGTTTGACAACTACCTGTACAAGACAAATATGAAGAAATTTAAATTCTTTCATAAACCTGTCAATGTCAGCAGCAATCAACAATTTAATAGTGTCTAAAGAATTATTAATTTTAGAGGTATATTCACAAGTTTTAATATAAAAACTTTTAAGCAAACTAAAATTACCTATTTGATAAATCTTATTAATCGGTTCTTTAGGAATGGACCAATTTTCTAAATGCATGTCTTCTTTAGATATAGTAAAATTAACATAGTTAACAATGTTGTTGCTATTCATGAGAACATTCAGTTGTCTTTAGGCATGAAAACACATCAAGGATAAACTAAGATATAAGAATAATTTAAAAGAGATTATCAAACTTATGAAATTTTTAACTATGATTCTTGTAAATTTAAAGAAATTAAATCTTTGATTATGTAGATAATATAATGATTAACAATGATTTAACACTTAAATTGGCTTTGGATATTATTCAACTTATATCATGCATGTTGGATATTACAAGTCATTGGCAAGTCATATTGTAGGACGGATCACCAAAAGATCGGCTGCCTGCCACCATGGGTCATATTGGACTTACATTGATCTAGTTTCAAGCTAACGAAGTCCTTAAGTCGAAGATTAATCGGCACACTCAGGCTTATTAAGTGATAAAACCTCAACATGATAATAAGGAAACCAAAGCCTTTAACTTGTTTTAATCGAAGTTAACTAAAATATTGTACAGGATAATAAAAGAGCTATAAACTCTTAAGATTACTAGAATCAAAAAAAATAAATCATAAGCTTGTTAATTACTAAGTTAAAATTATTTTATTATCTTAATAATCACACGATTTGTAACAGCCTAGAAAACCTAAAGATTTAGCTACTCATGCTAACAACGAAGGACATTAATATGGCTCCCATTTGAAAAGGATCTGATTGCGAAAATATGAAAAGAAGAAAAATAAAGAAAAGGTAAAAGAAGTTACAAAAAGGAAATCTTTATTCCATATATTGCATAATGTTTAAAGAGAGAGAGAGCATTCAAGAAAATTTTGTATTCATTAGAATTTCCATTAATTCATGGTTTATCATAATAGGCGTAGCTTTCGTAGAAATGGCCTTTTAAGAAAATCAATCAATATATGGTAAATCTATAATATGGGATTTTTTATCCCAAAAGGCGTTAGGAAATTCTAAGCAAATTTCACTTTCAAAATTCTTTTGAAGATTGGCAATTTTAGCAACCATTCTCGGGGTTTTTAAAATTTTCTCGATTTTTTTAATTTTAATATCTTCCTTTAAAATACAAATTTGATTGATTTTAAATGCAATTTGGTTATGCAGGAATTTACTTTCTTCAAGAGAAAGTGTCTTGATAAAAGAAAATGAAATATCTTTTCCAAAAAATTTTGTTTTGATTGATTCAAAATCTAAAATAGAAGGTTTGATCTTGGTGATAAAAGGTATACCCAAAATAATTTCCTCATTAATGTTTTTAGTTATGACAAAATCATTAGCAAGGAAAATACCGTCAATGCAGATATGAACATTTGAAAGTTTATAATTTATACAAATACGCTCACTAGTCGCACTATATAACTTGGTAGTTCCCTTCTGGAGGTACTTGTTTGGGATTAGACCTTCAACAATGCAATTATGATCTGCACCACTGTCTAGCAAAGCAATCTTGTTAAGAACAAAATTAAAATTAACTACTAACTTAATCATAATGTGAGAACTCTGAGGTCTCACCTTAGTGATCATACTAATACCTACATCTTCAATACCTTTAGGTGATGAAGGGGCTGAGTCATTGGAAGAGGTGTTATCTTCATCTTCGTTATCTGAAGTAGCAATAAGAAAATATGAAAAGAAGAAAAATAAAGAAAAGGTAAAAGAACATACAAAAGGAAAAGCTTTATTCCATATATTTCATACTGTTTACACAAAGAGAGAGCATTCAAGAAAATTTTGTATTTGTAATTTTTTTCCGATGCCCTTAATGTGAAAATACAAAGTCTTATATAGACTTGAAAAGATAAAAGGAATCTCAAAGCCTCCTTCGGATTGGTTGCAGAGGATTGCTTTATATGTTCCTTATCTTTGCTTTAGGGAAAGCATTCACTTTTACAGCTGTCTTTTACTTTATCGCTGTCATATGTTACTGTTTTGAAAGCATCTTTGACTTTAAGGACCTTTTGCTTTGTCGGTCACTGTTGATAAAGCTTTAGCCAATCATGTCGGCCATGCCTGTTGGTTATTTGGGTCCGTCTGATTAATATGATAAAGAATCTGTCTCTTTGAGACTCCTTTACCTCTTTCTAGATAGTTCTGATCTTTAATGATCATTATTCGAAAGAATAATTATTCCAATTTTAATATCTCAATTAGACATTAATCAAATGGATTTAGATAGGACATTGCCAAGGCTTTAGGTTTTAGTATTTCGCCATTATCATCACTTTGTGATGAGGCTTCGTCAAGAAGTCTGTACATGGCTTCTTCATCTGGTTCATCCTCCAATTCATACAAGGCCTTTTCTAACCTTTTCTTTAGTTCACTCTTAGACGGTGAAGGACTTGATAAACTCTTCTTCTTAGTAGGAGAAGGACTATCTTTATTGGTCGGCGACCAACCTTTAATCCTGATTTTTTTATAAGAATTTAATACTATCGAAATCTGCAATAACAAACGTCCAACTTATAATGTAGGATAAACGTTTCTTAATAAAATAGATACAGTGTTTTATATTCTCTGGTAATTTTGATAGTCCTTCATCTACTATGAACAGAGTATACTTCTCAGTAAAGCATTGAGGCATTACTTGTTTATTTCCACTAAACAAGCTCCACCATTGTAGAAAAACCTGAGGATAGTAGAAGATGCAACTTCTGGAAAATATTTAACAAACCATGTATGGGTTGTTGGTCTAACATACAATAAGTTTACCCAGACTTCTTTGTATTCATACATATCATAGGTTTGAAGATTAAATCTCTTAGAAATATTTATAAGGGTTGGTAAATAGTCAACAGACCAATTAAAACGCGATAAAATCTTTCTTATAGTAAACTTAGAGCAAGCTATACTATCTAGGTAAGACTTATCAGCTAACTCATGTTCAATATCTACTTATCCTGTGTCAACCAGGATAAATTCATAATATTTTCTTGTTTTTAAGGAATTACCTGATTCAACATAATTCCTGTTACTATAGACAGGTTTTAAAAGATGTTTAGTCTCATAACCTTCATTTTCTTTATCTAGAGAAGGAATTGGGAAAACCTGCAATGAAATTATTTCAAATTTTTCCTTATCTTTGAAAGGAGACTTTGTTCCTTCTGGGGATACTGCTACAACAAAGATGGCTGGTTGTTTCATGGTGTGACATTCACTTGTCTGTTTTTAAGAAAATCTAAGTTCTCCGTTGGGGGATGAGGATGAACTGGGTTCTTACTCCTTTTGGAAGGGCTTTTTCAAGACTAACAAGTTTGATGAACTATTCTGTGGCACCTCAGGAGGAACAATTGGCGGCAATTGTGCCAATGCTGAATACCTGTTTATATCATGCCTAACATGGTTTATCTCAAGCCTTATAGCAAATGGCCCTGACTCTCTTGTTTTTCCACATGCATTGGACCTGTATGGTTGTATTCCCGCTATGGTCCTTACTGGCGGTCTACTCATGTTTTCCCACTCGCGTTGTATAACTTGGTAGTTCCCTTCTGGAGGTACTTGGTTGGGATTAGACCTTCAACAATGCAATTACGATCTGCACCACTTTCTAACAAAGCAATTTTGTTAATAACAAAATTAGAATTACCTACTAACATAATGATAATGTGAGAACTCTGAGGGCTCACCATAGCGATCATACTAATACCTGCATCTTCAATACCTTAGGTGATGAAGGTGCTGATTGATTGGAAGAGTTGTTATGTTCATCTTCGTTATCTGAAGTTGCAATCTCTTTTCCTTTAAGAGATACTTCATCATCCTTAAGAAATTGTTTTGCTAAGGCATCAATTTCAATTTTGTTAAGTCTTGACTTAACTTCTCGAACTTCTTCTTTGAGGGAGTTAACTTATGCTCTAACATCATTGATAGAAGGTTTTTCCCTCTTATCTGTATATTTTTGCATGATTTGTTTCATGCTGAAACATATTATTTTTTTTTACAAGTTCTTTCTCTTTCTGTTTAGTGAAGAGCTGTTGAAGCTCCAAAAGATAGCCTCTTCGAGCATCATTATCTTTGATATGCTCAATAGTTTCAAATAAGATTTCTGCAGTCTTCTGAGAACTCTGCAGATTGGCTATCACAATGACAAAATGCTCCTTGGCAATTGCATTCATGTCCACTATCTTGAGCAACATTGACGAACTCTTCGTCCTCAGTTTCTTTTTCTTCTAAAGAAGAAGATCAATCTGGTTCTTCTTCTTTTAATATAGACAAAAACTTTTCCTTAGTTTCTTCAACATTTGTCTTCGTTAGATGTGTTGCGTGAAGTTTTCTTACTTCTCTTTCCTTTAGAATATCCTTTTTCTTTTGAGGATCTTCTTTTAGGTATCGATTTTCCAAATCGTTCTTTCTTTGAATCCCTTTTTGCAGAAGGGTATTTTAGATATTGGAAGCCAAAGTATTGACAAAAACTACCAAGTTCATTACTTGAAATTATTTGATCTTTCATAACATGTTCCTTTAGCTTTAAATCTGTACTTAGCTCCATTGCTACGAAATGAATCAGACAAGTTAGGTCTCCATAACTCATTTCTGAATATGGAATTTTACCTTCACATCGACCTCTTATTTTTGAATTGACCTTTTCTGCAAAATGATTAGGTAATCCACTAGGGAATCTCTCTTTCCAATAATCATTGTTGCAGTCATCTCTTAGAATGACCTTTGTAATAAACATATCTTTATACCATCTTCATTCTGTCAATTTCATGCAGTAAAGCTTGTTTAATATTTCCAAACTTCTATCTGAAATAATTGCGGTTCCCCCACGAAATGTTTAGCAATGTTGTAAAGTAGATTTGTTGTTGCATCTTCAACTACCTCTAAAGATGTAGTAGTTTGACCTCATTCAGTCTTAACAACATTCTTGCTTGCAACAGCATCAAGAATCTTATTTTTATTTTGTTATGTAAAGATAATTGTCCCACCAATTTCTTAGAGTACTTGTGAAACGTGCAACTATCCCGTTAGCTGCTTGCTTATCGGTGGCACTCTTCCATTTATAGGTTGTGATGTTCATGCCCAACTCTTGGAGTTTATTATAGATTTGACTATCAGCCATACCATTATATTCTATTATGTTATACCTGTACCATCTTAAAAGACTTTGTTTATTTCTTCAATAGTCACAAAGCTGTTTTCCTTATGTTCTGAAGGTTTTTTGAAAGGCACTGCTTTCAAAACATCTTTTCTATAAGGGATGTTTATACCTTAAATAGTAGGAGTAACACTTTCGACAACCTTGTCTTTGCTATGCCATCTGTTAACCAAAACCTGAAGCAATGAATTGGATTCACCGATTTGGCCTATAGATTCAAACCATTTGAAGAATTCAATTTCAGTTTTGAATCTCTTCATATCCTTAAACCATTTGTCTTTGAACAAGAATCTTGATACCTCGTGTATGTATCAACATACCAGGATTTCTTTAAAGCACGCTTAGGGCTCATCCACAACTTAATAATCCTTTTTATGTCAGGAGTAAATTTGTCGACTGACTTAATAACTCCTATAGCCGCGGAATTTCCCCTGTTGTTTTGAAACCTCAGTGGTTTCTTAAAAATATTCTTCTCCAGCGAATGTATAAGGGTGATTAACATGTCACATAATTACGTTTATTTTGGTTATGTTAATACTTCATGAATTGACATATTTATATTTTTTTTTTGAGGTCTTGTGTATTGAAGTATGAAGTCCCATGAAGGGCAATTAGATATGATCTTGATTCTCCTTTGATATTAATTATGCAAGGGGAAATCTACTTATGTGATAGTGAGGATAAAGCTAATTGTGTTGTTGTGATGTTTGTGCTAAGAATCCCACAACCTAACCCTAGATTTATAAAATGGATATGAGGTATGCAATTATGTTATGATATGATTATTATATGATAGAGTGTAGTTTTTTCATGATTATTATAACGTATCTAAAAAGAAAGGATAGTTCTCACTTTTGATCACCTATGAGCTATTACGATAGGATGTTTACATAAGGATCTATAATAGAATAATGTGAACTTGTATGATGTCATAAGATGAATACTAGATGGAATAATTACTCAGAACCTAAAGGTCATGTAAATGAGATGGACATCTCACGTTAGTAAGTTCGGTCTCCCACATGGGTTCCTACAATTATTATGTCCGAATTCCCAAATTATGTGATTTCTCATGAGATGCAAATCTCCACATTAGTAACTCAAGGTTTCTACAAACAATCTCCTAGACCCTTAACTATGTGTCCACATACGACTCTAGCATAGTAGATCTACCTAGACAACTACGTATGAACGATTACACCTTATGTAAGTATTAACCCTCTCCTTTCGGTGTGGAAGTAGAACACTGGATTCCATGTAGCACGTATGGTCTCATGTCAGCTATTGCACTTCTTTCCCTAATATAAAATTATTGAGTAGTTTAACTATGTGAACTCTTATTAGGGTTGTTTTAAAGGCTTCTACATAGGGTAAGGAAGGGTATGGAATTTCTCTTACTCATTGTACTTGTGGAATATCCTAAGGGATGTTTTAAGTAGTGTTCTTTTATGATTTTAATTATGATTATGATTATGTGGATAATCAATGACTAGTATTGATGTATGAAGCACGTTATATATGTGAATGTGTTGTAAGGATGAAGTGGATTGCTCAATGTGATATTTAGCTTTGAATAGGGTTATGGGGCTTTATTCTTATAATTAAACAATTGTTTCTTGAGTTACAGATATGTTGATATGATTATGATGTTCCTTATATATGTATTTTGAATTTTTGGTTATTTTGCATACTTTTGACTGAATGGTACCTTTTCTTATGAATTAATGATTTTTATTCATAGGGGCAATTGTAACAACATGAAAATCCAAGACATGTAATAAAGCCTAACATATGTATCATAAGGTCTCAGTACTGTTTTAAGTCCATTTTATTGAATATAGGTCATTAAAGAAGTTTAAGAACCAAAATGTCCAAGGACGTCCGAGAAGTTGGTTCAAGGGAGTTATAGCCTGCTTTAGCCTATTTGACTTACTTTTATGAGTCGTATCTGTACAAAAATTGGTCGAAGCGTAGAAAATATGTGTTTAATTTGTTCCAACATAGAACCATTCGAGTAAGACTTCCCAAGGACCTACTATTGGCCCTTCAGGAGGACCTGTGCAGGTTGAGGCAAACCTACCTGAAGTAGTGTGCCTCGACGAGGCAGTAAGCTGCCCGTGTGTGGACTAACGAGGCGTCGATGCCACCATTGTCCGACACTTAGGCTAATTGAGAATGTCCCTTCACCCGCACAACCTATGAACTCATCGACGGACTGCAGAGTTGCAGGCTACTGTCCTTATGTGGATCGATGGGGTGTCGGCGCCACTGTCGTCCCACACTTATAAAATTAATGGAAGTTTCTTGCCTGAACCGTCTCTTAACTCAATTTATAATTTCAATCTCGTAATTGGAAGAAACCCATAAGAAAACTCAACTTTTAAAATCCATTTTGAAGGAACCCTCTGAGGAAAGAGTCTCAAAGGTAAATTAGATCCCATAAATTAATGTTTGACAATAATTTGATGGTGGATTCATCCTTTTCCGTCCCCAAAACCTTATCCAAGCTATTCTTCAATGGTGAGTTCAAGTCGAGAGATGAAGAAGAGAGAAGGAAGACAACAATTTTAGATGGGTTTTGTGTTAGTTAATTAGTATCCTCTTAATCCCTAACAAACCCCTAAATACTTAATTTATTAAATGACATAACTCTAAAACGTGCATGAAAATAATCTCCTCACAGATGGAGCCACGAAGATGGTCCGTCTGTGAGTCTACGGACCCACCCCCTACTCGTCCTTCACTCTGTAGATGAGTTCAAAGACCCGGGAGGGATAATTAGATTTGTATGAAACCATTGAGGTTTCATAACAATAGGGTAAATTACGCGGGGTAGATTTCACCCAAACCATCCCCAAAGTTTATTATGATTCTTCTTTTGCAGGAAGTCCTACTCCTAGAAAAATGAAAGCTCCTTCTCATAAGAAAATGGATTCTATAGGAGTTATTAAGTCAGTCGAGAAATTTACTCCTGACATAAAAAGCATTAATAAGTGGTGGATGAGACCTAAGCATGCTTTAATGAAAGCCTGGTATGTTTATACATACACAAGGGATAAAATAGTCTTGTTCAAAGACAAATTTTTTAAGGATATGAAGATACTCAAAACTGAAATAGAATTCTTCAAATGGTTTGAATCTACAGGACAAATCGGTGAATCCAATTCATCGCTTCAGGTTTTGGTAAACAGATGGCATATCAAAGACAAGATTTTCGAAAGTGTTTCTCCTTCTCTTAAAGGTATAAACACCCCTTATATAAAAGATGTTTTGAAAGCAGCGCCTTTGAAAAAACCTTCACAACATAAGGAAAACAACTTTGTGACTATTGAAGAAATAAACAAAGTCTTTGAACAAAATAATTATAATAAAGAGGTTCTTCATGTTGTTTCAAAACAAATTGAGGACTCAAAGTATAATTATAGTGGTACCAGCCTGATTGGTAACAAACCCAGTTCTTCAAAATCAGGTTCAAATTAGAGACTAATCCTATCTTCAAATTCCATAAATTTTCTCCAGATGATTTCCTTAAGGCAATTAATGACTTCAACAACTCTCCTAAAATTCTAGAAAGGATAAATGAGCAACTTAAAAGGATTAAGATTTCCCAGGTGATAAGGTTGGAGCTATTAAGGATAGACTTCCTCCCTCAAAGAACTTTTATCCCAGACCTTCTTTTCATGATATCCAGTTCAAGGAGAACAATATGCATCCCCAGAGTGATGTAGATGGTACAGGTATAACAGAATGGAATATAGATGGTATGGCTGATAGTCAAATCTATAATGAACTCCAAGATATGGGCATGGACATCACAACCTATAATGGAAGAGTGTCATAGATAAGGAAGCAGCTAACAGGATAGTTGCAGGTTTCACAAGTACTCTAAGAAATTAGTGGGATAATTATCTCACAGAACAAAATAAAAATGAGATTCTTGATGTTGTTGCAAGCAAGAATGTTGTTAAGACTGAAGGAGGTTAAACTACAACATCTTTAGAGGTAGTTGACGATGCAACTGAAACTCTACTTTATCGCATTGCTAAACATTTCGTGGGAGAACCACGATTATTTCAAGATAAAAGTTTGGAAATATTAAACAATCTTTACTGCATGAAATTGACAGATTTCAGATGGTATAAAGATATGTTTATTACAAAGGTCATGCTAAGTGATGACTGCAATAATGATTATTGGAAAGAGAGATTTCTTAGTGGATTACCTCCCCATTTTTCAGAAAAGGTCCGATCCAAATTAAGGGATCGATGTGAAGGTAAAATTCCATATTCAGAAATAAGTTATGGAGACCTTACCAGTCTGACTCATTTCGTAGCAATGGAGCTATATACTAATTTTTAAGCTAAAGGAACAGCTTAAGAAAGATAAAAAATTTTCAAGTAATGAACTTGGTAGTTTTTTAAAGTCTAAAACCCCCTTCTGCAAAAAGGGTTACAAAAAAAGAACGATATGGAAAATCGATACCTAAAAGAAGATCCTCAAAAGAAAAAGGATATTTTAAAGGAAAGAGAAGTAAGAAAAGTTCTCGTAACACATCTAACGAAGACAAATTATGGACTTGTTGTAAATCTGGAAACAAGTCTCCTAATTGTCCTAGAAACAAAAGAAAAAGGAAGAAGATCAATATTCTCGAAGTAGATGAAGAAACTAAGGAAAAGTTTCTGTCTATATTAAACGAAGAAGAATCAGATTCATCTTCCTCTTCAGAAGAATAAGAAACTGAGGACGAAGAGTTCCTCAATGTTTCTCAAGATAGTGGACATGAATGCAATTGCCAAGGAGGATTATCTTATTGTGATAGCCAATCTGTCAGAGTTCTCTTAGAAGACTATTTGGAGCTTCAAAAGCTTGTCACTAAACAAAAAGAGAAAGAAGTTGGAAAAAATATAATACCTTTCAGCATGAAACAAATCATGCAAAAATATATAAATAATAGGGAAGAACCTTCTATAAATGATCTTAGAGCAGAAGTTAACTCCCTCAAAGAAGATGTTCGAGAAGTTAAGTCAAGACTTAACAAAAATGAAATTGATGCCTTAGAAAAACAATTTCTTAAGGATGCTGAAGTATCTCTTAAAGGAAAAGAGATTTCTACTTCAGATAATGAAGATGACGATAACAACTATTCCAATCAATCAACCCCTTCATCACCTAAAGGTATTGAAGATGCAGGTTTTAGTATGATCACTAAGGTGGGATCTCAGAGTTCTCATATTATGATTAAGTTAGTAGTTTATTCTAATTTTTTTCTTAACAAAATTGCTTTGTTAGACAGTGGTGCAGATCTTAATTGCATTGTGGAAGGTCTAATCCCGACCAAGTTCTTCCAGAAGGGAACTACCAAGGTATACAGCGCGACTGGTGAGCTTATCTGTATAAATTATAAACTTTCAAATTCTCATATCTGCAATGACAATATTTGCCTTTCTAATGATTTTGTCATAACTAAAAGCATTAATGAGGAAATTATTTTGGGCATAACTTTTATTACCCAGATCAAACCATATATTTCAGATTTTTAATCAATCAAAACAAAAATTTAAGGAAAAGACATTTCATTTCCTTTTATCAAGACACTTTCTCTTGAAGAAAGTAAATTTCTACATAAACAAACTGCATTTAAAATCAATCAGATATGTTTTTTAAAGGAAGATATTAATATTTAAAAATTTTAGCAAATTTTAGAAACCCCGAGAATGGTTGCTAAAATTGTCAATCTTCAAAAGAATTTTGAAAGTGAAATTTGCTCAGAATTTCCTAACGCCTTTTGGGATCGAAAATCCCATATTATAGATTTACCATATATTGATGGATTTGATGAAAAGGCCATCTCTACGAAAGATAGGCCTATTAAGATGAACCATAAATTAATGGAAATATGTAAGAAAGAAATTCATACTCTTTCGAATAATAAAATTATTCTTCCCTGAAAATCACCTTGGAGTTGTTCATCATGATATGTTAACAATGCAGCTGAACAAGAACGAGGTTCCCCAAGACATGTTATAAATTACAAACCATTACATTCAATTTTAAAGTGGATTCGTTATCCAATTCCTAAAAAAAGGGATCTTTTAAAACGAACTTTTAAAGCTAATGTTTATAGTAAATTTGATTTAAAATAAGGATTCTGGCAAATTCAAATTGCCGAACAGGATAAATATAAAACTGCTTTCAATGTCCCGTTTGGACAATATGAATGGAATGTCATGCCTTTTGATCTTAAAAGTACCCCATCGGAATTTCAAAATATTATGAATTATATATTCAATCACATTAGTCATATTTAAATTTTTTATATTGATGATGTAATAATTTTTTCCGAGGACATTTATTCTCATTTCAAAAATTTAAATGTTTTCATTAATATTGTTAAGCCCAATGGATTAGTCATTAGTGCTAAAAAGATTAAATTATTTCAAACAAAAATTAGAGTTTTAGGACATGATCTCTACCAAGGTACCTATAAACAAATTTGCAGTCAATTTCTTTTTCTGATAAGTTTCCCAATGTCATTTTGGATAAAACACATTTGCAAAGATTTTTAGGAAGTCTCAACTATGTATCTGATTTTATTCCCAAGGTTAGTCATATTTGCGAACCTCTCTTTTATAGGTTAAAGAAGAATCCTTCACCCTGGAGTGTTGAACAAACCAATGCAATTATTCTTCTAAAGAATATGGTTAAAATCTTCCATTCCTTGGTATTTCTAACCCTGAATATTTTATGATTGTTGAGACGATGCTTCTGACATTCGATACGGTGGTATTATTAAACAAAGAAAAGACCCCAATTTTTCAAAACAATTATTAGTCCTTATACTTCTGGATTCTGGAATTCTGCTCAGAGAAATTATAGCACAATCAAAAAGGAAATCCTTGCTATATTTCTTTGTATAACTAAGTTTCAAGATGACATGATCAATAAAGAATTATTTCTTAGTGTAGATTGTAAATATACTAAAGAAATCCTCCAAAAGGATGTTAAGAATATTATTTCTAAACAATTTTTTGGTAGGTGGCAAGATTTATTATCTAGTTTTGATTTCCAAATTGAATTTAATAAAGGAGAAAACAATTCGTTGCCAGATTTCCTAACTCATGAATTATTGCAAGAAAAACATGAGCAGACCGCAAGTTAGGCCCATAGAGGGAAGACAACCATCAAGGTCCAATCCAAGTGGACAAACAAGAGAATGAGGGCCATTTGCCATAAGGCCTGAGATAAACCATGTTACGCCTGATATAAACACGTATTCAGCATTGGCACAATTGCCGCCAATTGTTCCTCCTAAGCTACCACAAAATAGTTCATCAAAGATGTTAGTCTTGAAAAAACCTTTCCAAAATGAGCAAGAACCCAGTTCATCCTTATCCCCAAGTGGAGAACTTATATTTTCCCAAAAAAAAACAAGTGAATGTTACACCATGAAACAGCTATCCAGCTTTGCTGAAGCAGTATCCCAAGTAGGAACAAAGGCACCTTCAAAAGAGAAGGAAAAATTTGAAATGATTTCTTTGCAGGTTTTCCCAATTCTTGCTCTAGATAAAGAATATGAATGTTATGAGATTAAACATCTTTTAAAACCTGTCTATACTAACAGAGATTATATTTTTTTCAACTTCTTTCTCTTTCTATTTAGTGACAAGCTTTTGAAGCTCCAAAAGATAGCTTCTTCGAGCATCAATATCTTTTATATGCTTAATAGTTGCAAATAAGATTTCTGTAGAGTCTTCTGAGATAACTCTGACAGATTTGCTATCACACTTACAAAATTCTCCTTGGTTATTGCATTCATGTCCACTATCTTGAGAAACATTGAGGAACACTTTGTCCTCAGTTTAACGTTTTTTGAAGAGGAAGATGAATCTGATTCTTCTTCGTTTAATATAAACAGAAACTTTCCTTATTTTCTTCATCTACTATGAGAAGATTGATCTTCTTTCTTTTTATTTTGTTTCTAGAACAATCAGGAGACTTCTGTCCATACTTACCACAAGTCCAACATTTGTCTTCGTTAGATGTGTTGCGAGAAGTTTTCTTACTTCTCTTTCCTTTAGAATATCCTTTTTCTTTTGAGGATCTTCTTTTATGTATCGATTCTGCAGATTGTTCTTTATTTGAAATCCTTTTTTGCAGAAGGGGGTTTTACACTTGGGAAGCCAAAGTCTTGACAAGAACTACCAAGTTCATTAGTTGAATTTTTTTTATCTTTCTTAAGATGTTCCTTTAGCTTTAAATAAGTACATAGCTCCATTGCTACGAAATGAATAAGACTTGTAAGGTTCTATAAGTAATTTCAGATATGGAATTTTACCATCACATCGATCTCTTATTTTGGATCGGACCTTTTCTGCAAAATTTGGAGGTAATCCACTAAAGACTCTCTCTTTCCAATAATCACGGTTGCAGTCATCTCTTAGCATGACCTTTGCAGTTGCATCCTCTACTACCTCTAAAGATATAATAGTTTGACCTCGTTCAGTCTTAACAACATTCTTGCTGCAACAGCATCAAGAATCTCATTTTTAGTTTTTTCTGTGAGATAATTGTCCTACCAATTTCTTAGAGTACTTGTCAAACCTTCAACTATCTTGTTAGCTGCTTTCTTATCGGTGGCACTCTTCCATTTGTAGGCTGTGATGTTCATGCCCATCTCTTGGACTTTATTAGAGATTTGACTATCAGCCATACCATTATATTCCATTCTATTTTACTTGTATAATCTGCAGTAATCTGGGGATGCATATTGTTTTCCTCGAACTAGATATCAGAGAAGGAAGGTCTGGATAAAATTTATTGCAGTGAGAAGTCTATCCTTAATAGCTCCAACCTTATCACCCTGAGCAATCTTAATCCTTTTAAGTTGCTCATTAATCCTTTCTACAATTTCAGGAGAGTTGTTGAATTCATTAGCTGGCTTAGGGAAATCATCTGGAGAAAATTTATTGATTTTGAAGATAGGATTAGTCTCTAAATTGAAATCTGATTTGGAAGAACTGGGTTTGTTACCAATCAGGATGGTACCACTATAATTATACTTTGAGTCTTCAATTTGTTTGGAAACAACATGAAGAACCTTGTTAGTATAATTTTTTTGTTCAAAGACTTTGTTTATTTCTTCAATACTCACAAAGTTGTTTTCCTTCTGTTCTGAAGGTTTTTTGAAAGGCGCTGCTTTCAAAACATATTTTCTATAAGGGATATTTATACCTTCAAAAGGAGGAGTAACACTTTCGATAACCTTGTCTTTGGTATGCCATCTGTTAACCAAAACCTGAAGCGATGAATTGGATTTACCTATTTGGCCTGTAGATTCAAACCATCTGAAGAATTCAATTTCAATTTTGAATCTCTTCATATGCTTAAACCATTTGTCTTTGAACAAGATTCTCTTATCCCTCGTGTATATATCAACATACCGGGCTTTCATTAAAGCATGCTTAGGGCTCATCCACCACTTATTAATCCTTTTTATGTCATGAGTAAATTTGTCGACAGACTTAATAACTCCTATAGAATCCTTTTTTATGAGAAGTAGCTTTCATTTCGCTAGGAGTAGGACTTCTTGCAAAAGAAGAATCATAATAAACTTTGGGGATTGTTTGGGTGAAATCTACCCCGCGGAATTTACCCTGTTGTTCTGAAACATCAGTGGTTTCATACAAAGCTTCTTCTCCCTCACGGGTCTTTGAAGTAGAAGGTCTAGCCATAGACAGTCTTGTATTGGAAGACTCATGGCCGAAAAAATTGGATCTAAGAAACTTAAGGTTAACAGATCCATCTGCAAATTGAAGAATACTTTCTAGGGATGACCTAGAAGGTTGAACAGGAAGGGGTTCGGTGATAGATTCAAATTTCCCACATTCATTGGAAAGAGTCTCATTCCACTTTAACATTCTGGGCACAAAAGTAGAGCTATGATCTTTGTTAGATTCGATAAGCATAGTAACACCTTTGGGACTAGAGTTAATTGCCTTTGGGGCAATAGTGGTTTTCATTAGCTTGTAATATACTCGATATATTACAGCTAAATCTCTAGTTCCTAATTTTATATTCATTTTTTGGTTTTGAAATTAAGTGTCAAGGTATCAAGAATATTAGGGTCTTCTTTTTCAACAGAGCAATTAGGATAATAATTGAAGAAAACTGGCCCAGAGCAAGATTACTTTCTAAGATTTCTAATGATGAATCATCAACATTGAGAAGTCTAGCATCTCTAAGAATTAAATAAATAGGAATAGTTACTCCTTTAGGGAAAAGAGGTTTAACAACTACTTTTACAAGACCAATACAGAGAAATTTAAATTCTTTCCTGTAACTGTCAATGTCAGCAGCAATCAACAATTTTATAGTCTCTAAAGAATTATTAATTGCTGAGGTAGATTAAAAAGTTTTTATATTAAAACTTCTAAACAAACTAAAATTACCTATTTGGTAAATCTTATTAATCGATTCTTTAGGAATGGACCAATTTTGTAAACGCATATCTTCTTTAGATATAGTGTAATTAACAGGGTTAACAGTGTTGTTGCTATTCATGAGAACAAGCAGTTGTCTTTAGGCATGAAAGAACATCAAGGATAAATTCAGAAATAAGAATAATTTTAACAGATATTATCAAATTTATAAAAATTTTAACTATGATTCTTGCAAATCTAAAGAACATAAAGCATTGATTATCTAGATAATATAAGGATTAACAACGATTTAACCATTAAATTGGCTTTGGATATTTTTTAACTTATATCACGCATGTTGGATATTACAAGTCTTTGGCAAGTCATATTGTAGGATGGATCATCAAAATATCGGTTGCCTGCCATTATTGGACTTACATTAATCTAGTTTCAGGCTAACCAAGTCCTTAAGTCGGAGATTAATCGGCACACTCAGACTTATGTAGAGAGAAAACCTCAACATGATAATAAGGAAACCAAAGCCTTTAACTTGTTTTAATCGAAGTTAACTAAAATATTATACATGATAATAAAAGAGCTATAAACTCTTAAGATTACTAGAATCAAATATAATAAATCATAAGCTGGATGATTACTAAGTTAAAATTATTTTATTACGTTAATAATCACATGATTTCTAACAGCATACACAACCTAATGATTTAGCTACTCATGCTAACAACGAACGCCATTAACATGGATTGTGTTAGGAGTATAGTTGAAACTGAATTTTATTGATTCCTTGAATTGTGCATTTTAGAAAGTGAGTTTATATGGTTTTATCTCTCATATTGTTATACTTCAATGATAAATTGATTAAGCGTTTCATTTTTGGAAAATTGAGCATGTTTCACTGTAATGAAATTGGTGCTTACTGTAAAGATTTTGAAGATTTGACTAAATGGTTCTTTCAGGAAAAATTGTTATGATGTGTAGAATTGATGTATGCGTGATAATATGTGGAGAATGAAGTTCCTCCAATATGAAATGAAAATGTAAGTCTTATTGCATTATGAGTTGTAGATGTACTTCCTACATTCTTGTTGTATTTGAGTCTCTAAAAGTATGTGAAATTGATGTATATCCTAACACTTGTGTAAAGATGTTTTAAAGTATTAAAATCGTTAATAATAGTGTTCATAGTAAGTATATAATGTTTGGAAGTTCTTGGAGGTCAACTGTCAAAGAACGTCCAAGATGTTCGGAAACTTGTCAAAGTTTAACTAGTGTGTCATAATATTTTGTAGTGATGTTTTGGTGGATGGTTTGAAGGTGAAATTCAGTAATGAGGTTTCCTGCACATATCCTGACATTCAAAGGGTTAAATATTCGAGAACGACGCCCCAGAGACCATCAATAAGGTCCAGATGAGGACCCAAACATGGGCCAGCGAAGCTGCCAAGAAGCCAAACATTGGTATGCTGCTGCACGACGCGCAGCTACCACTAAGTAAGAAAAAGTTTTTCCTTGTGACGAGGAGATGTTACCAACCATTATGTCCAATAATTTCCGAAAAATTAGTTTGGAAGTGTCTCCTCGACAGACTGTAAAGTTACAGATTTCGTTGCGTCATTTTTAAGTAAAATTTAGTGTGTTAATTCGTTTCAAAAAATGTAGGCGTATTTTAGGTAATTTAGGGGTTCATTATGGAGGGTAATAGGATATATATAAACCCCTAATATCATCAATTTAAGTAAAACCTTCAACTCAAAACAAAACCTCTCTATTCTTCTCCTTAAAACTCCATTGTTGAAGCTTTGAAGCTCCAAGGAAAAACGTATATTTCTGAAGCTTTATCAATAAATATTGTGGTATTTACATCCTTATTAAGGTATGTTTATCATCTTGGTAATCTCTTTCTTCAAGGAGTCAATTCCAATGATTTTCAGGGATTATCAAAAACACGAATTCTACAATTTTGTGAACTAGGCAGGTGTTATTGCATGAAAGGTTTTGAATCAATTTTTTAGTATTGAATTGATTATAAAGATAGTTTTTAATGTAATAATTCCTATTAACCTATGCAAATTAGGCATTCCTTATTTTGATTATATTATGGGTGATTTGATCATGTCTCAATGCTTATGAATTCTAGTGTAGTTTTCTATGGATTATTGAATGATGTAAGCATTGTATTGAATTGATGTATAGGTTGTCTTCGATTGATAAATATATATTAAATTTAATATATTCATTGTGTATTGTTATTTGGGTATTGAATTGATGATCATAGCCATGGGTAATAACCTTTTCGTATTGTAATGCACTAGTTAGCTATGATTGAAGTGGTGGGAATGGATTTGGTTGTATGCTGCCCTAATTCTCTTTGTTTTATGTAATATAGGTCTTGAATAATGTAGTGATTAGTATGGTCCACTTATGGTGAGGAGTAATGTTTTTTCCTTATCATTATGTGGCCTCGTCGGCGTTACTTTATGTATTATAATAATCATGGACTTTTTGGCAACTACTTGATATATTATAATGATTTGTATAGTTCAATTATGTGAATTATGATCATATCTATTTAATTGTGATTAAGGTGATAGTATGTGTTCTTCTAATTATGATGTTAGGTGATCATGTTAGACTATGACACTGTCCTTGTATGTGTTGTCTTAAAGTTGATTGTTGATTATTTCTACTTTTTTATATACTCTTATGATGTTTATACTTATAATATTAGAGTAGCAAATAGGTTGAATTATGATGACGGTTGTACCTCCGTGCTTGTAGAATGATATTGCTATATGTGAAGATATGTGTGTCTTGTGTTGGTAGACTTGTGCCCCTTACTTGATTAATGTACATTATGAATGTGAACATCTTGACTTAGTAGGCTTATGCACCTTTTTCTTGTTTGTGCATGGAGGAATTTTCAATGAAATTCTAGGATGAGTAGACCTAAGATGGTGCGCTTGCAAGCATGACTAATATATGGAACCTTCTATTTAGGAAGAAGGTTAAGAATGAGCTATACTTATAAACCATTGGGTGGCGGCCCTAGTGCACCCATCTTTCGTAGGTGTATTATGACTAGGTAATGACTACAACATGGTACCTTTTAATATATCCCTTTTTATTGCACTTGCTCTATGAGAATAAAGGCTAGTAATGAGTGAATATTTAATGGTTTGTAGCTCAACTTAAGAATGTGGTTAGAGTACAATGTATATGTACTTGATAATGAGACTAAAGTTCATAAAAGAACTTGATATTCCTTAACCATGTGCCTACATGGGTCCTACTTCTGACCTTGGCAAGTTTCTCCTCTATCATAGTAGGGTAGACTTTTGATTGCATGCCTAGCTAGCAAGGTCTATGTCGGGGTTATTTCCTATTCTCATCATGTGGGATATATGATATTGTTGAATAAATTCTTTGAAGTTTAGGTAGTAGAAAAGGACGCTATCTAGACATTGTACGATTAGGCGAGTGACCTAGGTCTTATTAAAGACTATTATGTGAATGTCCATAAGTGATGAATATTTTCTAAATGACTTAATAAACATAGTGACTTTAGTAAAGGAATGATAATGAAAAAAATACTTATCTTGAGTAGCTTTATGGATTTCTTAGGTAGGCTTGAAGAGGGTGTTTGGGTGCACTATTCATGTCTTATTTAGGTGAGTCTTAGAGTTGTTATAGGTAGCGAGGTTAACAAATAAAGTGAGAGTGATCTTATCTTAAGTAGTATTAAGGATAATTTATTTCACGACCCGAAAGCACCCACTAGAAATTAGGATGAACGATCGTTTCGTGTCCGGGCGAACTTTAGCCTTTGGGGTTTTGTACAAGCCCTTCAACTAGCATTCATTACCTAACACATGAAAAGTAGTGAGGAATTAAAAATTTACACGTATAAGTTAATAAAATGGTAATCTTTCATAAATACTTAAGAAATCCTATTGTCACAAGCCAAACTTAAGACAAGACATATAATATCTTAGGGACACGATCCGTTACTTTGAAATCAATACATAATAAGTATTTTAATAAAACTAAGAAAAGAACGATGCCCTCGATTATATGAGGACATACATTGACTTGAGAGAAACTTTCCCAAGATCTTCCTTCTAGCCTTGAAACCATCAAAAGCATCAAAAATATACTTATATAGTATAGAAAAGTATAAGGATAGTACAAAACAATTTACTAAGTATGGCATATGAAAAAACATGTAAAAAGGGACATTTTGTAAAATAGTTTTTCATTCAATTTAAGTAAAAAATTCATTAATACAAAGGCAAAACACCATAATAACCATCATTTACATCTTATATAAGAACCACCATCATTTAGAGCCAACAAGAAACATTGAAAGTAAACTTGTCAAAACATATAGTAAACCAACTTGACATTTAACAATGAGCTCCTTAAGCATTTACCTTAAATATAATTTAAAATTAACCAGGAACCATTTAAAGCATTCACAATAAATTCAACTTTATCAATTACATTTAACTATCCTACCCTAAATGAGTGAACTTCCAAGGCCAGGAAAAGAGAAAGTGAACTCATTTTTATTATGTGTTTCCCTAGCTCGTAATTATCCTAAGACTCACTAAGGTAATATGTAAAGGAAGTATGCATATGCCTCCTCCAATACACACCAAAGCAACCTTCAAGACCAAACCTTTTGGGTTACTCAACTCGGGAGAAACAATCCCCTCAATCAATGGCAAGACATTAAAAAACACCAAACAAGCCACCAAAGACTTCCCTTTCAGAATGCCTTCTTAGTTCAATGAGTAGATAATGTCCTATACAACAAACTACCCTAAGTACTACATTATGTTAGAAGGTTTGAGGTCTTCCATTTTTGAAGGTCCTACCTAGTGCAATGAGCAGTGTAATAACCCTAAAAATGTATAAGATAAGAAATACTTAGTGTGTCAAGAATGCCTATGATTAGACTAGGGTTCACGGATTGATGCGCATAGAACAATACCTCTAAACACTTTCTACCACGAAGACAACTAACATAGGTTGTTAGTTGAGCTTTGAAAGTTTGGGTCAAACCATGTAGGTCTCTCGAATACGAAGATTTATTCGAAGGAGTCTTTACTAGAATTAAAAAGGGAAAATCTTAGGTTTGGACGGTCTAGGTGTAAAATAGTCTTTTTCGAGGATAAGGGTTGTATTGTAATTACCCTAAACATATAATAATTTTTTAATTAATAAGGTGGAGGGGTATTTTGGAGAGAGAAGGCCGAAATTGGTCTCTTGAAGTGAAGTCTTGCTCCTCCCGGGTTCTAACCTAGGTGGAAGCAATGAATTAAAGTGATTTTTTATTTAAGCTATTGAATTAATGTAATTAATTAATAATTATTACTAATTAGGTGATTTAAAATAAAATAAAAATCAGTTTTTTACTAAATAAACAAAACCTTATTGACTAAGTCCTCAAACTAGACTCCTAAGCCTCCTACAACTCTCACTCTCTAACGTTTATCTCTCCACTCTCGCACTCAATTTCTCTTTTCTTTCTCACATATTTTCTCTGAAAAAATAAGATACAAAAGAAGAAAAATAAACCAAGTTCTTCACAGTTGAAGAACTCACATGAAATCACAGGAAAACAAACGTTAATCGCACACTAGGATAAAAAAGGTTGTCATTCGAATGGAGTTGACATTAAGGAAGCTTAGACTGTTCTTGGGTGAAGTTTTTGGGCATATATTCAAGAATTTAACGTCAAAAAAAGGTATGCATTCTCTTCTTTTTTGTCTCTTTCCGAAGAGACCCCTTAAGGTTAAGAATATTCATTCCGAAAACTAGGATTGTTCCCCGTTGCATGTCCCTGTCACTAGCTCTTCTTGAATCATAGGTTGTTTATGTTTGTTAGTACAAAACAAGGGATGAAACGTATTTTCGTGATGATTATGTGTTTATATGTATGTTTGGAATTATGTGACTTGAGTTGATGTTTCTAAAAATGTAACTACGTCTATATGTGTGTGTTGTCGTGGCTATTGTTCATGGTTTAGGAATTGAAATGGCATGATAGTTCTTTATGTTTCATCTACACATGCTGATGTAAATGTGATGTTCATACGAGTTGAAATGTGGCTAATATGAGGGATAATGTCCTTGCTAAACAAATACATGAAGACACACCTAAAACGTTCTAAATGCACAATGAAATTCCCCTAAGAACTAAAGTGTATCTTGATGAAATGATGCTGAAAAAATAATAGAATATTTCCAGCTTCTACTGATGAATTTCGGTCAGCAAAGAGGGTTTAAAATGTTTAAAAAATAACTTAAAACAAGTGAGGTCACAGAGGATTGAACCCGTGACCTGACCATGTTAAAAACTATGAAAATATAGAAATAAAAAGAAATGTGGCGAAGGGGATTCAAACCATGGCATTGGCTGGAAAATGTAACTTAAAAGAAAATATAAGAAATGAGAGGAGTAGGATTCAAACCAACCACCTCTCAATCAGATTAAAGGAAGAGTAAAGGAAAAATATTAAAATGTGAGGCGAGGGAATCGAACCCAAAACCTCTAGGCAGTGAAGGAGAGTCAAAGGAAATGAAAGAAAAGAGATGTGAGGCATAGGAATCGAACCCAAGACATACTAGGAAGATTTAAGGAGAAAAATCAAAAGAAATTCCAGAGGGGCTGTTGGGATTTGAACCCACAACCCCTCAGCCAAAGAAGATAAATTTAAATGCAATGAAAATAAAAAGTAAATAAAGTTGTGGGGGTTCCATCCCACATCCTCTTATGTCCATTAAGAGAAAATTGAAAAGGGAAATTATGGGTGGAAAAATTGAAGGCATTGTTAGGTAGTGGAGCCTGATTAATATATATTCTCTATTTTAGGCTTTCCTATTTATTCTCTATTTTAGGCTTTCCTATTTATTCTCTATTTTAGGCTTTCCTATTTAATCTCTATTTATTCTCTGCAACCAAAAATACTCTGATTTTATAATATCAATATACCTCACCGCCGTGGAAGTTTACTCATGGGGTGTTACCATGAAATATTGGGTTTTCTCTATCTCTCTCTAGATCTCTCATCTATTCTCTTGAAACTTCTTGTGTTCTTCATTCATCTAGTGTGTGTGCGTGAATTCGATCTTAACAACTGGTATCAGAGCTAAGGAGATTCAACACTATCACTTAAGATGAATAGTCCGTAGCTTCGAATCGATAAGTTTGATGGATCTGATTTCAGTTTCTAGAAGATGCAGATCGAAGATTATCTGTACCAGAAAGATCTTCACAAATCGCTGAGCGGGGTGAAGCCGGAATCCATGACGGAGGAGAAGTGGAAACTCAAGGATCGCCAGGCTCTAAGGTTGATCCGGTTGACTTTGTCAAGAAACGTGGCGTTCAACATCGTGAAGGAAAAGACTACGTACGGTCTGTTGAAGGCACTATCAAAATATTTATGAAAAACCATCGGCTATGAACGAGGTATATTTGATGCGTATATTGTTCAATTTACAGATGTCTGAGAATGGATCCGCTTCTGATCATATAAACGAGTTCAATATGATTGTGAGTCATCTCAATTCTATGGATATTAATTTCAAAGATGAAATTAAGGCGTTGATTTTGATGTCATCTCTGGCCGAGTCTTGGGATACTATTGTTGCTGCGATTAGCAGTTCTCGTGGATCTGAGAAACTGAAGTTTCATGAAATTCGTGATGTTGTTCTTAGCAAAAGTATTCGCAAACGAGAAGTGGGAGATTCATCGGGCAATGCTCTCAGCGTTGATCGAATGGGGAGAAGTAAGACGAAAGGCAAAAATCAACACAGTCGATCAAAATCCCTGAACAGATCATACGTGACTTGTTGGAACTGTGGAGAAAAAGGGCATTTTCAGACAAACTATACAAAGCCAAAGAAGAAACAGAATCAGAAATTTTGAGATGACAATGATTATGTAAATTCAGCAGAAGACATTGGGGATGCTCTAATTCTTAGTGTGAACAGCCCGGTTGAATCTTTGATTTTGGATTCTCAGGCAGCTTTCTATTCGTCTCCAAGCAAGGCATTCTGTGCAGCTGAGGGAATGAGATTGATAAGAACAGTTCCTGGTAAGGCAAGGCAGAATGGAATTGTTGAGAGGATGAACAGAACATTGAACGAGCGTGCAAGGAGTATGAGGATACATTTTGGGCTGCCCAAAACACTTTGGGCGGATGCTGTGAGCACAGCTGCATACTTGATCAACAGGGGACCATCAGTTCCTTTAGGGTTCAAGATTCCAGAGGAGGTGTGGACAGGTAAAGAACTCAAGTACTCACACCTGAGGACTTTTGGTTGCACTGCTTATGTTCATGTTGATCAAGAAAAGAGAGACAAGCTTGATGTCAAGGCTAAGAAGTGTTACTTCATAGGCTATGGTTCTGATTTGTTTGGTTACAAGTTTTGGGATGACAAGAACAGAAATATCTGAAACATTGTGACGTGACATTTGATGAGTTTGTCCTGTACAAGGACAGAGAGCAGAAGGTTCTAGAGATTAAAAAGCAAGTGGGAGTTGAGGTTGAGTTGGAGAAGAGTAACCCCAGAGATGTCGAACCAGATACTAAACCAACTCCTTCTGAAGAATTTGAAGTGGAGCAAGTTACACCTGAGCAGGTGTTCAGGAGATAATCCAGATCCATCAGGGCACAAGATAGGTATTCACCATCATTACACTATCTATTGCTGACTGATGTGGGGGAACCAGAGTCTTTGATGAGGCCCTACAGGTGGAGGATTCGATCAAGTGGGAGCAAGCCATGGATGATGAGATAAGGTCACTTGAGAAGAACGACACATGGGTGTTGACTGAGTTACCTGCAGGGAAGAGAGCTTTGCTGAACAAGTGGGTGTTCAGAATCAAGACTGAACCAGATGGAAAAAGAAGGTTCAAGGCTCGTTTAGTGGTTAAAGGATATTCGCAAAGTAAAGGTATTGATTATAGTGAAATATTCTCTCCTGTTGTGAAGTTAATCTTTATTCGAATTCTGTTGAGTGTTGTTGCATCAGAGAATTTGCATCTAAAGCAAATGGATGTAAAAACAACGTTTTTATATGGAGATCTGGACAAAGACATCTATATTCAGCAACCGGAAGGATTTGTGGTTCCATGCAGGTAACCCATGGTGTGCAAGATCACCAGGAGCTTGTATGGACTAAAGCAAGTACCAAAACTGTACAAGAAGTTTTACTCCTTCATGACAAAGAGTGGATTCTGTAAAGCTCAAAAGGATCCTTGATGTTACTTCAAGAAATATACTGATTCATATGTCTTTCACTCTTGTATGTGGATGATATGTTGATTGCAAGATCTAGTATGAGGGACATTATCAATCTGAAGACAAGGTTGTTTGCAGCGTTGGAGAAGAAAGATTTGGGTCTAGCAAAGCAGATTTTGGGGATGAAGATTTCTCGGGATAGATCTGCTGGCACTTTTAATCTATCTCATGAGTTGTGCATTGAGAAGGTGTTGAGCAAATTCAGGGTTAATAATTCTAAACCCAGGACTACTTCATTGGCAAATAACTTTAAATTGTCAAAAGAGCAGTCACCCAAGACTGCCGAGGAGCGTGATCACATGGCATTTGTTCCTTATGCTTCAACAGTTGGTAGTTTGATGTATGCTATGGTCTGCACTAGACCTGATATAGCACATGCAGTGGGAGTTGTTAGCAGGTACATAGCGAACCCTGGGAAAGAGCATTGGGAAGCTGTGAAGTGGCTTCTGAGATATCTGAGAGGTACATCCAGTACTTCACTTTGTTTTGGCAAAGGCGATGTGACTCTACAGGGTTTTGTGGATGTTGATCTTGGTTTTGATGTTGACTCGAGCAAGAGTACATCGGGTACATTTAAACCATAGGTGGAACAACAGTGAGTTGGATGTCCAGACTTCAGAAGTGTGTTTCTCTTTCTCTACTGAAGTTGAGTATGTGGCAATAGCTGAAGCTTGGAAAGAGATGATATGGCTGGCAGATAATCTTGAGGAATTGGGCAAGAAGCAGAGCGAGAAGATTCTTTACTCAGAGAGCCAGAGTGCCATACAATGGGTGAAAAATCTAGTCTATCATTCGAAGACAAAGCACATGAGAAGGCGATACCATTTCAATCGAAGGGCAGTGCAGGATGGTTATATGTGCTTGGAAAAAATAGAGGGTTTAAAGAACCTGGAAGACATGTTCACGAAATGTGTTGATGTTGGTAAAGTGAGGTTATGTAGAACCTCGGTTGATATTCTGTAGTAGTTGCTACAGATGTTGCGGTGCGGTAAAGATGTTGATGATGAAGAGATTTTTTTTTGAGAATGTATTTTTTGGATGACTTAGTCAGTCTCCAAGTGGGAGAATTGTTAGGTAGTGGAGCCTGATTAATATATATACTCTATTTTAGGCTTTCTTATTTATTCCCTTTTTTAGGCTTTCCTATTTATTCTCTATTTTAGGCTTTCCTATTTATTCTCTATTTATTCTCTGTAACCAAAAATACTGAGATTTATCAATAAAAAATTTACCTCACCGCCGTGGAAGTTTACTCACGAGGTGTTACCACGAAATATTGGGTTTTCTCTTTCTCTCTCTAGATCTCTCTTCTCTTATCTTGAAACTTCTTTTGTTCTTCATTCATCTAGTGTGTGCGCGTGAATTCGATCCTAACAGGCATTGGGGCTTAAACTTGGGTGCCTAAACCTTATGGATCAATCCAAAATGAATAAAAAAAAGTAAGTGTTGTTCAAGGGATTTGAAAACCGGGTTCTCTTGAAAATTTTTGTATTGATACATAAGTCATACATGAATTAAATGTTCAAGAATAATGCTTTCTACTTAGATCGAAATTCAAATCTCGGCATGCATTCAAGATGCATAATTCATGTACCCCATTATCTAAGAAAGATATTAATCACTTAAACGAACCATGAATGAAGTCTCATAAGTTTTAAGTATAGATCCATTAGTCTAAAAAACGTTTATAAAAAATATAATTGAACCTAAAATGTATGTAACGAAATGATGTAACCCTAGAACGATCAAGTAAGAGTGAAAAACACACTAAATGGCCAAGTGCATTGGCATATGGTGAAACAAATATTATGTAATGAAATGATGATACTCTAGAAGGGTTAACTAAGAGTGTGAAACACACAAATCGCCAAGTACATTGGCATCTGATGAATTTAACATTCACGTAAAAAGGGGTGTGTAATAATGAAGAACAATGTGCTTATGTTAATGAATTTGGTGACAACATGATAGGAGGCTAATGTAAAAGATGAGAGCAATATCATATGAGCCTAAGTAAATGATACCAAAACGTACTCACCTATGAGAGTTCAAAGTTAATGACGAGACCAATCTCTATGAACACTCTAATGAAAGTATTAAGATTTACACACTTAATACTAATGATGAGATAAAAAGTCATCTATTGAGATATAATGTTCTCATACTAGAATCCAGCTTCAATGGCGTATGAGTTGAATGTAATGGAACTTTATACTGAGCAGCGGTAGACTATCTATGAGGGTTGATGATTTCTTTCGGGAAGGGCAGAGGTTTACGTAACTCTCATAATATGAGAATGTCCATCATGAAGGGTATGGGTATCCTTATATATCTTAGTCTTTGAACCTATACTTTTAATATAGAGATCTGGCAGGGTTCAATTCCCATGTATGCTAGAATATTTTGGGTCACTTTGGCCACTGATTCCACCTCTTTTCGGTGTGAGGTTTCATGAAACTGGATTTAATGATGCTCACATGACCTATGTTGGTTAAAGTTAAAGTTCCCAATGAATGAATGAAGCCAGCCTCAAATGATGCACAAAATGAAAAGAATGATACCAAAGGTGTTAACATAGGATAATCAAGAAGTGACGTAAACTCAAGTAATTACATATGGTCATTCTTGTTCATTCCACAACGAACCCGATGAAAGTCTTAAACTACATCCTAGGTATAGTTGGTGTTTAAACTGACCCATGAATGAAATGAAATGAAGTACGTATAAATGAAAGAAGCAGACTCTATGTTTGCCAAAGCAGACTCCCTAGTTGACGTCCTATATGTTGAGCCCTCAATTTTGAATGTTTTAATGTCAAGTCCATGATTCCAAGGTCTCATGGCATACAAATAAATGATATGAACCACGTCATGTGTTATATGAATTATTATATGTGCTCTGTGTACACTGTTGTGTGTTGTGTACAAAATGTTACGTATGATGGTGCATGTTACTCTCATGGCATAACTTTCCTAATAAACATTTTTAAAGTTCACTCACTTTTCTAATCTCAATTTGGAAGTCTAATGACATGACTTTCTATGATCATGTTTCTAGGAAAGATTAATTCCTAATCATGCATGTCCTTGGTGTGTACTTCAATATACCCATACTTAATACTAGTGTGTACTAACCCTATACAACTCTAAACTTTTAGGTTCAGGCAAAGGTGGACGTTATAGCTACATGATCAACGCAGCAGCTATCTGGACGTCGATCTTTTATCCGGATATGGTACGAACTCATGATTTCGAGGATTCTTGACAATTTACATTCTATCTTAGTGCTACCATTGAGCTAGTGGAGTATGTTCCACTAGCATTTCATTCTCGTTATTGTTCAGACATTGTAATGGTGCAATTTTGGCAAGTACATCTTTATCGTTTTAATAAACTGCTTATTTCATTTAATGATCTTGGTGTTAGATGGTTTATGGTGAACAATTATATATGTAATAGAATGTTTAGTAAAAATATTATGAAACCAAAATATTCAAATTTTCCGCTAAAATTAACATAGATGAAGTAAGAATGACGTATGTAGGCTTGTTTGCGACTTTTGAGAAATCAATGACGCCGGTCTTGTCTGGGGTATATATTCCGGTAGTGACAAGTAGATAGCGTCCCATACCACCACCTTCCCTAAGTAGTATGTATTTTTAGAAGACTTAGTTCATAAATTCTTTGTGGGGGACTAGCTTAACCGACATAGACCATGAGATCTAGACATGGAATCCCGATATTGAGTCTAATTGGATGAGGGATCCTCAGTTTCCTAGAGTAAGGTAATGTTTCTTTTGCTTTTACATGGATTTACCAATATCTAAACCTATGTGGAGACATAGTTAAGAGATAAGGAGATTGCTACTAAGTAAATCATTCTCTACTAAAAAGGAGTACTCATCTCAAAAGGTACTTTGGAAATACAACATCTTAAATCAAGAAGTGTTATTCGTCTCTCCTTCATATCCTCTCGGTGCTAGGCATAACTCCCCAAGGATTTCTCAACATTCAAACCTATAGGTTAAGGATAACTAGTGAAAACCATGTGTCAACTAACAAAGGACATTCATTATCCAAGCTATAAGGAAAGGTCGTTAGGAATAACGCGGTTGCTACTACACACATCTTCTAAACTCAAGAAGATTGTCCACCTTAATTCTCCCCTTTTCTAAACATAGAACCATACATTCTTTTAAGTGTGAATGTGTGTGTACATGAGAGAACACCTTACACATAAACATCAATTCATTATTATAAACTTCTATACTTTGTTTATAACTTCATTCATAAATTCACACATATTATATATTTCACATATTCATGTACTTCACTTAGACATAATACAAGTTAAACATGCTAGTAAACTTCACAAAACATAAGACAACACTCATCTACAATGTTTATCCATTTCATCTACTATGCCTTCAAAACCACATTTAAAATACATACTAAACTACATCAAATTCATCAAGAAAACATCGCCACCAAGAAGGTGGACCATATCAATCAAGAGAATTTATAATGAAAACTATATATTCTAACAAACAATCCATTTAACCAAGCCATATTAACCTATAAGAATGTTAATAACATTTAATCAAAATAAGACTCTTAGGGAAGTAGCTAAATCAACGTATTAACACAAGAAAACCTAAGTTGATATCTTACACAAACATGCTCAAATATTTCATTTCCCAAGCTAAAAGCTTAAATAGTCATAAACATATGTTCATTAGGTTTTTAACATGATAAACATCAATTAATAAAAGATTACGCACATTTAAAACATTAGAATACTTGTACAACAAGACCCACACTTAAAATCAAAGAGAGAAGAATTTTGAGTTATAAAACCCTTTTGGAAATCTGTTGGAAGTGACTCCTTCAATGGACAAGGGTTCAAGGATGGATACAATACTTGAAAGATAAGGAAACCCACTATTTTTTGAAGATTCACGTCCCAACCATCCCTTCGTACACTTCTTCTATCTTAGCTTCAATGGTGACTTTGGGAGAATTTTCTTTAGAGAAAGAGTTTGAATATTTTAAGTGAGGGGGCATGTCTACGTCAAGGATTTTAAACTAATTTAATATAACCTAAAAACACTAAAATTATCTACCTAAGGTCTTAAAAGACTCTGGGTATATTTACATAAAAGACTCCAAGTTGGATACAACTTCACAGACTTGGAAGACCATTATAGACGAGACGTTCACCGACATACCCTCTGTGCATCAACGGACCGTTGGTAGGGTCTCGTGGTTTGGGAATTAGATCCAAATTGAGACTGGATACCATGAACTTCTGTTACAATCGACGCCCTAGGTCGACGGACAATTGATGGACCAACAGTCCGTCCTTAGGGTCGTTGATGGCCACCAATATTTTGCCGGTTTGCCCAAGTTTCGGGCCCTTCATCTAGGGCTGTATATGGGTCCTAGATTGGGTAGTACCCATACTTTAAACCCCTATACCAATCCGTCAGGTCTAAGGAACATCCCACATTAGTTTTATGGAAAAATAACAGTTAAAACTCACTCAAACACGTCAAGACTCACAAGTACAATCTAAGGCGTATCTTCAAAACGTCGTGGACCTTGTTGGGATATTTAACTCCAAACTTAACCAAACTACACATACATACTAAGAGCAGAAAATTGGCTCATTTTTCCTAAATTTAACTGAAGAAACCATTACGAGGATCTAGTAAAACTTAGTTCATTCTCGGGCGTTACATTCTCCCCCAATTGGAATAACATTCATCCTCGAATGACACTTAAACTTTAAGAACAACAAGGACTCACTTATAATCACATAAATTACTTCAATCATGATAAAAAAACCCAAAAATCAAAGCATCAACTAACAAAGAGCTTCCTTTAACACTTTCAAACACTTAGAAACACAAACTCATTTATCAAAACATCAAGAAGTCAAAATTCACTCTTAGTCCTCTTCTATGGAGGAACTAACTTCTCCATCATTAAACATACTCATACACAATAATTTTAAAAACACAATTCAAGACAACACAATTTTTCTCAAAAATTAAAGTCATACTGTGAAGTTCAACGTGTTCACTAACCAAGCCTACCAATTTTTTCGAAAATTCATTCCTTAAGAAATTCATCAAGATGAAATGATCATATTAACTATAAAAACACATAAACTCACTTCATAACATAAAAGAAAAAATAAAAAAGATTAAGACTTACCAAAACCATCAAATCCGGACTAATTATCCTTCCTAGCCATAATCCCATAGGAAGGGTTCTTCTTGGGAGCACTATGATCTACGGAAGCTTGATTGACATCTTTTCCCCTTGATATGAGGTTTGTGAAGCACCTCATAATGTGGCCATAATTACCACATGAAAAACAACCATCCGTACTGGAAAGACACTTACCCGATGTTTCTTCCCACAAGTAGGGCACCTAACTCTTTCATAAGTGCGGCCACCACCTTGAGAATGTTGGTTTTTAGCCCTATACTTGTTTAAAATTGAAATATCTTGGTTATATAACCTCTTCTTAGTCTTTTGGTGACTTGAACTATCAGACGAAAGTCTCTTACCCTCCTGCCTTATCTTCCTAATTTTTGATTCCTCAATTTGTTGTGCATAAACCATGAGTCTAGAGATATCCAAGTCATTAAGAAGCATTTTCGTATGAAACTCTTTCTCTACCAAGGTATACACACCCATCAGAAACGTGTTTATCTTATACTTAGGGTTGGCTACCATGGTTGAGTCATACATAAATAGTTGGGTGAATTTGAGAGTATACTTTTGCACACTCATTCCACCTTGACGAATGTTCATGAATTCAACCATCTTCTTCTCCCCAACTCTAGAGGAGAAAACTTATCTAGAAAAGCCTCTTTGAATTCTTCCCAATTGACCAGACCTCTTTGTAGGGGTCTCTCACTCCTCCATTTAACAAACCACATTTGAGCCATATCCTTGAGTTGGTAACCGGTTAATTCTGCTTTCTCCCTAGGGGTCACACCCATAGCATCTACAACTTTGAAAACCTTATCTATGAAACCTTGTGGATTTTCATCCATGTTAATGCAATGAAAAGTGGTAGTGTTCGTCCTCATGAAATCCCGAATTCTAGAAGCGGGAGTACTAGCATTAGGTTTGGGCCTATTTCCTTTATTAGCTTGGCCAACAATGTGATTGTTGATGAAATGATCTTGAGCAGTCATGAGTTAGGTCATGTTCATTAGGGCAGCCCTAAACTACACATTAGTCATATCACCTTCCACAAAAGGACCTGAGGCATAGAAGGCACTTGGGGCACTTGAGGCTCTTGGGGTCTGTAGGCACTTGAGGTTGTTGAAGAGGAACCTCCTCATTCTCTTCCCCCAAGCCAATAATATGAACTTGGTTAACATGGGGAAGGACTCGATCATTAGATACACCTCGCTCTGCCCTTCTAAAGGTTGATCTACTCGTATTTATGTCCTATAAACACAAAGAGAAGAGGTTAAGAGAAGACACCTTATACGACTCAACTGTAAGGCGCGACATTAAAATAGAGAAGAAAGTGAAACATCTATCATCCTATAGACTCCTGTCCATGGATGTGTCATCACTCACACCAATGACAAAGATACTACAAGCTAGAAACTACGCAACATGGTTGTTTTGAGACGTAGTTCGTAGGTAGTTTAACTTCATTCTCTGATACCAAGTTTGTCACACCCGGGTCCTATACCCTAGATGAGACCGATGTCGTTAACCTTTCAGAGGTCGCATAGAAGACTATTCTTATCTTTCATCACAATCATATAGTTAACTTTTGTGGAAAATTTAAAACTTTTTAACATTACTGAAGTATACTTAGATTTCTTATAATTCTTGAATAAGATTAATATACTAACAACTCAAAATAAACAACCATCTCTTAACAGGTTAAACAATTTAAATGAAGAATTCATAATATCTTTAATTGTTTCAAACCGATCTTATTAAAAAAGCTTGAACAAATGTTTGAAAGGAAACACTACGGACAATATCCACTAGCTATGTCTTATCTACTAAATCTAGAGAATAAAGCGTAGGCATGCTCGAACTTAAGCGGACCTACCAAAGTCTTGAGGTACTAGTCAATACACAAATTGATCTTCAACCCTTTTCAAGGACCTGCACCTATAAAAATAGTAATTGTATATGGGTTAGTAAATACTTTTACTAAGTATGGGTGTATGCACATAAACACATAAGGACTATGCATGATCAAGGAAAGCTCTTCCTATTGAAACATGCCATTTTTGCAAAGTGAAGTCACTTTACTTTCCTAATTCGTTATATATGAATCATGCTATGAATATGACATATTTTAATGAATTTAAATCACACAATTCTTTTTATATATGATCATAAGACCTTGGAATTATGAACATAATTTTAGAACAACTTGAGCAAAAATTAATTTGCTCCCTTTGAGACGAGGGCTCATCTCCCCAGACTTAGTTTATTTTTTAGTCTTTTCTTCTTATTGTTGTGTAGTTTAATGATATCCTTTGATTCTATATATTAATAATGAGTAAAATGATTAATTCTAGTCCCACTTTTACAATGAATCAAGTAAGTTATCAAAAAAAATAAGGAGATGATTTGGCTACCCTACTCACAAGTGTTTCTTTCCATCTTGTTAAACTAGGAATGAAGTCTTTATATGCCAATATTTATTGGCTATGCCAAATATTTGATCATTTGCATAATATGAAGATGTTGGGTCATACATTCATACTTCAATTGATGAGTCATTATTTTTTGAACCCTTTATTGTCATAAGCCAATAAATGCTAAAATTTCATTCTTATCAAAAACGGATGATTTGATATACTTATGCTTATACTAACTTAGTTCTCTTTGAACATTAATTTCTTCTTCTTTGATCTCATGTTCACTTTGAACATGCTAGGTTGACATAGGATATTCTCTTAAGACTTCCATTCGGATCTTTCTGTGCAATGACTAAGAATGACATACATCATTACTTAGTCTAACCTCACCCTTTGGTCATCCTATCTGAACACCCCTCATATTCCTAGTTCTTTATTTCTTTCTTCCTTACTTACTTAAAGAAATATTTAGCATTTAACCGCCATAGATCATGTGATCTAACATGAAACCTAGTGTCTTCCCCACACTAAAAATGAGGTGGTTCACTGGCCAAATTGCAGCCGAATAATTCCTTGCTTTCTTAGGTGGATCCACTAGCTAGTAACCTATGTTGGCGACATAGTTCAGAGACTAGGAGAATTTTGAGACCCTTATCCACCTTTGTGGTAGTCTCATCTCATGAGGTTTGCATGTTATTGCACAATCTCATTACTAGTCTATCGGTGCTTAGCTCAATTTATCATACTTTACAACTTTTAGAGTTGTCTCATACATTAAGGAAGTTTGCTTCTAGTATGAGGTATGCTTATCTCAATCGATTACTTGTCATCTCTTTCTATACTTAATGAATGTGAACTTACAACTTTCATTATCATTATAGTGTGAATGAGGTTTGTCTCACGATTTTTAACACCCTCTTATGTGAGCATCTTTAACTTTATTGTTTAGGTGCAAGTGAGACTTGTCTCACATCCTTTGACACCCCATTCTAGGTCTACTTCACTACTCAAAAGCTTTTATGTTTTTCATTACTCACCTTATATTGTTCAATGTTATTTGGTAGTATTGTACCATTCTTTATGAAAGTTATAAGGGCTTGTTCAATATGTTACTATGTTTACAAGTTAATTTAGATAGGGTATGTTGGGACTTGTCCCAATCATTTGCATACAATATGTTATGAGTTCATTGAGTCAAAACTTTTCAAGTCAATCATTAACATGTATTTTGCCTTACAAGAAACATCATAATTTACATTCTCCATATAAGATTGGTATGACTTAGTCATTGGCCTACTCTATATAACATTTTAGAAATAATATAACTAGCCAATTTATTGGCATAAACGACACATTCATTAAACTCTTGTCATGATATTATCACTAGCCAATTCAATTAACTTCATGTATATACTATAGTAATCTCATCATTTAAAGAAAGCCAACTTTTAACATTTGATTAGAACATAGGAAGAATTCAGTGCTCAGTTTACCCAAGCTATAAAGATCATTTAACAATGAAGATTCATTAAGTATCTCAAAACTAAAAGTTGTAGTCGTGTCTAAAGGGAGTGGTAGTGAGAATCTACATAGAAGCAAAGTTATATTCAAACTAGTCGTAGTTATATGCATTAACGAATAAAAACATAATTTACTAAAAGGGGGTTAATGCCATCATCAAATTTAGATGTGTCTTTGTCACAAGTAGTAATGTAACAAAAAAATAAAAAAGTAATCGAAGTAATGAAAGTGGGAATTTTCAAGAAGTGACGTGAATGCAGATTAATATAAAAATTATTGGTACATGCTTTCGATAGACTATTTGTAGATTAATTTGGACTAGGCTAAACATTAAATGGAAATAATTTCTCTCTCAAGTAACTTACCCTATTTAAATGGGTTCCTTTCGGACACCCACCTTATGCATGAAGACTAACCTACGTCGTAGCCCACTCATTCTCTTGAGCAGAGGGTGTTGGGTGACACTTGGTCTCACTCTCTCGAGTTGAGACTCATTTCAACCCACTCCCACCATCAATAAATTTAATAGTCTTAGTGTCACACTCCAATTATCTAAGATGTGTTCTAGATCCTAACAGGAGACTCTAAAGGTTGTCACTATCCGGAGGCCTAAAATAATGAATATAAAACATTTAGGAAGCTGTGAAGTTAAAACATCATAGAACGTCCACGACGTCCGACGATCTTACTACTTGGGCTAGTGGGGTGTCTTGATGGTTTGAAGAAAAGGGTATAAGGTTTTCATCATGGTGACATTATGAGGGTAGATGTAAGTTACAAAGAAGGGATTAAGCGTTCTACACCAAGTGAGGTATGCCAACCTTCAAGGGAAAGCCCAAGCAAAGCAGCCACAGCTGCCCAAGAAGACAGGCTACTGCATAACTCTTCACGAGCATGAAGACTGCTCATGATGATGAACACGACAAAGGTGGGGAGCTCGTGAAGGGGCCTTAGTTATGGGGGGGGGGGAGATTCCAAGGTATCCTATCTACAATGTAAGACACCACGAGCCACACCAAGACTCATTGTGAACTTGACAGAGGGACAGAGGGCTTCCGTGAAAACTCCGTAGCAAAATTTGGTGAGCTTGGTGGGGTATTGGGAGGCTAGTGCCTAAGAGCACCACAAGAAACTTGACGTGCCGTGATGCATATTGATAGAAGGGAGAACATGCTCCGTGGACTTTCCTTAGTGGGTGAAGTTGAGAGGGGCTCCGTGGTGGAGCTACTACCTCACCACTCCATGACCACCACCATGGTCCATTGAAAACTTTACGAACCATGATGTAGGGTGTGGTAATGGATAGGGGATCATAGTGAAGTCAAGTTGGACTTCACTTTTGGAAGTCCAACTTAATGAGGGGTGGATTATGTATTCACTTTAGGTCAATTTGCATTCATTTCCCACTCCAAAAACATAACCCCAAATTGAATCCAAAATTGCTCTCACTTGTCTCTACTTTATCTCTCTTCATTCATCCTCCATTGAAGAACAAGAAGCCTGACGAAAAAGACAATGTCTCCATGAATTTTACTCAATTATTGGGAATATAACTTCATTAAGGTATGGGTTCTTCACTGTTCGTATCCTTTTCCCCAAGAGGTCCTTTCAATGTTGAATTTCAATTGACCAAATTCTTAGGGCTTTTCTCTACAAATATCTTTTCTTCTAAAGTCGAAATAGATCATTTATTATGTTGAATTATGATTGTATATTACAAGTCTAGTGTAGATTATTGTGTAACTTACGTTAATTGTTGGATTTTTTTTTAAATCACATACTTTCCAAAATTTCCCCAACTTTTGGTTCTTGTTTTGAATAAAAGGGGAATTATGAATGTGTTGATTGTTGTATCTATCCTATTCAATCTATTGGATGCCTAGGGACTTGTAAGGTTGGTATTATACCTACTACTTGAATAATTCGTGATCGACCCTTTTCCCTTAAATTCTAGGTTATTAATTTAAATTAATTGGAATGGTGATGATACAATTGGCTTAGTATTGTATACACTTCTATTGTATAATTTTGTTACACCTATTGTTCAGTGTAATTGATTGGTTTATTGTAAGACTATGGAGGAAGGCTTAGTAAGGAGATTTGGGGTAAGTCTGGTGATCTCAACTCGTTACTTCGATTATGGTTTATTGAGATTAATTGATGACAATGTATTGAAGTATACCTTATCTTAAGATTGATAGATTTGGTATAATGTTGAATTGGAATGTCTTGACTATTGTTTGTCAGATGTAAGCTAAGATCAACTCATCTCTACTCTTGGGGAACTTAGCTTACAACCCTTATAAACTAAGAATATCATTCCATTAAAAACCAAGGTCGAGGTAAGTCAAGACAAACCTAAAAGGTTAATTACTTTTTGTTGAAGTTTCTACCCAACCATGCCTAGGTACAATCTAAGCACTTTTTTAATTGAACATACTCATATTTAAAAATAAAATATAAATAAAAACTTTAAACT
The DNA here is from genome assembly GCA_027704765.1 of Solanum habrochaites. Classification (NCBI taxonomy): domain Eukaryota; kingdom Viridiplantae; phylum Streptophyta; class Magnoliopsida; order Solanales; family Solanaceae; genus Solanum; species Solanum habrochaites. Next base: position 27,792,659 of record JAKWJA010002496.1, read on the forward strand.
TGGTAAACCTCTATATTCTCCTTCTCTTCAAGAGCTAAGGGGTACATAACATACATCCCCCTAAATTATCATTGGGTAATCAAACATCCATCCTATGGAATAAAACACCTTTTTCCCTTTTTACCACTCTTAGAATAGGTTCATAGAAGGAATAATGAAATATTCATAAGGGTTCTACTATTAACTAACAATCACATTACAAGGCTCAACACATATCTTCCTTCTTTAGGGGAAAGCCTGTACAAAAGATTTCAATCCACAAAAGATCAATTGTGAAGAATTTCAGCTATACAAAGGCAACATTCATCTTTCTCACTATATACCATATTCTAGAAGACTTCAACGCTATATCATAATATCATGCTACCACCCTACATAATCATAAGGCAATCCATCCTTATAAGGGAAACTCCACTCAACCGTAACAACTACTAACAAGTTATAATCATATAATGTCATAACTTCTCAACATAGCATCTTTTTCCTTAAATAACTAAAACAATAAATGACATCACATCAACATATACTGAATAACCTTCACATATAATAACTAAACCATAAAACCAAGGAAAGGATCAAAAGTCACCGTTTATCCCTTAAGCATTGAGAAATCATCCCAATCCAATAAATCATATCTTAAAGACCAGCGAACGAGGAAACTAAAGAGAGAGATCATGTAGACTTAACTTCTATGGAAAGATATTAAAATAGTGAAGAAGATAAAATATATCATCCAATGGACAGTCGCTCATAGAGGTGTCGCGACTCACCATCGATGAACGAGACTCCATTAGACGTGTCAATACAAGAAATAGACACCAAAGGACAAAATACAAAACCTTATTCTCTAATACAAAGTTCGTTACGATCTAAAGTACAACCGAGTTGTTTGAGCACTCTAAGATCTCCACACAGCGTCGTCAACCTCTTTGAGGTCTAAGACAAGTATCTTTCATTTTATAATCGTAATAATAGCAGAAATAATTTTTTTATAGCACATCATATGCTAGTACAACACTTAATTAATACATATAAAATCATAAGTAAATAAGTCGAATATAAGTCTCTTTGTCATCTTAAGACACAACTCAATAGAATGAAATAGGGATACGACTCTTAAAAACATAAAATAATATCTATGATATTACATCAAATTAATGAAACTTCTTGACTAGGAACCCTTGCCATCACCACCTTCAGTTTGTGTAAAGAGATGAAGAACAATGGTATTAGTATAAGAATGCACTAAGTATGACAACTATGCAAAAACATGCATTTAAAATAGGACATTTTATTCGAAATCATGAAAACTTTCTTTTTTAGTTAACTTCATGAACATAGGCACGTATAAGCTCAATATAGTTGACATACAACATATAGACATGTATTCTACTCATAATAGCACATAAAGCAGCTTAACATACTTTGAGACATATCCAATACATACAATACATTAATCATCTTTTTATCTTACTTCCTTCCTTAAGTAACCCTCAAGAATACTTAGTACAATATATCACCTTGAGGTCACATTACAATAGACTTTCATATACATTCTTCATAAACACAACCACATATATTCACAAGTAAAAACCAAATCATAGACATCAACTTCACGTAAACACCAAAACCTAAGACAACTCCTAATTCACACTGTTCTATGTGTAGGTAGCATCCAATAATACTACTTCTACCAAGTGTACCTAAGAAGTCACCCTAGACTAGGCATAACATACTCAAAAAGTCATAACAAATTCATTTATAACTAAACAAAAGTCCACATACTTCAAAACTTCGTACAAGCACTCTTTTCTTTATTACAACCTTTGTCATAACTTATTTTGTTCATATAATAGTAAACAACCCTCCCAACTCCTTCATATTCTTACTTGTGCAATGTACATATGGAGTCTCATACCCCCACATATACAAAATAAACTCATTTATAATCCATGAGTATAATTCCCATACATAATCATAATTCATAGCATGACGTAGAAAATTCACATTACATGCAATCATACAATTCATAAATACATAACATAAGTCTCACTTCATAAGAGGCTCCAATCCTATCTTTTTTTGAAGTCATCTACTACAATGCATACATAGGGTCCATAGTCATACCTATGCGAAGTACACTTCTCAATGAACTTAGATTAGAATTTATATTCTTATCTTTGTTAATTTATTAACCTTCGAAAGGCATAACAATTACTGACATAGACCATGTGATCTCGAAGAAATCTGTTGTTCAACTCCTACACCGAAAAGAAAGGGTTAACGCTTGCCTATGTTTCTACCATTTGTACATAGCTATATAAGTTCTATTCACAATCTATAACCTATAGAAGCACGTAATTATGGAACATGGAGATTGCTTCAAGAATCCTTGACTCACTACGGTGGAGGTTCCGTCTCATTAGACAAATATCTATATTGGGAACCCGGACTTGCTAAACGTGAAGGTTATCTTATGGGAAGTTCGACTTACTAACGTGAAGCTCCCACTCTCATTTTCATGTTCACTCAGTTCTACTCTCTAACTCCCTTTTTAATATATATAGTTAAGCCTTTACTACTCTAATTCATAATAAAGGCTTTTGGAGCTTGCTCCTTCATACATCATATAGCTCCAAGGTTTCTAAGATGAAAATGTCCTTTTGTTATAGACCCTACTTCATGTGACAATGTTCTTTTACATATTCACAAAATCATACATCATGTGTGTGTGTGCATATAATATGAGATCTACCTTCACATAAACACCTCTAGTCACACATGCTCGTAACTTCATTAATCATATACTTACATGCATAAGGATAGGTAATGATTCATAGGAGAACTATAATTTCTTTATTCATCACAACTCTACCCTATTCATAGTTATACATGAAGTGTGTGTTTACATTGGTGAACATGATCACATAATGGCTATCACATAGTATTAAGGAGCCACCCTCTACATATCACATCACATGCAAAAACTTATTTATTTCTTTGAGTCAAACACATCTAGAGTATTTAAGACTATAGACTACTCACACTCACATTACATCATAAGGCAACTACATATTAAACAATGGAATAGAACATACCTAACATACTTTGATTAAACATTCATATCTGGTTCATATAGGTAAGGGTCATACTATAAAGATATTCTTAATTATTATCCATATATACCACACCTAACCCTAACATGATCATCACACAAAAAAATATAAGATCATCCTCTCACGTAGCTCATATAACTAGTGCGGAGGTCTATAAATATAACTTCACATAACATGAATTGAAACATGATATTAGAATAAAGGATAAATCCTTCAACTTCCTAATCATAAAATCATAGTATAAATTCATATCTTATCAAATAACATCAATGAAATCATAATATATAATAAACATGTACAATAATGTAAACACCACCATCATAAATGGACCATACCAATCAACACAATTCAATATACCTTCTAAGCTAATTAGAACAAATAAGTTAACTTACCAAATATCCAAGGGAAGATCATGATTGACCATTCCTCCGCAATTAATATTTAATTCATAGATATATTAAAAGAAATAACCAATTCAGTACGAACTAATCACAATTATATAATCATGAAATAAAGATCACAAGACCCACATTATAATCCAATTTAAGAAATTAGGATAATCATGGGTTATTCATGAAATTTGATTGGAATTCATTATTAAAACATATATTAAACATAAATACATCATTAGAATGACTTTGAAATAAATTTTACAATGAACCCATGGCCAGGTTTAAAATTGGGATTTTTTTTCTTTGAATAACTTTATAATATCATTGATTTAACTCCTTAGATGAATGTCTAACTAAGAATGAAAGAATAAAAAACCTTATTGATGGAAGAAACTAGAATATTTTGTGAATAAACCACAGAAATCCATCCCCTAGCTTGTTCTTGACTTTTGGTCTCCCATGGATGTTTTGGGAGAATTTGAAAGAGATGAGAGTTTTGATGTTTTGATTTTTCTTATTGTGTTTTGGAGTTTTTCCTATTAAAAGGGGTTAAATAGGTCTAAAAATCAGTTTCTAAACGTCAAAAAAAGTTACCAAAAAACCCCCATACTTATTTGGACTTTTATACATGTCAAACTGAACTTTCATTTTTGAAATTTTTGTTTAGAACAAGACTACGATGAGGAGTTGTTCCCGCATCACTTTTCGAATTAATTGTTAAACCAGTGGAGTCCTCCATGTGTCCGCGGCACAGACAAACATTTTGGCTTTTTGTAAACCAAGTGTACGACGCGGACTGGTTCCCCTAGTGACCAAATGTTGCTGCCTTGTCTAGTTTTGCTAGACCAAATCTTCGGTACTCCTCTAGGACCCTTTTTTCAATCCCCATGGAGTTTTTGCTGGAAGTTTCAACATTACTTACTATTATTTATACAATGGGGAACCTCTTATAAAAATATGAACTCCAAGCAACAAATAAAACAAGTCAAAACACACTAAGAGACACTAGTTTTTTTTAAAGGCAAACCTTCCCACGTCTTGGACGTTATTGGGCGTTTGACCTCGAAATATAACACACTACCTTTAACTATTACTTAGTATTTTGAGTACATAATAATCTCATAACCAACATCTTAGGATATTATTAAACCTATCTCATTTTGAGTGTGTAACAGTGGTTAGGTACCAAAGAAGATTGTGTGCGCCTAATGTGGATTATTTGAGGATTAGGATCCTTGAGGAAGATCATAGAGACCGTTACTCTATTCATCCATGTTATACAAAGATGTACCATGACTTTAGAGAAGTGTTTGGTGGGATATCCTCAAAAGGGATATTGTCGGGTTTGTTGGAAATCCAAATTCATACTTGAAAGTGGGAAGATAATACCATGGATTTCGTACTAGGGTTTCCTCATACGTGAAAGCAATATGACACTATATGGGTGGTAGTGGATAAGTTGACCAAATTCACTCACTTAATTACCGTTAAGGCTAATTATTCGGTAGAAGATTGTATAAGAATCTATGTTTAAATGATATTGAGTCTTCATGGGTTCCCCTGTCCATCATATCGAAATAAAATTCTAAATTTACATCTAGGTTTTGGAGGTCATTTTAAAGAAGTTTGGGTACTCAACTAAAGTTAAGAATCACTTTTCATCTTGAAAGGATGGTCAAGTAGAGAGGACTATTCAAACTCTTTAAGATATGCTTAGAGATTGTATCATAGACTTTGACATAAATTGGGATGAGCATTTACCTTCGGTGGAATTCACATAAAATAATAGTTTTCATTAATCGATATCCATGGCTCCTTATGAATCTTTGTATGGTAGGAGGTTTAGATGTCCTATGGGCAGTTTGATGTGGGCGACTCTTCGCTTGTTGATCCCGATTTGACCTATAAGACTTTATATAAAGTTAATATCATAAGGAATCGGTTGCAAACAGCCTATAGTCGGTAAACGTCTTATGCCGATGATAGGAGCTAATATCTAGAGTTTTAAGAAAGTAATAAGGTATATCTAAAAATTCGGCCTATGAAAGCGGTGTGTTAGATTTGGCAGGAAAGCTAAGTTTAATTATTGTTGTGTGGGTCCATTTGAAATCTTGCAAAGATTTTCTAAGGTCTCATATGAATTGAAACATCTAGTAAAATATCTTCAATTCATCCGATTTTCCATGTTTCCATGCATAACAAGTGTATGGGGGACCCCAAGTTTATTATTCCTATTGAAGGTCTTGGTTTGAAAGATCTCTTATGATGAGATTCCGATTGAAATCATTGATCGTTAAGTAAATAGGTTGACGAACAAAGTGATGGCCTCCATATAAGTATTATGGAGAAACCACCTAGTTGAGCGAGCAACATGGGAGGCCGAGGCCGACATGAAGCCCCATTATCCACATTGATTTACTAGTGAAGGTTAGTTGTTATTACTAATAATTAAATTAATGACTAAATTTGAAGTTGCTTTAAATTTGTGTGATGTTTTGCGAAAACATTCATGTTACATAGAATTACCATGAAGGTATGCCTATAAACTTGACAATTGCCAATTTAACTTGTTTGAGTTATGTGGTGCATTTTTATATGATGAGTCTTTATAAAATGATATTGACCATTTTGATAATTGAGTTTTGGCATAATTGTCTCCTTAATAATATGGTGAACTCATATTGTTGTGAGAAAGAAAATTCCTCATACTGTGATTTTGAACTTTGTGTGTAGTAATTGATGTTTTTAATTACTATGCGTAAATGCAATGATTGTTGTTGTAACGCATGCTTTATGTGTTGTTGACTAGGCTACTAGTCTTGAGTGAGTTTCTTTCCTTCCAAAAGATTTTTAGTGTCATTCGGGAACAAATGTTCCGAAGGGGATCTGATGTCTAAGACGTGTTCTAGAGCCTAACATGAATGTCTAAAGCTTTTGTCACTGTAATAATGCATAAATTAATGAATATATAACATTGAGGAAGCTTTGGAGTAAAAACGTGAAGGAACACGACGTTTGGTGAACTTACTACTTGGACTAGTGGGGAGTCTTGATGGGTTGAAGAAAGTGTAATCATAGTGACATGATGAGGGTAAATATAAGTTCCAAAGAAGGGCTTGAGGATGCTAGGACAAATTAGGATTTCCAACCTTCAAGGGCAAGCCAAAGCCAAGAGGCCAAGGCTTCCCAAAATGGGAGACTATTGCTTCTCTCTTCAAGACAATGACTATGGCTCGTGGTCTTGACCATGGCAAAGGGGGGTAGCTCGTGAAGGGGACTTAGTTATGCGGGTAGATGCCAAGGTATCTTAGCTACTGTCCAAGATACCACGAGACAATCCACGACTCGTGGTGAACTTGACGGAGGGCAAGAGGGCTTCAGTGGAAATGCCTTAGCCAAATTGGGTGAGCTCGTTTGGGGTTGGGGAGATACCGCCTTAGAGTAACATGAGCCACTTGACGTGTCGTGGTTCATCTTCACGGAAGGTAGCTAGTTCTCTGTGGTCCTGTCTTTGTGGGAGAAATGGAGAGGGGTTCCTTAAGGGAGCTACTGCCTCACCTCTACACGACCACCACCATAGTCTTCTAAGCAGTTCACGGACCGTGAAGTAGGGCATGGTGATGCACAGGGGACTCCTAGTGAAGTCACATTCGACTTCACTTTTATAATTCCAACACCGTGATAGGTAGTTTGATATTTTGGGATGGATTATATATTAACTTTTGGAAAAATATCATTCATTTACCACTTGAAAAACACAAACAAAAATTGAAATACAAATTGCTCTAACTTCTCTCTACTTGCTCTCTCTCCATTCATTCTCCATCCAAGAACAATAAGCTTGAGGAAGTAGACAAAGTCTCCAAAAAATTTCACTTAATATTTTGGAATAAAGATTTATTATGGTATGGGTTCTTCACTCTTTGGATCCCTTTCCCCAATAGGTCCTTTAAAAATTGAATTTCAATTGCCTGAATTCTTAGGGTTTTTCTCTACAAATGGGTTTTCTTCTAAAGAAGAAATTGATGATTCGTTATGTTTAATTATGATTTCCTATGACCATTCAAGTGTACATTATTATGTAATTGATGTTCATTGCGGGAATTTCGTAAAAATAATATCCTTTCCCCAGTTTCCCCAAGTCATGGTTATTATTGTGAATTGAAGTAGAATTATGAATGTATTGATTGTTGTAACTATCCTATTCAATCTATGGTCTGCCTGGGGACTTGTAAGGTTTAGGCTAGAGCTAGTTCTTGAAGTATTCATGATCGACCCTTTTCCCTTAAACACTAGGTTATGAATTTCAATAGATCGGGATGGTGATGATACAATTGACTTGTTATTGTATAGATTACTAAAGGGTAATTTTTTTTACACCTATTGTTGAGTGAAATTGATTTGTTGAAGCTAAAACCATGGATGATGTCTTATGAAGGAGATTGGGGGTAAGTGATCTCAACTCTTTACTTTGATTATTATTACTTGTGATTAAGGATGATATTGTATGGATGTATACCTATTATTAAGATTGATAGGGTTCATATGATGTTTAATTTAAATGTCTTGTCATGGTTTTAGATATATTACTTAAGGTTTAAATGTTATAGTGATGGTGATAACTTACCAATGTGTCTCATTATGATGTGATTATGTAAATGTGCCAACCTCAAATGTATGAATTGTAATGGAAGGAAAATACTCATGCAATTCTTATTGAGCTATGATGATGATTATATAAGGGATGGACCATATGACCTAAGCAAAATTTTGATAAATGGATGACTAAAAGACATTTCAAAAAGGGACTTTAACTTTGAAACGAGAGAACTTTAAAATGGTAGGTTTTGACTTTCCATAGAGGAAGATTCACACTATAGTTCCGCATGATGTGTTAACTCCCCTATGAGGGATACTCACCCTATGGATTCTCACAAGATAAGGCTCTGATTTCTATTCTTACCTATCTCCTAGTGCCATTACTATGTTGCCCCATAGGAAGACTAGCTAGAGGATCAACCTAGAAAGCTATGTTTATGTTTGGTTCTACTTTGGCCGGTATATCACCATCCATCGATGTAAGGTTTTATAACACAGGATTCCACACTTAGCTCTTGTGGTCTATGTTGGTTAAGGAAAGTGTTCCCTAAACTAAAATGAAGTAATCAAGTACAAACTAACTAGGGTGACTTAAGAGGTTTGACTTATCTTAGGTAGGGGTATGGGGACTTTATCTATGCCTTGCACTAGTTTTTCTTGAGAGTATGCTTAGGAGGTTGTTCTTATGTATGTAAATGCTTATAAATGTAAATGATATGTATGTGTTGATTTTACATTTTTATGGCACCTTATGATGAGTAATTCACTTGTGAATATATGGTTGGTATCAATTGCTAAAGTATGATGTTATGTACTCTTAATGATATGATATGTTAAGTTGGACATTGGTTTTGCTTCTTGTTAGTTTTACTTGATTGAGAAAAGTTATGGGTCTTAACACAGTCATTAAACTAGTGTACTTATTGAGGGTTCATATGTAATTGTCGTGCTTAGGGTATGTTATAATGAACTCTTATCTATGATTGTTGATTTTATAACTTTATAATAGATTTGTCTTTACTTTGTATTTTATTATGTTAGTATGCATCATTGACTTGACTAGACTTGGTATGGGTAATCATGTGAAGAGAATGGTCTTGACATAATGAATATGTATTAATGACTTGTATTGGTTCTCGAATGTGCATACAAATTTTCAAAGTAAAATGCTATGCTTTAATGAAATGTCCCTTTTTAGCATGAATTGTATGATGTGTGTGTGTATGGTCTCATACTTAGTACATGTGACGAGCTAACCTGATTTTCTCCCTTTCCCCCAATATTTTAGGTTCAGGTCGTCGAAGTAGTTTTGAGATGACGTTGAAGGAAGACTTTGAATCCTCACTCATCCAAGTTAGGTCGGTCCTCACTTTTCGAGGGCAATTCCACTATCAAGCTTTTGAATATTGTTCTAGATATAATATTTATAGTTCTTTCTATTTCATTTACGTATTAAAGATTGTATAGCCTATATGTGGATATATTGTATTGATGTGTGAATAAACTTGTATTTTCACTATAAATGAACTTATATTTGACACTATAAATTCATTATATTCATCCTTAACTACTAAATGAAATTACTATTAATTACAATTAATCTATCAGCTAGGAATACACAAAAAAATCTTAACCCATATTTGTTATGTCACCCCCAAGAATTGGGGAGTTTAGTCAATCATATAGAAGACATAGAAATTTACACCGAAATGAGTTTGTATTAAAATGGATATAAAGATTTAAGTCCTTTCACAAGTGAAGAACAAAGAATCAAAAAGACCAACTCTAAATCTTGAAGATAAAACTGTCTTCTTCTTCAAGTCTTTATAATCCTCTCTAATTTTAGGTAAAAAAATAAAAACCTAACTTATATGTGTGAAGAGTAATAGCGGTTCTCTCCTAATTAAAACTACAACTCTATGTAGTATTTTTAGTTATTATAGATCTGTACTGCACCAAATCGCTTGGAGACATTAGTTCAATTCGCTGATTAGCTCAGTGATTCACCGAGTGGTGTAGTCTACCGCCATCTGGCAAAACTTTCGGCTTCGTCGTGCTTTTTTCCATTGGGCGATAAAGTACTTCTTCGCTTAACTTCACGGGGATGAACCGACTACTCCTTTTTTCCGCTGATTTGATCATGTCCATCAAGGCTCAGCACACTAGAATAAAAGACAAAGTAAAGCCCTTTGGCGACTCCCCTGTGAACTCGGCAATCTTTAGGCCTTCATTTATTTTTTATTTTTAGCCTTTTCTGTTCCTTTTAGCGACATAGTGTCCATGCTTTCCTTCAAACCTCAAAAACCTGAAACCTATGAGTTTTAAATGGATATTGAGACAAAATAAGCACTTGAGGACAATTTTCAATCAAAATATACCCATAAATAATTCCGATTTGTTGACTGATCACTAAACCCTACATTTCATAAGAATATAGGAAAAAGTATGCGTTACTACAATAATGTACTATATATGATTTTTAGCATAAATCATCAAGATAAGCGAAAAAGAGGTGTTAGTCAACATAAGGCATATACCATAACGATAAGAGGCAATAACATAAATATTAAGCATAAGAAAAATCATCACAAGACATAAGCAATAAGCATAAGAGAAAATAATCATTACTTGTGAGCATAATCGATAAAATAATCATTACTTGTGAGCATAATCGATAAAATAATAGTCAAAGGAATTGTTAATGCATTTAAACAAAATAATGTGTAACTAACGCTTGATAAGTCACCCCAAAGCAAGCTTGTTTGACGTTGATAAGACCCCATAATCAAAAAAATTCTAATCAAGTCAATTTAGGTCCTCTTTCTTTTTATAATTTTTTTATCTCATCTTAGCTTACTTATCATAGACATGTGAATACTTACCATTAGTCACACACGCATTCGAAGGAAACTATAAAAACAATTAAAACTAAGTATACATCATAATCATAAGTCATAAGAATTTTTTATTACATAGATCATCATAAAATAAGAGTAACATACCATATATAAACCCTAAAAGCATACTTGTGCAATGCATGAATTAGAGTTCATATATCTTAGTGATGAAAAGTAATACTTCGTGGGTAAGTATGGTTCATATTTTATATCCTTGTTGTGGGAATTATCCTTAACCGATAAATAACATGTGATGTTAACATGGAATCTTTTGTCTATCACACACCGAAAAGGGTTGTCTACTTGCCTAAGTAGAACAATTCACTTACATTTGCTGGATAAAATATATAAGTAACCTATGAGGTCACGTAGTTCATGGTATAAGGAGATTTCTTATGGAAACTCGAACTCAACAAACGTAGAATGTTTCTGTCACGACCCAAAATGGGTCGCGAGTGGCACCCACACTTATTCTACTATGTGAGCGAACCAACCCATCTAAACCCCAACAGTTCAACCATAAATAACAAAATATAATGTGGAAGACTTAAAACTCATTAATGAAAATCGATTAAATAACTTATAAAAACTCAATACTATTTATTCCCAAAACCTGGAAGTCATCACCACAAGAACATCTATCCTCAAATTACTAATCTAAGAGTATCTAAGAAGCTAAAATAAGTAGAAAGCTAGTCCATGCCGGAATCTCAAGGCATCAAGACATGACGATAAAGATCCAGTCTAAGCTAGAAGCAATAGCTCACCCTGAAATCTGGCTTGATGAAGATTGGCTAGAGTTGTGGCTGAGTTGAAGACGATGGTACGTTTGCTGCACTCCACAAATGACAAAGAGAGAACATACAAGTAGGGGTCAGTACAAAACACAAGTACTGAGTAGGTATCATCGGCCAACTAAAAATAGAAAATAGTATATATGAAATAATATCATAAATCAACTACAATACTCAACATATAGCAACAACAAGTTCTATAATCATTATTAAGCATCGCCAAGTTCACCCATGAGGACTCAAGCCTCAATGCCATACCCATTTGGGAATTAGGTTCATTAGATTGAGTATATTAACGTCTTTCAAGATTCATTATGCTTATTTCTCTCGTGTCGGTACGTGACACTCCGCTCCATATACTACGTTTCGGTTCGTGACACCCGATACCCTAATTCTACATGTCGGTTCGTGACACCCGATCCCCTAATTCTACGTGTCGGTTCGTGACACCCGATCCCCTAATTCTATGTGTCGGTTCGTGACACCCGTTCCACTACTCACATCACTTTAGTTCATCAAGCCTTCTTTTATACCAAGGCATCATCAAACTCATTAACAAGGCAGATTAGGGTTTTTCAAGATTTAGGATTCAATAGCTTCATCATGCTTATTTTATCACAATTATGTAATCACATTCATACAAGCATACAATTAAGCATATAGAAGGGTTTACAATACTACCCAATACATATCATTCACTATTAAGAGTTTACTACGAATAGCATAAACCATAACCTACCTCCACCGAAGATTTTGTGATCAAGCAAGAAAATCCTCAAAATCTTTTCTATCCTCTTCGTTTCCCTCTTCTCGCGATCGTTCTCCCTCTCTTGTTCTTTCTATTTTTCTTATTCCAAAACCCTCTTTCTTTTACCCTAATTAGTATATAATCAAGTATAAAAGATATATAAAAATAACCCACTAATTAATTTAAGGTTATCTCCTTTAACCCTCAAGAAATTGGATTATTAATATTCAACCACTAACTTTATAATTATAAGCAGGAATAGTCCAAAACGTCCCTTAAAACATTTAACAGAAATCTGACCCAGCCTGGGATTACGCAGTCTGTGACGGGCCGTCGTGCCTGCGACGGTCCGTCCTGCTGCTTCCGACACAGAGTTCAGAGACTAGATTTTTACCAAGGGTTTGTGACGGCCCGTCATGCCTGAGATGGTCCGTCATGCCTGAGACGGTCCGTCCTGCCACCACGTCGTGACGTTCAAAGAGTCGATCTCAGTACCTAAATTTCTAAATTCTAAGTGTTTTGGAACGAAACCCCCACGACGGTTCGTCGTGGGATCCGTCAACTCAGCCAGTTTTCCAGAAATAAAATCTGCTGCTCAAAACGACTAAAAAGGTCGTTACAATAGATACCAATTTACCCATCGTTCGTCCTCGAACGATCATAAGAAGAAAAACAAGGGCAAAAGGGAGTACCTGAATCCGTAAACAGATGTGGGTATCTTTCTTGCATATCTGCCTCCTTTTCCCAAGTGGACTCTTCAACTGGTCGATTCTTCCATTGAACATTGATGGATGCAATCTCCCTTGATCTCAAATTGCAAATTTCTCTATCTAGAATGGCAACAGGCTCCTCCTCATAAGTCAAATTTTCATCAAGCAGAACTGAATCCCAACGAATGATGTAGTTTCCATCCCCATGGTATCTTTTCAGCATAGACACATGAAATACCGGATGCACTCCTGACATCCCTGGAGGCAAGGATATTTCATAAGCCACCTCCCCTACTCGCTTAAGTAGTTCAAATGGTCCAATATACCTCGGGCTAAGCTTACCTCTTTTACCAAACCGCATCACACCCTTCATGGGTGAAACCTTCAGCAAAACTTGCTCAGCCTCCATGAACTCCAAGTCCCTAACCTTTCGATCTGCATACTCATTTTGGCTACTTTGAGCCGCTAAAAGCTTTTCTTGAATAGATTTCACCTTCTCTAATGAATCCCTCAAAAGGTCAGTACCCCAAGGTCTAACCTCGAATGCATCAAACCAACCAATGGGAGACCTACATCTTCTCCCATACAATGCTTCGAAAGGAGCCATATCAATACTTGAGTGATAGCTATTATTGTATGAAAACTCTGCTAAGGGTAAGAAGTTATCCCAATGACCACCAAATTCTATCACACACGCACGAAGCATATCTTCCAACACCTGAATTGTTCGCTCAGACTGCCCATCGGTCTAAGGTTGAAATGCAGTACTAAGGTCCAACCAAGTACCTAATTCAGCATTCAATGTTCTCCAAAACTAAGAAGTAAACTGCGTACCTCTATCTGATATGATGGAAAGTGGAACTCCATGCAACCGAACAATTTCTGAGATATAGAGTCTGGCTAACTTCTCTGCATTGCAAGTCACCTTAACCGGAATAAAATGAGCAGACTTAGTTAATCTGTCCATAATTACCCAAATAGAATCAAACTTGCCCAATGTCTTTGGAAGACCAACCACGAAGTCCATTGCAATTCTCTCCCACTTCCATTCAGGAATGGGAATTCTCTGAAGTGTTCCTCCGGGCCTCTGGTGTTCATACTTTACTTGCTGACAATTTGGACATTTGGCAACAAAATCAACAATGTCGCGCTTCATTCTACTCCACCAAAAGTGTTGCTTTAGGTCACGGTACATCTTGATTGCACCAGGATGTATAGAATATCCGGAACTATGAGACTCTGTAAGAATAGTGTGGATCAAATCATCAACACGGGGCACATATACCCTTCCCTTAATTCTCAAAACACCTTCCTCATCCATTATCGCTTCTTTAGCCTCTCCTCGCAACACCATATCCCGAATTCGGCTTAGTTTCTCATAATCAAATTGCTTCCCCTTGATCTGGTCAAGAAAAGAAGATCTTGCCTCCACACTGGCCAAAAATCCCCCCTTCTCATTTACTTCCAACCTCATAAGGTCATTAGCCAGAGTCTGAACCTCTCTAGCCAATGGGCGTCTAGAGGCTTGCAAGTGAGCTAAACTACCCATGCTCCCTGCTTTTCTACTTAAGGCGTCTGCCACAACATTATCTTTTCCTGGGTGATACAAGATGGTAATATCGTAGTCCTTCAGTAGTTCCATCTATCTCCTCTGTCTCAAATTCAAATCTTTCTGAGTAAAGTCATACTGTAGGCTACGATGATCCGTATAGACTTCACACTTAACCCCATATAGATAGTGTCTCCATTGCATTAATGCAAACACTACCGCAGCCAACTCCAAATCGTGGGTCGAATAATTACGTTCATGCACCTTTAATTGCGTCGAAGCATAAGCAATTACGTTCTTCTCTTGCATTAGCACTGCACCCAAACCAGAATAGGATGCATCACAATAAACAATGAAGTTTTTACCCTCTACTGGCAAGGTAAGGATAGGTGCAGTAGTCAGCAAGGTCTTGAGTTTCTGAAAGCTTTCCTCACATTCATCCGACCATACAAATGGAATATTCTTCTTAGTCAAGTTCGTCAATTGGGAGGCAATAGAAGAGAATCCCTTGACAAATCAACGATAGTAGCTGGCTAACCCAACAAAACTCCTTATTTCTGACACATTAGTGGGTCTTACCCAATTTCTCACTGTTTCAATCTTAGAAGGATCCACCATCACCCCATCCTTAGAAACCACGTGCCCCAAGAAAGAAACTGAATCTAGCCAAAACTCACACTTGGAGAATTTGGCATAAAGCTTTTTCTCCCTCAACATTTCCAACACAATTCTCAAATGCTCCTCATGTTCCTTCTTACTTTTGGAGTATATCAGTATATCATCAATAAATACGATCACAAAGAGATCCATATATGGCTTACAAATCCCGTTCATCAAGCTCATTAAAGCTGCAGGGGCATTCGTTAGTCCAAAGGACATTACCAAGAATTCATAATGCCCATACCTGGTTGGAAAAGCAGTCTTTGGCACATCTGCTGCCCGTATTTTCAATTGATGATAACCAGACCTCAAGTCGATCTTAGAGAAGACACAAGCACCTTGTAACTAATCGAACAAATCATCAATGCGAGGAAGAGGATACCTGTTCTTAATAGTTACTTTATTTAGTTGCCGGTAATCTATGCACATCCGAAGACTCCCATCTTTCTTCTTTACAAACAAAATAGGAGCACCCCAAGGGGATGCACTTGGTCTAATAAAGCCTTTCCCTAACAATTCTTGAAGTTGGGCTTTTAACTCCCTTAACTCTGCTGGAGCCATTCTATAAGGGGGTATGGAAATGGGACGAGTACCCGGCTCCAATTCAATGCAAAAGTCAATATCCCTGTCCGGTGGCATAACAGGAAGGTCTGCAGGGAACACATCCAGAAACTCATGAACTACCGAAACCGACTCAATCGAAGGTACTTGGGTAGTATCATCCCTGAGGTGTGCCAAGAACGCTAAACACCCTTTACTAACCATTTTCTTAGCACGAAGAAAGGAGATGATACGAATTGGAGTGGAAGTGTAGTTACCATCCCATACTAACGGATCTGTCCCAGGCTTGGCCAACGTTACAGTTTTAGCATTACAATCTAAGATTGCAAAATTTGGAGAAAGCCAAGTCATACCCAGAATTAAATCGAAATCAACCATTTCTAAGATGACCAAGTCTACATGAGTATTGCTCCCCACAAAAGTCACCAGACAAGACCTATATACCTTTTCAACTATCACAGACTCACCCACCGGAGTAGTAACACGAATAGGCATGTCAAGCAATTCACAATGTAAATTAAGACCAATAGCAAATGAGGAAGATACATATGAAAATGTGGAGCCAGGATCAAATAATACAAAAGCCATGCAATCACAAACCAAAAGATTACATGTGATAATAGCATCTGATGCCTCCGCTTCAGACCGCCCAGGGAAAGCGTAACAATGGGCCCTATCACCTGTCTGCCCGTTGCCCCTACCATGTGGTGTTGTAGTAGCTCCAGTTTGTCCGTCACCCCGGCCGTTTTGGTGACCACCATTACCTCGGCCACCACGTCCTCCAGAATAATGGCCTCTACCATGACCACCTCTACCTCTAGCTATTGGGGGTCTATAACTCTATTTTGGACAATTCCTCCTAATATGTCCCGTCTCCCCACATCCATAACATTCTCTGGGGTCTAGCACAGGTCTCTGTGAGAATGACGAGGTTTGGGAATAACCTCCAACCTCAGAGAAATGTTGACCGGTCTGAGGTGGACCCCCAACTACAGTCTGTAGTGAAGACTGAATTGGTCGGACTGAGTAACCTCCTGAACCCTGTCCTCTAGAGTAAGAACCATTAAACTCACCTCCCTTTCGAAACCTTTTTGATGTCGATGCCATGGTGAAGTCATCTGGCTTCACTCCTTCCACCTCTATCACGAAGTCTACCACTTCTTGAAAGGATTTTGCCGTAGCCGCTACCTGTAAGGCTGAAATTCGCAATTCTAACCTCAACCCCTTCACAAAATGGCGAACCCGCTCTTGTGGACTGAAACATAGTTGGGTGGCATACCTGGATAATGCGCGAAACTTAGCCTCATATGCAGTAACCGACATCCTATGTTGCTCTAGGCTCAATAACTCATCTCTTTTCCTATCCCTCAAAGTCCGGGGAATATACTTCTCCATAAACAAGCTAGAGAATGACGCCCAAGTCATAGGTGGTGCCTCTGTTGGTTGAGAATCAACATGTGACCGCCACCACATTTTGGCGTTTCCTTGAAACTGATAGGTTACAAACTCAGCGCAAAATCGTTCCACTATGCCCATTTTATGTAGTAACTCATGACAAACAACCAGAAAATCATAGGCATCCTCAGATTCAGCACCCTTGAAGACTGGAGGTTTCAATTTCAAGAACTTACTAAAAAGTTCATGCTGATCGCTTGTCATTATAAGCCCTGTAGTCAAACGAGGAAACGTGCCTACTTCCAATGAGGCATCCATGCGGGGAGCCTCAGCAGCGGCCTGTCGTACTTCCGGAACCTGAGGTGCTGGTGCAGAAAACACTGGAGGTGTCTGGCCTTGATCAGATAACCCGCTAAGATAAGCAAGAACCTGATTAATCATCTCTGGGGTAGGTTGGGGTGGTAATTCCTCATTCTGCACTTGCTCACTTTCCCCTTCCTCACCCTCTCTTACTACTTCCTCAGTCGGTGGAGGAGTCACCGCCCTAGTACCAGATGGGACAGGTTCTTGTCCTCTTCCTCTAGAGGACGCCCTCCCACGACCTCTACCACGGCCCCTTGCCACTACTCCTCTTTGAGCTACAGCCCCAGTGGCTGGCTCAGACGCACCCTGTCCTGCCGGTACTGGTGTTGGCGCAGTCGTTGCTCTAGTTCTAACCATCTGCGAAATAGAGTGAAGATGGTCAGATACCAATTTGTATCACCTAGATACAAATTGGATCCAAGTAATAGCACGAAAGAAAGAAAGAATGGAATTTTCCTAATGTCTTATAGCCTCTCAAAGAAAAGTAAAGGCGTCCCCCTACCGTTCCTTAAGACTCTACTAGACTCGTTCTTGTGTGATGAGACCAACGAACATAATGCTCTGATACCAAGTTTGTCACGACCCAAAATGGGTCGCGAGTGGCACCCACACTTATCCTACTATGTGAGCGAACCAACCCATCTAAACCCCAACAGTTCAACCATAAATAACAAAATATAGTGCGGAAGACTTAAAACTCATTAATGAAAATCGATTAAATAAATTATAAAAACTCAATACAATTTATTCCCAAAACCTGGAAGTCATCACCACAAGAACATCTATCCTCAAATTACTAATCTAAGAGATCTAAGAAGCTAAAATATGTAAAAAGCTAGTTCATGCCGGAATCACAAGGCATCAAGACATGACGAGGAAGATTCAGTCCAAACTAGAAGCAATAGCTCACCCTGAAATCTGGCTTGATGAAGATTGGCTAGAGTTGTGGCTAAGTTGAAGACGATGGCACGTTTGCTGCACTCCACAAATGACAAAGAGAGAACATACAAGTAGGGGTCAGTACAAAACACAAGTACTGAGTAGGTATCATTGGCCAACTCAAAATAGAAAACAATATATATCAAATAATATCATAAATCAACTACAATACTCAACATGTAGCAACAACAAGTTCTATAATCATTAATAAGCATCGCCAAGTTCACCCATGAGGACTCAAGCCTCAATGCCATACCCATTTGGGAATTAGTTTCATTAGATTGAGTATATTAACGTCTTTCAAGGTTCATTATGCTTATTTCTCTCGTGTCGGTATGTGACACTCCGCTCCATATACTACGTGTCGGTTCGTGACACCCGATCCCCTAATTCTACGTGTCGGTTCGTGTCACCCGATCCCCTAATTCTACGTGTCCGTTCGTGACACCCGATCCCCTAATTGTACGTGTCGGTTCGTGACACCCGTTCCACTACTCCCATCACTTTAGTTCATCAAGCCTTCTTTTATACCAAGGCATCATCAAACTCATTAACAAGGCAGATTAGGGTTTTTCAAGATTTAGGATTCAATAGCTTCATCATGCTTATTTTATCACAATTATGTAATCACATTCATACAAGCATACAATTAAGCATATAGAAGGGTTTACAATACTACCCAATACATATCATTCGCTATTAAGAGTTTACTACGAATAGCATAAACTATAACCTACCTCCACCGAAGATTTCGTGATCAAGCAAGCAAATCCTCAAAATCTTTGCTATCCTCTTCGTTTCCCTCTTCTCTCGATCGTTCTCCCTCTCTTATTCTTTCTATTTTTCTTATTCCAAAACCTTCTTTCTTTTACCCTAATTAGTATATAATTAAGTATAAAAGATGTATAAAAATAACCCACTAATTAATTTAAGGTTATCTCGTTTAACCCTCAAGAAATTGGATTATTAATATTCAACCACTAACTTTATAATTATAAGCAGGAATAGTCCAAAACGCCCCTTAAAACATTTAACAGAAATCCGACCCAGCCTGGGATTACGCAGTCTGTGACGGGCCGTCGTGCCTGCGACGGTCCGTCCTGCTGCTTCCGTCACAGAGTTCAGAGACTAGATTTTTACCAAGGGTCTGTGACGGCCCGTCATGCCTGAGACGGTCCGTCCTGCCACCCCATCGTGACGTTCAGAGAGTCGATCTCAGTACCCAAATTTCTAAATTTTAAGTGTTTTGGAACGAGACCCCCACGACGGTCGGTCGTGCCCATGAAGGTTCGTCGTGGGATCCGTCGACTCAGCCAGTTTTTCCAGAAATAAAATTTGCTGCTCAAAATGACTAAACAGGTCGTTACAGTTTCCATCTAATGAGATACATATATTGGGAACTAGGACCCAACGAAGGTAGAAGGAACCCATTTGGAAAGCCGAACTGAACTAGGGTAGTAGCTTTCATTGGAAATCCTAACCCATGTATAGTTAAAGCTTAAATCTCATATTTAATATCCACTACATTCTACGCATTTATTCCCATTGTCTTCTTATAATGTCTTGACTGAAGTTCATATAGGTCATACGAACAATCGAGAGGATAACCTTTCACCATCCATGTCTACATATAGATTAAATCGATGAGAATGTCTTCCAACCTTATAATATCTATACTGTAGGAAAACATTTCATGTCATATCATATTCAAGCATAAATGCGTATATTAGAATAATATTTCAACAACACAACAACTAGATCTTGAGCATATTAACCTTAATCTGAAAGTTTTATTAAAGAATGTACATTACTTTTATAAAAAATGAATATTATCATATCTTTACCTTCATGTTTAAAGCTTATATCAAATCAACACAAATAGAATGCCAACATTAGACATGTATATAATACAAATTCAAGTAGCTCAATTACTATAACAATAATGTCATACTTTGCCTCCTTAAGGTTCATACATACTTTCAATTATCACATTATGTGTTCAAGTACTACACATAATGTCAACCTATGTCATGTTAATATATCACTTCGTTCATTTAAAAATTCATGATGTAGATTAAGTGGGTGAAACTCCTTCAAAGGTAATTCTATCAAATAGTTTACCATCTTCATGTAAGCTTCTATCTTAGGGACTTAAAACACATTATTCATCATATTAGATATACCTTCAAAACCCTACAAATCAACACTCATAACTATAAGCCTTACTCTGAATAGATTTACTTCTAAAATCATCTGATGAACCTAGGTTACAAGGAAATATAATCATATACTTCTTTAATTAATTAATCTAATAATATATCATCATGAAGTTTTAATATCAAACATTGATAGTTATGATTCATCATACATATATACCTTACTATAATATTATTCATGTATACAAGCTTTTACTCTCAAGAAATTATTCCACATAACATCAACCATAGAAGCTTATCACTAAATCCTCAATTTCACCTTCCAAGGAAAAAAACATACATAACTTCTATTTCATCAATTATAATCTAGGGTTTGACAGATAAAAAATGTAGTTTCATCATAACAACATGTTTCAGTAATAATTCTATCATAAACAATTAATATCAATTCAATTGTATTCCTATTTAACCTAACCAACAATATTAGAAGGAACCCTTAATTTATTTAGGGATTTCATCTTCACAATTGTTGTACATCAAGGGAATCTATGGATGGAAGAACAATTCACAATTGTTGTATATATGGGGTCACGTATTTTATGGAATAAGGATATTTCTTATTGAAACTCAAAATCAACAAACGTAGAATGTTTCCATCTAATGAGATACTAATATTGGGAAATCGGACCCAAAAAGGTAGAAGAAACCCATTTGGAAAGCCGAACTCAACTAGTGTAGTATCTTTCATTGTGAAGCGAACCCAAGTATACATAAAGCTTAAATCTCATATTTAATATCCACAACATTATAGGAATTAATTCCCATTGTGTTCATATAGTATCTTGACATAACTTCATATAGATCATACGAGTATGCGAGAGGATAAACTTTCACCATTTATTTATACATATAGATTAAATCGATGACAATGTCTTCCAACCTTATAATTACAATACATTAAGAAAACGTTTCACGTCATATCATATTCATGCATAAGTGTGTATAAGAGAATAACATTTAAACAACACAAAAACTAGATATTGAGCATATTAACTATACTCTCAAATTTTTATTAAAGAATGTACATTACTTTTGTAAAACATGCATAATATCTTGTCTTTCCCTTCATGTTTAAAGCTCATATCAAATCAACACAAAAACAATCCCAACATTAGATATGTATATAATACAAATTCAAATAGCTCAATTACTATAAGAATACTCTTATACTTTGCCTCCTTATGGTTAAAACATACTTTCAATTATCACATTAAGTGTTAAAGTACTAGACATAATATCATCCTATGTCATGTGATTCTATCACTTTGTGCATTTAAACATTTGTGATATAGATTAGGTGGGTAAAAGTCCTCAGAAGTAATTCAATCAAATAGTTAACCATCATCATAGAAGCTTCTATCATAGGGACGTAACATACATTATTCATCATATTAGATTTTACCTTCAAAACCCTTCAAATTAACAGTGATAACTATAATTCTTACTAGCCATACATTTACTTCTTAAAATCATCCTATGAACATAGTTTATAACGAATTATATATCATCATGAATTTTCAGTATCAAACATTGATAGTCATGATTCTACATACAACCTTAATATAATATTATTCATGTCTACAAGCTTTTATTCTCATGAAATTACTCCAAATAACATCAACCATAGATGATTATATCTAAATCGTCAATTTCACCTTGCGTGGAAAAAAACTCACATTACTTCAATTTCATCAATTATAATCTACGTTTTGACATAGAAAAAAATTGTACTTTTATCATAATAACATGTCTCAGTATTATTTCTATCATAAACAATCAATATTAATTAAATTGGATTCCTTTTCAACTTAACCCACAATATTACAAGGAACCCAAAATTTTATTGGGGATTTCATTTTCACAATTTTTCTATATCAAGGGAATCCATGGACTAATAAGACATCATAAATTGTTTATAAGGACTTACAAATCTTGCAACAACGGAGTCTTGACCTAGCTTGACTCTCTTATTCTTCCTCATCTTCATTCTAGTGATAGTAATTTTTTAGAGGGAATAAGGATATTTTTTTTGATTTTGAAATAAAGATTTGTAATAACTAAGCTAATAGACTAAAATATTTAATAAGGGGGTCTAATAAGGTTAAAGGATACCATTTTATCCCAAATTAATCAAGAAAGTTCCATAATACCCCCACTTAGCCGTCTATAACTTGACCACTGCCTCATCCATGGGCTGTGAGTTGACCCACGGGGTATGATATTAATCCATAGGTTGTTATATCATATAGTGACATCTGGGAAGACCTCCCTGGGTGTACCATGGCATTATTGACCTCTTAGAGGTCTTATACAAGCCCATAGTTATCATTCATCAAATTGTCATAGTAAATTTCGCTGAAAATTTAAAACATTCTTAGCACATCATATGCTATGACTCTACGTTATATATATATATATATATATATATATATATATATATATATATATATATATATATATGATACCAAATACATAAAGACACTATAGAAGTTGTCCCATATTTGCATAAATACACCTAAACATGAAAAATATCCTATCACCCCACTAAGCAAATATATATCGTTATAAGTGGGTCATTTTTACCCATTTCGTCATCCATGTAGTGCGCCTGGTTGTCACTCTTTAGGATAGAATTAACCCGACCCGACCCTTTTTTTAAAGAAAATTCATCTTCTCCTTCTCATTTGATTTCTCAACTTTTCCCTAAAATAAAACGAAATACACAAGTGTTGTTGTTGATGATCTCATTGTTGATCGTTGATAATGTGTAATTGTGAAGTTTCTCGGATATTAAAGGTCTAACAGGTTGGGGTTCTAATTCATATGATAAAAATCTTCACTTCTTTTTCCTATTATTTTGATTTTATGGGTTATTATAGTGTAGAAGTTTTAGAATTGACTTTTTTTACTATATTGTGCAATCAACATAGTTAGTATAGGGTATTGCAGTATTCACTTAGTGCGACTGTTAGTGATTAGGATTTTGTGATTGTATTTTAAGTTAGGATTAGATTTTATACACTTAGTTCGAATCCTATTATTTCTCTCTTATACATTTGTAGACTACAATTTGTACATTATCAACTGCTATTGTTAGTGTTTTTGTTTTATTAGTACTGTTGGGGCAAAATGTTAGTGCCTTTTTCTACTTTTGTAATTTAGTATTTCCGCTTTTTTTATTTATTAGTGATTATGTTTGTTGTGTACAACTTGTTGGAGTTAGTTATTTAAATGTGACTTTGAATTGTCTTTGTTGTTGTTACATGCTTTTTCAGGATGGCTTTAACTATGATAACTTTAAGATGGTACCATGGGGGGGGGGGGTAATAGAATTTGGTCCACCACCTAAATATATTGGGGGGCATATGAAAAAAATCCTAGATGTAGATGTTGGTAGGATGTATTATTTTAAGTTGAGGGATTACATAAAGGAACTAGGATATACAATAGATTGTGATTTTTTCATCAAGTAGGATGGGTTATTAATCCTTGTTTATAATGATAAGGTTATATTTGACCTTTTCAATATGATAAATGATGGGAATACAGTGGAGGTGTATTCTTTTCATGGGGTTAGTGAAGCTAATCAGGACCCACTTGAATTGGAGTTTGTCCCCCATGTGACTGAAAGTGGGGTAGGTGCGGAATCTTTTAATGAGACTTCTAACCCTAATAATCAACCTCCTACTTCTACTTTTCCTTCCATCCCTACAACTGCTCCTTCTGAATCTTCCAGCACTCAATTTTGAAGATCAGTCTTCTACTGTGCCTTAACCATATCCTTCTATTGTGTTTCCTTTTTCTACTGTGCCTCCACCATATCCTTCTACTGCGCCTCCTCCTTCAGCTTATTGTCCTATAATAGATAATAATCCAACATATGATGAAGTGGAATATGAATGAGGATATGAAGTAGATACTAATTAAGATATTGAGGTTGACACTGATGTTCATCAAGAGACTGTAGATATAAGCGCAACCAATAGGTATTTCAAAAGGTTACAAAGAAGATTTAGGGTAACTAATTCAAGATTAATGTTAATAAGCAAGGTCCATATATAGGGTATGATTAGATAAAAAATTGTATTAGGGAAAGCTTTGTCGGTAATCTAGGAGGTCATGAACCTTATTATCTAAGTGATGAAGCTCCTAGATTTGAAATAGATGATGAAACAAGTTGGGGAGATGGTGAAGAGGTTGACCAAGTAGTGCATAAACATGTTAGGAGGAAGCAAACCCCAAATAGAGTTGTATTTGATATGACTGTTAAAAATATTGTTTGGGAATTAGGAATGGTTTTTGGAAATGTTGAAGACTTTGGAGTGGCAGTGACAAGATATGCAATCCAAGATTATTTTCAAATTAAAAAATATTTAAATGATCCTAGCAGAGTTAGAGTGATATGTTGTAAATTGAGTTGTCCTTGGTTGTTGGGTGCAAGAAGGGATAGAACTAGTGGAGATTTCATTGTTAAAACATATAGAACTAGTGGAGATTTCATTGTTAAAACATAGAAACCTAAAAATAAATGTTTGATATCAACTCATAACTACTTGTGCAACTCAATGTTTTTGGCCACCAAATACAAAGAAAGAATAACTCAACAGCCAAACATCAACATTGTCTTGTTGTAGGAAATTATTAGAAAGGAGTTGGATATTTACGTTTGTAGGACAACAACGAGAATATCTAGGACTAGATTGTTACAACAGATCATGGGTGATCACATTGTGGAGTATGGTAGGATTTTTGATTATAGAGATGAAATATTAAGGAGTAATTCAAGCATTACTTCTATAATGAAGGTTGGAGAAGATTCTGAAACTGGGTAGAAACTTTTTGAATGATTTTATGTTTGCTTCAATGCTTGAAAGAAAGCATTTTTTGGAGGTTCTAGAAGGTTGATTGGTTTTGATGCGTGTTTTCTCAATGGTGTGTGGAATGGTCAATTATTAGTGTCAGTTTGTAGAGATGGAAACAACCAAATGCTCCCTATTGCTTGGGAAGTTGTTGAGGTTGAGAATAAATTAACCTGCACAATATTTCTTGAACTAGTGAAGAATGATCTTGAACTTGGAGAAGGGAATCACCTATCCATCATTAGTGATATGCAAAAAGGTTATTACTGATATCAATCTTGCTATGTTATTGTTATTGAGTTTTGCACTTTAGTTTATTCTCTTTCTGTTATGTTTGTTGTGAGGGACTAGAAATTGTTGTGTATACTTTATTGCCACTTGTTGAACATAGAAAATGTGCAAGATGTGTTCTTGCAAATCGGTCAAAGAAATTAAAAGTAGTTGAAAGAAGAAGAGTGTTTTGGAGGATTGCTAAATCCACATTTGAAGTTGAGATGAAGGACAATATAGAGACAATGAGGAAATTAGGACAAGAATGTTTGGATAATCTTTTATGGTACAATTTGAATATATGAGGCAATAAGTTTTTTGAAGAATATAGCAAATGTGATGCTGTGGACAACAATGTGGCAGAAATCTTTAATGCTTGGATAGTTCCTGCAACGTATAAAACCATTATTACAATGCTTGAGGACATAAGGGTGAAAATGATGAAAAGAAATGTTGATTTGAGAGAGTTTCAAACACTTGGATAACTAATATATCTCCTATATCTTTGAAGATTTTGCAAGAAAACATTCAAAAGTCTATGCAATGTAACTTGACTTGGATTGGAGAAAGAGATTTTGAGATTAAACACCATGAATTTACACACACTATGGATATTGTTAATAGGAGGTGTAGTTGCAAATCCTTGCAGCTCAGCGGAATTCCTTGTCCTCATGGTGTTGTTGCCCTTCATTACAAAATCTTGGAACCAATCCATTATTTGGCTAGATTTTATAGCAAGGAAACCTACCTCAGGACATATGCCCATTTTATTCAGCCAATGAATAACATGAAACTGTGGCCAACCTCAAATAATCCAATTGTAAAGCCACCAAAGATCAGAATGTTCCTGGAAGATAAGGTAAGGTTAGAAAAAAGGAAGTGGATTAAAGAAGAAAAACTTGAATGTTGAGCAAAAGAGGTGTTGTAACGACTCGTTGCAAATGTGTCACACAAGGACACAATAAAAGAGGATGTCCTACAAGAAACCAAGATGGTCCAAGTCAATCAACTACACCATGTTCTCAGGCAACAACTACTGGTCCAAGTCAATAAGCTGAACCATCTTCTCAGACACAGGTACTTTTATTTGTCACTCTCAAATCTATGTTATATATATATATATATATGTATTGATATATTAATATACAGTCTACTAAAAGTTGTAGAAGAAAGGAACATGAAGAGCAACAAGAGGAAAAGAATGGCAGAGGTGTTCCATCTCAATCACATGGAAATGCTACAAACACGGAGGTAATATATATAATTATTATATCATTGCAAAATAATATAGATATGCTTTGATATTTTTATTTTAAAGTAGAGACTGTAAATGGTAGAGGGAGAGGTAGAGGTACAGGTAGAGGAGCAGTATCAGGAAGAGAAATGAGTCAAGAAACAAATGTGAATGAAGGACTAAGTAGAGGAAGTGAAATGACTAAACAAAGTCAAACTAGTTATGAATAAAACTGTAGTGGAGGAGGCCTAGAAAGAGGGAAGAGACCAGTAGAACATAATGACACCAAGTAGAAGATGGATTTATGACTCTCAATGTAAATTTAAAACTATCAATGAAAGTTTACAATTGTTATTGCAAACCTAATAGTCTAATAATTTATTGTGTATTTATTTGAATAAGCAAACTGGATTGCCAACTACAAATCATTACTGGTACAAAAGTTACAAAGAAGGTTGATGTGGTCACTGATGATATTGGCTACACACCACTACTTGGATTCAAATGGAAGGGGAAGACAACTATTACCAGTAGCAACCTAGAAAGAATGAGAGCTTAAAAGGTTATCCAAACAAGGTTTGTAGATACTGCTAATGCTGCTAATAGACAAGGCCAAACAACTTCAAGTAGGATTACTTCTGTGCCATGGAAGTAGGGCATTTTGATCTTGTCTAGTTCATTTTGACAAACAAAATTTAACTATGCATATTTTTTCGTTATTTTTTGTTGGAAACAAACTCAGTTTGCGTTTAACTAAACAAATGTGAATGGTTGGATTCAAACTCGATTACAAAGTATTCTTTTTTGTAGTTTTGTTTTACCTTTTAAATCGTAATTTACATGTGAAGTTCCTCAAAAAATTTCCACGATAATATAGATAAGAGAACCAAATACATTAGCTAATTGTTCAAATCATAACTATTTCGACAACAAATAACAACAATAACTTGAACATTCAAAAAATTCTATCCTTTAAGTTACACACACCTATAACTAGTAAGATCAAGAGAATTAGCTTCTAGATACACACACCTACAATTTCAAAAATTTGAAAGTAACTAATGATGTCTATGACAATTTCGGTTGCACACACCTACAACTTCCATCCTTCACATTCTTTGTTAGACTTAAACATACAAAACACACAATAACGATCAAGAAGATTAGCTTCAAGTTACAACATTTGCCTTTCTTTTTCTCCTTCATCATTACTTGGTTATCTTCAACACGACTTTCATAATATGTTAACACTTTTTACAACTCTTTAATTGTCTTTCTAATCTCCGAATAACGTACTTGGGTCGTATATCAACTCTTTCTCAATCCCTACATCTAAAAAAGTTTGACGCATCATCCTAAAATACGCAAAACATAAATTAAAGAAAAATACATAAACAAAAGATCTCCATAAGATAATTAGCAAACATACACGGTAGCGTGAACAAGACCAAAATCTTCGAGCTGGGTTATGATACGACCATGAAGTTTGCATTGACAGTAAGTTACCATGTTTGTATCTAAGTTTTACTCTAAACATCGGATCATTCTCATCTTTACAAATACGATTCAACATCGCATTTGACATTTTCAATCAAAAACTAATCACAAAATAGTGAAGAAATTGAACCATAAAACACTTCAAATAAACATTTCTACTGGAAATTAAAAGAGAAAATATGAATTCCTACTATATTTTCTTTAGCGATGATGAAGTCGTCAAAAAGAGAGCACCAATATTGTTGTTTCCATGGAAATAAAAATATTAGGGCTAACAGTGGATATTTTTGAGTTTAACTTGGGGAAGATACAAAAATTGATCAAATAATTAATATTAAATAAATAAAATGATATGTTGTTGTTTTAAATTGGTAAATAAAAATGAAAAATGGCCCATGACGTGCCTAACGTGCGTGTAAACAACACATATGAGTTTATGGGTGAAAATGGCAAATTTAAAACAAAATATAGTTGTTTAGTGGGGTGATAGGACACTTATAAAGTTTTGTTGTCTCTATGCAAAAATGAGAAAACTTCGATATTTTTTCTTTATGTGTATATATATATATATATATATATATATATATATATATATGTAAATATCATATAAAGTCAATAGACTCTAAGTCTCTTTGCAATCTTTTACCAAACATCATTATAGTACATTAGGGATACGTCCCTTAAAACATAAAACGTAAGTACTGTATCATCCACTTTACAATAAAGAAATAACATAGAAATCCTTGGATATAAGGATTTCCTTTCCTTGAGCTTGTGAATCATCTATCAAGATCTTCACCATTAAAGACATCATTGAAGCATCTGTAACCCACACTTTGTGTAAAAAGTAGAGAAGAATGAATTTAGTACAAGAATGCACTAAGTATGACAAACATGCAAAAACATAAATTGAAAAGGGAATTTTTTTCTTGAAAATCATACTTCATGCCTTTTTGAGAAAACTTAATGAAACATTGATACAATAGAATTTATATAATTCATATATTTCATATGGACATACTCAAAAGGCGAAACATCATATAAAATCACATATATAATTTAAGACTTTATAATGAGCTATTTTCACTTTACAGTGAACTGTTTCCCTTTTACAGTGAACATCTTTTCTTTAACTCCTTAACCTCCAATGTTTCCATCTAAGGATACTTGGTGCAATGCATCACCTCAGGGCCACAAAGAAAGTATACATACAACCTAGATAAGCAAACACATATCATGATAAAAATATAATACAGCATAGACACATTTAAGTCAAAACTCTAATGTCTTTATAGTAAACTAGTTCAATTTTCACACCTATTCACATCACTTCACATAAATCATTATACAACCATACTCACAATCCCAATCTAAATCCACTAGTGCAATGTACATGTGAAGCCTAATAACCTCACACATACTTAGTAAACCTATCATTAGACCACAAGCGTTAACACTCTATTTCATACACCAACGAGTAAGTAAAGAAAACTTCATTCATATCAAGCATGACCTTTATCATATAGTCATTAAGACCACCTCACAGACTTATATCGTGTACATCTTCATAGCAAGTAGACATATACTACGAAGACATGCATAAGGAACATATACATAGACACATGCATTAGAACAACTTCTTAGGACTTCTCTCAAGAGTAACTACTGCAATGCATAAGTGATGACCCGTACTCCCACCTACACTAAGTAACTACCTTTAGGTTATCCTTGTTGGGGTCCTTACTTTACTTCCATTTTCCATTTTAATTTAAGTAAACTATAGCCTTAACAAACACTAAGACAATGGGATGGTGTTCTTACCTAGACAAGGTAGAAGAGTAACATATGCTAGCATCTGAGTTGATATCACATGGTAGATTCTCTGTGGAAAGCGTTATTTATTGACTTGGACTCCTTAATGAAAACATCACCGTACACCCTTTTTGGGTCATGAGGATATCCATCCCGTGATGTATATGGTTACCTACCTTCTTTTAATGGGAAGGGACACCCCTCATCTTCATGTTTACTCGGTGCTAATTTAAGTTCCCTTTTTATTAAAAAGTCACTATTAAATATATCTTATAAAATTACGCGTAGGAGAGTCATTTACTCATATGCTTAGCTCATAGGTCATAGATATGATTTAATAAACCTAAATCATGTAAGAAACCCTTTCACATGGACATATCATATGTAAGATCCAATATAGTTTAGGGTAAACTTGAGCACACCTTCCAAGGTCCACCTATTGACTAGATATTCATACATGTGTGTGTGCATACTTATATGTGAGAAAAACCTTTAACATAACACGTAAATGTCACATGTGTTAATATATAAATGCATAAGTCTATAGGTATAACAATATGAGCAATCCATTCATATAAATACACGAAGACACTATGCACATTCATACTTCATCATATCACCTACTTGACATCATAGCATATAAGTTATATTTATAACATGTTCATATAGTCCTATTCATGTTTTCGGAAGACAAACCTATGAACTATCCTTTAAAGGCAAAGATGTGCAATGCATACACAAAGTTCCATTCCCTTGCCCATAATAGTACACCTATTAATTAATCATAGTGAATCATCACACAACATCATAGAATATGTAGCATAGCACAAGACTCATTTATTTAAAACTTACAACCTCTTTACAGTAAACTCTAGTCATTATGCACCTTTATTTTTTGTACATTACATATAACATTATAGGACCTCATCATAGGCATCAAGTTTGCATAAACTTAAAATAACCATTTATATGCTCATGACATTAGCAACACAACGTACATCCTAGCTAGAATAGTAAACTAGACATAGGCATCACATATGGTGATCATCATCAACAAATATTTATAGTATGATTGCCTTCAAGGACATGTTCATATCACATATCTATTTATAATAAAGTAAACACTGCCACCACAAGTGGATCATACGACACAATGTCATACAAGGCTTCATCAACTACAATGATATAAAAAAGTAGAGAGGAAGAGTCATTATTACCAAGTAATCATCCTTTGATCATAATTCATAAATACACCTTTTTTTTTATCATAAATACATCATAGGGAAGTATATAAATATACACATAACATAAACTAAATCAAACGTAAATCCCTATAAGATAAAGATACCAACATAGGCACTAAACTATCAATTCATAAGAGAGTAGAAGAAATAGGTAATCATACTAATTCACCAAAGTATTGATCATCACTAATATTTCATCAATATTGTTCATGTTAGTAAGTAGACAAATAGATAATTACTCAAAAGGAATCATGCTTCATCTAACCTAAAACCAAGATCATATCACATACATAACATTATAAATCAATAGTCTAAAAGAAAGTAGTCTAACTTCTAGGGGAAATGAAGCATGAGTTAGACTAGGTTATTATGTCTTTATCTACTGACCTTGATTGATATTATTGATAGAATATGATTTATGATGAATGCGAGTGAAATTGGTCAATGATCTATTTCTCTATGCTTTCTAGTATATTGGTGATATATTGTACTAGGTTGTAGCATGGTCTTGTAGTTGCTTATGCATGGTTGTTTTTATGATTAAAGCACATTTAGCCACTGGCCTTTTATATTAATTGTTCATGACAAAGGAGAATTGATCAAGGATGATCAAAGGGTAAGAAAATGGTAGCAATGCCTATCTCTTTTACTTTCTTATAGAATTGGTAGTTGATTAATCTTTGTATGGCATTGTGTGGTATAATAAACTTATGGTCACGGTGTTTATATATATTGTAATTATATATGTGATGCAATCATGGACTAAAAGTCAATTATACTACTACTGTGTTTTGTGATGATCACACTATGTGAAGCTTTGCCTAGTTTTCATATTCTAGCTATGATCTATGTTTAATTTTTCCTGTTACAAGTATAGGTATCACAATGTTGGGGTTTGATTAGGTGCTGCCTTAAATTCGTATAAATTGTTAATGATCCCTTACCTATGTACCCCTATGTGTAATTGTGAATAGCTAAGGTTAGGAGTATTAAGGTTAATGTAAAGTTATCTTGTCTCCTATGCTAAATAATTTTGTGTGGTCTATGCTTTAGTTGTATAGTGGTCTAATAGGGTTCCTGCCACAATGTGATGTTGATAGCCATTAGTGAACATGTTGACCAATGTACACATACACTTACCACTCATACTTAAAAGTAGTATAAGATCATGGAGTCTAATGAATGATATTCTCATGTGCACTTGTGTCTACTACTATGCATGTAATTTCTATGTCCATGAAGCATGTTATGTATTCCCTTAATTAGGATGTCTTTGTAGGTGTACTAGTTTGGGTAAGTGTATGGGACCTTGTCTATGCATTGCACATGTGTGTCTTGATAGGGTAATTCCTAGGTTTTGTTATCTATGTTTATGGATATGAATGTATGGCTAAGTGATGAACATATCTTATATGTATAAATAAAGTAAAGAATGAATATGTTTGAACTTAGTGTGTTATGTTAAAGGTTTGCTCATATGTATATACACATACATGTATGATAATCTGGTCAATGGTGAGGCCATGAAAGGTGTGCCAAACTCCACCCTAAACTATATAGGTGCTTACATATGATATTATCCATGTGAAATGGTATCTCAAACATGATTTAGGTTGATGAACTCTCATCTATGACCTATGAGCTAAGCATATGAGGAGTTAACTCTACCTAGCCTAATTTTTGAAGTAATGTTAATAAAGGCTTTTTAATAAAATGGAACTTAGCTTAGGACCGAGAGAACTTGAAGTTGAGGGTTGTCCCTTACCGTTGGAGAAAGGTAAGTCACCGTATTCCTCACGAGGTGGTTAGCCTCATAGCACAATGGGAATAGAGTGATGTTTCCATAGTGGATAACAACAATTCCCCAGTTGGCATAGAGCATTTACATATATACCTCAAAGTTCCATAACTACGCTTGCCACATATGATCTAGCAAGTGATTTCACTTAATATGTTATTATGTGTTAATGTTCTACTTAAGCTAAGTAAAGCACCTTCCATTGATGTAAGGATCTACAACACCGAATCTCATGTAGCATCCATGCTCTTAGTGTTGGTTAAGGTTATAGTTTCCCTAAAGTAAAATGGACAATGGAAGTAAGGTAAGTACCCCAACTGGGATAACGTAAGGGTAGTTGCTTAGTGTAGGTTGGGGTATGGGACTTCACCTATGCATTGCACAAGTGGCTCTTTAGGGATGCCCTAAGAAGGTGTTGTAATGTATATGACTATGTTTAATGTTCCTTATGCATGACTTTGTAGTATTTTTCTACTTGTTCTAATTAAGTGCATGATATGAGCCTATATTAAGTGGTCTTGTTGTATGTGCGTCATTTAGGTCTTATTGATTATGTGATGAAAGTCTTGCATAGTTTTTATGAAGTAGTCTTCACTTACTATGTTGATGTATGAATTGGAAGTTAAGAGTTGTGGTCTCATGACATGTTTACTAAGTACATGTGAGGTTATGGGGTTTCACATGTACATTGCACTAGAAGACATAGATTGGGATTTTGAGTAAGATGTCATATTGTTATATATGAAGTAAAATTAGTATAAGTTTAAAGTGAATAGATTTCATTGTAATGTCCTTATGGTCTTGACTTGAATGTGTATGGTATTGTACTATACTTGTATGATGGTAGGTGGAGGCTTGTGTAGAATGTATGTATGATTTTGTTGTGGCCTTAAGGTGATGCGTTGCTCAAATTATCACAAGAGGGTTATTTAGATGGTTAAGGAGTTAAGAATAAAAGAGTTCGCTGTAAGAGTAATTATGCTTATTATAATGGAGGTGCTTACTCTAAAATGATTCAAAAATGGTTATATGATTTTATATTATGTTTGACCATGAAATATTTCTACATGAAGTACTTAAATGTTTTAATTAAAATTTTCTCAAAAAGGCATGAAATATGATTTCAGGTAAAATGTCCCTTTAAATGCATGTTTTTGCGTGCTTGTCAAACTTAATGCAGTCTTGTAATAACTCCATGCTTCTCTACTTTTTAAATGTAGTGTAGGTTATGGATTCTTAAAGTATGACTTAAATGGCGAGGAGCTTGATTTGTGATTTCCATGCTCAAGGAAAGGAATCCTTAAGTTCAAGGATTTCCTAAGTTGTGTTTTACTATAACGTCTTTTAATATGGTACTTATGATTATGTTGTAAGGGCTGTGTCCTTAATATACTCTAATGATGTTGAGTCTATGACGGAGAAGAGAAAATAGAGTCTACATATGTACTTATGATATTTTATATATATGAAGTGATCTTCTAGCATATGATGTGGTAAAAAGAGTTTTAAATTTTCCGCAAAATTTACTGTGACAATGTGATAAATGATATCTATGGGCTTGTATAAGGCCTCCGAGAGATAAAGTATGACATGTTACTTCTAGGGGGTGCTCCTTGGTTGTGACAAACGTGATATCATAGCATCGAGATTATGTAAGTGCTTTTACATTCCAAAAGTCTCATATTGCGACATCTAGTAGAGTCTAGATCATCAGTAGTGAGTCGCGACACATCTATTAGCTAGAGGCTGTAGGACGATAGAGTTTTTCCTTCTTCATCATTCTCATTATGTGTCATAGAACTTAACTCTATAAGATCTCTCTATATGTTTTCATGTCCGTTAGTCTTTTAGATGTGATTGTTTGGATGAGATGGTACTCTATGCTTGAGGGAGAAAAGGTGATTTTTGATGCTTATCTTGGTTTTATGGTGTCTTGAGTATGTGTAAAGGTTAACTTTGGTATTCTTTGATGCTATGATTTCCTTTGTGACTATATATGAGAATTATGTGAAACAAAATTTTATGTTGAGAAATGCATGTCATGGTATATTTAAAG
Source organism: Solanum habrochaites (assembly GCA_027704765.1). NCBI lineage: Eukaryota > Viridiplantae > Streptophyta > Magnoliopsida > Solanales > Solanaceae > Solanum > Solanum habrochaites. The sequence continues at coordinate 27,828,368 of JAKWJA010002496.1, forward strand.
AATGTTAGATTTTATGATGGTTAAAATTAGGCTTCTTTTGGATTGACATGCTACTATATATCTTTGGATGATGATAATCTTATGATATGGTTTAGACTTGAAATGTTTTGAAAATGTGGTAAATATCTAAATTTGCATGTTGCTTAAATATGTGTTGCCTTATTTGGATTGGAGTCTTTTGTATAGGATCGGTCCTAGAAATAAGGATAACATGGTTTTTTTGGTGGGGTGATGATGTGGGTTTAATTGACCTAGAAGTTACCTTACTGTATTGTTTATAGAAAAGAAAGAGGCCTTATGGCCAATTCTCCTCTATTGCTCCCCTAATGTTTTGTGACCTCTGATGTTCAAGCTATAATTAAGACCTTATGTGATTGGGTAGTATTAACTATCTTAAATGTTATGGATTTCATTTGGGTTTTAGGTCTAGAGGAATGATGACAATTGAGTAAAGTTTTTCTTTATTGGGTCTATCCTAAGTGGGGGATGGTGATGTGATTAATAAGGTTGTAGATATTTCTATATTTTCTTTGTATGTTTATTTGAGCTTAAGACTAACAAGTTTCTAATAGCTTGTTTATGATAGGAGTCTTGCATGAAAGTATGAGTTGCATATTCTCAATCTTCTATATGTCTTAGTGGACACTACATTATGCACGTTATGAGGATTCTAAATTTGCATAAAAAAGTATATTTGACTAAGTTCATGTTTTCTCATGTTGATTGTGCATCTTGTTATACTAGTTGTGCATTTAAATTCATGAGATAAGGTAAGAATAATGTTTGAAATCACTTATAATGTGTGGGGTTTTAAGCCATTAATTAAAAACTAGAGTCCCCTTGAAATGAAAGTGACGAGTCTCTTGAAAATTATGTAACCTCGTGATTTGGAAAGCATGATTTTTCGGGTCACTCTTGGAAAATGAAGGCATGTTTAGCCATTGTCCTTGTGTGTTCCTATAAATTGTAAGATTTTATCTAAATTATACATGTTTATTAAAGCTAGTGTCCTCCTAGGAATGGAAACTTTGTTAGATTACTTCCTATTGTTGTAATGTGTGTGGTGTGATTTACCATTTTCCTTCACTAAGATGAAAGTAGAGCATGCTATAGTTAAAAAGTTGAGAAATTCTCATTTAAAATGAATAGACCTTTGTGCCTTACTTGGGTAAGGACTCATGAGACATGTAAGATCCTTGTTGATTCAATTGACTCAAGTCTATGTGCGTTGAAGTAGGAGTGCCTATTTTCTTCTAGAATGTTTTTGGAATATGCCTCTGTGTGATCTTACATGATGATATCTTAATCAATTAAAATGTAAAGACCATGTTATGATTAGGAGAAGGATGTTCCTCCTATGAACATGACAAGAGCCTACATTTTTTATGCATTAAAGAGTGAGTGACTAATTTTTTTCTTGCTTGTGTTACATTGAGTACTAAATGGTTTCGAGTTTTTTTCCTTGTAAGTTTTGGTGCATTGAAATCTATGTGATGATTTTGTTATTGTGTGAGTTGTTCAATGATTCATTGAAGTCCCTGTTGTGTTTAAAGTGTTCTAAGTGCCATTCGAGGACGCATGTTCCCAAGTCGGGGATTTTGTAAGACCCCCAAAATGAGTTAGGGTTTCTATAGCTTCGCATGTACCTATAAGTTTGTCAACGTGTTAATTAAGATTTTTAACATATGCATGAGTTATTTGATGTGATTTAGAAGTCAAACGTCAAATGGCGACTAAGATGTTCGATGACTATTCACGAAGAGGCCTTAGATGTTTTTATATGATTCTATGTGAGTCATTGGCTTATGAATTCCTTATATGATTAATAATGATGTTTATAGGTAGTATATTAAGTTTCATAAGTTTTGGAGGTCAAACGTCCAAGAACGTCCAAGACGTTTGAAAGTTAGCCCTTGAGACGTGCATGTTTGTTTCATGAGTGTGCCTAGCATGTTTTGACGTATTGCAATTAACAGTTTATGGTGAGACTAATGTGGAAGGTCATTTACTTGTTAGAGTTTGTATTTACGTTGGAAACTCCTAGGTATGACTCTCCAATAGCCCTGCAAGAGACCCTATAATAGGGTCCAAAGGCTGTCGAGACACTACCTTGGAAGTGTCAATTGACAAATCACAATTGATGCATCGTCCTTCAATGGACACTCTATAAATGGGAGGCCATTCTCAATACTTATAAGTGTGAGCTTAGCCTTCTACAAAGCAGTTTCTGTAGCATATGACTTTGCCCGTCGATGCAACCTGCAACATCACTGCTTGCACGCTGCTTCATTAAGGGGTGAATTGTTTAAAACTTCATTAAGGTCATTTTAATGAATATAAATCACTTAGGAAGTCTAGAAACAAAAATTTCCAAGAACGTCCATGACATTCAGAAAGTAGTTGAAGCAGGTACTAGCGTGCCTTAGCCTATTTTACTAGCTTTTAGAAGTCGAAAAATGATGAAAAATTGTGAAGGGTGTATAACACGTGTTTAAGTTGATTCATAGTCGAAACATCTGGGTAGGACACCCCAAGGACCAACAAAGGACCCTTGAGGAGGACCCTTGCATTTGTAGTCAAACACTGCCTGGGCAATGTGAACACACGAAAGGGCATCAGTGGGGTGTGTGTTGATTGACGGGGTTTCTATTCCATCCATCGACCAACACTTAGAGAAATCATTGGAGCGTCTTGTTGGCATAGTCTCTGAACAAGACTATAGATGTGAAGCATGGAGGGAGGTATTGGTCTTCAATAGACCAACGATCCGTCGATCGTGGTCTCGTTGATGGGGCTGTAATTTCTTGCACGTGCTTCACTAGTTCCAAATAATTAATAAAGGGTTTAAGTGGTTATTTAGGAGTTAGGTAAGCCTAATTAATTTAATTAACATCGCCCCAATATAAAGACCCCAACCACATTAGACTAATCACAACTCACAAAACAAAATTCACTTCGTTCTCTCTTCTTTCTCCCTCAATAGGATGACACCATTGATGATCAAGATAGGGGAGGGTTAACGTCTGAAAAAAATAAATTTCTTATATAAATATTCATCAATTAATAAGGTATGGAATCTAATTCACCTTTGAGACCTTTTTCCTCAAAGGTTTTCATCAAATTGATTTAAAAAAATTGAGCTTTCAAATGGGTTTTCATCCAATAGGAAATTGATAATATGAAACGATTTTCTTATGATTTCTTTTGGATATTATAAATTTATTAACTTGTATTCCAAAAAAATTATTATATATCTTGATATTTTTGTTTAGTTTGTAAAAGATGACCCTTAATCCTTAACCCTAGGTTTTGATCTTGATATGAATTAGGTTGTATTTGTTCAATTGACTTGGTTATTGGTTGAATTACTACTAAATGAATTGGTAATTGGTTATTGACTTATGATTATGTACATCCATATCGGGTTTAATTGAGTGTTGTTGTAAGACCTTGACAATGAATTCTTTAGGAAACTTAGTAAGTCTTATGATCCCTATTTTTTACTTTAAATTACAGTTAATTATTATTATGTCATGAAAATATATTGGATTATGCCTTGTAGTTGGATTGATTGGATAGTATGAAGTTACATTCAAATGTATTTACTATGATTTGTTAGCTGTTATAGTAAGATGTAAATGTTACAAGCATGGTGAATGAATTACCAACGTGCCTTAATATGAAGTGGCATGTAAATGTGCTAACTTCACCTATGTAAATTGTAATGAAAGGATTATACTTGTGCAATTCTTATTGATCTATGATGATGATGATGATATTTATACAAGGGTTAGACCCTATTACCTTACATAGCCTATGATGATTAAAAGAGATATTAAAGACATTTCATAAAGGGACTTAGCTTAAAATCGTGTAAACTTGATATTGGGAGGTGTTGACTTCCCATAGAGGAAGATTCACCCTATAGTTCCACATATTGTGTTGACTCCTCTATGAAGGATAATCATCCATTGGATTCCTATGAGAAAAGGCCCTAATTGCTAAATGGTATATAGAAGGATTATACATATCTCTTAGTTCTTGAACAATGTTGCCCCCATAGGAAGACTTTCTAGTGTATCTACCTAAAAAGCTACGTTTAGGTTTGTTTTTACTTTTGCCAGTAGACCACTTTCCTTTGGTGTAAGATTTTACAACACTAGATTCCATAGTTAGCTCTTGTGGTCTATGTCGGTTAAGGCAAGTGTTTCCTAAAATAGAATGAAATAATGAAGTATAATCTAACTAAGGTGACTTCAGAGGTTGAGTTAGCGTAGGTAGGGCATGGGACTCTACCTATGCCTTGAACTTGTTTTCCTTGAAGGGACCTTTAAGAGATTGTTATTATGTATGAATGTGCTTATAATGATACATGATATGTATTTGATGAACTTTCACATTGTTTATACTATGTTGATTGGTGTCACTTATGAATATGTGTTGGTCTTCATTGTTAATGTATAATGGTATGTACTCCGAAATGCAATGCTATGTGAAGTAGGAAGTTATTCATGATTCTTGTTGGGTTACTTGATTGAGTGAGGTTATGGGACTTTGCTTTATCATGGAACTTGTTGACTTGATATGGGTTATGGGTAATTGTATTGTTTTTGTTATGTTATAATGAACTCTTATTCATGCTAGTCGTGGTTATGACTTGATGGTAGAGTTACTTTGGCTATACGTCTAAGTACGTGATATACATGTTGACGTGACTGATTTTATGTTGTTAGTCTTGTGATGTACATGATTATGAATTCATGAATATGCCATATTGATTTGGTATGGCCTTGTTAAATATGCATAAGTGTTTTCAAAGTAAATTGCATACCTTTAATGAAATGTCCCTTTTTCTTAACATGATTTTAAAGTATATGTGCATATGGTCTCACACTTAGTACCAGTGGTTAGTACTTGTACTAACCCCATTTCTTCCTTTTCCCCAAAGTTTTATGTTTCGGTCGTTGAAGTGATTTCGAGCAATAGTTGAAGAAGGCTTAGATATCTTATTCATCGAAGTAGGATAGGTCCTCACATTTCGAGGGCAAGGCCACTATCTAGATTACGAAGTTGCTTTGAGTTTAAGACTATTATGTTCTTTCATTTTCATTAATTATGGAATATTGTATAGCCCATGTGAGGCATTTTTTATTTGATGTATGGGTTATGCCCAAGTTCTTACACTCTTATTAGATGGGTATGAGATGAGACGACTATTATGAATAATTTATCTTTTATATTTATATCTATGTGCAATAAAAGTAAAAGACTAATTAATTTTCCTTTATGAAGTGTCTATGTATACTCGATATATATATACTATGTTTATGTAGAGGTCTATAGAAACCTCCGAGTAGATTTGATGAAGAAGTTTTAAATTTCCCCTAAATTTGACCTATCAACGTAATGTTGTAAGCTAAGAGTTTAGTCTTAGTTCTCAGAGAGGACCACGTCTATGCAAGGTCATATTAATAATTTGGAAGCGCACAACACTTATAGATAGGAACCTACTAATGCTTAGGAAACTCCCACTTTCTTGGAAGTACAATATCATGCCTTTGAATATGTTAGATCTAGGTGCTTTTGCATCTAATCCTATTATTGTTATTATAGGGAAATGAATACTCAAATAAAAGACTTGAAGAAGAGATTGACAATGCGGGAGTTCCTCCCCCTGGTGATCAAGTTCCTACTCTTGAAGAAGGTGTGAGTGATGACCAAGCTCCGATGAATACTCCTCCTTTGACGGATGAGAACATAAGGGCTGCTCTTGTGCAAATGGACCAAGACATCACTACCCATGAACAAGCCAACACTACTCATGACAAGGCCATGATAGCCAATGCTAATGGGAGGTTGTACCAAGGGAAAATCAATAAGTTTCTACAATGGCATCTCGTCTAAGGGACTTCACTAGGATGAATCCTCCTACTTTCTTTTGGTCCAAGGTGGAAGAATACCTCTATGATCTTATTAGTGAGATTTACCAGATTCTATATTCTATGGGGTTGTCTACTATTTAGAAGTCCGAATTATCCACTTACCAACTCAAGTATGTGGACCAAACTTGATATGTTCAATGGATGGAAAATAGGTAATTAAGGGGTGGACCGATGACTTGGGAAGTTTTAAAGAAGGCATTTTTTGGTAGTTTTTTTACAATGGAGAAGAGAGAAGTGAATGTGGTGGAGTTCATCAACCTTCATTAAGGATGTATGAGTATTGTTGAATAATCTTTGAAATTCATTAAATTGTCAAAATATTCCCCCTTTTTGGTTTGGAACCTAGAGATGAAATTAACCGCTTTGTGACAGGAGTGTCCGATGACTTGCCAGAAGAGTTTCATTTGTCTATGCTACATTACAATATGACCATTGATCGTCTCGTCGTTCTGCTCAATAAGTGGAAGATTCAACGGCTAAAAAGAGGAGTAGAGTTGCCAAGAGGGAAAGATCCTTTGATGGTGGTTCTTCAAAAAGTAGGCTTGAGATTCAAGACAAGCCTAGGTTCAAGAAGATGGTGTGTAATTAAGTTACTTCAAAGTTCCCTAAGGCTTGTGATGCTAGGGTGTCTAAACCTAATCCTAAAAAGTGAAAGGGTACTAGTTCACCAAATAAGAAGACTACTTGTGCCAAGTGTGGAAAGGGTCATCTTGGTGAATGTCTAGTTTGAAGGGGAATTTTCTTTTGTTGTGGAAAAGTGGACACAAGGTTAGGGATTGATCTAATGTGAAGGGTCAAGACAAGGGTAGTGGTAAAGTTCCAGCTAGTAGCTCTAATGAGGCTACAAAGAAGAACAACTTCTATACCCTCCACTCGAGAGGTGAGAAAGAGACTTTTCCCGACGTGGTGACCGGTATGTTGAAAGTCTTTTCTATTGATGTATATGCTTTAATTGATTCGGGTGATACATTATCTTTTGCTACTTCCTTGATAGATAAGAAGTTTGAAATCTTACGCGACTTTCTAAATGAACTTTTTGTGGTGTCTACCCCGGTGGATGAGTTGGTTGTTGAAAAAAGAGTATTTATGAATTGTTCTAAAATGTTTACCAATAATGTTACTTGTATTGAACTAGGATAACTTGATATGTTTGATTTTGATGTCATATAGAGTATGTATTGGTTGCATGCTTATTTTGCCTCTATAGATTGTAGAAAAAGGGTGGTTAAGTTTAACCTTCAAAATGAGATCGTCTTAGAGTGGAAGAGGGGAAATTCTTTTCCTAGAGGTCGTATAATCTCTGAAGGTTGTTTATATTAATATAGTAAGGGTCCAAGATTTAGACTCCGAAATTCCTTACATTGAGTCGGTCCCCGTAGTGAGGGAATTTATTGAGGTCTTTCTTAATTATCTTCCTGGTATTTCTCCCTAGCAGGAAATTGAGTTTGGTATCGACTTGTTTCTGGATACCAATCCCATTTTAATTCTTCCTTATCGGCTGACTCCGACCGAATTGAAAGACTTTAAGGCTCAATTCAAGGATTTACTAGGCAAGGGTTTATTTGACCTAGTCTATCTCCATGGGGTGTTCTGGTTTTATTTGTGAAAAAGAAGGATGGGTCCATTAGGATGTGCATTGATTACTGTCATCTCGATAAAGTCATTATTAATAACAAGTATCCTCTCCCTCGGATTGACGACTCTTTTGATTAACTCCAAGGGAAAGCTTCTTTTCTAAGATTGACTTGCGATTGGTGTATCACAAACTTAGGGTGAGAGGTGAGGATATAATAAATACGACATTTTGGACCTAGGTATGGTCACTATGAGTTCATAGTAATGTCTTTTAATCTCACGAATTCCCCGACAACTTTTATGGATCTCATGAATAGGGTGTTTCGAAGTTTCGTAGATTCAGTATTCATTGTCTTCATTGACGACATCTTGGTATATATTCAAAAAATGAGAGTCAGAACATGAACCTTTTGAGGGTGGTGTTACAAGTACTTATGGAGAATTTTTTATTTGCCAAGTATAGTAAATGTGAGTTTTTGTTGGGGTCGATGGCATTTTTTGGTCAATATCATCTCTAGTGAGGGAGTTGAGGTGGATCCAAGAAAAACCGAGGCTATAAAGAATTGTCCTAGACCATTGACTCTAACTGACATTAGGAGTTTCTTGGGTCTAGCGAGTTATTACCGGAGGTTTGTGCATGGTTTTGTGTCAATTTCATATCCTTTTACTATTTTGATCCACAAGAGTAAGAAGTTTGAATGGTCGGAGACATGCGAGAAGATCTTCCAAATGTTGAAGGATAGACTTACATTCGCTCCGGTATTGACCCTAACAGAGGGTACAAAGGGTTTGTGGTATATTGTGATGCATCCCAAGTCGGGTTCAGGCATTTTATCATGCAAGACGGGATGGTTATAGCCTATTCCTCTAGGCAACTCCAGTTGCATGAGAGAAATTATCCGACTCATGATGTTGAATTAGAGGCACTGCTTTTTGCTTTAAAGAATTGGAGGCATTATTTGTATGGGGTCCATGTGGATGTGATACGGGCCATAAAAGTCTTCAATATGTGTTCACATAAAAAGAGTTGAATCTGCTCAAAGAAGATGGTTGGAGTTGTTGAATGACTATGCCATGAGTGTCCTCTATCATTTAGGCAAGGCCAATGTAGTAGCAAATGCTTTTAGTCCTTTGTCCATGGGAAGTGTGTCCCATGTTGAGGAAGCCAAAAGAAACCTAGTAAAAGATGTTCATAGGTTGTCTCGTTTAGGGGTTCAGATCAAAGATTCTCGCATAGGTGGGGTGGTGGTACGTCATAATTCAGAGTCATCTTTGGGTGTTAAGGTGAACTCCTAACAACATCTTGGCCAAGTATTGATGGAGTTAAAGTAATCGGTTCTTCGTAAACTCAATGATTCATTCTCCTTAGAAGGGGATAGTGTTTTAAGGTACCAAGGGAGGTCGTGTGTTCCCAATATAGATGGTTTGAGGAGTCGGATTCTTGATAAAGATGATGGGTCCCATTACTCCATTCATCCAGGTTCGACAAAAATTTACCATGACCTTAGGGAAGTATTTTGGTGGGAATGTTTGAAAAAGGACATAACAAAGTTTGTTGCTAAGTGTCCAAATTGCCACCAAGTGAGAGCCGAGCATGAAAAGTCGGGTGGCTTGGTTCAAGAAATCTAAGTTCCTACTTTGAAGTGATAAGACATTAATATGGATTTTGTAGTAGGGTTGCCTTGGAATAAAAATCAATATGACTTTATATGGGTGACTATGGACAGGCTGACCAAGTCCTCTCATTTTATTCCCATCAAGTCTTCTTATTCGAAAGAATATTATGAAAGGATCTTCATAGATATGATTGTGTGTCGCCTTCGTATTCCGTTATCCATCATATGGAATCAGGGTGCATAATTCACATCTAGGGTTTGGAGGTCATTCCAAAAAGGGTTGGGTACTAAGGTGAAGCTAAGTACCGCTTTTACCCCCAAATGGATGGTCAAGCAGAGCGTACTATTTAAAGCCTTAAGGATATGCTTAGAGTTTGTATTATTGATAACAAGGGAAATTGGGATAAGCGTTTTCCTTTGGTGGGGTTTGCTTATAGTAATAGTTTTCATTTATCCATATCCATGGCTCCTTATGAAGCTTTGTATGGTTTAAGGTGTAGGTATCCCATTTGATGGTTTGAAGTGGGTGAAACTTCTCTTCTTGGTCCCTATTGATTTATAAGACTTTGGAGAAATTCCATATTACACGACATCGCTTGCAAGTGGCCTATAGTCGGCAAAAGTCTTATGCCGATCATAGGAGAAGGGATTCTGAGTTTGAAGAAGGAGATACAGTGTATTTGAAAATTTCACCAATTAAATAGGTGGTTAGATTTGGAAATAAAGGGAAGTTAAGTCCTCCACATACTTATGAAATCTTGCAAAAGGTTTGCAAGGTTTCTTATGATCTAAATTTGCCTAGTGAATTGGTTACGGTTCATCGGATTTTACATATTTTAATGCTTAAGAAGTTTATGGGAGATCCCAAACTATTATTCCTATTGAAGGTCTTGGTGTGAAGGATAACCTCTCTTATGAGGAAGTTTCGGTTCAAATATTTGATAGGCGAGTAAAGAAGTTAAGAAATAAAGAGGTGGCTTCCGTAAAGGTGTTATGGAAGAATCACCTACTTGAGGGTGCAAAATGGGAGGCTGAGGCAGACATGAAGTCCTGTTACCTTCATCTATTTGATAACTAAGATTAGTAGTTCTTACTAAGAATGAAAATAATGACTAAAATTGAAGTTACTTTGATTTTGGAGAAGTTTTGCAAAAATATGCATTTTTATATAGTTACAGCGAAATTACAGTGAATGTTCATTTTGACTTGAAAAATTGCAATTCTTCTTGTTTTGAGTCATATTTTGCATTTTGATATGGGAGTGTTTATGAAATAATATGTAGCATGCTGATAAGTTAAGATATGGAATAATTGACTCATAAATGATATCTTGATCTCATGAAGTTGTTGTGACAAGGAAAATTCCTCCAAATGTGATTTTGAGCCATATATGTTGTAATTGAAGTTTTGAGTTTCCTTGTGTGATTTATATCGGAGATGTTGTTATGTATTTTTGATTGGTTGGGCTGCTATTCTTGAGTCTATTCCTTCCTTCAAAAGATTTTAGTGTCATTCGGGGACGAATGTTCCTAAGGGTGGGGATGATGTAACACTTCGAAAATCCAAGACGTGTTCTAGAGCATAACATCAGTTTCATAACGTCTAAACACTGTTTTAAGGTCCATTTCATTGAATTTAGATCATTTAGGAGGTCTAGAAACCAAAACGTCAAAGAACATCCATGACGTGCGAGAAAGTAGTTCAAAGAGGTACTAGCGTGCCTTAGCCTATTTGAATATCTTTGAGAAGTTAAAAAATGTTGAAAATTGGTGAAAGGTTGTTTAACATGTGTTTAAGTTGATTGATAGTCGAAACTTCCGGGTACGACTCCCCAAGTACCAACTAAGGTCCATTGTGGAAGACCGTTTCATTTGGAGTCAAACATCGTAGCAGTGTTCACCCACGAAAGGGCATCGACGGGGCGTGTGTTGATCGATGAGGTGTCGATGCCATCAATCAACCAAAACTTAGAAAAATAATTTGAAGTTATCATAAGCATAGCCTCTGACCAAAACTACGGATATGCAGCACGGAGGGAGGGATTGACCATCGATAGACCAACGATCCATCGATCATGGTCTCATCGATTGGGCCTGTAATTTTCTGCATGTGTTTAACTAGTTCCAAATAATTAATTAAAGGTATAAGTGGTTATTTAGGATTTATGCAATCATAATTAAGTTAATTAACCCCCCAAATAAAAACCCTAACCCCATTAGACTAATAACATTTCAGCAAACATAACTCTCTTTGTTCTCTCTTCTTTCTCTCTCTATAGGAAGACACCACAAAAGACCAAGCTAGTGTAATGTTTCAATTTCCTACATTAATATTCATCAATTAAAAATGTATTGCATCTAATTGACCTTTGAGACCTCTTTCCTCAAAGAGTTCCATCAAATAGATTTCCTGAAATTGAGTTTTCAACTGGCTTTTCATCCAATACGAAATTGATGTTATGAATTGATTTTTTGATGATTTATTTTTGATATTATAAATATATTACCATTTATCTCACCTAATTATGATATATCTTTATGGTTTGGTTTAGTTTGTATAAGATGACCCTTAATCCTTAACCCTAGGTTTTTATCTTGATATGAATTAGGTTGTATTGATTCAATTGACTTGGTTATTGGTTGAATTACTACTAAGTGATGTTTTTGAAAAAATCATGATTTAATTAGGGTTATTTGTAGTCTTCCGTGCTAGTTCTTAAGAAGATGATCTACATTATGAAGCAAATTGTGAATTGACCTAAGTATCATATCTTAAGCTTTGATCTAGTACTGAATTGTGATGTAGTGATTCTTCTAGACTTGCTATCATGTTTTTTATTTACTTATTATTATGTTTACCCAAATTTGGTTTAATTTAGGGTGGTGGTAAGACCTTCATGATGAATTATTAAGAGGACTTTGTAAGTCTTATGATCCCTATTTTTTCTGAAAAATTACAGTTAATTATGCCTAAGTCATGATGTTGTATTGGAGTATCCCTTGTATTAGGATTGATAGGATGGTATTATGTTGAATTGAAATTTCTTGACTGTGATTTGTAGGGTGTTAGATTAAGATTTAAATGTTATAAGGATGGTGCAGGATTTACCAATGTGCCTTAACATGAAGTGATATGTAATTGTTCTAACCTCACCTATGTGAATTGTAATGAAAGGATTATACTCATGCAATTCCTATTCAACTATGATGATGATAATGACGTTTATACAACGGTTAGACCGTATGACCTACAATAAGTTGTGATGTTAAAAAGAGATACTAAAGACATTTAATAAAGGAACTTAACTTAGCATCGAGTGAACTTGACATTAAGAGGTGTTGACTTCCCTTTGAGGATGATTCACCCTTTAGATCCACATATGGTGTTGAATCCCCTATAAGAGATACTTATTTATTGGGTTCCGATGAGAGGAGGACTGAATGGCCAAATGGTATATAGAGGGATTATGCCTAGTTCTTAGTTCTTGAACTATGTTTCCCCTATAGGAAGACTAGCTAGTGGATCAACCTAGAAAGCTATGTTTATATTTGGTTTTACATTGGCTGGTAAACCACCTTCCTTCGGTGAAAGGTTTTACAACAACGGATTCCACACTTAGCTCTTGTAGTCTATGTCCGTTAAGGCAAGTGTTCCCTCAAAAAGAATTAAATAATGAAATATAAACTAACTAAAGTGACTTGAGAGTTTGACTTAGCCTAGGCAGGAGTATGGGACTCTACCTATGCTTTGCATTTGTGTGCCTTAAAGGGAACTTTAGGGGGTTGTTACTATTCATGAATGTGCTTATAATGATACATGATATGTATATGATGAACTTGCATATTGTTGATATTATATGTTAATTGGTGTCACTTATTAATATGTGTTCGTCTACAATGTTAAAGTATAATGGTATGTACTCCTTAATGCTATGCTATGTGAAGTAGGAAGTTAGTCATGATTCTCGTTGGGTTACTTGATTGAGTAAGGTTATGGAGCTTTGATTGGTCATGCTTGTTGACTTGATAGGGGTTACGTGTAAGTGTCTTGTTTTTGTTATGTTATAATGAAATCTTATTCATGTTAGTCGTGGTTATGACTTGATCGTAGAGTTACTTTTACTATAAGTGTAATTACATGATATGCATTTTGACTTGACTAATTTGATGTGTTGGTCTAGTAATTTACATGCTTATGACTTTATGAATATTCCTTATTCATTAATGGCCTTGTTGAATATGCATAAGTTTTTTGAAAGTAAATTGAATACCTTTTATGAAATGTCCCTTTTTCTTGACATGATTTTAAAGTATATGTGCATATGGTCTCATGATTATTACAAATGGCGTACTAACACTTTTTTTTATTTTCCCCAACATTTTAGGTTCCGGTCGTTGACGTGCTTCTGAGGACGACTTGAAGGAGGATTTGATCTCTTATTTATCCAAGTAGGGTAGGTCCTCACGTTTCGAGGGCGATGTCACTATCTCGCTAATGTAGTTGTTTTGAGTTTAATACTATTATGTTCTTAACATTTCATTTAGTATGGAATATTTTATCACCTATGAAGTATTCTTATTAGATGGGTATGAGATGAGACGACTATTATGACTATGTTATCTTTTATATATATATATATATATATATATATATATATATATATATATATATATATATATATATATATATATACATGTGTGTGTGTGTGTGTGTGTGTGTGTGTGTGTGTGTGTGTGTGTGTGTGTGTGCGTGCGTGCGTGCAATAAAATTAGAAGACTAAGTAATCTTCCTATACGAAGGGTCTATGTATACTCAATATATATATATTATGTCTATGTAGAGGTCTCTGTAAACCTTCGAGTATATATAAGGAAAATTTTCAAATTTCTGCTAAATTTGACCTATAAATGTAATGATATATGCTAAGAGGCTAGTCTTATTCCTCAAAGAGGACGAATACAATAGTTACGTTTAGGGGCTATTCCTGAATGCGAAAAATTGGAAATACACCCCATGTGCTAACTTGTATCTAGTTTGTTTATTATGTTATTTTTGGGTGTATTTAAGTGATTAACAACGTTACAACCCCATTCCCAATTAAATTCACAAAGATTAGACTTCCCTCCCAAACCAAACTATTTCTAAGAACCTCCATTAAAGGTGAATCTCAAGAACAACTTGGATCTTGGATTTCCATGGATTCTTCATCAAATTTTAGAGGTTTTCTTTTACGTTAAGGTATGGTGATCCTTCATCTCTAGATAACCTTTAACCTAGAGACTTCCTATCAATGTTTTCAATGCAAGTTCATGATCAAGTTTTGTCTTCTTCAATCTAGCCACGTGTTCTTTCTCAAAACGTTTTCAAAGGATTAATCATGATAAATTGATTATAATGTACTGAAAGTAAAGTGGATTTCCATCCAACTACATGATGAACTAATGTCCTCTTCAACTCTTCAATTATCCTATGTATGGGCATTGTGATCGTATAACATCCCGGTTTACCCCCTAGACATAACCAACATTGTCGTCCTCTTTGAGAACTAAGACTAGCCTCTTAGCTTTCATCATCACATTCATAAGTCGAATTTAGCGAAATTTTTTTAACTTTTTAATTACTTCTATTTGGAGGTTTATATAGACCTCGACATACACATAATATATATACCGAGTATACCTAGAGCCTCCGGATAGGAAGGTTACATAGCCTTTAACTTTTATTGCACATATATCAATAAGATAGAAAATAGTCTTAAAGATTGTCTTATCTCATACCATCTAAACGATCATTGAAATTCGGGCATAGCCCTACAAAAATCCACATATAGGTTTATACAAATCGTACTCAAAATGAAAATAGAATGAACATAAGAGTCTTAGGAAAAGAAAGAAACATTATATTAGAGATATTGGCATCGCCCTAAGAATGTGAGGACCTACCCACTTGGATGGTAGAGAATATACAAGTCTTCTTCAAGTCTTCAAAAATGAGACTTCAATGACTGGAACCTAAAATGTTGGGGGGAAAGGATGAAATGGGGTTAGTACGCCACTTGTACTAAGTATGAGACCATATGCACATACATTGATAAAATATGTTAAGAAAAGGACATTTCAATAAGTATGCATTTTTCATTTAAAACCTTCATGCCTATTCAACAATACCATACCAATCAATATTTCACATTTATTAAGTCATAGGCATACTCATCACAATACCACGACATCATGTTTTGTCCAATTAAACATTCCTACTATATAAGTAGATACATATTCAAGTAAGTCTACATCCAAATTATATTAACAATAAGCATGAATAAGAGTACACTTCATTATAGCAAAGAAAGACAATTACCCATGAACTCCTATCAAGTCACCACGTGCAATGACCAATCAAAGCCCCATAACCTTACTCAATCATGTAACCCAACAAGAATCATGACTAACACCCTACTTCATGTAACATGACATTTAGATATACATTTCATCTTACTTTAACAATATATACCAACACATATTCATAAGTGAACTCATCCACATTTAGTATCGACAATACGTAAGTTCATCAAATACATATCATATATCATTATAAGCATAAACATACATAATAACATCCTTCTTAGACTCCCCTCAAGTCTAACTAGTGCGATGCTTAGATAGAGTTTCATAGCCCTACCTAGACTAAGCTAGACCCCTTAGGTTATCGTAGTTAGAGTCTAATCCTTTAATTTATTTTACCTCTTTGGGAACATTTTGTTGTAATCGACAAAGACCACATGAGGTAGTGGGGAATCCGGTGTTGTAAAACCTTACACAGATGGTAGGTGTTCTACCGGCCAAAGTAAAACCTAACATGAACAAATATTTTAAGTGGATCCACTAGCTAATCTTCCTATGGTGGAACATAGTTCAAGGACTAGGAGATAGGTATAATCTCTTTACATGCCAGTTGGAACTTGGGGTTCCTCTCATGGGAATATATTAGGTGAGTATCCATCATTGGGTAGTCAACGCCACATTTAGAACTATAGGGTGAATCTTCATCTATGGGAAGTCATCACATCCCATTGTTAAGTTCACTCGTTGTTAAGTTAAGTCCCTTTATTGAAATGTCTTTAAGCCTTTAATTATCCATCATACCTTAGTTTAGGTTATAGGGTCTAAACCTAATATAACCATCATCATCATCAATAGCTCAACTAGAATTGCATGAGTATAAGTCCTTTCATTACAATTCATACAAGTTTCATATCATAATATGGCACATTGATAATCATCACCATTGTTATAACCCATACACCTTAATAAACCTCACCACATAGTCAAAACATTTCAATTTAACATCATACCATCCTATACATCGTTAAATAAGGCTTACTCAAATACAAAATAATTGCTTAATCACAATTAACCACAATTGGAATTAAATGATAGAGATCATCATACTTACCAAGTCTCCTTCATAGTTCATCATCAAGTTCTTACCATAATCCCTCAATTAAATCCAATTTAAGGTATAAAACATAATAATCCAATAATCAACATGATAACAAGGCTAGGAGAATCACCACATCACAATTCAATACTAGATCATAGCTTAAGACAAGATACTTAGGTCAATTAAATTTCTAAATTAGATCATTATCTCAAGAATTAGAATGAAAAACTAAAATTCACTCAAAATTTTTCATGATTAACCACATCAATTAATACCAATCCAAACTAATAACGAAGAAAATTGAATCAATTTCAACATAATTCATGTCAATATCAAACCTAGGGTTAAGGGTTAAGGATCATCATCTAAAAACTATACCAAATAATCAAGATATACTAAAATAAAGTTAGAATATATGTTAACATATTCATATTATCAAATAGAAAACATAAAAAATTCAATTCATAACCCTAATTTCCAGATTTAGAAGAACCAAAATGAAAACCCAACTTTTGAAAATATTTTTAAGGAACCCTTTGAGGAAAGAGGTCTCAAGGATGAATTTGATCCCATACCTCACCATTTAATCACGACTTGATGGTGAAATATTCCCTTTTCATCCCCAAATCCCTCCCCTATCTAGTCTTCAATGGTTTCTTCCAAATAGAGTGAGAAAGAAGAGAGAAGGAAGATGATTTATTTTGTGAGTTGTGTTTAATCTAATGAGGGTTGCGGACTTTATATGGGGTGGATAGTTAACTTAATTAGACTCCATTTAAACACTAATAAACTACATAACCCCATAACTAATTATATGAAACTAACATAAAATGTGCAGGGAAATTTGACCCTCACAGATGGAACCCTGATCGACGTTCCGTCTGTGAGTCGACAGAGCACTGTGCCTTCCATGCTTCACAACCATCGTCTCAGTCAGAGACTTTGCATCCGAGGTTATCCAACATTTTGTCTATGTTTGGGACAACGGTTGGAATCGACACCCTGGCAATCCATACACGAGCTGTCGTTCCCCTCTCGTGGTTGAACACTGCCCAGGCAGTGTTGCCTCCTACATGCTAAAGTCTTCCTCAAGTGACCTTGGTTTGTAATTGGGTATTCATACCCAAAATTGTCGACCATGAATCATCTTAAACACCTATTAACTACCCTTCCATAATTTTTCATGGATTTCTGACTTCTAAAAGCTTGGTAAATAACCTTAGTAACGCTAGTACCTCTCAGAACTAGTTTTCGAACGTCATGGACGTTCTTGGAAATTTGGTTCCTAAACTTCCTAAATGACCTAAATTCATTGAAATAGGTCTTAAAACAGTGTTTATACCCCATGGCACCTATGTTAGGCATTATGAATCTTCTTATATTTTTGAAATGTTATAGATCATGACTTTGCATTGACATAATTAAGATTCTAGCATGTTGAATTGCTTATATGTAATGTTTATGTTGTATATTTATTGAGATTTGTTTATGTGTAATCCATGTGTATCAAAGCTTGATAGTTTGAACGAGACTAGCCAATGTTCTTCTACATGCTCACTGTAATCTCGATCTCTTGGCAATTGTAGTAGGATTTTGTTTAAGTTATGGTCTCTTTATCTATTTCCTTATGCGTGTATTGATGATGAATTATGTGATATTTGATCAATGTGGATCGATGCTTTAAGAACTTGATCTCTACCTCTTATTGATTGTTAAGTATGGCATTCACTTTTACATTGACTGTATAATGTATGATTGAAGGATTCATTTATGTAAATAAAATTGTAGCTACTACCTTATATTGATGTTATTATTTAATTGTGGGTATGAATCATTAATGATCATAATAAGGCAATTATAGTAAGATTGATCTACATTCTTCTAAACTACAGATTGATAAAGTATGTACATAATGTAATCTCACTTCTAGTGGAGATGAAGCATGAGTTAGACTAGGTTATTAGGTATTTATATACTGCCTTATATTGATATTATTGATGAAATATGATTGATTATAAATACTAGTGAAATTGGTTAATGATTTATTCCGCTCTACTTTCTAGCACATTTGTGACGTATTGTACTAGGTTGTATCATGGTCTTGTAGTGGATTATGCATGATTTATTTTATGTTTAAAGCACATTTAGCCACTTCCCTTTTATATTAGTTGTTTATGAAAAAGGTGTACTGAACAAGAATGATCAAAGGGTGAGAAATTGGTAAGAATGTTTGTCTCTTTTACTTGCTCATAGAATTGGTAGTTGATGAAGCCTTGTATATCATTGTGTGGTATGGTCCACTTATGGTGGCGGTATTTAATTTATTGTAAATATATGTGCGATGCAATCACGGTGTAGAAGGCAATTATACTATGAATGTGTGTTGCTGATGATCACCCTATGTGGAGCTTTTGCCTAGTTTTCCTATTCTATCTATAATCTAGACTCTAATTCTCATGTTATAAGTATATGTATGACCATGTTGGGGTTTGATTAGGTGCTTCCTTAAATGAATGTAAATGCTTAATGATATCTCACCGATATACCCCTCTGTGAATGTGTGAATAGCTTAGGTTAAGATTATTAAGTGTAATATGAATGTAGCTTGTTTCCTATGCTAAATGGTATTGTGTGGCTTATTCTAGAACGTCTATTATGGTATTAAGAGGGTGGATGCCTCAATGTGATTATGATTGCCATTATGTCGTCATGTTGACCAATATACACACACTTACTTATATGAATGCTTACAAGTAGTATATGTTCATGTAGTCTAATGAAAGGTATTCTCATGTGCACTTGTGTCTACGACTATGCATGTAAAGTCTATGTCTGTAAAACATGTTATGTATTCCCTTAACTAGGATGACTTGATAGGTGTACTAGTATGGGAAATTGTAAGGCACCTTGTCTATGAATTTCATATGTGTGCTTTAATAGGATAGTTCTTAGGATTGGTTATCTATGTTCATCAATATGAATGTATGGTTAAGTCATGAACACGTCTTATATGCATGAATAAAGTAAAGCATGAATATTTGTGACCTTAGTGTGTTATATGAAAGGTTTGCTCACATGTATATACACATATATGTATGATAATCTAGTCAATGGAGGGTCCTTGAAAGGTGTGCTCAAGTGTACCCTAAATTAGCAAGGTGCTTGCATATGCTATGTCCATGGGAAAGGGTTTCTTACATGATTTAGGTAAATGAACTCTCATCTATGACCTATGAGCTAAACTTATAAGGAGTTAACTCTCCTAAGCACAATTTTAGAAAGCAACATTAATAAAGGCTTTTTAATAAAAGGGAACTTAGCTTAGAAATGATAAAACTTTAAGTTGAGGGGTATACCTTCCCATTAGAGGAAAGAAGGTAACCACAGTCCTCAGTAGGTGGTTATCGTCATAGCCTAAAGGGCATATAGTTATGTTTCCATAGTTGATAAATACAAAGTCCAATTTGGCATAAAAAGGGTTTCCACATATACCTCAAAGTTCCATAACTATGATTGGCACATAGGATCTAGCAAGTGATTTCCCTTAGTATGCTAGCATTTTATAGTGTTCTACTTTGGCAACGTAGAGCACATTTCATTGGTGTAATTCTCTACAACACCAAATTCCCTGTAGCACCCACGGTCTTAGTGTCGGTTAAGGCTTTAGTTTCCCTAAAGTAAAAGGGACAGTGGAAGTCATGTAAGGAACCTTACTAGTATAACCTAAGGATAGTTGCTTAGCGTAGGTGAAGGTATGAGACTTCTCCTATTCATTGCACAAGTGGATCTTGAAGGATGTCCTAGGAAGGTGTTCTTATGTATATGACTATGTTTATGTTCCTTATGCATGACTTTATAGTATTTGTCTAGTTGTTGTGATTAAGTGCATGATACGCTCAAATTTACTTCTCAAAAAGAAGTAAAAGAAGTCGCATCAAGTAAAGAACCCAACTAGTAAGGTTGGGATCGTTCCCACGAGAAAAATGGTTAAGACTTAACTTTATTCTATTATTACTTCTATTTAGTCAATTATATCCCGAAAAGAAATAACTAAAGGGGGATTTTATTAATGAAAGCAATTAGCTAAATTAAAGTAAACAAGCGACATGTTAAAGATATTGGAGTTTAATCAAGCAATAAGATTAACTAGGACTTAAGGGTTCCCCACAGGATCCTAACTCGGTAATTCTAGCTATAACAATCCTTTCCTAGTATCTTGCATGCAATGTGATAAAGTTAGGTATCTCTAAATCCTTGGTCCGACATCTAGAGAATTTCACTCCGCACCTTGGTCCGGCTACGTGTGTTTCTTGACTAAACCTTATCTTTACCTCATATTAAGCATCATATTAGATATTTGACTAAGTTGTCACTTCGTACCAACTAACACTATCCTATTAGATAGTATACACTAAATTTAAATTGATAATTATTTTCCTAATATCTACCTCCTTGGTCCGGCAAGTAGCAATAAGGTGAGTTCTAACTTTGAACATCCTTTAAAAAGACTTCTAAGCGAAAGAATTATCAATACATGCAACACACTATTCTAGAATCGTTATTTTAGCTAGATTTTACCTTGTTATTTACACATGGTTCCCACAACCCCAGTTATGGAGTTTACTTACCTATGATAATAATCAAAAAATTCGTAATAATAATGTAAGAATTCATGCGCTTACTTTGATGAGAATGAACAAAATCCAGAAATGTACCTGAATAAATCACAAAAAAGGAAAAATTGATTCCAGAAAATTAATATCAAATCCCATAATCAAAAGTTCAATATTAAGACAATAAAACTGAAAATTATCCAAGAGTCTCACCCAAAAAATAAGGCTTTCGGAATATTTATAACAAACAAAACTTAAGGAATGTACGAAATCTATTTAAGAAAAAATATGCCCAAAAACGTGTCGACGACCCTTGTGATGGACCATCGTTGTCTTCTTTCACTCCATACTTAGCTCTCTTTCTACTGCTTTTCTTCATCAACTCTCTGTTACGCTCGACGGACAGGTGTGACGGAACAGTTTAAGCACGATGGTCTATCGAGGGGCTTCATTCCATGACACGTAGAATATGTTGAAGTTGGGTACTGGGACTACTCTCTTTTAGTATTGACGAATGTGCAGGACTGGCTTTCGTGGCTATGATTATTCATCGTGAGCTTCTGTAGTCTTATACTTTGTTAGAATTCCCCAACTTCTTTCAGCAGCGATTATCTTCTCATGACGTTTAACCCCAATAGACCGTCATAGTCACGACGGACCGTCGTGGGGTCCATAGGTTGTCAATTTTGCAATTTCAGCTAAAAATCTCCACAATCTCCTTTGGAAAGTTTTCCTGGAAATAATTAGAAAACTACATCAAAAATCAATATAAAAAGGCTTTAGACACACACTAAACTTAAGTAAAAGTCATTGAAAGTACCGTGAAACCACGGTACATCAACACCCTCAACATAAATTCGTTGTTTGTCCTCAAGCAACACACTATGACTCACTAAAAAAACTTTGTACAAGAGTATCCTTATTTTTGCTTTCACAATCATTTGGCTTTCAATCCTGATTTTTCTCATAATTTTCATGCATGCTATCACTATTAGGCTTGAATTATGTGGATCAAACCATGAGACCGACTCACCACAAACTGACACCTATCCTCTTCGATCTCTTACCTAGGTGCTAATTTTTCTAGTATTGCAAGTAGTGTCCTTCAAAATAACATCCTCATTTTTCACATAATGATTACAGTTTGAGTATGAGGATAACTTTTCAACACTCGCTCTCAAAACAACTTTAAAACTCATTTACACATATTGACATAGGATTTCCCTTATTTTCACTACATTAAGTTCTCCATAAAAACTCTTAGGATCAAGATAGGTCTTTCATAGCTTGTAAAATAGGCTCAGGGTCAGGTAGGGTATATTTAGGTATATTTTAGTGACTTGTTGCACTCCTTGACATATCAGGTAAGTGTCCTACATTTTTATCATTTTATTTTGCCCTATTTCTCAATTTTCTTTGACCTTGATACTCTCCCTTACTTCTCCTTATGTGTAATTGACTCTTCCTTTTTCTTGTGTTTATTTTGTTTTTACTTTTGATTTACCATTGTTTTGTTTTTTCCTCTTTTTTATTCTTTCAACCCCACTTTTCAGAGTATTTCTCATAACAACCACCCTCAACGCATAGCTTTGCCATGAGTCAAGGTTCACAATACCCAAGATTGGGTCAGGGCCACGATAAGGTTGTTTTCTCCATTAGCCACCCTCAACATATGCTTTTCGCATAAGATGAGGTGCACAAGCCCAAGGAGGGACCACGGTAAACACATTGTTTCCAGAAAAGATTAGATAGGGTGAAGAAGAAAGATCTATTTTAAGCTCAAACTATTTGGTTTTCGAATGGGATAACTTCATTTGGGTTTTCTGTTATTTTAGGTTAAAGATTTACTATTTCGAGCAAGGGCTTATGATCCTTTCCTAATTGTCTATTACGACTTACTTTTAGCAGGACTAACTAAGAATGTTCTAGCTCAGTACCAATGGTGGAATATTAAAATGTTCTTTTGTCTAACTTGACATCTCATTACTCTTACCAGATTATCAGACACCTAGTTCGAATCATAGATTTAGGGTCATTTCGTACTGTATCTATATGTGATGCTTAGAGACACACATTTATCAGTTACTATGCCTAGTCATGCATCATTTTTATTATATCAGGATATCATTTCTTGTTTAGCCATCATGCTTCAGAGTTATGCTATGTAAACAAGATATAGACATGCCGGTTCAGCAATACAAATAATCAGTCTCTTGGTGAAAAAGAACACAGGAAAGAAAACCTCAAAAGAGGATCATGTGTAGGGCTACTCAGACTTCACCCTAGCACTCACTTTCAATTTACCCCATCCCAACAAAATTATATGTAATTGTCCCCAATGCATAAAAGAATCTCAAATAATAGAGTGGTAGGTGAAGCAAACCTGAAGTGAAAAGCGTCGGCGATCTCCCTATGTGGTCTGGACACGACGAGTCCTCGTCGACGGTCCGTCGCAGGGTTGACGATAGGTCGATGCGTACGTCAAAGGGTGATGCAGACAAATTTTCTAAAGATTTTTTGGTGATGTGATCCTTCAAATTTAACACCCATAAAGCTATTCTTGTTGTATTTTCTGGACATTTTTTTTTACACGGACCCTAAACTATGCTCTAGCGAACACTTCTTACAAAAAAAAAATTTAGACGGGACGTTTAAGGAAATAAAAGCAATGAAACATTCAACTGTAATTAGAAAATCATGAAAAATCTAACATTGGCTAGAGGATACATATTGGGTTGCCTCCCAACAAGCACTTGATTTAACATCGCAAAATGATGTAGGACACTTTATTACTCAGACTTCATCAAGATGGTATAAATCGATCACTTCATTCGTCTTTTCAGCGTGCCCCAGATATATTTCAATTCACTTTTCGTTCACCTTAAACCGCAAACCTTCCTTATTCTCCAACTCAACTGCTAATAGTTGGGTTATCAAGTAAGGACCAGTCCATTTGGACTTGAGTTTTCCCAGAAAAAAATGCAACCTAAAAATGCATAAAATCACTAAATCCCAAACCAGAAAATCATGTTTCTCAATCTTTTGGTCATGGTACTTCTTCATCTTTTCTTTGTAGAGGGCTTAACATTCATAAGCTTTTATGTGAAATTCGTCAAGCTAATTCAAACCAATTAACTTCTGTTCAGCAGCTTCATTCGAATCCATTTTAAATTTTTTCATTGCCCACAAGGTTTTATGCTCTAATTCAACACTAAGTGACAAGTCTTCGCATATACAAGTTTGTATGGGGAGATACCTATGGGAGTCTTATATGCTGTCCAGTAGGCCCAAAGAGAATCATCAAGCCTCCTTGATCAATCCGTTTTAATAGCATTCACCGTTTTTGACAAAATCTACTTAATCTCCCTATTTGACACCTCAACTTGCCCACTAGTTTGAGGATGGTAAGGAGTGGCCACATTATGGCGAACCCTACATTTCTCCAATAATCCCTTAAACAATTTGTTGCAAAAGTGGGATCCCCCATCACTAATAATAGCCCTTAGGGTGAGATATCGGGAAATTATATTTTTTTTCAAGAACGCGGTGACACTCTTCCCTTCATTATTTGCGAGTGTGATAAATTCCACCCATTAAGACAAATAATCGACCGCTTGTAGAAAGTACTTCATCCCATGAGAACTCACAAAAGGACCCATAAAGTCAATACCTCGCACATCAAATAGCTCAATAAAAAGAATGGGATTTAAATGGAGCTATTGTTTTCTCGATATTCCACCATATCTTTGGCATCTATCACATTCATTAGCGAACTCATGAGCATATTGGTGGATAGTTGGCTAATAGTATCCACATTGGAAGATTTTCTGAGCGGTCTGGATACCACTTTGATGTCCACCTACGGGTGAATAATGTCATGACTCTAAGAAACTCATCATCTCAACTTCTGGCACACAACACTGAAAAAGCCCATCGGCAGAACTCCTATACAAATATGGCTCATCCTAAAGAACTTTTTTCACATCATACATAAACTTTTTCCATTGATAAAAGGACATGTCTGGCGGGACGATAACACTAGCCAGATAATTCAGAAAATATGTTAACCATGGACAAGTCTTGAGAGGCGGCCAATATATGCTCATCGGGGAAAGTATCAATAATTTCAGTCTTATCGCTCAATTCTCTTATTGCTTCATCTTTTAAATGGGACAAGTGATCAGCAACTTGATTTTCGGTCCTTTTTCTATAAATCACCTCAAAGTCAAATTCTTGCGATAGTAATACCCAACGAATCAACCTCGGTTTTGCATCCTTCTTTGGAATCAAATATCTCAAAGCTGAATGATCAGTATGCACTATAACCCTAGTGCTAAGAATATAGAAGCAAAATTTCTCAAAAGCAAAAACTACTTCAAGGAGCTCTTGCTTAGTTATGGTGTAGTTTTTTTGGGTTTCATTTAGGGGTTTACTATCATAGTAAATGGGGTTAAGGATTTTTTCCCTTCTTTGCCCCAATACCACACCAAGAGCAACCCCACTAGCATAAGACATTCGCTCAAATGGCTTGGTCCAATACAGCGAAATAATGATAGGTGCAGACATCAACTTTTCTATCAACTCACCAAATGCCTTAAAAAGGATTTATCAAAATAAAATTTACACTCTTTCTCAAGCAACTTGCACAAAGGATGCACAATTTTTGAAAAATGCTTGACGAACCTCCGGTAAAAACCTGCATGCCGAAGAAAGCTTCTCACAACATTTACAGAGATAGGTGGAGGAAGTCTCCTATTACCTCGACTTTCGCTCGATCAACCTCTATACCCTTCTCTGAAATGCGATGACAAAATAATATAATTTTTTTCACCATGAAGTGACATTTTTCCGAATTTAGTACTAGATTGCAGTCTTCACACCTCTTAAGAACCTCAGACAAATGACTCAAACACCACTCAAAGGAGTAACTTACCATATAAAAATCATCCATGAACACCTCAATAGGGTCCTCCACTATGTCAGAGAATAGTGACATCATACATCTCCGAAATGTGGCGAGTGCATTGCACAACCCAAATGACATTCTCTTCAACGCAAAGGTCCCATTAGGACAAGTAAAGGTGGTTTTCTCTTGATCTTACGGTGCAATATAAATCTTATTATACCCCGAATAAACTCAAAAAAATAGTACCACCCCTTTCCGGAAAGTCTATCCAACATTTGATCCATGAAGGGCATAGGAAAATGGTCTTTTTCGGTCCATGCATTTAATTTCCGATAGTCCAAACACACCCTCCAACAAGTCATCGTTCTCATTGAACAAGCTCATTTTTCTCATTGGGGACGACACTCATTCCCCCTTTCTTAGGTACACACTAAACAAGGCATACTCAACTACTATCAGTGATTGGATATATCACTCTGGCATCCAACCACTTAATAATTTCCTTCTTCACTACCTCTTGCATAGGTGGATTTAGACGTCTCTGATGCTCAATACATGCTTATGATCGAGCATGAGTTTGATTTTATGAGAACAAATACCGGGAGGGATCCCACTAATATACGCAATAGTCCACCCAATAGCTTTTTTGAACCTTTTTAACACTTTCACCAAACTCCAAACTTGATGCAAATTCATATCTAATGCAATAATAACTGGTAAAGTGTCATCTTTTCCCAAGAATACATACCTCAGATGACGTGGTAGAGGCTTACCCATAGAAAGGAATGGCCTTCCAAGAATAATAGGCACCTCAAAATCGACCTCACAATGAAGAATCACAAAATCGTCCGAAAATATGAACGACTACACTTTTACTAGCACATCGTGGAGTATACCAATAGGCCTTTTTACCGTTCGATCAGCCATTAGTAGCTACATTGCAGTGGGCTTTGGGTCACCCAAACCCAACATTTTATAAATCAAGAGGGGCATGAGATTTATGCTTGCCCTAAGATGACATAATGCTTTTGTAAAATGTAATAACCCAATTGTGAAAGGAATAGTGAAATCACCCGGATCTTCTTTCTTTTGCACTAGAGATCTTGTAGCAATAGCACTACAATGTTGCATTCTATCATCATCCTCAAAAGTGACTGATCTTTTTTTCATAATCAAATCTTTCATGAACTTGGCATAACCGGGCATTTGTTGAAGAGCTTCTACCAAAGGGACATTGATAGAATGATGTTTCAACATTGTTATAATATGCTTTTATTTACCATCCTCGATCTTTTTTACTAACCTTTGTGGGAAAAGAGGTGACAGTATAGGCATGGTGGTCACCTTTTGGGGCACCACAATAACTTTTACCATTTTATCTTCAAACGTACCACTAACCCCCACCATTGTATCATTATCTCTTATCACCTTTTCTATACCAGACAAAATAGGTGGGTCAATGGTTTGCTTACCACCCCGACTAGTGATTGCCATATAATGCCCATCATTTTTTGGATTTTGGATAGTGTAGCTAAGAAAAGTTCATGGTTGTCATGTGTTCACAGTTGCAGACAATTGGGCCACTTAGCACTCAAGATGCTTAATCGAGATTGAATGTGTATCAACTTTTTTCCCTATACCCGCTAAGTCATTCCTTAACTCTTTAGTGTTCTCATCACTAGCATCAAATCTCCTCATCATTTTTTGTATCATATCCTGAACTCGCCATACTACCTCCACCATCCCTAGGAGTAATTTCATGATTTTGAGGTGGAACATAGTATACTCCTATCATTTCTGTAACCATAGTTACCATGCTTTAAGGTATTGTCGCGGTTGTAATTCCCATCTAAGATGTAATGACCCCCGCGGTTATAATTACCATAGTTCAGACATTGGTTTCCTTGACCTTGGCACCAATTCTCTTGATTGGATCCTTGTTCCTTTGGACAAAAAATCAAATGTCTTATCATTCACTGCATATGAGTCCTCCCCATTGTAATATACATCATTTGGTGGTGCTGGTTTAGACGAGTAGTTAAATGCATTTACCTTTTCTGCACCCCTAACAATATGTTCAATGCCAACCCAAGCTCTGTTCTTATTTGAGATATCTCCTCACGAAGATCATCTGCGATTGAGTTATGTGCGGATTGGACTGCGAAGGTGTTTCTATTATTTTACCAGATTTTCTCTAACTTTTCAGCAATCTCGACATAAGGACACTCCCCATAAGAACCACCCGCTATCGTATCCAACACCACTTTGTTATTATCATCTTGTCCCCGATAGCAATAGTGTTTCATAGACTCATCATATATGCGGTGATTTGGGGCACTTCACAAGAATGAAGTGAACCTATCCTAAGAACTGCTAACTGACTCTCCCAGTAGTGCCACAAAATTGTTCACTCTGTCTTTGTGGTTTAGTTTCTCATACACTGGTAATAGCGTGCTAAGAAAGCATCTCTTAGTTGATTCCAAGTGAAGATTGAGTTATAGCGGAGCTCAGTAAACTAGAGAGCATCCTCTTCCGTCAGTAACAGAGGAAAAAATCTTAGCTCGATTACATCCATACTATAGCTATTTGGGCATGTGAATCCTCAGAAGGTTGCCCTGAAAACAAACCTTTGGCAGTGAGCATTTGCATCAGACTACTAGTTACCACAAAAATGTGGCCATGTGGTAGAGGGGGTAAGACGAGTGACCCATCAGAGTCTACGAAATTTTATGGCCCCTATATTACTTTTGAGAGCGTGAAGAGGGAGGTTGTCTCCGTATTTCACCTTTCGAACAAATTTCAGGTAATACAGGTCATGAGTGTAGACCAATGGTAGCATTTGCGGGTTGACTTCACCACCTTGGATGCCCAAATTAAGATTCATTCTTCATAAAGTACGCTCTATTTCGTGGTCAGGTTCAATCACAAGTACTCTTCTTCTCAGTCTGTTTTGCATATAAGGAAGTTAGACCTACAGGAGAAAAATAAAAAAAAAATTAGGAAAATGTTGACTAAACTTCATTAATAAGCTTAAAGTTAATCTAAAAGCCACTTCCCCCGGCAGCGGCACTAAAATTTTTATACGCTTAAATTTACTTTTCAAAATGAAGTAAAAGCGGTCGCATCAATTAAAGAATCCAACTATTGAGGTTGGGATCATTTCCACGAGGAAAATGGTTCAAACTTAACTTTATTATATTATTATTTCTATTTAATCAATTATTTCCCAAAAACATATAACTAAAAGGGGGTTGTGATTAATGAAAGCAATTACTAAATTAAAGTAAACAAGTTACAAGTTCAAGTATAAGAGTTTAATCAAGTAATGACAGTAACTGGGTGTAAGTGTTCCCTTAGGCTCCTAACTCGATAATTCTAGATATAAGAATCCTTTTCTATTATCTTGCATGCACAGTTATAAGTAAGGTATCTCTAAATCCTTAGTCCGGCAGCTAGAGAATTTCACTCCGCACCTTGGTCCCGCTATGTGTTTTGCTTTAGTAAACCTTATCTTTACCTCATATTAAGCATCATATTCGATATTTGACTAAGTTGTTAATTCTTACCTCCCGTCACTACCCTATTAGATTGTATACACTATATCTATGATGATACTTCTTTTCCTTTTATCTACTTCCTTGGTCAGGCATGTAGCAATAAGGTGAGTTATAACGTTGGCCATCCGTTAAAAAGACTGCAAAGTGAAAGAATTATCAATACATGCAGACATTATTCTAGAATAGTTATTTTAGCTAAGTTTTACCTTGTTATGTACCAATGGTTCCCACAACCTTAGTTATGGAGTTTAGTTACGCATGCGAAGAAGCACACGATTCATAATAATAATGTAAGAATTCATGCACTTACTTTGATGAGAATTAAAAAAATCCAGAAATTTACTTGACTTAATTACAAAACACCATTAATTGATTCCGAAAAAGTAATATCAAACCCCAAATCAAAAGTTCAATACTAAGACAATAATACTGAAAATTATCCAAGAGTGTAACCTCAAAAATGAGGTTTTTCGGACTATTTATAAGAAACAAAACCTAATAAAATTGGGAAATCTATTTAAGCAAAAATATGCCCTAAAATGCGTCTTAGTCGATTACACTCATGATGGACCATCGTGGAAACGACGGACCGCCGTGGTCTTCCGTTGCTCCATACATAGTTATTTTTTTGCTTCTTTTATTCATCAACTCTCTATTACCCTCGACGTACAGGTGTATCAGACCATTGCAAGCACGAAGGTCCATTGAGGGGGTTCATTCCACGAAAATTAGAATCTTCTGAAGTTGGGTACTAGGACTACTCTCTATTAGCATTAACGAATGTGCAGGACAAACTATCATGGCTATGAAGGTCCATTGTGAGCTTTCATAGTCCTACACTTGGTCAGAATTCCCAAACTTCCTTCAGCAGCTATTATCATCTCACGACGTTTCACCCTTACGGACCATCAAAGCCACGACAGACCGTCGTGGGGTCCTTAGGTGGTCACTTCTGCAATTTCATCTCAAAATCTCCGCATTTCCCTTTGGACAAATTTAATGGAAATAAATAGAAAACTAAATAAAAAATCAATACGAAAAGGTATTAGACACACACTAACCTTAAGGAAAAGGTATAAAAAGTACCGTGAAACCATGGTACATCATTAAGATTGATAGGGTTTGCATGAGGTTGGATTGAAATGTCTTCACCTATGGTTTTTTGTGGTGTTGGCTAAGATTTAATTATTATAAAGATGGTAAAAACTTACCAATGTGCCTTAACAAGACGTGATTATGTGAATGTGCTAATTTCACTTATATGAATTATAATGAAAAGACTATTCTCATACAATTCTTATTGAGCAATGATGATGATGATTATACAAGTTATACACCCTATGACATATATAAAGCTATGATGAATAATAAAGGTATTAATGACATTTCAAAAGGGACTCTGGCTTAAGACCAAGTGAAAAAGAATGAGGAGTGTCCCTTCCAATATAGGAAATATAGAATTCATAATTTATTCATGATATTGGAGACTATAACCCATGTAGCATAAAGAGGGTCCCAATTATATCTCCTAGATCAATAAATATGTTCCACCCATAGGAATACTAGCTAGTGGATCCACTTAGTTGCTATGTTTATGTTTTTGTACTACCTTAGAAAGTAGTCCGCCTTCCTTTGATGTAGGGTTATATGACACAGGATTCCACATAAGCTCAAGTGGTCTATGTTGGTTAAGGCAAGCTGTTCCCAAAAGGTAAAATGAACTAAAGTAATGAACTATTACTAGGATGACCTGAAAGGTTTAGCTTAGTATATGTAGGGGTATGGGAATCTATCTAAACATTGTACTATTAAGCCTTGAGGGATGTCTTAGGAGGATGTTCATACATATATATATATATGATATACTAATACTTTTTCCTTAAGTTTAGTGTGTCCAAAAGCCTTTTTGTGCTAACTTTTATATAAGTTTCTCCTTTTTTGCAGGAAATCTGCCTAAATATGAATGTAGAGGTTTTTGAGCAAAGAAATGCAGAAGAGACCACCTACGGAGCTTGTGATGGTCCGTCATGCTCGTGACGATCCGTAGGTGGCAGCATAGTGCAGCTTCTGAAGGAAGATGGGGAAGTCTGACCAAGTGTGGGGTTACGGAAAGCATGACGGACTGTCGTATGCATGATGGTCCGTCCTGCATGTTCATCCTAAAGTTCAGACAAGTAGTCCCAGTACCCATATTCCAAGAGTTCATGTGTTTTGGAATGGAGACCCTCGACGGACCGTTTTGCCTGTGACGATCCGTCATACCTGCCATCGAGGGTAATGAAGAAAGCAGCAGAATAAATTTAACAAGGATGGGATGACGGATACCATGACGGTCCGTTGTGACCACGACTATCCGTCTCGACCACGATGATCCGTCGCGAGGTCCGTCGACCCAACCGCGTTTTGACAGATTTCCAGCAAATAGAGTCCTTATGTAATTAGGCTTTTATTTTATTTATAAATAGTTTGAAAAACCTCATTTTTGAGGTTAGACTCTAGATTTTTTGGCTAGGCCCTTGATTATTGTTAGACTCGATTATTTTTTAGACCTTTTAGGAGATTCTTGAATATATTGAGATTCTTGAATATATTGAGATTCTTGTAATTGATTGTTTGGTGATTTTAGTTTATTACTCAAGTGAACTTTTTGATTTTACTCTTTCTCATTGTAGTAAGTACATGAATTCTTATACCATATATTTAAATATTGTGATTATGACTATGGGTAACTAAACTCCATAACTAGGGTTGTGGGAACCATAGTCAAATAATGAGGTAATACCTAACTAAAATAACAATTCTAGAATAATGTCTTTCATGTATTGATAATTCTTTCGCTTAGAAGTCTTTTTAACGGATGGCCAGCGTTAGAACTCTCCTTAATGCTACTTGCCGGACCAAGGAGGTAGATAATAGGAAAAGAATTATCAACATAGATTTAGTGTATACTATCTAATAGGCTAGTATTAATTGGTGTGAGGTAATAACTTAGTCAAATATCGAATACCATACTTAATATGAGGTAAATACAAGGGTTAGTATAGCAACACACGTAGCCGGACGAAGGTGCGGATTGAAGTTTTCTAGATGTCGGACCAAGGATTTAGAAACACATAACTTATCACTTTGCATGCAAGATACTAGGAAAGAATTGTTATAGTTAGAATTATCAAGTTATGAACCTATGGGGAACACGTAAACCCTAGTTACTTTGATTAATTGATGAAACTCCAATATTCGACGCTGTTAGTTGTCTCATTTAATTTTGCTAGTTATTTTCATTTATTTAGAAATAGAAACCCACCTTTTATCATTTTTGCTTTCCAAGAAAGTAATTGACTGAACAATAGTAATAATAGATTGAAGTTAAGTCTAAACTATTTTCCTCGTGGGAACGATCCCAACCTCATTAGTTGGGTTATTTACTTGACACGACCTCTTTACTTCTTATTTGAGAAGTAAGTTTGAGCATATCAAATTTTGGCGCCGCTGCCGGGGAAAGTAGCTTTTAGATTAACTTAAACTTATTTTCTTCATTTTACTTTGTTTTATTATTTTTGATTCATGTAGAATCACCCTCCTTGTATGCCAAATACACGGAGAGAAAGCGAACCCCTCTTTCCCTACGATCACGAACTAGAGCGTACACTACGCAACATGAATAGAAACTTGGGAATTAATGATATTGGTCCAAACCAGAACATCCCAGCTCTGGTTGATGTTCATGGTCAGTTGTTACCCGATGCTCCGGGTGAACACCAACAGAGGGGACAAAATCCCGCTCCACAACCCCAAGCATACTACAGTGGCTATGACAACATATAAGACTTCGATGGGCCACTTTTCTTGCCTCCTCTACCACCAGGCCACACCTTTGTGGTAACTAGTAGCCTGATGCAAATGATAACAGCCAGAGGTTTGTTTTCAGGGCTACCTTCTGAGTATCGAAATGCCCATATAGCTAAGGTTAGGGAAGTGTGTAAAAGTTGTGTAGGGAGGCCTGACTTGGACAGGATGTAATAGGGCTAAGAGTGTTTCCTCTCTCACTGACGGGAGAGGCTGCTATATGGTTCACTAAGCTCCCTTAAAACTCAATTTTTACTTGGAACCAACTTAGAGATGTTTTCTTAGCACGCTACTATTCGGTCTCCAAGAAAATAAACCACAAAGACAGAGTGAACAACTTTATGGAAATTCCAGGAGAGTCAGTTTGTAGTCCTTGGGATAGATTCACATCGTTCTTGAGAAGTGTCCCAAATGACAGTATAGATGATGAGTCACAGAAGGAATACTTCTATCGGGGACAGAATGATAATAATAAAGCGGTGTTGGACACTATAGCAGGTGGATCATATGGGGAGTGTCCTTATCCTCAGATTGCTGAAAAATTAGAGAAAATCTCCCAGAAATAATAAAGCTTGGAGTACTAGGAAGACAGATACCGGGAGAAATACCTTCGCAATGCAGTCCACTCACAACCCAGCCACATATGAGATTCTTGAAGAAATGGCTCAAATGAGATTTGAGCATGGGTTGGTACTAAAACAAATCACTAGGGGTGGAGAAAAAATAAATGTACTTAACTACTTTCCTAAACAACCACCTCCTAATGATGAATGATATTATGCAGAGGACTCATATGCAATAAATGAGACGATGGGGGTTTCCAACCATGCGCCCAAGGCTCAAATCAGGATAATTGGCGCCAAGGTCAAGGGAACAAAGGTCAGATTTATTCTAACTATAACCTTGAGGGTCATTATGTCCGAGATGGAAACTACAACCGCGACAACAACTTCAACAGGGGTAACTAAGGTAACAGAAATGATAGGAATTGGCCTTATGTCCCTCCTCAAAATCGTGAAGTTACTCCTATGGATGGTGGAGATAGTATGGCGCGAGTTGAGGATATGTTGCACAAAATGATGAGGAGGTTCGATGCTAGTGATGAGCACATTAAAGAGTTAAGGTGTGATTTAGCAGGTATTGGGCAAAAAGTCGATACACATGCAATATCGATTAAGCAGATCGAGTTGCAAATGGCCCAATTATTTGCGACTGTGAACACACGGCAACCGAGCACTCTTCCTAGCAACACTATCCAAAATCCAAAAAGATGATGCACACTGTATGGCAATAACTACTCGGGGTGGTAAACAAACCATTGACCCACCTATGTCGTCTAATGAGGAAAAGGTGAGAAAGGATGATGATAAGGTGGTAAAGGGCAGTGGTGAAGTAAAAGAGAGCACTGGAAAAGATGCAGAAGTCCCTATAAAGGTAATTCCCATGCCTAGACCACAACCACCCTTCCCTCAGAGATTAGTGAAAAAGAACGAGGATGGTAAATATCAGCGTTTTAGAACAATGCTGAAGCAGCTTTCTATCAATGTCCCTTTGGTAGAAGCTCTAGAACAAATGCCCGGTTATGCCAAGTTTATGAAAGATCTGGTTAAAAAGAAAAGATCGGTCACTTTCGAGAACCCGATGATGGAGTGTCGTACCCACGATGGACCGTTCTTGGGTTCGTTCCAATAGCCCTAACACACCACTGTAAAATTTTCTCCATGTGTCCACCAACGGCCACATGCGACAGATCATCGTTCCCACGACAGTTTGTCCTGCACAACCATTTTGGTTGTCAGAGACCCTATTCCTAAGGGTCTCTCACTTTTTTCTAAGTGTCCTCTAACGGACACATGCGACGGACCGTCATCCCTACGACGGTTCGTACTGCACAACCGTTCTGGTTGTCAGAGACCCTATTCCTAAGGGTCTCTCTTTATTTTTCTAACTGTCCTCAATTTGACAACTACGACGGACCGTCACACCCACGACGGTCCGTCTTTCATGGCCGTAATGATGGTCGGAGACCCCTCTCCTAAGGGTCTCCATATTTTTTTCAAGTGTCCTCTGACGGACACCTACGACGTACCGTCGTACCTATGACGGTTCTTCCTACACATACCGTCATACATGTCAAAGATTCTCCTTCATGGTTCTCCATATAAACAAAGTCTAACTAAGACACGACGGACCCCGTGACGGTCCGTCTTACTCACGACGAGTCATCACCTGACCCGTTGTGTTTCACTATTACTATAGAAATGTCATTACATCTTAACTCTTTAATTTATTTTGTTTGGTTTCGCTTGTCGTGTTTGCTCCTTCTAGTACTAATATTGATTCTTTACAAGTACTATCTATTATGGCACCAAAACAAGATCGAGTCTACGCACGCGGGCGATCGAAGTTTGCAGCCCCGTATGCCCGCCTGGTCATTGGCTCTGATGATGAGCGTGACCCCGAGTAAGTTCCCCCAGATACTTCCACCTCATCTCGAGCTGCACATGCTTCCATAGAAACACCAAAAAAGGTGGTGTCCAGCGTAGTAACTGCCTCATAGTCCGATGAGGAGCGCACAGTGACCGACACACCTTCTGGGTCTGCTACCAATGAAGAAAGAGGGTTTGGCTCCTTAGGAGTTTCGTGGTCAGAGAAAGCCTCTGAATCTGCTGAGGGTTCCTTCCCACGGCCCCGCTGTAGAGTCTGCCTCGTCTGATGAGGCTGAAAGTTCAGAATCCACACCCGGTTCACCAGATCATGCTCTCACCCCAGTTACTGACCATCCCAACTAGTGGTGTGTTGACGGGAAGTTTCAAGTCTATTCTGACGCAAAGTTCCTGAATGATAAAGGAGTTATGACTCGGACACTTACATTGCAGCGGAGGGTCCTTATGGGAAGTCTCCTGACAATGCCTGAGATCCACAGTCTCTTCACAAGACATCGACGAGAGTGGACAGCTCTTCCGTTGGGACATTATAGTATAGAGCTGGTCTGAGAGTTCTACGTATCCTACATAGCGACTCTCTGATAACAGATTGATAGGCGGGCTGCCCCCACCAAACAGGCCCAACTAGAGCAGGTCTGCGTACATGGAATTCAATTTGATATCTCCCGGCCTACCATCCGGCGGTTTTTATATGGCGAGAATGTTAATGCTAATCTGACCCCTCTCACTGCCGAGTTTGACTACTGATGGCAGATTGTTATAGATGGGCAATTCCTGCGTGAGCCATTGCTGAGAGAGACCACCAAGAGGTTGATGGCCCTGCACTTTTCTGTTGATGGAGAGGGTGCCGACTTGGTGACCAAGCCGAAGGGGGCAATCAAGAAGGGCCTAACTTTCACGGTGAAGTTTTGTGGTTGATTGTCCGCCACTGCCTTTCCCCCACATCTGCTGATAATATCGTCACATGGGATCAAGCAGTACTGATGGCGGTGATGATGGCCGAGTTTGAGGTGGATTTTACGTGGCTTCTACAGGCGGTCATTCACGTGAGGGCTTTTAAGGTCACAACTACTTACCCTTTCCTGTGCATGATATTTTCTATAAGCAGGTCCGCAGGTGTGCCTATTTGGAACGTTGATCATCTCAAGACCCCTCTGGTCAGTGTTGATATTGGCTTTATCAAGGATGAGGCCAATTAGTTGGCTCCACGTAGAGGGCCCCGTCCATAGTTTCCTCTACTTGGGGAATATCTGGCTGATAGGTTAGCACAGGCCCGCACGGCTACGCAGGCGGTTTCAACTGACACTAACCACTACACCATTTTCGGCCTACAGCAACACCACGTAAGTGTAGCCTAAACTAGCAAAAAGTGTGGCCTTTGATAAATGGCTACACTTTTGGACATTCAGCAACACTTTGTAGGGGCTGCCCAAAAGAAGCGTAACCTTTGACATTAGGCAACACTTTTTAAATGTTGCAATCTTTGGCTACACTTATAAAGCGTAGCCAAATAGGTATAAGGGCACGCTTTGAAGACGTGCATTAGCAACACCTATTTTTTGTTAGACTACACTTAAAAGCGTTGCCTTTTCAGATTTGTTAGTCACACTTAAAAAGTGTTGCCTTTTATTGGTCATCTATTGCAACATTTATAAAGTGTAACTTTATATCTCATCTATTGCAACACTTATAAGGTGTTACTTTATATGTCATCTATAGCAACACTTATAAATTGTTACTTTATATCTCATCTAGAGCAACACTTATAAAGTGTAACTTCAACATTTATAAGCCTACATGTAGCACAAATATATATAATATATTTACATACATACAAGTGACCTAAAACACAAAATGAACTAATTAATCATTAAATTGAAGCTATATATTTCAAATAAACTTTGAGAAATATTTCATGTACAACCAAAACATAGAAAGTGATTGCTTAAAGATCTCTAATATCAACAAGTTCCAAAAACCCAAAAGTGTCATTCAAACGTATATGACAACAATACAAAAATTTCTTCATCTTTTGACACAATAGATCGAGTTTACTTCTGGCCAAATTCAAATTCAATTACCTGCATTTTCCTGCACATTTAAATTTAAATTATAAGTTTGTGAATTAATTGATGGAAGTGCATAATCAGAGAGAATTCACTGTAAGAAAACCAATCCAAATCTAAATACAATTTCAATGTAAAAATTACACATTATAAGGACTACAAAATTTGTGCAGTCTTCTGTTGTTGGCTCTCAATTTTAATGCAATACATAATTCAGAATATTACCTTGAGTAATGATTCCTATTGTGTCTCCATAGAAAATTTCAAAACATCCCATGTCATGAAGTTTATTTGCAGCAGATGTCTCTTTTGAAGGTGAAATCAGTCCATCAACTGGGATTCCAATAGCACAGGATACATATCTGCCAAGAAATACTCTAAAGCTGATGCAAAGTAGATTACTAGCTTCATAATAATTACCAGAACACAGTGATTCAAAGTCACAGTGATAAAGAAAACAAAGAGCACACAAAATGCATGTCCAATGTGCAGAACCTTCTTCAGTATTGAAGGAAAAATCGAACTAACTTAGCCTTGTGCTCAAGTATCAGATAACTCATTACCCACAAATTCATATTGCTAGAGTTTGGAAGAAGATGGAATAGCTCGTTATCTCCTACACCTTCTGTATTAAGCAAAACATACTTCACATATGGAACAAAACAGAAACTAAAACCTGTAAACAAAAATAAAACACGGGAAGATATTGATCATTTAGCTACTTATATTCAAAATCTATTACAGTGTAAAAGATCAAAAGAGGGTGTCTTTCCGAATCTTAGAAAAAACATGTGACTTAGTGATGATAATACTTCTAAATATAGGTGGCAGATGATGTAAATCATGTCGAGTAAAAGGGGATGTCTCTAAGAGGATATTACCTAATTAGTGCATGCAACTACAAGGAAATAAAGTTATGTCTGCAGTAATTTCACGAAACCTAACTTAGGGAAAGGACTACAATTTTGAGAAGCAACTAAAAGGGAGGGAGTGTTGCTTTCTGGTTACAGGAAAACAAGAAGGAAAGATCAAGAGCATAAAGAAAACTGCGAGTTTTATTGATTACCTCAAGAGTAGCAAACAGACGTAACAGAAGATGGGAATATAAAAGGGGTATTTAAAAAACTTGCAAAAATAAATTGTCTTAATGTGTACTTTCAGAAGAATGTTATATCCTATCCAAATTAGACTCAACTGACTCTAGCAGCAGTTCCTCAAATACCTCAGTAGACACATCAGTGTGTGGAAGAGGATCACATTTAGCATCAACAAGCTTCTCTTTTTGACGTCATCATTATTGAGGAAGAAAACAAAGTTCGAGAAAATCATGTAGAGACTAAAGAATCAACAAGAAGAACTAAATAGAGCAGCGACTAATCACAAACTAAGGATTCAAGATAAGATGACAAGATAAATACAACCAAGAGCTCTTAAACCAAATAGGATTAGTTCTAAATAAACTTATTCTTGTTTTAACTTATTAACACACAAACATAGGCAAAGAAAAAAATAGAATGAGAGAAGATCCACGCGAATTTGACTGTTTCATTTCCTCTGTAAGAACATTAGACAATGCAGCTACTGCAGCTGCTCTTTGTGAACTCTGACTTGTTCCGGTAGGCTTTGAAACATACCAAATTTAAACGATATAATGAGAGAGAGAGAGAGCTTTAGTCACTTACAGTAGCTTTTACAGGATCCCATGAGAAAAATGTTGTAAAGAATCATGGTTCATTTCCTTCTGTGACTTTATACAATGGAACATAAGAGGATAACCCTTCCAAAGATGTAG
Source organism: Solanum habrochaites (assembly GCA_027704765.1). NCBI lineage: Eukaryota > Viridiplantae > Streptophyta > Magnoliopsida > Solanales > Solanaceae > Solanum > Solanum habrochaites. The sequence goes on from JAKWJA010002496.1 coordinate 27,868,168, forward strand.
CCAGCTCTACATATTTCTGTGATCAACTTCTTCGATTACTCGAGTAAAAATGAAAACGAACAAGTACTTTCAATATATGAGATACATATGACACTAACTAGTATTACCTGTCCAATTTCAAAAGCACTTTGCTTTTCTTTGGAGTCTGTTGATTGACCAACCCAAACAAAAACTTCAGCATGTGTGTCGATAACCATGACATCCTCAGTCAACAAATCATCTTGAGTGAAGTTATAGATTTCTTCAACCTGTTATTTTAATAGAAAATATTAACCTGTTTGATATACACAACCAGAAATTTTAATTTTAGTTATAACTGAATTCTCTAGATATTACCTCAAATTTTCCTGGACATCCACGAGTTAACATGAAATCATTTGATAAAGACAATTAGAAGAGAAAAATTTCCTCATTCGGGATAAATATCGAAGGGTGAGAAGGATGCACCTCTATTAACAGAACAAGAAAACAAGTGAGGTTCCCTGGTGGCTTCAGGAGCTAATTTGTTGCTGGTATAATCTTGTTTTTCTCCAATACCAAGCCAGAAAGCTGAGCTTTCTGTTCCTTCCTTAGTGTGTTTCACGGTCACTCCGGGCTGAGTTTGTGAATAAAACAGACCAAACAAAATTAGCCTAATGCAGCATAAACTAGGATAAACACAGGGTATGTTAGTTGGGATAACAATGACAAAGAGCGCCTTTTTTCTACTTCGATAAAAGCCTCACCTTCAAGAATTCCACAATCTTTGCTGCTAAGTTCTGTTGCTCATGGGTACTTTGCTTTCCATGCCAAATGAATACTAAAGAGCTAGATTGCAGAAGAAAACACTCGTAAGTGTTCAGTGAAGATGCCACCTGTTAATTTAGAAATCGAGGTTGTAAAATTCTATTTTGGAAACTTTACAACAAAGTTCATAGTAGCTTTGGACATAATGAAAACAGAAACATAGACTTTAGCGTGACAGTACGGAGAAATAAAAACTATACATAAGTACAAAGTTTAACATAAATTTTCAATTAGACTATCATTTAGACAGCTTCAATATATATTGAAAAGAATCCTAAATTACATCCCTGACAGATGTTTACGTAATCCATAAGAACAACTCTCTGAGACTCTTTCAACATAGAACATAAGCTACCTATCTATCTAGACATAGTCTGAGAACATGTTCAAGTGACGACTAGAAGGATCTCATAACGTAGCTTTTGCAGCATGACTAAATTGGAAAGATAGTGTAGAATAAAGAAAAAGATTATCAGGCACTGACAACTTAATATCCAAAGAGGGGAAAACTTAAAGGGTCGATAAGCATGCATACAACATCGACTTGAACTGCTTTGTTGTTATTACTAGAAGTTCCCGATATCCTGAAAAGGCCAACAGTATCAGAAGCATAGGTTTCATCATTCAAGACATTTTCTGCAATATGATTTTTATAGACAGGGGCTTAATCCACCCTGAAAAAAGGAAAGAAACTTGTCTTGGTTATTCTATACGTTAAACGACAAAAATAGCCTCTATGTGACATATCGAGAGAGACCTTAAGGACCAGCATGGGCTAGAATATTGCAACAAATTGTGGTGGTTCTTTGCCTTAGTATACCCTATCCTGGATAACGTAGATGTCACAATTAAGCTTCATTTTGAGTTTTTGACTGAAAAACAGTCATCGAAAAAAAGTAATACCATCACATGTCTCCCTTTAAGTGAACTGCACATTGTGCTAGACAATTGTGCAGCCATTTCACGATCCTCATGAATCCACAATAATGATTCAATTAAGAAAATTCTATAAAGACGCATTTGACCCTTATATGCAAGGAAATTCGTACCTCGATGCTATCCTCTCCAATCCACCAACATAAGTAATAATCTTCTTTTCGTTCGTGAGAATGGTATGTGTAGAGAACTATGTAGAAATCTCCACCGTAGAATTTACCAATGTCTTCTTTGGGTATCTGAGTCTTTGCACTGCCATCGATACGCCAAACCTGACAAATTTTACATTTTTCAGTGAAGACTGAGCTGGCCAAATTATGACATGGAAAACATTCTGATGATCAGATTCAGACCTCTATCTTTCCACCTTCTTCAAGCAAAGGCGGGACTTATTCATCGACAGAAGTACTTTTGCTAGCAGCTTTGAAAGCAGCACGTTGTTGCTTCACCAACGCTGAAAGGGCTCAACATGGACAAAGTTAAAACTAACTCAAACTAGAAACACACAAAATCTTCACTCTCTCATAATAACTCTACCTGCTACTTTTCCTCGTCCGTCCTCAGGGGCAGATGTTGATCCTGATGGCCAAGAGTAAAAATTGGACTTAAATGAATGCGTCTCATAGCCTTGAATAATTCGGATAATACGTGTTGACTTTGGTCTATTTTGATTGGCAAGATATTTGTGAAAATTATTGAGTCATTCAGAAGTGAGAAACTATACCACACAAGAACATGGATGATCTACCTCTGCTGTTTGAATGGTACTTTTCCTCTCCTTGAGCTGAGTATGACGGCCTACCCAAGTGAAAACCTCGGAACCACAGTCCAAAATATAGCATTTATCATTTTCCAAGATGGATTTTGTAAGTTCACCATCCAACTGATTGACCTGACCATCAGTAATGCTGCAAAAGAGGACATAATTCACCTTTAGCACCCATCAACAACAGCAAAAGGTTGATATACAAAATTCAGTTACAAGTAACAACCCCGAGGGCCATCCATTGAAAGACGTTATGTCCAGCAATACATGGTCTCTCAAGGATATCAAGAAAACTTTGATATAGAGTATCATAAACACGAGAAACTGCTTGACACTGGTGGTTACTGGTAAACGATTCAACATTACCTATAAAGTTGAGCAGTAGTTCTCTCAGGAACGATATCATCATCGGTAGCAACCTTTTTGCTAATTGGAGCAAAGCCACCAAACAGAACCCAAAATGATCCAAAATCTGACTCAGCTTGTAAATTTCCATCATCTGAGTTATGCAATAGGGAAAGAGTTGTAAAATTCTAGAGGAAGAATTAATTCGATAAATATCGCATGTCTCATAGTAGTTACATAGCAATTCTGTTCAAAGCATTAGCAGTTATAATGCAACAGCAACCATTATCCTAAACAGTCGTTGTGGAGGAATTATACGAGCAACAAATACTTGTAAGCAGTATGCAGTGATAGTACAAACCAAGACAGTGTAAAAACTAAAGAGGGGGAGCAGACCCTCTCGCGAACATCTCAGGTGTTCAAACACTTCTTCAATGGGGATTTTCTCCAGATCAAGAGTATCATTTTTATCTCTTTGAGGCTTATAGCTTTCACCATCTTCGTAAACCAGCAGCAACAAGTCAAAAATTACGCAGAAAAAGGACTGATAATCAATTAACCAGACTACCACTATCTAAATAATTTTTATAAAATAATCATAGAATAAAACACATTAGCAAAGAAAGGTATGTTTAGAAGCTCTCTTCAATTCTCCCAAGGTTTACCCATATTTACAATAATATTTTTATTTACTTGTATCTCTAAAGAAATTTTTTTTGTTAAGCTCAATATTCCTAGGGCTAATTTTGACGTTCAAATTATTTTCAATTTCTTCCACTAGATTGAAATTTCAGCAATAACAATATCAAACTAATAAATTACTTCTAAACACAAAACAAAAATTCAATTAATTTGCTATTTTTAGTACTCCATGATTAGAAGAGAGTGAAAAGGAACTTTAGAGGTATGAAATTGATACTTACGCTTGATGAATTTGGTTTTATGCTTCAAATATTCGATCTTCAGTTCCTCGATCGATCCCTAGTTCGTCAGCATTAGCTCAACTCAAGTCAGTTTTTCCGATTTTGGAGAAGAGAATCAACTCATCTCTTTTGATTTTCAGCTCTTCTCTTCAGTCTTCAACTTCCTCTGTTCGATCTACAGCTTCTACTTTTCGATTTGAAGTTTTGGAGAAGAGAAATTTGTGCTTTTTCGTATAGGAAAGAACCTGCATTGGGTTCTACTCTTAAGCGTTTTATTCTAAGCCCCAATTTTTTTTTCAATTCCCAGATAAAAAAGTTTTTAATAATGTTTTATAAATTTTTTTGGCAAAAAATAATGGGAGGGGGAGTTGAAAATGTTGGAGGGAATCTAATATTTTAGTGAAAAAGATTAGGCCACACTTCTAAAGTGTTGTTTTTACAATTATAAAAATAGGACCCTTTAAAAGTGTGGCCATAAATATAAATAATTGTTACCAGTTATTTCATACTATGACAACGCTTATAAAGTGTAGTCTACATCATTAAAGGGTACACTTTTTAAGCGTTGCCAATATTATCGTTGTGAAAAGTTAAAAAAAATAGGCTACATTTAAAAAGTGTTCCCAAAAATATATTAGGCAACACTTTTCAAGCGTTGCTCATATTTAGTGTAGCCGTAGCCTTAAAATGGTGTAGTGAACCCGGTCCAGTCTATCCCGGTTAGTATCACTGCCCCGATATCCTCTCGCTCAGACCCTTTACCCGCTCTGGTCCCGCTTGCTAGGGTCCAAAAATTAAAGGCGCAAATGGCAACACTTCCGCATAATATACAACCTTTGATGCAGAGGTCTATTGCCGAGGAACAAGAGCGCTTGGAGCAGAGAATGGTCCAGCACACAGAGCGGAAGATCGCTGAGGTTCATCAGCACTTGGACACTTTTGAGTTCCGGGTGCTAGCCCGTCTAGCCCATCTGGTAGATGTGTCGACCCTTCGGGCTGCGGTCGACAGTCTTTGCGTAGATATTGATATGATCTTAGAGGCTAGGGTTCCTGAGTCTGAGGCCCCTTCTGCAGAGCCTGCTGAAGACACAGTGATGACGGTCCTATTCGCCACTTCAGAGATTTCACCACCTCCCCCTCGAGAGCATGCCAAGAGGCGTAGGGGTCGAGATGAGGCTGAATCTCGAGCACGAAAGAAGGAGCGCCGTGAGATGGAGGCTGAGAGGAGATCCTCGCTTGCTGAGGAGGAGGAGCGTCAGATGATAGCAAGATAGTTAGCTGATGTGGCGTCTAGCTCCAAAATTTTGGATATAGCGGGAGGCAGCGCTGATAGTGCTATTGATGCTGAGGACACCACTGAGGGTGTCCCGATTACAGAGTTAGTGGGTTCTGGGTAACCGGATCCACCAGCTTGTTGATCGTCAATGCTTTGCGCCCCAGGTTTGCTTCACCTACCACTCTAGTATTTCAATTTTTTTATGCATTGGGGACAATTTCATGTCTTTTTGTTGGGGGTGGGGTAAATGGAACGTGAGTGCTAGGGTGAAGTATGAGTAGCCAAATTCACTATCCTCTTTTGGGGTTTTCGTACCCGTGTTCTTTTTCCCCAAGAGACTAATTACTTTTTATGTTGAACCGGCATGTCTATATCTTTTGTACATATTTTAATTCTAGAGAATGATGGCTAAAATGATATCCTGATAAAATTGAAAATGATGCATGACTAGGCATAGTAATTCACAAATGTGTGGCTCTAAGCATGAGATAGAGGTACACCACTGCATGACCCTAAGTCTAAAATTCGAACTAGGTGTCTGATAATCTGGTAGAGTGATGAGATGTCAAGTGAGTGTGAGGAAGATTTGAATAGTCCACTATTTGTACTGAGCTATAACTTCCCTGGTTAGTCCTGCTAAAAGTAAGCTATAATAGACAATTAGGAAAGGATCATAGGCCCTTATTCAATATAACCTATTTTTAGAATAAATAAAAGAAAACCAAATAAAAGTTATCCTTGTTTGATCCAAATGATTTGAGATTAAATTAGACCTTTCTTTTACACCCCAACTCATCTTTTCTGGGATTAATGTGTTGGCCCTGGTCCCTACTTAGACATGTGCACCTCAGCTTATGCTAAAAGCATAAGTTGAGGGTGGCTAATGCAGTAAACAACATTTTTATGGCCCTGAACCAACTTTGGGTATTGTGTACTTTGACTCATGGCAAAGCCATGAGTTGAGGGTGACTATTATGAGGAATTCTTTGGAAAGTGGAGTTGAAAGAACAAAGAGAGAGAAAGAACAAAGGTAAAGTTATTCAATAACTAGTTGAAAGAAAAGTAAAAAAAAATATTTTAAAAAAATTACAAGAAATACAAGCAAGAAAAGAAGAGAGCCACTTATACAAATGAAGAAAAAAAGGGAAAATAGCAAGGTGAAAGAATATGGGAAACTGGCAAAATAAAATGATAGAAAATGGTATGTTTGGCCGATATGTAAAGGAGGGCAAAAAGTCACTAAAGTATACCTAAATATACCCTACCTGACCCTGAGCCTATGTTACAAGCTAAGAAAGTCCTATCATGATCATAAGGGTTGTATAACAAACATAAAGCAGTGAAAATAAGGGCAATCTTATGGCAATAGGTATGAATGAGTGTTAATTTGTTCCGAGAATGAGTGTTGAAAAGTAATCCTTATACTCAAACTGAAATCATTGTGTGAAAAATCAGGATTTTGTTTTGAAGTGAGGACACTAGTTGCAGTACCTGAAATAATAGCACCTCGGTGAGAAATTTAAGAGGATAGGTGTTAGTGCATGGTGAGTGTGTGTCATGGTCTGATTCCACATAATTCAAGCCTAATAGTGATAGCATGCATAAATATGATGAGATTAATCGGGATTGATAGCCAAATCATTGCAAAGGATAAAACATGGATACTATTGAACAAAGATTTTGTATTAAGTCATAGTGCGTCGCTTGAGGACAAACAACAAATTTAAGTTGAGGGTGTTGATATACTGTGGTTTTACAGTATTATTAATACTTTTTCCTTAAGTTTAGTGTCTCCAAAAGCCATTTTCTGCTAATTTTTATATATGGCTTTCCTTATTTGCACGAAATCTGTCCAAAGATGAATGCGAAGTTTATTGAGTGAGGAAATGCAGAAGAGACTACCAACGGACCTTGTGACAGTCTGTAGGTGGCAGCGTAGTGCAGCTGCTGAAGGATGATGGGGAAGTCTGCCCAATTGTTGGGTTACGGAAAGTGTGACGGACCGTCGTATCCATGACCGTCCATCCTGCAGGTTCGTCATGAAGTTCAGAGAAGTAGTCCCAGTACCCATATTCCAAGAGTTCAAGTGTTTTGGAACGAACACTCTCGACGGACCGTTGTTCCTGTGACAATCCGTCATACCTATCGTCGAGGGTAATGAAGAGAGCTGCAGAATAAATTGAACAAGTATGGGACGACTAAGTCCATGACGGTCCGTCGTGACCACGACAATCTGTCGCGAGGTCCGTCGACCCAGCCGCGTTTTGACAAATTTCTACCAAATAGAGTCCTTATGTAATTAGGTTTTTATTTTTTTTATAAATAGTTCGAAAAACCTCATTTTTGAGGATAGACTCTGGATTATTTGGTTAGGCCCTTGATTATTGTTAGACTCTTGATTATTTTTAGACATTTTTGAGATTCTTGATTATTTTGAGATTCTTGTAATTGATTGTTGGTGATTTTTGTTGATTAATCAAGCGAACTTTCGGATTTTACTCTTTCTCATTGAACTAAGTACATGAATTCTTATACCATATATTTGAATATTGTGATTATGACTGTGGGTAAGTAAACTCCATAACTAAGGTTGTGGGAACAATAGGCAAATAATGAGGTAATACCTAACTAAAATAACAATTCTAGAATAGTGTCTTGCATGTATTGATAATTCTTTCTCATAGAAGTCTTTTTAACGGATGGCCAACGTTAGAATTCGCCTTATTGCTACTTGCCGGACCAAGGAGGTAGATAATAGGAAAAGAATTATCAACATAAATTTAGTGTATACTATCTAATAGGCTAGTATTGATTGGTACGAGGTAATAACTAAGTCAAATATCAAATATGATGCTTAATATGAGGTAAACATAAGGGTTAGTATAGCAACACACGTAGACGGACCAAGGTGCGGAGTGAAATTTTCTAGATGCCGGACCAAGGATTTAGAAATACATAACTTATCACTTTGCATGCAAGATACTAGGAAATAATTGTTATAGTTAGAATTATCTAGTTATGAACCTGTGGGGAACACGTAAACCATAGTTACTATGATTAATTGATTTTACTACAACATTCAAAGTTGTTAGTTGTCTCATTTAATTTCGCTAGTTATTTTCATTTATCTTGAAATAGAAACCCCCCTTTTATCAGTTTTGCTTTCCAAGGATGTAATTGACTGAACAATAGTAATAATATATTGAAGTTAAGTATAAACTATTTTCCTCGTGGGAATGATCCCAACCTCATTAGTTGGGTTATTTACATGACACGACCGCTTTACTTCTTATTTGAGAAGTAAGTTTGAGCGTATCAAATTTTGGCGCCACTGCTGGGGGAAGTAACTTTTATATTAACTTAAACTTATTACTATAGTTTAGTTGATATTTTATTGATTTTAATTTGTTTATTGTTTTTGATTCGTGCAGAACCACCCTTCTTGTATGCAAAATACACGGAGAGGAAGAAAACCCATGTTTCCCTACGATCACGAATTAGAGCGTACACTACGCAACATGAATAGAAACATGGGAATTAATGATGATGATCCATACAAAACAACCCAGATCCGGTTGATGTTCATGGTTAGTTGTTACCCGATGCTTCGGGTTAACATCAACAGAGGGGACAAAATCCCATTCCACGGCCCAAAGCATACTACAGTGGCTTTGACAACATAGCAGACTCCGATGGGCCACTTGTCTTGCCTCCTCTACCACCAGGCCACACCTTTGTGGTAACTAGTAGCCTGATGCAAATTATCACTGCCGGAGGTTTGTTTTCAGCGCTACCTTTTGAGTATCCACATGCCCATATAGCAAAGGTTAGGGCAGTGTGTCAAAGCTGTGTAGTGAGGCTTGACTTATACTTGGATGTAATAGGGCTCAGAGTGTTTTCTCTCTCACTGACGGGAGATGCTTCTATATGGTTCACTGAGCTCCCTTACAACTCAATTTTCACTTGGAACCAACTAAGGGATGTTTTCTTAGCACGCTACTACCCGGTCTCCAAGAAACTAAACCACAAAGACAGAGTGAAAAACTTTGTGGCACTACCAGGAGAGTCAGTTAGTAGTTCTTGGGATAGATTCACCTCGTTCTTGATAAGTGTCCCAATCATCGTATTGATGATGAGTCACTGAAGGAATACTTCTATCGGGGACAGGATGATAATAATAAAGCGGTGTTGAACACTATAGCAGGTGGATCTTATGGGGAGTGTCCTTATGCCGAGATTGTTAAAAAATTAGAGAAAATCTCCCGAAATAATAAAGCTTGGAGTACTAGGAAGTCAGATATCAGGAGAAATACCTTCGCAGTGCAGTCCACTCACATCGCAAACACAGATGAGATTCGTGAAGAAATGGATCAGATGAGAACTGAGCTTGGGTTGGTACTAAAACATATCACGGGGGTGCAGAAAAAATAAATGCAGTTAACTACTTTCCTAAACCACCACCTCCTAATGATGAAAGCTATTGTGCGGAGGACTCCTATGAAGAAAATGAGCAGACTGGAGGTTTTCGACCAAGCGCCCAAGGCTCAAAATCAGGATAATTGGCGCCAAGGTCAAGGAAACCAAGGTCGGATCTATGGTAAGTATAACTGTGAGGGTAAGTTTGTCCGAGATGGAACCTACAACCGCGATAACAACTTCAACAAGGGTAATTATAGTAAAAGAAATGATAGGAATGGGCCCTATGTCCCTCCTCAAATTTGTGAAGTTACTCCTAGGGATGGTGGAGATAGTATGGCGCGAGTTGAGGATATGTTGCACAAAATAATGAGGAGGTTCGATGCTAGTGATGAGCACATTAAGGATTTAAGGTGTGATTTAGCAAGGTATTGGGCAAAAAGTCGATACACATGCAATATCGATTAAACAGATCGAGTTGCAAATGGACCAATCATCTGCGACTGTGAACACACGGCAACCGAGAACTCTTCCTAGCAACACTGTACAAAATCTAAAAAATGATGTACACTGTGTGACAATCACTACTCGGGGTGGTAAACAAACCAGTGACCCACCTATGCCGTCTATTGAGGAAAAGGTAAGAAAGGATGATGATAAGGTGGTGAAGGGCAGTGGTGAAGCAGAAGAGAGTACTGCAAAAGATGCAAAAGTCCCTATAAAGGTAATTCCAATGCCTAGACCACCACAAACCTTCCCTTAGAGATTAGTGAAAAAGACCGAGGATGGTAAATATCGGCATTTTATTACAATGATGAAGCAACTTTCTATCAATATCCCTTTGGTAGAAACTCTAGAACAAATGCCTGGTTATGCCAAGTTTATGAAAGATCTGGTTACAAAGAAAAGATCAGTCACTTTTGAGGATGATGATAGAATGAAACATTGTAGTGCTATCGCTACAAGATCTCTCTTACAAAAGAAAGAAGATCTGGGTGCATTCAATATTCCTTGTACAGTTGGGTCATTACATTTTGCGAAACCATTATGTGATTTTGGAGAAAGCATAAATCTCATGCCCCTCTCGATTTACAAGAAGTTTGTTTTGGGTGACCCAAAACCCATTGCGATGCGGCTACTGATGGGTGATCGAACAGTGAAAAGGCCTATAGGGATACTCCATGATGTGATAGTAAAAGTGGAGTCATTCATATTTCCGGCAGATTTTGTTATTCTTGATTGTGAAGTCAATTTTGAAGTGCCTATTATACTTGGGAGGCCATTCTTTGCTACAGGTAGAGCCTTAGTTGATATGGAAAAGGGGAAGATGAAATTTTGGTTGAACAATCAAGAAGCGACCTTCAACATTTGTAGGTCCATGAGGTAGAGTGGTGAGCTCTAATCAGTACCCGCCATATCCCACAAAGAAAAGATGAAGAAGGAGAATGAACAAAAAAAGTGTAAAACAAGAGTTTATGGTTGGGGATTTGGTGCTTTTAGACAGTTCAAGGTTGCATTGGTTTCCGGTCAAGCTCAATTCCAAACGGACTGGCCCTTACTGGATTACCCAAGTATTCCCTCATGGAGAAGTTGAGCTTAAAACCAAGGAGGGAGTGTGGTTTAAGGTAAATAGTGAATTAATAATACTCTATTTTGGGCATACTGCATCAGTGAATGAAGTGATAGAGGCATACCATCTTGATGAAGGCTGAGTAATCAAGTGTCCTCAGTCATGCCGCCACGTTAAATCAGGCGCTTGTAGGGAGTCAACCCAATACTTATAGTTTTTTCTTTCTAGTAATGGTAGAATTTTTTACTAATGGGTTTTAAATTTTCAGGCACATCACAAGGAAATTCTACAGAAAATTACGCTACAGCAGTCACTGACAGATACAGCGACGGACCGTTGCTCCTGCGACAGATCGTCGCATGAATCCATTGTGCCATGTATATCTTTCTGTTATTTTAAAACTACGGCACACACGACAAAACCAACGACGAACCGTCATAGCTGAGATGGACCGTCGTCATGGAACCATCGCGTCATTTATAAAGCGTACCCGACCCGAACCGGCTGGGGATTTTTAAAAATTTATCATTTAAAACCCCCCACCCCTTCATTTCACCCCCATTTTTTCACTCTTTTTCCCATTTCCCTAACGATGATTTTCCCCAATTTCTCAAAATTCTTCAAAATTCGTCATCTACTAGTTGGAGCTGCTGCTGTGGGTGTCTACTTGATCACCAAGTACTTTTCCCCCTTGTTTTTCTCAAATTCTCAGGTATGTGTCTCTAATTTCTACTCATTTATATTGCATTTTTGTTTATCAATTAGTATTAGCATAGTTCTTCTTGGTATGTTCATTTATTTTATAAAATTCTGTCTGACCTAGGTTAAAATAGCCTCGATATTGCCATGTTCAAACCCTAGAAATAGGTGCTTTAGCATTTCTAGTTTACTAGGTATTTGGGTTAGACAAATGTAGGTTAAAACACTGCCAATTCGATTTGGGTCATAGGGGATGAATGGGGCATCCCCAGTTCTGTCACTTAGTTACAGAACGAGACCCCAATGATGGACCGCCGTACCAACGACGGACCGTCGTTGGGTCCATTACAACAACCCTAACACCCCGTTGTCCGATTTTCTCCAAGTGTCCACCAACGGTCACATGCGACAGATCGTCGTTCCCATGATGGTCCGTCCTGCACAACCGTTCTGGTTGTTAGAGACCCTATTTTTAAGGGTCTCTCACTTTTTTCAAAGTGTCCTCCAATGTACATATGTGACAGACCGTCATCCCTACGAAGGTTCGTCCTGCACAACCGTTCTGGTTGTCTGAGACCCCTCTCCTAAGGGTCTCCATATTTTTTTCAAGTGTCCACTGACGAACATCTATGATGGACCATCGTACCTCTGACGGTCCATCCTGCACATACCATCATACTTTTCAGAGACTCTCCTTTAGGGTTTTCCATATAAACAAAGTCTAAGTAAGACACGATGGACCGCATGACGGTCCGTCTTACTCACGAAGAGCCGTCACCTAGCCTGTCGTGTTTCACTGTTACTATAGAAATGTCATTACATCTTAACTCTTTTATTTATTTTGTGTGGTTTGGCTTTTCTGTTTCCTCCTTCTAGTACTAATATTGATTCTTTACAGGTACTATATATTATGGCACCAAAACAAGATCGAGTCAACGCACGCAGGCAATCGAAGTCTGTCACCCCGTCTTCCCGCCTGGTCATTAGATCTAATGATGAATTTGACCCCGAATACGTGCCCCCAGGCACTTCCACCCCATCACGAGCTGCACGTGCTCCCAGAGCCACACCCAAAAAGGTGGCGTCCGGCGTAGTCACTGCCTCACAGTATGATGAGGAGCGCACATTGACCGACACACCTTGTGGGTCAACCCCCAATGAAGAAGGAGCTTATGGCTCCTTAGGAGTTTCGTGGTCGGAGGAAGCCTCCGGATCTGCTGAGGTTTCCACCCCCGCCCCCGCTGTAAAGACTGCCTCGTCAGATGAGGCTGACAGTTTGGAATCCACACCCGGTTCACCAGCTTGTGGTCTCACTCTGGTTACTGACCAGCCAATCGGTGGTGTGTTGACGGGCAGTTTCAAGTCCATTCCGATGCAATGTTCCTGAATGACAAAGGAGTTATGACTCGGACACTTACATTGGAGTGGCGGGTCCTTACGGGAAGTCTCCCGATGATGCGTGAGATCCACAATATCTTCACCAGACATCGGCTGGAGTGGATAGCTCGTCCGTTGGGAGGTTATAGAGAAGAGCTGGTCCAAGAGTTCTACGCATCCTACGTAGCGAGTCTCAGATCACATATTGATAGGCGGGCTGCTCCTGCCAAACAAGCCCCACTGGAGCAGGTCCGAGTACGTGGCGTTCAAGTTGATATCTCCCTGCCTGCCATCCGCCAGTTTCTATGCAGAGAGAATGTTGATGCTAATCTTACCCCTCTAAGTGTCGAGTTTGACTACCGATGGAAGATTGTTAAAGAGGGCCAATTCCTGCGTTCGCCATCACTGAGAGAGACCACAAAGAGGTGGATTGCCCTGCACTTATCCGTTGATGGAGATGGTGACGACTGGGTTACTAAGACAAAGGGGGCCATCAAAAAGTCAAACATAACTTTCACGGTGGAGTTTTGGTGGTTGATTGTCCGCCACTATCTTTCCCCCACAGCCGCTGCTAATATCGTCACATCGGATCAAGCAGTACTGACGGCAGCGATGATAGCCGAGTTTGAGGTGGATTTTGCGTGGCTTCTACAGGCGGTCATGCACGAGAGAGCTTTTAAGGTCACAACTCCCGTGCATGATATTTTCTATATGCAGGTTCGCAGGTGTGCCTATATGGCACGTTGATCTGCTCAAGAACCCTCTAGGCACTATTGATATCGGCCTCATCAAGGATGAGGCCAACGAGTTGGCTCCACGTAGAGGGCCTCGTCAAGAGTTGCCTCCACTTGGTGACAATCTGGCTGTTACGGTAGCACAGGACTGCAGGGCTACGCAAGCGGCTTCCACTGACACTACCCCGATCGAGTCTATCCCGGGTAGTAGCACTTCCCCGAGCTCCTCTCGCTCAGCCCCATTACCCGCTCTGGTCCCGCTTGCTAGGGTCCTGAAATTAGAGCCGCAAATGGCTAAACATTTGTATCATATCTAGCCTTGGATGAAGAGGTCTATTACCGAGGCAGAAGAGCGCTTGGAGTGGAGAATGGTCCAGCACACAGAGCGAAAGATCGCTCAGGTTCATCAGTGCTTATACGCTTTTTAGTTGCGGGTGCTAGCCCGTACAGCCCCTCCGGTGGATGTGTCGACCCTTCAGTCTGCTGTCGACAATCTTCGTGCAGATATTGATATGATTTAGAGGCAAGGGTGCCTGAGTCAGAGGCCCCTTCTGCAGAGTCTGCTGAAGACACAGTGATGGAGGCCCTATTTGCCACTTCAGAGATTTCACCACCTCCTCCTCGAGAGAATTCCAAGAGGCGTAGGGGTCAAGAAAAGGATGAAGCTCGAGCACGGAAGAAGGAGCGCCCTGAGATGGAGGCTACGAGGATAGCCTCGATTGTAGAGGAGGAGGCGCGTCAGATGAGAGAAGGAGAGTTAGCTGCTGGGGCGTCTAGCTCAAGAACTGTGGAGATAGCAGAAGGCACTGTTGATAGTGTTGTTGATGCTGAGGACACCATTGAGGGTGTCCAGATTACAGTGGTAGTGGGTTCCGGGGAACTGGACCCACCAGCTTGTTGATCGTCAATGCTTTGCGCCCCAGGTTTTCTTCATCTACCACTCTAGTATTTCAATTTTTTTATTCATTGGGGACAATTCAATGTCTTTTTGTTGGGGGTGGGGTGAATGGAAAGTGAGTGCTAGGGTGAAGTCTAAGTAGCCCAATTCACTATCCTCTTTTGGGGTTTTCTTGCCTGTATTCTTTTATCCAAGATACTGATTACTTTTTTTGTTGAACCGGCATGTCTATATCTTGTGTACATAGTTTAATTATGGAGCATGATGGCTAAAATGATATCCTTATAAAATGGAACATGATGCATGACTAGGCATAGTAATTGATAAATGTGTGGCTCTAAGCATGACATAAAGTTACACCACTGCATGACCCTAAGTCTAAAATTTGAACTAGGTGTTTGATAATCTGGTAGTGTGATGAGATTTCAAGTGAGCGTGAGGATTATTTGAATAGTCCACTATTTGTACTGAGCTAGAACTTGCCTGGTTAGTCCTGCTAAAAGTAAGTTGTAATAGTCAATTAGGAAAGGATCATAGGCCCTTATTCAATATATCCCATTTTTAGCCTAAATAAAAGAAAACCAAATGAAATTTATCCTTCTTTGATCCGAATGATTTGAGCTTAAATCAGACCTTTTTTTTTCACCCAAACTGATCTTTTCTAGGAATAATTTGTTGGCCCTGGTCCCTCTTTGAACATGTACACCTCAGCTTATGCCAAAACAATAAGTTGAGGGTGGATGATGCATTAAACAACATTTTTATGGACTTGACCCAACTTTGTCTATTATGGGGAATGCTCTGAAAAGTGGGTTTGAAAGAACAAAGAGAGAGATAGAACAAAAGTAATGTGACTCAAGAATTAGTTGAAAGAAAAGTAAAAAAAATAAAAAAAAATTACAAGAAATACAAGCAAGAAAAGAAGAGAGTCACTTACTCAAATGAAGAAAAAACGAAAAATAGCAAGGTGAAAGAATATGGGAAATGGGCAAAATAAAATGATAGAAAATGGTATGTTTAGCCGATATGTCAAGGAGGGCAAAAAGTCACTAAAGTATACCTAAATATACCCTACCTAACCCAGAGCCTATGTTACAAGCTAAGAAAGTCCTATCGTGATCCTAAGAGTTGTATAGCGAACTTAATGTAGTGAAAATAACGGCAAGCTTATGGGAATAGGTATGAATCAGTGTGAATTTGTTGTGAGAATGAGTGTTTAAAAGTAATCCTTATACTCAAACTGAAATCATTGTGTGAAAAATCGAGGATTTTATTTTGAAGTGAGGAAACTAGTCGAAATACAAAAAATATTAGCACATCGGTGAGAAATTGAAAAGGATAGGTGTTAGTGCATGGTCAGTCTGTGTCATGGTCTGATTCAACATAATTCAAGCCTAATAGTGATAACATGCATAAATATGATGAGATTAATCGGGATTGAAAGCCAAATGATTGCATAGAATAAAACATGGATACTATTGTACAATGATTTTGTATTGAGTCAGTGCGTCGCTTGAGGACAAACAACGAATTTAAGTTGAGGGTGTCTTATACCGTGGTTTCACGGTATTATTAGTACTTTTCCTTAGGTTTAGTGTGTCCAAAAGCCTTTTTGTGCTAATTTTTATATAAGTTTCTCCTTATATGCAGGAAATCTGTCTGAAGATGAATACGGAGGTTTTTGAGCGAAGAAATGCAGAAGAGACCACCTACGGAGCTTGTGAAGGTCCGTCTTGCTAGTGATGGTCCGTAGGTGGCACCGTAGTGCAGCTGCTAAAGGAAAATGGGGAAGTCTGACCAAGTGTGTGGTTACGAAAAGCGTGACGGACCGTCGTATCCATAACGATCCGTCCTGCAGGTTCGTCATGAAGTTTGGAGAAGTAGTCCCAGTACCCATATTCCATAAATTAATGTTTTTTTGGAACGAAGACCCTCGACGGACCGTTAAGCCTGTGATGATCCGTCATACCTGCCGTCGAGGGTAATAAAGAGAGAAACAGAATAAATTGAACAAGTATGGGACGATGGAGTCCATGATGGTCCGTCATGACCACGACGGTCCGTCGCGAGGTCCGTCAACCCAGCCACGTTTTGACAGATTTCCAGTAAATAGAGTCCTTATGTAATTAGGTTTTTATTTTTTTGTAAATAGTTAGAAAAACCGCTTTTTTGAGGTTAGACTCTTGATTATTTGGTTAGGCCCTTGATTATTGTTATACTCTAGATTGTTTTTTAGACCTTTTGTGAGATTCTTTATTATTTTGAGATTCTTGTAATTGATTGTTGGTGATTTTTGTTGATTAATCAAGCGAACTTTCAGATTTTACTCTTTCTCATTGAAGTAAGTACATGAATTCTTATACCATATATATTAGAAAATTGTGATTATGACTGTGGGTAACTAAACTTCATAACTAGGTTTTTGGGAACCCTAGGCAAATAATGAGGTAATGCCTAAAAAAAAATTCTAGAATAGTGTCTTGTATGTATGATAATTCTTTTTGTTAGAAGTGTTCTTAACGAATGGCCAACATTAGAACTCGCCTTAATGCTACTTGCCGGACCAAGGAGGTTGATAGTAGGAAAAGAATTATCAACATAGATTTAGTGTATACTATCTAATAGGCTAGTATTGATTGGTACAAGGTAATAACTTAGTCAAATGTCGAATACGATGCTTAATATGAGGTAAATATAAGGGTTAGTATAGCAACACACGTCGCCGGACCAAGGTGCGGAGTGAAATTTTCTAGATGCCAGACCAAGGGATTTAGAAATACATAACTTATCACTTTGCAAGCAAGATACTAGGAAAGAATTGTAATAGTTAGAATTATCAAGTTATGAACCTGTGGGAACATGTAAACCATAGTTACTTTGATTAATTGATTAAACTCCAACATTCGAAGCTGTTAGTTTTGTAATTTAATTTCGTTATTTATTTTCATTTATTTATAAATAGAAACACCCGTTTTGTCATTTTTTGCTTTCTAAGGAAGTAATTGATTGAACAATAGTAATAATAGATTGAAGTTAAGTCTAAATTATTTTCCTTGTGGGAACGATCCCAACCTCATTAGTTGGGTTATTTACTTGACACGACCGCTTTACTTCTTATTTGAGAAGTAAGTTTGAGCGTATCAATATATATATGTATTGCTTATGATTGTACATGTAAAGTATATGTTATCTTGCGAATTGATGATATTATATGATTGGTTTCACGTATGAATATGTGTTGGGTCTCTAATTCTAATGTATATTGATATGTACTCTTAAATGTCATGCTATGTGAAGTAGGATGTTGGTCATGATTCTTTTTTGATTTACTTGATTGAGTAAGGTTATGGGACTTTTATTAGTCATTGCACTAGTTAATTAATGATGGTTATGCGTAATAATCTTGCTTTGGTTATGTTGTAATGAACTCTTATCCATGTTTGTTGCTATTATAACTTGATGATGGAGTTGGCTTGACTATACGTTCAATTATGTGATATGCATTTCTACTTGACTAGACTTAATATTGTTGGTCTTGTGATATACATGCTTTTGACTTAATGAATATGTCTTATTAATTCGTATGGTCTATAGAATGTGCATAAGGATTTTCAAAGTAAATTGCATACTTTAATGAATTACCCCTTTGTAGCATGTTTTCAGGATATAAGTGCAAATGTTCTCATACTTAGTACAAGTGGTGTACACACCCCATTTTCTCCCTTTTCCCCAACATTTTAGGTTTCGGTCTTTGAAGGACTTTAGAGACGAATTTTAAGGAAGTGTTGAAATTATCACTCATCCATGTTGGGTAGGTCCTCACTTTCCAAGGGCAATGTCCCTATCGAGCTTATAAAGTTTTTTTAGTTTTAAGACTTCTATGTTTTTCCATTTTCATTTGAGTACTAAAGATTGTATAGCCTATATATAGCTCTTATTACATTGATGTATAGGCTAAGCACAAATTGTTATACTCTTTTGTTAGATGGTTATGAGATGAGACATCTATCTGATATTGTGCTATATCTTATATATCTATGTTCAATAAAAGTAGAAGACTATGAAATCTTCCTATACGAAGGGTATATCTATACTCGATATGACTATATTATGTGTATGGTAGAGGTCTATGTAAAACTTAAGGTAGAAGTAATGAAAAAGTTTATATATTTTTGCATATTTGACCTATGAATCTGATGATGTAAGCTAAGAGGCTAGTGTTAGTTTTCAAAGAGGAAGCCGCCACCAATTACGTCTAGGCAGTGATCCCCAGATGGGACACTAATAATTATCTGACCATTGAAACTTGACCATCTTCTGATTCAACCTAATCAATGGTGAGGCAATGGATAATCCTTCCACGAACCTTCTGTATCAATCTGCTAGACCTAAGAAACTTCTGATATCTATAGATGATGTAGGTCAGGGCCATTTTTTAACTGCTTTTATCTTTTGTAAATCCACTTAGATCCCGTCGCTATATACAAAAGTAATCAAGAAAAGCAACGGATTGCCACAAGAACTCACACTTGTTAAACTTAGTAGTTAACTAGCGATTCTTAAGAGTCTGTTGCACAATTCTAAGATGAATCATATGTTATTCGTCATGATTATTTTTGGGTTTACTTGATTGAGTACGGTTATGGGGCTTTGATTGGTCATTGCACTGGTTGTCTTAATGATGGTTATGTGTAATAATCTTGCTTTGGTTATGTTGTAATGAACTCTTAGCCATGTTTGTTGCTATTATAACTTGATGATGGAGTTGGCTTGACTATAAGTTTAATTATTTCATATGCATTTCGACTTGACTAGACTTTGTATTGTTGGTCTTGTGATATACATGCTTTTGACTTAATGAATCTGTCTTATTAATTGGTATGGTCTTCTAGAATTTGCATAAGGCTTTTCAAAGTAAATTGCATAATTTAATGAATTGCCCCTTTGTAGCATATTTTATTGATATGTGTGCATATGTTCTCATACTTAGTACAAGTGGTGTACAGACCCCATTTTCTCCCTTTTCCCCAAACATTTTAGGTTTTGGTTTGTGAAGGACTTTTGAGACGACTTTTAAGGAAGTGTTGAAATTCTCACTCATTCATGTTCGGTAGGTCCTCACTTTCCAAGGGCAATGTCACTATCAAACTTATGAAGTTTTTTTAATTTAAGACTTCTATCTTTTTCCATTTTCATTTGAGTACTAAAGATTGTATAGCCTATATATGGATCTTATAACATTAATGTATGGGCTAGGCCCAAATTGTTATACTCTTTTGTTAGATTGTTACGAGATGAGACATCTATTTGATATTGTGATATATCGTATATATCTAAGTTCCATAAAAGTAGAAGACTATGTAATCTTCCTATACGAAGGGTATATCTATACTCGATATGACTATATTATGTGTCTGGTAGAGGTCTATGTAAAACTCAAGGTAGAAGTAATAAATTTTTTTTATATATTTTTGCATCTTTGACCTATGAATGTAATGATGTAAGCTATGAGGCTATTCTTAGTCCTCAAAGAGGACGCCGCCACCAATTACGTCTAGGTGGTGCTCCCCAAGTGTGACACTAATAATTATCTGACCATTGAAACTTGACCATCTTCTGAGTCAACCTAGTCAATGGTGAGACTATGGATAATCCTTCCACGAACCTTCTGTAATAACCTGCTAGACCTAAGAAACTTCTGATATCTATAGCAGATGTAGGTCAGGGCCATTTTTTCACTCCTTTTATCTTTTGTAAATGCACTTATATCCCCTCGCTAGATACAAAAGTAATCAAGAAAAGCAACGCATTGCAAAAAGAACTCACATTTGTTAAACTTAGTAATTAACTAGCTATTCTTAAGAGTTTGTTGCACAATTCTAAGATGAATCATTTATTTTTCGTCATTACTAGAGTAAATGAAGATATCATCAAAAAAATACGATAACGAAAAAGTTCAAGCACTGTTTGAAGTCTGTTCATCAAATCCATGAAAGTTTCAAGAGCATTGGTTAGTCAAAAAAACATAACTACAAATTCATAATGATCATATCAAGTTCTGAAGGATGTCTTCAAAATGTCACTATCTCTGACTCTAAGCTGATGATAACCCGATATGAGGTCTATCTTTGAGAAATTGCTAGAACCTTTAAATTGGATAAAAAAAGCCATTAATCCTAGGGATGGGATACTTATTCTTAATTGTGACCTTGTTCAACCATTTATAGTCAATACACATTCTAAGAGAACCATCTTTCTTCTTTAGGAACAACACTGGTGCACCCCATGGAAAAATACAAGGTTTGATAAAGACCTTTTCTAGAAGGTCTTTAAACTACTCTTTCAACTCCTTAAGATCAACTAGAGACATTCTATATGGAGCAATATAAATAAGTTGGGTATTTGGAAAGAGATCAATTCCTAAGTCGATTTCCCTTTCAGGATGATATCTAAAAAGATCATCTAGAAACACTTCTTGATATTCACTGACTATTGGTATTGACTAAAGAGTTTTTGTTTCAGATCTAGAATCCTTAACTTGAAATATATGATACAGATAACCCTTAGAGATCATATTTCTAGACTTAACGTATGAAATGAATTAACCCATAGGCACTAAGATACTAACCTTCCATTCTAAGATTGGTTTAGATTGAAACTAAACACGAATAATCTTAGTTCTACAATTGACTGAGGCATACATGAATGTAACAAATCCATGCCTAGTATGATATAAAATTCTACCATTTCTAACTCTGCAAGATCTGCTGAGGTGACCTTCTCATAGACTCTGATAGACAATTTATGAATACCCGTCTAGCTATAACTGGGTCACCAAATGGAGTAGAGACGGAGAAATATTGTGAGAGAGTTTCTGGACTAACACTGAAAGGGATAGTTATGTAAGGAGTTAAAAAGTAAAGAGTAGACCCTGGATCGAAAAATTCAAAAACATAAAGGTCAAAGACTCGTAACGTACAAGTAACTACATCTATTGAAACTTCCCGATCCTTCAGAGCTTATAGAGCATACAACATGTTCTGGCGCTAACACCCACCTGTACCAAATGAGTTACCCTGCTGAGTCGGGTGACTTGCTGGTGTTGTTGAAGTTGTCGACTGAGCTCTACCATTACCACCTCCTTGACCCTGTCTAAAAGGACAATCCCTCAACATGTGACCAGACTTACCGCAATTCAAAGAAACATTTTTTTCCTTCGAGGCACTTTCCTAGATAGTTCTCACTACAGTTAGGTCAAGTGCGGTAAATGTTGGTGCCTGAAATACTTCCATGAGACTTAGAGCTTGGTGCCCTAACATTCTGATCATACCTATTCTTAGAGAATTGCACACTAGCTGATAATGGGTGTAGGGTTGAAAATTTCTGTTTACTGTGCAAGCAATTTCCACCACCCAATTTTTGATAAGGATAGTCATAGTTTCCAATCTTAGACTTCTTATTCTCCTTGTACTTTCACATAAAATTATAAACCTCGAATTATTGATCATTCATAATAAGCTTAGAGATGTTCATATCTCCCAGTAACATAGCATTTCAACACTCAATTTTCACCAAATCTTAAACTCCATACAAGAACTTATTCATCTCAGCCCTAAAGTAAGCAACCATGTTAGGAGCATACTTCTAGAGTTGGCTAAAATTTAACCCGTACTCTTGGACCGTCATGTTTCCCTGCCTTAAATTCATGAATTCTTCAGCCTTTTCTTCTCTCAAATATTTTAGGAAAATATGTCAACAAAGGTCTCATTAAATCAATCCCAAGTAATAAGAGATGAATCTATACCCTTTTTTTTCCAGTAAGTATGCCAGATATGAGCAATATCTTTAATATGATATGAGTCCAACTCAACCCTATCATTTCCAGTAACATGTGTCACCTGAAAGATCTTCTTAATCTCGTCCATGAAGTTTTGGGGATCCTCTAGTCTGCGATCCTAAGAACTCAGGCGGATTCATCCTAACAAAAACACGGAACCTTGCTGCTGCTTATCAACCATTGACATTCGAATGAGCTTGAAACCGATTATTCTTATTGGCCACACTCTAAGCTAACATCTGAATGACATTGTGAAACTCAGCATAGGAGAATTCCTAATCTCGTACTAGAGCAGTTGCGTTTGAATTGCATTCTTTTTCCTGGAGTTACCTCTACGAGGAGGCATGATCTGAAATGTAAAACTTCGAGTTAAAATCCAATTATGTTATACCTTACGCACGGTAAGAGTAACAAGAAAGTGAAATTTTTCCCTTATAACACTTCATAACCTCCCTCTCAATAGATGTGGTGCACTTCGCACCCATTCAATGAACTCTACTTAGTGCAACTTTTTAGACATCCTAGAACTCTTAAACCTAGTGCTATGATACCAAGTTTGTCATGCCCCACGCTACCCATTAGACAGGGATATAGTACCTAGGACCATAAGTGATCCCAAGATAACCATGCTTGAAAGATTATGAGAATGCTAAAGATAACAAACTTAATGCGGAATCTAAATCATAATTTAAAATGAAAAGATGGGGAATATCCATATTTGATTTTAAAATAATGGAAATACTTACTGAATACTACGCTTAACTAACTATGTCTCAAAATAAGTCTCTAACTGACTAGAAATGTTGGGAGAGGCCCCATCTACGTCTATGAAAAACAAAAAAAGAAAAGGAACTCATAACTATTATCCTCAAATAATGAGGACTCACCACTAATTCTGATGAAAAGGAGATGGAGAATCTATCTAACCGTGATCTAGATTGTGAGAACTTGAATCTACTTCTGGAGAAGATGTAGCGCATATATGCATCAGTACCTGAAGGGTATTACGCTTGTAGGATAGAGTAATGTTTAAAGAAAACATAACTACACAAGCACAAAAGCAAGTATAATATTCTGAACACGGTATACTAAATTCTGAGCTAACTAGATGTAATGAAAAAATTTATAACATGTTGAGACTAAATACTAATTGATCTGTAAATATGGTCAATACAATAGAGTATGACTAAATTAGGGAGCTATTAACAACCGATATAAAACCACATGAGCTAAAGGTGGATTTTAATGTATACGCCCAATTGATAGGACCCAATATACCCTGCTAGAAGTACAAATGCATGCTGCCGTGATCACTAAATTGATACGAACAGAGGGGACTTAGAACATACTTGGCTAGAAGTTTTGGGAATATTTGGGTACGCTAAACCCTAGTTCAACTCGGTATTATGCCTTTCAAACGAATTAATTTATTAAGACATTATGATTCAATTTTGTTTAAATACTGGATCACTCAAAACTGAACATGCAAATTTAGAATGCAACAACTGGCTAGGGGTTTTTAAAAATTTATCATTTAAAACCCCCACCCCTTCATTTCACTGCCATTCTTTCACTCTTTTTCCCATTTCCCTCCCTTTTCAACTTTCAAAGCTCTCTTACAACCAATCATTTTCCCCAAATTCCTTATAATTCATCATCTACTAGTCAGAGTTGCTGCTGTGGGTGTCTACTTGATCGCCAAGTACTTTTTCCTCTTGTTTTTCTCAAATTGTCAGGTATGTGTCTCTAATTTCTACACATTTATATTGCATTTTTATTTATCAATTAGTATTCGCCTAGTTCTTATTGAAATGTTCATTTTTTTTATAAGATTCTATCTGACCGAGGTTAAAAAATCCTCGAAATTGCCATGTTAAAACCATATAAATAGGTGCTTTAGCATTGCTACTTTACTAGGTATTTGGGTTAGACAAATGTAGGTTAAAAAACTACCAATTCGATTTGGGTCATAGGGGATGAATGGGGCATCCCGAGTTCTGTCACTGAGTTACAGAACGAGACCTCGTGAGGGACCGTCGTACCCACGACGTACCGTCATTGGCTCCGTTCCAACAGCCCTCACACCTCACTGTCCAATTTTCTCCAAGTGTCCACCAACGTCCACATGCGACGGATCGTCGTTTCCACGAAGGTCCGTCCGGCACAACCGTTCTAGTTGTCAGAGAACCTATTCCTAAGGGTCCTCCAACGGACACATGCAACGGACCGTCATCCCTACGACGGTTCATCCTGCACAACCGTTCTGGTTTTTAGAGACCCTATTACTAGGGGTCTCTCTCTATTTTTCTAAGTGTCCTCAAACGTACAACTATGATGGACCGTCATACCCACGACGGTCCGTCCTGCATGACCGTTATGATGGTAGGAGACCCCTATCCTAAGGGTCTCTATATTTTTTTCAAGTATCCTCTGACGGACACCTACGACGGACCGTCGTACCTATGACGGTCCATCCCGCACATACCGTCATACTTGTTAGACACTCTCCTTCAGGGTTATCCATATAAACAAAGTCTAAGTAAGACACGACAGACCCCATGGCGGTCCATCTTACTCACGATGAGCAATCACCTGGCCCGTCGTGTTTCGTTGTTACTATAGAAATGTCATTACATCTTAACTCTTTTATTTATTTAGTGTGGTTTTGCTTTTCGTGTTTGCTCTTTCTAGTACTAATATTGATTCTTTACAGGTACTATCTATTATTGCATCGAAACAAGATTGAGTCTACGCACGCAGGCGGTCGAAGTCTGTCGCCCTGCCTGCCCGCATGGTCATTGGTTCAGATGATGAGCGTGACCCCGAGTACGTTCCCCCAGGTACTTCCACCCCATCTCGAGCTGCACGTGCAAACAGAACCACACCCAAAAAGGTGGCGTCCGTCGTACTCACTACATACCAGTCTGATGAGGAGCGCACACTGACTGGCATACCTTTTGGGTCAGCTACCAATGAAGAAGGAGCGTCTGGATCCTTAGGAGTTTTGTGGTTGGAGGAAGCCTCCGGATCAGCAGAGGTTACCGCCCCCGCCCCTTCTATAGAGTCTGTCTCGTCTGATGAGGCTAACAGTTCGGAATCCACACCCGGTTCACCAGCTCATGCTCTCACCCTGTTAGTGACCAGACCAACCAGTGGTGTGTCAACGGGAAGTTTCAAGTCTATTCCGATGCAAAGTTCTTGAATGAAAAAGTAGGTATGACTCGGAAACTTACATTTGAGTGGCGGGTCGTTACGGGAAGTCTCCCAACTATGCTTGAGATCCACAATCTCTTCACCAGACATAGAATGGAGTGGACAGCTCGTCCGTTTGGATGTTATAGTGAAGAGCTGGTCTGAGAGTTCTACGAATTCTACGTAGCGACTCTCCGATCACAGATTGATAGGCGGGCTGTCCCCGCCAAACAGGCCCTATTGGAGCAGGTACGAGTACGTGGCGTTCAGGTTGATATCTCCCTTCCTATCATCCCCCAATTTCTATACGACGAGAATGTTGATTCTAATCGGACCGGTCTCACTGCCGAGTTTTACTACCGATGGAAGATTGTTAAAGATGTCCAATTCCTGCATAAGCCATCGCTGAGAGAGACCACCAAGAGGTGGATGTCCATGCACTTGTCCATTGATGGAGAGGCTGCCGACTGGGTGACCGAGCCGAAGCGGGGCATCAGGAAGGCCAACCTGAATTTCATGGTGAAGTTTTTGTGGTTTATTGTCCGCCACTTCCTTTCCCTCAGAGCCGGTGATAATGTCGTCACATGGGATCAAGTTGTACTGATGGGGGCGATGATAGCCGAGTTTGAGGTGGATTTTGCGTGGCTTCTACATGCGATCATGCACGATAGGTATTTTAAGGTCACAACTACTTACCCTTTCCCGTGCATGATATTTCCTATATGCAGGTCCGTAGGTGTGCCTATATGGCACGTTGATCAGCTCAAGACCCCTCTGGGCACTGTTGATATCGGCCTCATCAGGGATGAGGCCAATGAGTTGGCTCCACGCAGAGGGCCCCATCCAGAGTTACCTCCACTAGGTGACAATCTGGCTAATACAGTAGCACATGCCCGCACATCTACACAGGCGTCTTCCACTGACACTGCCCCGGTCAAGTCTATCCTAGAAAGTAGCACTATCCCGATCTCCTCTCGCTCAACCCCATTACTCGCTCTGGTCCCGCTTGCTAGGGTCTACAAATTAGAGGTGCAAATGGCTACACTTCTGCATCATATCCATCCTTTGATGTAGAGGTCTATTTCCGAGGCAGAAGAGTGCTTGGAGCAGAGAATGGTCCACCACACAGAGTGGAAGATCGCGGAGGTTCATCATCGCTTGGACATTTTGGAGTTGCGGGTGCTAGCTCCTCCATCCCCTCCGGTGGATGTGTCGACCTTCCAGGATGCGGTCGACATTCTTCGCGCAGATATTGATATGATCTTAGAGGCTAGGGTGCCTGAGTCTGAGGCCCCTTTTGTAGAGCCTGGTGAAGACACAGTGATGGCGGCCCTATTCGCCACTTCAGAGATTTCACCACCTCCCCCTCGAGAGCATACCAAGAGCCGTAGGGTTCGAGAGGAGGCTGAAGCTCGAGCACGGAAGAAGGAGCACCGTGAGATGGAGGCTGCGAGGAGATCCTCGCTTGCTGAGGAGGAGGCGTGTCAGATGAGAGCAAAAGAGTTAGCTGTTGGGGCGTCTAGCTCCAGAACAGTGGAGATAGCGGGAGGAACTGCTGATAGTCTTGTTGATGCTGAGGACACCACTAAGGGTGTCCATATTACAGAGGTAGTGGGTTCCCGGGAATCGGACCAAACCATCGCTGATTGACGCCGCTTTACGCCAAAGGTTTGCTTCACCTACCACTCTAGTATTTCAATTTTTTTATGCATTGGGGACAATAGCATGTCTTTTTGTTTGGGGTTGGTTAAATGGAAAATGAGTACTAGGGTGAAGTCTGAATAGCCCAATTCATTATCCTCTTTTGGGGTTTTCTTGCATATGTTCTTTTTCCCCAAGAGACTGATTACTTTTTCTTTTGACCCGGCATGTCTATATCTTGTGTACATAGTTTAATTCTGGAGAAGGATGGCTAAAATAATATCCTGATAAAATGAAAAATGATGCATGACTAGGCATAGTAATTGATAAATGTGTGTCTCTAAGCATGACATAGAGGTACACCACTGCATGACCCAAAGTCTAAAATTTGAACTAGGTGTCTGATAATCTGGTAGAGTGATGAGATGTCAAGTAAGTGTGAGGAAGATTTGAATAGTCCACTATTTTTACTGAGCTAGAACTTGCCTGGTTAGTCCTGCTAAAAGTAAGTTGTAATAGACAATTCGGAAAGGATCATAGGCCCTTATTCAATGTAGCCTATTTTTAGCCTAAATAAAAGAAAACCAAACCAAATTTATCCTTCTTTGATCCAAATGATTTCAGCTTAAATTTGACGTTTCTTTTTCACCCCAACTAATCTTTTCTGGGAATAATGTATTGGCCCTGGTCCCTCCTTGAACATGTGCACCTCAGCTTATGCCTAAAGCATAAGTTGAGGGTGGCTAATGCAGTAAACAACATTTTTATAGCCCTGACCCAGCTTTGGGTATTGTGTACTTTTTGACTCATGGCAAAGCCATGAGTTGATGGTGACTATTATGAGGAATGCTCTGGAAAGTGGGGTTGAAAGAACAAAGAGAGAGAAAGAACAAAAGTAAAGTTACTCAAGAATTAGTTGAAAGAAAAGTAAAAAAAATTACAAGAAATACAAGCAAGAAAAGAAGAGAGTCACTTACACAAATGAAGAAAAAAGGGAAAATAGCAAGGTGAAAGAATATGGGAAACTAGGCAAAATAAAATGATAGAAAATGGTATGTTTAGCCGATATGTCAAGGAGGGGAAAACATCACTAAAGTATACCTAAATATACCCTACCTGACCTTGAGCCTATGTTACAAGCTAAGAAAGTCCTATCGTGATCCTAAGGGTTGTATAACGAATATAAAGCAGTGAAAATAAGGGCAAGCTTATGGCAATAGGTATGATGAGTGTGAATTTTTTCAGAGAATGTGGGTTGAAAAGTAATCCTTATACTCAAACTCAAATCATTGCGTGAAAAATGAGGATTTTGTTTTTAAGTGAGGACACTAGTTGCAGTACCGGAAATATTAACACCTCGGTGAGAAATTGAAGAGGATAGGTATTAGTCCATGGTGAGTCTGTGTCATGGTCTGATTCCACATAATTCAAGCCTTATAGTTATAGCATGCATATATATGATGATATTAATCAGGATTGATAGCCAAATGATTGCAAAGGATAAAACATGGATACTATTGTACAATGATTTTGTATTGAGTCATAGTGCGTCGCTTGAGGACAAAAAATGAATTTAAGTTGAGGGTGTTAATATACCGTGGTTTCACGGTATTATTAATAATTTTTCCTTAAGTTTAGTTTGTCCAAAAGCCTTTTTGTGCTAATTTTTATATAAGTGTCTCCGTATTTGCAGGAAATCTGTCCAAAGATGAATGCATAGGTTTTTGAGCGAAGAAATGCAGAAGAGACTACATATAGAGCTTGTGACGGTCCGTAGGTGGCAGCGTAGTGCAGCTGCTGAAGGAAGATAGGGATGCCTAACCAAGTGTGGAGTTACGGAAAGCGTGACGGACTGTCGTATCCATGACGGTCCGTCCTACAGGTTCGTCATGAAGTTCAGAGAAGTAGTCCTAGAACACATATTCCAAGAGTTCAAGTGTTTTAGAACGGAGACCCTCGACGTACCGTTGTGCCTGTGACGATCCGTCATACCTGCCGTCGAGGGTAATGAAGAGAGCAGCAGAATAAATTGAAGAAGTATGGGACGACAGATTCAATGACGGTCCATCGACACCACGACGATCCGTTGTGAGGTCCGTCGACCCAACCGCGTTTTGACAAATTTCCAGCAAATAGAGTCCTTATGTATTTAGGTTTTTTTTTTATAAATAGTTTGAAAAACCTCATTTTTCAGGTTAGACTCTAGATTATTTTGTATTTCCCTTGATTATTGTTAGATTCTTGATTATTTTTAGACCGTTTGTGAGATACTTGATTATTTTATGATTCTTGTAATTGATTGTTTGTGATTTTTGTTGATTAATCAAGCGAACTTTAGGATTTTACTATTTCTCATTGAAGTAAGTACATGAATTCTTATACCATATATTTGAATATTGTGATTATGACTATGGGTAACTAAACTTCATAACTAGGGTTGTGGGAACCATAGGCAAATAATGAGGTAATACCTAACTAAAATAAGAATTCTAGAACAGTGTCTTGTATGTATTGATAATTCTTTCTCTTAGAAGTATTTTTAACGGATGGACAACGTTTGAACTTGCCTTAATGCTACCTGCCGGACCAAGAAGGTAGATAATAGAAAAATAATTATCAACATAGATTTAGTGTATACTATTTGATAGGCTAGTATTGATTGGTACGAGGTAATAACCTAGTCAAATATCGAATACGATGCTTAATATGAGGTAAAGATAAGGGTTAGTATATGAAACACACGTAGCCGGACCAAGGTGCGGAGTAAAATTTTCTAGATGTATGACCAAGGATTTAGAAATGCATAACTTATCACATTGCATGCAATATACTAGGAAAGAATTGTTATAGTTTGAATTATCAAGTTATGAGCCTGTGGGGAACACATAAACAAGTTACTTTGATTAATTGATTAAACTCCAACATTCGAAGTTGTTAGTTGTCTCATTTAATTTCACTAGTTATTTTCATTTATTTAGAAATAGAAACCCCCCCTTTTATCATTTTTGCTTTCCAAAGAAGTAATTGATAGAACAATAGTAATAATAGATTGAAGTTAAGTCTAAACTATTTTCCTCGAGGGAACGATCCCAACCTCATTAGTTGGGTTATTTACTTGACACGACTGTTTTACTTCTTATTGGAGAAGTAAGTTTGAGCGTATCAAATTTTGGCGCCGCTGCCGGGGAAAGTAGCTTTTGGATAAACTTAAATTTATTAATATAGTTTAGTTGATATTTTCTTGATTTTACTTTGTTTTATTGTTTTTGATTCGTTCAGAACCACCCTCCTTTTATGACAAACACACGGAGAGGAAGAGAACCCCTATTTCCCTACGATCATGAATTAGAGCGTACACTGCACAACATGAATAGAAACTTGGGAATTAATGATGATGATCCAAACTAGAACATCCCAGCTTCGGTTGATGTTCATGGTCAGTTGTTACCCGATTCTCCGGGTGAACACTAACACAGGGGACAAAATCCCGCTCCACGGCCTCAAGCATACTACAGAGGCTATGACAAAATAGCAGACTCCGATGGGCCAATTGTCTTTCCTCCTCTACCATCATGACACACCTTTGTGGTAACTAGTAGCCTGATGCAAATGCTCACTGCCAGAGGTTTGTTTTCAGGGCTACCTTCTGCGGATCCACATGCCCATATAGCTAAGGTTAAGGCAGTGTGTAAAAAGTTGTGTAGGGAGTCCTGACTTGGACTTGGATGTAATAGGGCTCAGAGTGTTTCCTCTTTCATTGACAGAAGAGGCTGCTATATGGTTCACTGAACTTCCTTACAACTCATTTCTCACATGGAACAAACTAAGGGATATTTTCTTAGCACGCTACTATCCGGTCTCCAAAAAACTAAACCACAAA
The DNA here is from genome assembly GCA_027704765.1 of Solanum habrochaites. Taxonomy (NCBI): domain Eukaryota; kingdom Viridiplantae; phylum Streptophyta; class Magnoliopsida; order Solanales; family Solanaceae; genus Solanum; species Solanum habrochaites. The sequence continues at coordinate 27,899,444 of JAKWJA010002496.1, forward strand.
GACAGAGTAAACAACTTTGTGGCACTACCGGGAGAGTCAATTAGTAGTTCTTGGGATAGATTCACCTCGTTCTTGAGAAGTGTCCCAAATCATTCTATAGAAGATTATTCACTGAAGGAATACTTCTATCGGGGACAGGATGATAATAATAAAGCGGTGTTGGACACTATAGCAAGTGGATCTTATGGGTAGTGTATTTATGCTTAGATTGCTGAAAATTAGAGAAAAACTCCTGGAAAAATAATGCTTGGAGTAATAGGAAGTCAGATACCTGGGAGAAATACCTTCTTAGCGCAGTCCACTCACAACCTAGCCACAGATGATATTCGTGAAGAAATGGCTCAGATGAGAACTGAGCTTGGATTGGTTTTAAAACATATCACTGGGGTGCAGAAAAGATAAATGTTGTTAACTACTTGCCTGAACCACCACCTTCTAATGATGAATGCTATTATGCGAAGGACTCCTATGCAGTAAATGAGCAGACGGTGGGTTTTTGACCAACCGCCCAAGGCTCAAATTAGGATAATTGGCGCCAAGGTCAAGAGAACCAAGGTCGAATCTATGGTAACTATAACCGTGAGGGTCATTATGTCCGATATGGAAACTACAACCGCGACAACAACTTTAAGAGGGGTAACTACGGTAACAGAAATTATAGGAATGGGCCCTATGTCCCTCCTCAAAATCGTGAAGTTACTCCTAGGGATAGTGGAGATAGTATGGCGCGAGTTGAGGATATGTTGCACAAAATGATGAGGAGGTTCTATGCTAGTAATGAGCACATTAAAGAGTTAAGGTATGATTTAGCAGGTATTGGGCATAAAGTTGATACACATGCAATATCGATGAAGCAGATCGGGTTGCAAATGGACCAATTATCTGCGACTGTGAAAACACGGCAACCGGGCACTTTTCCTAGCAAAACTGTCCAAAATCCAAAAAATGATGCACACTGTATGGAAATAACTACTCGAGGTGGTAAACAAACCATTGACCCACCTATGTTGTCTAATGAGGAAAAGGTGAGAAAGGATGATGATAAGGTGGTAAAGGGCAGTGGTGAAGCAGAAGAGAGCACTGGAAAAAAAGCAGAAGTCCCTATGAAGGTAATTCCCATGCCTACACCACCACCACCCTTCCCTTGGAGATTAGTGAAAAATACCGAGGATGGTAAATATCAGCATTTTATAACAATGCTGAAGCATCTTTCTATCTTTGTCCCTTTGGTAGAAGCTCTAAAGGAAATGTCCGGTTATGCCATGTTTATGAATTATTAGGTTACAAAGAAAAGATCGGTCAATTTCGTAGATGATGATAGAATGCAGCATTGTAGTGCTATTGCTACAAGATCTCTCATACAAAAGAAAGAAGATTCGGGTGCATTCACTATTCCTTGTAAAGTCGGGTCATTACATTTTACGAAATCATTATGTGATCTGGGGGCAAGCATAAATCTCATAATCCTCTAGATTTACAAGAAGTTGGTTTTGGGTGACCCAAAACCCAATGCGATGTGGCTACAGATGGCTGATTGAACAGTGAAAAGGCCTATAGGGATACTCCATGATATGCTAGTAAAAGTGGAGTCGTTCATATTTCTGGCAGATTTTGTTATTCTTGATTGTGAAGTCGATTTTTAAGTCCCTATTATTCATGGAAGGTCATTCCTCTCTATAGGTAGAGCCTTAGTTGATATGGAAAAGGGGCAGATGAAATTTCGGTTGAACAATGAAGAAGCGACCTTCAACATTTGTAGGTCCATGACGCAGAGTGGTGAGCTCCAATAGGTATCCGCCATATCCCACAAAGAAAAGATAAAGAAGGAGAATGAACCAAAAGTGAAAAACAAGAGTTTGTGGTTGAGGATTTGGTTCTTTTAGACAGGTCAAGTTTGCATTGACTTCTGGGCAAGATCAATTCCAAATGGACTGGCCCTTACTTGATTACCCAAGTATTCCCTCATTGAGCAGATGAGTTAAAAACTAAGGAGTGAGTGTGTTTTAAGGTTAACAAAGAACAAATAAAACTCTATTTTGGGCATACTGCATCTGTAAATGAAGTGATAGAGGCATACCATCTTGATGAAGGCTGAGTAATCAAGTGTCCTCAGTTAGGAGGAACCCAAATAGTTTTATCTTTATACTAATGGTAGCATTTTCTACAAATGGGTTTTAAATTTGCAGGCACATCACCAGTAAATACTGTAGAAAATTACTCTGAAGCAATCACTGACAGATACAGCGATGGACCGTTGCTTCTGCGATGGACCGTCGCATGAATCCGTCGTGCCAAGTACGTCTTTCTATAATTTCGAAACTAGGGCACACGCGATGGAACAAATGACAAACTGTCACAACTGAGACGGACCGTTGTCGTGGAATCGTCGCGTCATTAATGAAGTGTACCCGACCTGACCCTGCTGGGGTTTTTTAAAAATTTATCATTTAAAACCCCCACCCCTTCATTTCACCCCCATTCTTTCACTCTTTTTCCGATTTCCCTCCCTTTTAAACTCTCAAAGCTCTCTTACAACCGATCATTTTCCACAAACTCCTCAAAATTCATCATCTACTAGTCATAGCTACTGTTGTGGGTGTCTACTTGATCACCAAGTACTTTTCCCTCTTGTTTTCTCAAAATTCCCAGGTATGTGTCTCTAATTTCTACTCATTTATATGGCATTTTTGTTTATCAATTAGTGTAAGCCTAGTTATTCTTGATATGTTCATTTTTTTAATAAAATTCTGTGTGACCTATGTTAAAAAATCCTCAAAATTGTCGTGTTAAAACCCCAGAAATAGGTGTTTTAGCATTACTAGTTTACTTGGCATTTGGGTTAGACAAATGTAGGTTAAAACACTACCAATTCAATTTGGTCCATAGGGGATGAATGGGGCATCCCCAGTTCTGTTACTGAGTTACAGAACGAGAACCCGACGACGGACCGTCATACCCACGACGGACCATCGTTGGGTCCGTTCCAACAGCCCTAACACCCCACTGTACAATTTTAACCTAGTGTCCACCAACGGCCACATGCGACGAATCGTCGTTCCCATGACGGTATGTCCTGCACAACCATTATGGTTGTCAGAGACCCTATTCCTAAGGGTCTCTCACTTTTTTCTAAGTGTCCTCCAATGAACACATGCGACAGACTGTCATCCCTACGACGGTTCGTCCTGCACAACCGTTCTAGTTGTCAGAGACACTATTCCAAAGGGTCTATCTCTATTTTTCTAATTGTACTCAAACGGACAACTACGACAGACCGTCATACTCACGATGGTCCGTCCTGCATGACCGATTGTGATGATTAGAGACCTCTCTCCTAAGGGTATCCATATTTTTTTCAACTGTCCTCTAACGGACACCTACGACGGAGCGTCGTACCTATGACGGTCTGTCCTGGACATACCTTCATACTTTTCAGAGACTCTCCTTCAGGGTTCTCCATATAAACAAAGTCTAAGTAAGACACGATGGACCCCATGACTGTCCGTCTTACAACGACGAGTCGTCACCTGGCCCGTCGTGTTACACTGTTACTATAGAAATGTCATTACATCTAACTCTTTTATTTATTTTGTGTGGTTTTGCTTGTCGTGTTTGCTCCTTCTAGTAATAATATTGATTCTTTACAGGTACTATCTATTATGGCACCAAAACAAGATCGAGTCTACGCACGCGGGCAATCGAAGTCTGTCGCCCCGTGTGCCCGCCTGGTCATTGGCTCTGATGATGAGCGTGACCCCGAGTATGTACCCCCAGGCACTTCCACCCCATTCCGGGATACACGTGCTGCAAGAGCCACACCTAAAAAAGTGGCGTCCGGCGTAGTCACTGCCTCCATGTCTGATGAGGAACGCACACTGACCGGCACACATTCTGGGTCAGCTACAAATAAAGAAAGAGTATCTGGCTGCATTAGAGTTTCGTCTGATGAGGCTGACAGTTAGGAATCCACACCCGGTACACCAGCTCGTGCTCTCATCCCGGTCTGACTGACCAGCAGTTAGGAATCCACACCCGGTACACCAGCTCGTGCTCTCATCCCGGTTACTGACCAGCCCAACCGGAGGTGTGTCGACGGGCAGTTTCAAGTCTATTTCGATGCAAAGTTCCTGAATTACAAAAGAGTTATGACTCGGACACTTACATTAGAGCGGAGGGTCCGTACGGGAAGTGTCCCGACGATGCCTGAGATCCACAATCTCTTCACCAGATATCAACTAGAGTTGACAGCTCTTCTGTTGGGACGTTATAGTGAAGAGCTAGTCCGAGAGTTCTGCACATCCTACGTAGTGACCTCCGATCATAGATTGATAGGCGAGCTTCCCCTGTCAAACATAGCCAACTGGAGGCGGTCTGATTACGTGGCGTTCAGGTTGATATCTGCCTGCCTGCCATCCGCCGGTTTTTATACGGCGATAATAGTGATGCTAATTGGACCCCTCTCACTGCCGAGTTTTACTACCGATGGCAGATTGTTAAAGATGGCCTATTCCTACGTGAGCCATTGGTTAGAGAGACTACCAAGAGATGGATGGCCCTTCACTTGTCCATTGATTAAGAGGGTGCCGACTTGGTGATCGAGTCAAAGGGGGCCATCATGAAGGCCAATCTGCCTTTCATGGCGAAGTTTTTATGGTTGATTGTCCGCCACTACCTTTCCCCAAAAGCCGCTGATAATATCGTCACATAGGATCGAGCAGTACTAATGGTGGCGTTGATAGCCGGGTTTCAGGTGGATTTTGCGTGGCTTCTACAGCGGTCATGCACGAGAGGGCTTTAAGGTCACAACTACTTACTCTTTCCCGTGCATGATATTTTCTTTATCCAGGTCCGCAGGTGTGCCTATATGGTACGTTGATAAGCTCAAGACACCTCTGGGCATAGTTGATATCAGCCTCATTATGGATGAGGCCAATGAGTTGGCTCCACGCAAAGGGCCCCATCTAGAGTTGCTTCAACTTTGTGAAAATCTGGCTGATACGGTAGCACAGGCCCGCACAGCTACGCAGATGGATTCCACTGACACTACCCCCGTCGAGTCTATCCCGGCTAATAGCAATGCCCCGAGCTCCTCTCGCTCAGCCCCTTTACCCGTTCTGGTCCCGCTTGCTAGCGTCCAAAAATTAGAGGCGCAAATGGCTACACTTCTGCATCATATCCATCCTTGGATGCAAAGTTCAATTGCCGAGGCAGAAGAGCGCTTGGATCGGAGAATGGTCCAGCACACAGAGCGGAAGATCGCTGAGTTTCATCAGCGCTAGGACGCTTCTGAGTTGCAGGTGCTAGCCCGTCCAGCCCCTCCGGTGGATGTGTCGACCCTTCAAGATGCGGTCGACAGTCTTCACGCAGATATTGATATGATCTTAGAGGCTAGGGTTCCTGAGTCTGAGGCCCCTTCTGCAGAGCCTGCTAAAGTCAGTGATGGCGGCCCTATTCGCCACTTTAGAGATTTCACCACCTCCCCCTCGAGAGCATGCCAACAGGCGTAGGGGTAGAGAGGAGGCTGAAGCTCGAGCATGGAAGAAGGAGCACTGTGAGATGGAGGCTGCGAGGAGATCCTTGCTTGCTGAGGAGGCGGCGCGTCATATGAGAGCAGGAGAGTTAGCTGTAGAGGCGTCTAGCTCCAGAATTGTGGAGATAGAGGGAGGTACTGCTGATAGTCCTGTTGATGCTGAGGACACCACTGAGGGTGTCAAGATTACAGAGGTAGTGGGTTTTGGGGAACCAGACCCACCAGCTTGCTGATCGTCGGCACTTTGCGCCCCAGGTTTGCTTCACCTACCAATCTATTATTTTGATTTTTTTATGGATTGGGGACAATTGCATGTTTTTTTGTTGGGGTGGGGTAAATTGAAAGTGAGTGTTAGGGTGAAGTCTGAGTAGCCCAATTCACTATCCTCTTTTAGGGTTTTCTTGCCTGTGTTCTTTTTCCCCAAGAGACTGATTAATTTTTCTTTTGAACCGGCATGTCTATATCTTGTGTACATATTTTAATTCTGGAGCATGATCGCTAAAATGATATCCTGATAAAATTTAAAATGATGCATGACTAGGCATAGTAATTGATAAATGTGTGGCTCTAAGCATGACATAGAGGTACACCACTACATGACCCTAAGTCTAAAATTCGAACTAGGTATCTGATAATCTGGTAGAGTGATGAGATTTCAAGTGAGTGGGAGGAAGATTTGAATAGTCCACTATTTGTACTGAGCTAGAACTTGCCTGGTTAGTCCTGCTAAAAGTAAGTTGTAATAGACAATTAGGAAAGGATCATAGGCCTTTATTCAATGTAGCCCATTTTTAGCCTAAATAAAAGAAAACCAAATAAAATTTATCCTTCTTTGATCCAAATGATTTAAGTTTAAATTAGACCTTTCTTTTTCACCCCAACTGATCTTTTCTGGGAATAATGTGTTGGCCCTCGTGCCTCCTTGGACAAGTGCACCTCAGCTTATGCCAAAAGCATAAGTTGAGGGTGGATAATGCAGTAAACAACATTGTTAGGGCCCTGACCCAACTTTGGGTATTGTGTACTTTGACTCATTGCAAAGCCATGAGTTGAGGGTGGTTATAATGAGAAATGCTCTGGAAAGTGGGGTTGAAAGAACAAAGAGAGAGAAAGAACAAAAGTAAATTGACTCAAGAATTAGTTGAAAGAAAAGTAAAAAAAATAAAAATAAAAAAATACAAGAATTAAGAAGAGAGTAACTTACACAAATGAAGAAAAAAGGGAAAATAGCAAGGTGAAAGAATATGGGAAACTGGGCAAAATAAAATGATAGAAAATGGTATGTTTAGCCGATATGTCAAGGAGGGCAAAAATTCACTAAAGTATACCTAGATATAATCTACCAGACCCTGAGCCTATGTTACAAGCTAAGAAAGTCCTGTCGTGATCCTAAGGGTTGTATAGAGAACTTAAAGCAGTGAAAATAGGGGCAAGCTTATGGCAATAGGTATGAATGAGTGTGAATTTGTTCTGAGAATAAGTGTTGAAAAGTAATCCTTATACTGAAACTGAAATCATTGTGTGAAAAATGAGGACTTTTTATTGTAGTGAGGATACTAGTTGCAGTACACGAAATATTAGCACCTCGGTGAGAAATTGAATAGGATAGGTGTTAGTGCATGGTGAGTCTGTGTCATGGTCTGATTCCACATAATTCAAGCCTAATAGTGATAGCATGCATAAATATGATGAGATTAATCCGGATTGATAGACAAATGATTGCAAAAGATGAAACATGGATACTATTGTACAAAGATTTTGTATTGAGTCATAGTGTGTCGCTTGAGGACAAACAACAAATTTAAGTTGAGGGTGTTGATATACCGTGGTTTCACGGCATTATTAATATTTTTTCGTTATGTTTAGTGTGTCCAAAAGCCTTTTTGTGCTAATTTTTATATAAGTTTCTCCTTATTTGAAGGAAATCTGTCCAAAGATTAATGCGGAGGTTTTTGAGCGAAGATATGCAAAAGATACCACCTACGGAGCTTGTGACGGTATGTCATGCTCGTGACGATCCGTAGGTGGCAGCGTAGTGCAGCTGCTGAAGGAAGATGGGGAAGTCTGACCAAGTGTGGGGTTACGGAGAGCATGATGGACCGTCGTATCCATGAAGGTCCATCCTGCAGATTCTTCATGAAGTTTAGAGATGTAGTCCCAGTACACATATTCCAAGAGTTCAAGTGTTTTGGAACGGAGACCCTCAACATAACGTTGTTCCTATGACGATCCGTCTTACCTGCCTTCGAGGGTAATGAAGAGATCAACAGAATAAATTGAATAAATATGGGACGACGGAGTCCATCACGGTCCGTCGTGACCACGACGATCCGTCGACCCAGCCGCGTTTTGATAGATTTCTAGCAAATAGATTCCTTATGTAATTAGTTTTTTTTATAAATAGTTCTAAAATCCTCATTTTTGAGGTTAGACTCTTGATTTTTTGGTTAGGCCCTTGATTATTGTTAGACTCTTGATTATTTTTTAGACCTTTTGTGAGATTCTTGATTATTTTGAGATTCTTGTAATTGATTGTTTGTGATTTTTGTTGATTAATCAAGCGAACTTTCGGATTTTACTCTTTCTCATTGAAGTAAGTACATGAATTCTTTTACCATATATTTGAATATTGTGATTATGACTATGGGTAACTAAACTCCATATCTAGTGTTGTGGGAACTATAGTCAAATAATGAGGTAATACCTAACTAAAACAACAATTCTAGAATAGTGTCTTGCATGTATTGATAATTCTTTCTCTTAGAAGTCTTTTTAACGGATGGCCAACGTTAGAACTCGCCTTAATGCTTGCAGGACCAAGGAGGTAGATAATAGGAAAAGATTTATCAACATAAGTTTAGTGTATACTATCTAATAGGCTAGAATTGATTGGTACGAGCTAATAACTTAGTCTAATATCGAATACGATGCTTAATGTGAGGTAAAGATAAGGGTTAGTATAGCAACACATGTAGCCGGACCAAAGTGCGGAGTGAAATTTTCTAGATGCCGGACCAAGGATTTATAAATACATAACTTATCACTTTGCATGCAAGATACTAGGAAAGAATTGTTATAGTTAGAATTATCAAGTTATGAACCTGTGGGGAACACGTAAACCCTAGTGACTTTGATTTATTAATTAAACTCCAACATTCGAAGCTATTAGTTGTCTCATTTAATTTCGCTAATTATTTTCATTTACTTAGAAATAGAAACCCCCCTTTTATCATTTTTTCTTTGCAAGGAAGTAATTGACTGAACAATAGTAATAATAGATTGAAGTTAATTCTAAACTATTTTCCTCGTGGGAACGAACCCAACCTCATTAGTTGGGTTATTTACTTGACACGACCGCTTTACTTCTTATTTTACAAGTAAGTTTGAGTGTATCAAATTTTGGCGCCGCTGCCTGGGAAAGAAGCTTTTAGATTAACTTAAACTTATTACTATAGTTTAGTTGTTATTTTCTTGATTTTAATTTGTTTTATTATTTTTGTTTCGTGCAGAACCACCCTCCTTGTATTTCAAATACACTGAGAGGAAGAGAACCCTTGTTTCCCTGCAAACACGAATTAGAGCGTACACTACGCAACATGATTAGAAACTTGGGAATTAATGATGATGATCCAAACCAGAACATCCCAGCTCCGGTTGATCTTCATGATCAGTTGTTACCCGATGCTTCGGGTGAACACCAACAGAGGGGACAAAATCCCGCTCCACGGGCCAAATCATACTACAGAGGCTATGAAAACATAGCAGACTTGGATTGGCCTCTTGTCTTGCCTCCTCTACCATCAGGCCACACCTCTGTGGTAACTAGTAGCCTGATGCAAATGCTCGTTGCCAGAGGTTTGTTTTCAGGGCTACCTTTTGAGGATCCAGATGCCCAGATAGCTAAGGTTAGGGCAGTGTGTAAAAGTTGTGTAGGAAGGCCTGACTTGGACTTGGATGTAATAGGGCTTAGAGTGTTTCCTCTCTCCCTGATGGGAGAGGCTGCTATATGGTTCACTGAGCTCCCTTACAACTCAATTTTCATTTGGAACCAACTAAGAGATGTTTTTTTAGCACGCTACTATCCGAGCTCCAAGAAACTAAACCACAAAGACAGAGTGAACAACTTTGTGGAACTACCAGGAGAGTCAATTAATAGTTATTGGATAGATTCACCTCGTTCTTGAGAAGTGTCCCAAATCATCGTATATATGATGAGTCACTGAAGGAACACTTTTATCGGGTACAGGATGATTATAATAAAGCGGTGTTGGACACTATAGCAGGTGGATCTTATGGGGAGTTTCCTTATGCTGAGATTGCTGAAAAATTAGAGAAAATCTCCTGGAATAATAATGCTTAGAGTGCTAGGAAGTCATATACCGGGAGAAATACCTTCGCAGTGCTTTCCACTCACAACCCAGCCACACATGAGATTCGTGAAGAACTGGCTCAGATGAGAACTGAGCTTGCGGTTGTACTAAAACATATCACTGGGGGTGCAGAAAAGATAAATGCAGTTAACTACTTGTCTAAGCCACAACCTCCTAATGATGAATGCTATTATGCAAAGGAATCCTATGCAGTAAATGAGCAGACAAGGGGTTTCTAACAAAGCGCCCAAGGCTCAAATAAGGAAAATTTGTGCCAAGGTCAAGGGAACCAAGGTCGGATCTATGGTAACTATAACCGTGAGGGTCATTTTGTCCGAGATGGAAACTATAACCGCGACAACAAATTCAACAGGGGTAACTACAGTAACAGAAATGATCGGATTGGGCCCTATGTCCCTCCTCAAAATCGTGAAGTTACTCCTAGGAATGGTGGAGATAGTATGGCGTGAGTTGAGGATATGTTGCACAAAATGATGATGAGGTTCGATGCTAGTGATGAGAACATTAAAGAGTTAAGTTGTAATTTAGCAGGTATTGGGCAAAAAGTCCATACACATTCAATATCGATTAAGCATATCGAGTTGCAAATGGCCCAATTATCTTCGATTGTGAACACACGGCAACCAGGCATTCTTCCTAGCAACACTGTGCAAAATCCAAAAAATGATACACACTGTATGGCAATCACTACTCGAGGTGGTAAACAAACCATTGACCCACCTATGACGTCTAATGAGGAAAAGGTGAGAAAGGATGATGATAAGGTGGTAAAGGGTAGTGGTGAAGCAGAAGAGAGCACTGGAAAAGATGCAGAAGTCCTTATAAAGGTAATTCACAAGCCTAGACCACCACCACCCTTCCCTCAGAGATTAGTGAAAAAGACCGAGGATGGTAAATATCGGCGTTTAATAACAATGCTGAAGCAGCTTTCTATCAATGTCCCTTTGGTAGAAGCTCTAGAACAAATGCCCGGTTATGCCATGTCTATGAAAGATCTTGTTACAAAGAAAACATCGGTCACTTTTAAGGATGATGATAGAATGCAACATTGTAGTGCTATTGCTACAAGATCTCTCTTACAAAAGAAAAAAGATCCGGGTGCATTCACTATTCCTTGTACAGTCGGGTCATTACATTTTGCGAAAGCATTATGTGATCTGGGGGCAAGCATAAATCTCATTTCCCTTTCGATTTACAAGAAGTTGGGTTTGGGTGACCCAAAACCCACTGCGATGCGGCTACTGATGGCTGATGGAACAGTGAAAAGGCCTATAGGGATACTCCATGATGTGCTAGTAAAAGTGGAGTCATTCATATTACCGGCAGATTTTGTTATTCTTGATTTTGAAGTCGATTTCTAAGTGCCTATTATTCATGGGAGGCCATTCCTTTCTACAAGTAGAGCCTTAGTTGATATGGAAAAGGGGCAGATGAAATTTTGGTTGAACAATGAAGACGCGACCTTTAACATTTGTAGGTACATGGGGCAGAGTGGTGAGCTCCAATCTGTATCCACCATATCCCACAAAGAAAATATGAAGAAGGAGAATGAACAAAAAAGTGAAAAACAAGAGTTTATGGTTAGGGATTTGGTGCTTTTAGACAGGTCAAGTTTGCATTGGCTTCTGGTCAAGCTCAATTACAAACGGACTGGCCCTTACTTTATTACCCAAGTATTCCCACATGGAGCAGTTGAGTTAAAAACAAAGCAGGGAGTGTGTTTTAAGGTGAATAGAGAACGTATAAAACTCTATTTTGGGCATAGTGCATCGGTAAATGAAGTGATAGAGGCATACCATCTTGATGAAGGCTTAGTAATCAAGTGTCCTCAGTCTTTCCGCAAAGTTAAATTAGGTGCTTGTTGGGAGGCAACCCAATACTTATAGTTTTTTCATTCTGTAGAAAATTAATCTACAACAGTCACTGACAGATACAACGACGGATCGTTGCTCCTACGACGGACCGTCGCATGAATCCATCATGCCAGGTACGTCTTTCTGTTATTTTCAAACTAGGGCACACGTGACAGAACCAACGACGAACCGTCACAACTAAGACAGACCATCGTCGTGGAATCGTCGCGTCATTAATGAAGTGTACCCGACCCGACCCAGCTGGGGTTTTTAAAAATTTTATCATTTAAAACCCCCACCCCTTCATTTAACCCCTATTCTTTCACTCTTTTTCCCATTTCCCTCCCTTTTCAACTTTCAAAGCTCTCTTACAATCGATCATTTTCCCCAAATTCTCCAAATTCATCAAAATTCATCATCTACTAGTCGGAGATGCTTCTGTGAGTGTCTACTTGATCACCAAGTAGTTTTCCCTCTTGTTTTTTTCAAATTCTCAGGTATGTGTCTCTAATTTCTACTCATTTATATTGCATATTTGTTTATCAATTAGTATAAGTCTAGTTCTTCTTGATATGTTTATTTTTTTTATAAAATTCTGCCTGACCTAGGTTAAACAATCCTCGAAATTGCCGTGTTAAAACCCTAGAAATAGGTTCTTTAGCATTGCTAGTTTACTAGGTATTTGGGTTAGACAAATGTAGGTTAAAAGACTACCAATTCGATTTGGGTCATAGGGGATGAATGGGGAATCCCTAATTCTGTCACTGAGTTACAAAGTGAGACCTAGATAACGGACCGTCGTACCCACGACGGACCGTTATTGGGTCGGTTCCAACAGCCCTAACACCCAACTTTCCAATTTTCTCCAAGTGTCCACAAATGACCACATGCGATGGATCGTCGTTCCCACGACGGTCCATCCTGCACAAATGTTCTGGTTTTCAAAGACCCTATTCCTAAGGCTATCACTTTTTTCAAAGTGTCGTCCAACGGACACATGCGACGGACAGTCATCCCTACGACGGTTCGTCCTACACAACCATTCTGGTTGTCAGAAACCCTATTCCTAAAGGTATCTCTCTATTTTTCTAAGTGTCCTTAAACGGACAACTACGACGGACCGTCATACTCATCACGGTCTGTCCTGCATGACCGTTTTGATAGTCAGAGACCCATTTACTAAGTGTCTCCATATTTTATCAAGTGTCCGCTAACAGACACCTACGACGGACCGTCGTACCTATGATGGTCCGTCCTGCACATACCGTCATACTTGTCAGAGACTCTCCTTCAGGGTTCTCCATATAAACAAAGTCTAAGTAAGACGCGACGGACCCCATGACGGTCCGTCTTACTCACGACAAGCCGTCACCTGGCCCGTCGTGTTTCATTGTTACTATAGAAATGTCATTACATCTTAACTCTTTTACTTATTTTGTGTGGTTTTTCTTGTTGTTTTTGCTCATTCTAGTACTAATATTGATTCTTTACAAGTACTATGTACTATGGCACCAAAACAAGATCGAGTCTACGCACGCGAACGATCGAAGTTTGTCGCCCCTTCTGCCCTCCTGGTCATTGGCTCTTATGATGAGCATGACCCCGAGTACGTGCCCCCAGGCACTTCCACCCCATCCTAAGATGCACGTGCTGCCAGAGCCAAACCAAAAAAAGTGGTGTCCGGCGTAGTCACTGCCTCCTATCTAATGAGGAGCGCACACTGACCAGCACACCTTTTGGGTCAGCTACCAATGAAGAAGGAGTGTCTGCCTCCTTAGAAGTTTCGTGGTCGGAGGAAGCCTCTGCTTCTACTGATGTTCCCGCCCCGCCCCCACAACAGAGTATGCCTCGTCTGATGAGGTTTAAAGTTCGGAATCCACACCCGGTTCACCATCTCGTGCTCTCACCCCGGTTACTGACCAGCCCTAAAGGTGGTGTGTCGACGGGCAGTTTCAAGTCTATTCTGATGCAATGTTTCTGAATGACAAAGGATTTATGACTCTGACACTTACATTGGAGTGGAGGGTACTTACGGGAAGTCTCCTAACGATGCCTGAGATCAACAATATCTTCACCAGACAGCGACTGGAGTGGACAGCATGTCCGTTGGGATGTTATAGTGAAGAGTTGGTCTGATAGTTCTACGAATCCTACGTAGTGACTCTCCGATCACAGATTTATAGGCGGTCTGCCCCCGCCAAAAAGGTCCCACTGGGGAAGGTCTGAGTACGTGGCATTCAGGTTGATATCTCCCTATCTGCCATCGGCCAGTTTCTATATGACGAGAATTATGATGCTTATCGGACCCCTCTCACTGCCGAGTTTGTCTACCGATGGCAAATTGTTAAAGATGGCCAATTCCTGCGTGAGCTATAGCTGTAAGAGACCACCAAGAGGTGGATGGCCCTTCACTTGTCTGTTGATGGAGAGGGTGCCGACTGGGTGACCGAGCCGAAGGGGCCCATAAAGAAGGCCAACCTGACTTTCACGGCGAAGTCTTTGTGGTTGATTGTCCGTCACTGCCGTTTCCCCACAGTTGCTGATAATATCATCACATGAGATCGATCAGTACTGATGGCGGCGATGATAGCCGGGTTTCGGCTGGATTTTGCATGGTTTCTATAGGAGGTCATGAACGAGAGGGCTTTTAAGGTCACAACTACTTACCCTTTCCCGTGCATGATATTTTCTATATGCAGGTCCGCAGGTGTGCCTATATGGCACGTTGATTAGCTCAAGACCCCTCTGGGCACTATTTATATCGGCCTTATCAGGGATGAAGCCAATGAGTTGGCTCCACAGAGAGGGCCCCGTCCAGAGTTGCCTCCACTTGGTCACAATTTGGCTGATACGGTAGAACAGGCCTACACGGCTACGAAGGCGGCTTCCACTAACACTACCCCGGTCGAGTCTATCCCGGGTAGAAGCACTGCCCCGAGCTCCTCTCGCTTATCCCCTTTACCCGCTCTGGTCCTTCTGGCTAGGGTCCAGTATTTAGAGGCGCAAATGGCTACACTTCTGCATCATATCCATCCTTAGATGCAGAGGTCTATTACCGAGGCAGAGGATATCTTGGAGCAGAGAATGGTCCAGTACACAGAGCGAAAGATCGATGAGGTTCATCAGCGCTTGAACTTTTTTGAGTTGTGGGTGCTAGCCCATCCATCCCCTCCGGTGGATGAGTCGACCCTTCAGGCTGCGGTCGACAGTCTTAATGCAGATATTGATATGATCTTAGAGGCTAGGGTGCCTGACTCTGAGGCCCCTTTTGCAGAGCATGCTAAAGACACAGTAATGGCGGCCCTATTCGCCACTTCAGAGATTTCACCACCTCCCCCTCGAGAGCATGCCAAGAGGCGTAACGGTCGAGATGAGGCTGAAGATCAAGCACGGAAGAAAGAGCGCCATGAGATGGTGGCTGCGAGGAGATCCTCGCATGCTGAGGAGGAAGCGCGCCAGATGAGAGCAGGAGAGTTAGCTTCTAGGGCGTCTAGCTCCAGAACTGTGGAGATAGAGGGAGGCACTATTGATAGCATTTTTTATGCTGAGGAGACCAGTGAGGGTGTCCAAATTAAAGGAGGTAGTGGATTGAGGGGAACCAGACCCACCAGCTTGCTGATCGTCGCTGCTTTGCGCCCCATGTTTGCTTCACCTACCACTCTAGTATTTCAATTTTTTTATGCATTGGGGACAATTGCATGTCTTTTTGTTGGGGGTTGGGTAAATTGAAAGTCAGTGCTAGGGTGAAGTTATAATAGACCAATTCACTATCCTCTCGTGATCCTAAGGGTTGTATAGCGAACTTAAAGCAGTAAAAATAAGGGAAAGATTATGGCAATAGGTATGAATGACTGTGAATTTGTTCTGAGAATGAGTGTTGAAAAGTAATCCTTATACTCAAACTGAAATCATTGTGCGAAAAATGAGGATTTTTTTTGAATTGAGGACACTAGTTGCAGTACCAGAATATTAGCACCTCGGTGAGAAATTGAAGAAGATAGGTGTTACTGCATGGGGAGTCTGTGTCATGGTCTGATTCCACATAATTCAAGCCTAATAGTGACAGCATCCATATATATAATGAGATTAATCGGGATTGATAGCCAAATGATTGCAAAGGATAAAACATGGATACTATTGTACAAATATTTTATATTGAGTCATAGTGCGTCGCTTGAGGACAAACAACGAATTTAAGTTGAGGGTGTTGATATACCGTGGTTTCACGGTATTATTAATACTTTTTCCTTAAGTTTAGTGTGTCCAAAAGCCTTTTGTGATAATTTTTATATAAGTTTCTCGTTATTTTGAGGAAATCTGTCCAAAGATGAATGCGGAGGTTTTTGAGCAAAGAAATGCAAGAGAGACAACCTACGGAGCTTGTGACGGTCTGTCATGCTCTTGACGGTTCGTAGGTGGCAGCGTAGTGCAACTGCTGAAGGAAGATGGGGAAGTCTGACCAAGTGTAGGGTTACAGAAAGTGAGATGAACCGTCGTACACATGACGATCTGTCCTGCAGATTCGTCATGAAGTTCACAGAAGTAGTCCCAGTACCTATATTCCAACAGTTAACGTCTTTTGGAAGGGAGACCCTCGACGGACCGTTTTATATGTGACGATCCGTCATACCTGTCGTCGATGGTAATGAAGAGAGAAGCATAATAATTTGAACAAGTATGGGACGACAGAGTCCATGCCGGTCCGTCGTGACCACGACGATCCGTCGCGAGGTCCGTCGACCCAGCCGCATTTTTGCAGATTTCCAGCAAATAGAGTCCTTATGAAATTAGGTTTTTTATTTTATAATAAATAGTTCGAAAAACCTAATTTTTGAGGTTAGACTCTGAATTATTTGGTTGGGCCCTTGATTATTGTTAAGACTCTTGGTTTTTTTTAGACCTTTTTTGTGATTCTTGAATATTTTGAGATTCTTGTAATTGATTGTTGGTGATTTTTGTTGATTAATCAAGCAAACTTTCGGATTTTACTCTTTCTCATTGAAGTAAGTACTTGAATTCCTATGCCATATATTTGAATATTGTGATTATGACTATGGGTAATTAAACTCCATAACTAGGGTTGTGGGAACCATAGGCAAATAATGAGGTAATACCTAACTAAAATAACAATTCTAGAATAGTGTCTTGCATGTATTGATAATTCTTTCATTTAGAAGTCTTTTTAACGGATGGCCAATGTTAGAACTCACCTTAATGCTACTTGGCGGACCAAGTAGGTAGATAATAGGAAAAGAATTATCAACATAGATTTAGTGTATACTATCTAATAGACTAGTATTGATTGGTACGAAGTAATAACTTTGTCAAATATCAAATACGATGCTTAACATGAGGTAAATATAAGGGTTAGTATAGCAACAAACGTAGCTGGACCAGGGTGCGGAGTGAAATTTTCTAGATGCCGGACCAAGGATTAAGAAATACATAACTTATCACTTTGCATGCAAGATACTAGGAAAGAATTGTTATAGTTAGAACTATCAAGTTATGAACCTGTGGGGAACACGTAAACCCTAGTTACTTTTATTAAATAATTAAACTCCAATATTTAATGTTTTTAGTTGTCTCATACAACTTCGCTAGTTATTTTCATTTATTTAGAAATAGAAACCCCCCTTTCATTATTTTTGCTTTCCAAGGAACTAATTGACTGAACAATAGTAATAATAGATTGAATTTAAGTCCAAACTATTTTCCTCGTGGGAACGATCCCAACCTCATTAGTTGGGCTATTTACTTGACACGACCGCTTTACTTCTTATTTGACAAGTAAGGTTGACCGTATAAATATATATATATATATATATATATATATATATATATATATGCTTATGATTGTACATGATAGGTATATGGCGATCTTGCGAATTGATGATATTATATGATTGGTTTCACGTATGAATATGTGTTGGGTCTCTAATTCTAAAGTATAGTGATGTGTACTCTTAAATGTCATGCTATGTGAAGTAGGATGTTGATCATGATTTTTTTTTGGGTTTAGTTGATTGAGTAAGGTTATAAGGCTTTGATTGTTCATTGCACTAGTTTAATTAATGATGGTTATGCGTAATAATCTTTCTTTGATTATGTTGTAATGAACTCTTATCCATTTTTGTTGCTATTATAACTTGATGATGGAGTTTTCTTGACTATCAGTTCAATTATATGATATGCGTTTCCACTTGACTAGATTTAGTATTGTTGGTCTTGTTATATACATGCTTTTGACTTAATTAATATGTCTTATTTATTGGTATGGTCTTCTAGAATGTGCATAAGTCTTTTCAAAGTAAATTGCATACTTTAATGAATTGCCCCTTTGTAGCATGTTTTCATGATATGTGTGCATATGTTCTCATAGTTAGTACAAGTGGTGTGCAGAACCTCTCCCTTTCCCCCCAACATTTTAGGTTTTGGTCTTTGAAGGACTTTTGAAACGACTTTTAAGGAAGTGTTGGAATTCTCACTTATAGATGCATCTCTTATTACTTGTGATTGATTTAGTGAGACCTTTCTTGACATATTTTTCGTAATAGATTTGAGAGAAGCAAAGGCTCAAGAATTCATGAATTTAAGGCAGGGAAACATGACGGTCCAAGAGTATGGGCTAAATTTTAACCAACTCTACAAGTATGCTCCTAACATTGTTGCTTACTTTAGGGATGAGATAAATAAGTTCTTGTATGGAGTTTCGGATTTGGTTAAAATTGAGTGTAGAAATGCTATGATGCTGGGAGATATGAACATCTCTACGCTTATTATGCATGCTAAACAATTCGAGGTTTATAAGTGTATGTGAAAGGCCAAGGAGAATAAGAAGTCTAAGATTGGCAACTATGACTATCTTTATCAGAAATTGGGTGGTGGAAATTGCTTGCACAGTAAACAAAAATTTTCAACCCTAGACCCATTATCACCAAGTGTGCCATCCTCTAAGAATAGGTATGATCAGAAGGTTAGGGCACCAAGCTCTAAGTCTCAGGGAAGTATTTCAGGCACATACATTTACCGCACTTGACCTAACTGTAGTGAGAACTATCTAGGCAAGTGACTCGAAAGAAAGAAATGTTTCTTTGAATAGCGGTAAGTCCGGCCACATGTTGAGGGATTGTCCTTTTAGACAGGGTCAAGGAGGTGGTAATGGTAGAGCTCAGTCGACAACTTCAACAACACCAGCAAGTCACCCGACTCAGTAGGGTAACTCATTTGGTACATGTGGGTGTTAGCGCCAGAACATTTGTATGCTCTATAAGCTCTGAAGGATCAGGAAGTTTCAATAGATGTAGTTACTTTTAAGTTACGAGTCTTTAAACTTTATGTTTATGAATTGTTAGATCCAGGGTCTACTCTTTACTTTTTAACTCCTTACATAACAGTCCATTTCAGTGTTAGTGCAGAAAATCTTTCACAATATTTCTCAGTCTGTACTCCAGTTGGTGACCCAATTATAGCTAGATGAGTATACATAAATTGTATATAAGAGTCTATGAGAAAGTCACCTCAGCAGATCTTGCAGATTTAGAAATGGTAGAATTTTATGTCATTCTAGGCATGAATTTGTTACGTTTATGTATGCCTCAAACAATTGTAGAACTAGGATTATCCGTGTTTAGTTTCAATCTAAACCAATCTTAGAATGGAAGGTTAGTATCTTAGTGCCTATGGGTCAATTCATTTCTTACCTTAAGTCTAGATATATGATCTCTAAGGGTTATCTATATCATATAATTTAGGTTAAGGATTCTAGATCTGAAACCATAACTCTTGAGTCAATACCAATAGTCAGTGAATATCAAGAAATGATTCCAGAAGATCTTCCTAGATATCATCCTGAAAGGGAAATCGACTTAGGAATTGATCTCCTTCCAAATACCCAGCTTTTTTCTATTTCTTCATATAGAATGTCTCTAGTTGATCTCAAGGAGTTGAAAGAGTAGTTTAAAGACCTTCTAGAAAAGGTCTTTATCAAACCTTGTATTTTTCCATGGGGTGCACCTATGTTGTTCCTAAAAAAGAAAGATGGTTCTTTCAGAATGTTCATTGACTATAAATATTTGAACAAGGTCACAATCAAGAATAAGTATCGCATCCCTAGGATTAATGGCTTTTTTAACCAATTTAAGGGTGCTAGCAATTTCTCAAAGATAGACCTCATATCGGGTTATCATCAGCTTAGAGTCAGAGATAGTGACATTTTGAAGAAATCCTTCAGAACTTGGTATGATCATTTTGAATTTGTAGTTATCTTTTTTGGACTAACCAATGCTTTTGAAACTTTCATGGATTTTATGAACAGAATGTTCAGACAATACTTGAACTTTTTCATTATCGTGTTTTTTGATGATATCCTCATTTATTCTACTAATGACGAATAACATATGATTCATCTTAGAATTGTGCAACAGACTCTTAAGAATCTCTAGTTAATTACTTAGTTTAACAATGTGAGTTCTTGTTGCAATCTGTTGCTTTTCTTGATTACTTTTGTATCTAGCGAGGGGATCTAAGTGGATTTACAAAAGATAAAAGGAGTGAAAAAATGGCACCGACCTACATCTGCTATAGATATCAGAAGTTTCTTAGGTCTAGCAGGTTATTACAGAAGGTTCTTGAAAGGATTATCCATAGCCTAACCATTGACTAGGTTGACTCAGAAGATGGTCAAGTTTCAATGGTCAGATAATTATTAGTGTCACATATGGGGAGCACCGCTTAGACGTAATTGGTGGCGGCGGCCTCTTTGAGGACTAAGACTAGACTCTTAGCTTACATCATCACATTCATAGGTCAAAGATTCCAAAATATATAAAACTTTTTCATTACTTCTACCTTGAGTTTTACATAGACCTCTACCATACACATAATATAGTCATATCGAGTATAGATATACCCTTCGTATAGGAAGATTACATAGACTTATACTTTTATTGAACATATATATATATAAGATATAACACAATATCAAATAGATTTCTCATCTCATAACCATCTAACAAAAGAGTATAACAATTTTGGCCTAGATCATACATCAATGTAATAAGAGCCATATATAGGCTATACAATCTTTAGTACTCAAATGAAATTGGAAAAACATAGAAGTCTTAAAACTAAAAAAACATCATAAGCTTGATAGTGACATTGCCCTTGGAAAGTGAGGACCTACCCAACATGGATGAGTGAGAATTCCAACACTTCCTTAAAAGTCGTCTCAAAAGTCCTTCAAAGACCAAAACCTAAAATGTTGGGGGGAAAGGGAGAGGGTATGTACACCACTTGTACTAACTATGAGAAACGTCATGTTTCCCTGCCTTAAATTCATGAATTCTTGAGCATTTGCTTCTCTCAAATTTATTACGAAAAATATGTCAAGAAAGGTCTCACTAAATCAATCCCAAGTAATAAGAGATGCATCTATACCCTTTTTTTCCCACTAAGTATGCCAGATATGAGTAACATCTTTAATATGGAATGAGTCCAACTCAACCCTATCATTTCCAGTAACATGCGTCACCTGAAAGATCTTGTTTGATGTCATCCAAGAAGTTTTGGGGATTCTCACTAGTATGCGATCCTAAGAACTCAGGCGGATTCATTCTAACAAAAACATGGACCCTTGCTACTGCTTATCAACCATTGCCATTCGAAGGAGCTTGAACCCGATTATTCTTATTGGCCACACTCTAAGCCAACATCTGAAAGGCATTTCGAAACTCAGCATTGGAGAATTACTAATCTCGTACTAGAGGAGTTGCGTTTGAATTCATTGCAATCTTTTTCCAAGAGTTACCTCTATGAAGAGGCATGATCTGAAACGTAGAACTTCGAGTTAGAATTAAATTAGATCATACCTTACGCACGGTAAGAGTAACAAGAAAGTAAAATTTTCCCTTATAACACTTCATAGCCTCCCTCTCAATAGATGTGGTGCACTTCGCACCCATTCAAAGAACTCTACTTAGTGCAACTTTTTAGACATCCTAGAACTCTTAAACCTACTGCTATGATACCAAGTTTGTCATGCCCCGAGCTACCCATTAGACAGTGATATGGGACCTAGGACCACAAGTGATCCCAAGATAACCATGCTTGCCAGATCATGAGAATGTTAAAGATAACAAACTTAATGCGAAATATAAATCATAATTTAAAATGAAAAGATGGGGAATACCCATATTTGATTTTAAAATAAAGGAAATATTAACTGAATACTAAGCTTAAACTAACTATGTCTCAAAATAAGTCTCTAATTGACTAGAAATGTTGGGAGAGGCCCCAACTATGTCTTTAAAAAACAAAAAAATTAAAGGAACTCATAACTATTATCCTCAAAGAATGAGGACTCGCCACTAATTCTGATGAACTAGAGATGGAGAATCCATCTAAGCGTGATCTAGATTGTGTGAACTTGAATCTACCTCTGGAGAAGATGTAGCGCATATATGCATTTGTACCTGAAGGGTATTAAGCTTGTAGGATAGAGTAAAGTTGAATTAAAACACAACTAAACAAGCACAAAAGCAAGTATAATATTCTGAACACGGTATACTAAATTCTGAGCTAACAAGATGTAATGACAATACTAACTGATCTGTAAATATGGTCAATACAATAGAGTATGACTGAATTTGGTAATAAAACCACATGAGCTAAATCTGGAGTTTGATGTATACGCCCAATTGAGAGGACCCAATATACCCTGGTAGAATTACAAATGCATGCTGGCGTGATCACTAAATTGATACCCACAAAAGGGACTTAGAACATACTAGTCTAGTCGTTTTGGGAATATTTGGGTACACTAAACCCTAGTTCAACTCGGTATTATGCTACACCAACGAATTAAGTTATTAAGACATTATGACTCAATTTCTTTAAATACTGGATCACTCAAAACTAAACATGCAAACTGAGAATGCAACAACCGGCTGAGGTTTTTTAAAAATTTATCATTTAAAACCCCCACCCCTTCATTTCACCCCCATTCTTTCACTCTTTTTCCCATTTCCCTCCCTTTTCTACTTTCAAAGCTCTCTTACAACCGATCATTTTCCCCAAATTCTCCAAATTCCTCAAAATTCATCATCTACTAGTCAGAGCTGCTGTTGTGGGTGTCTACTTGATTACCAAGTACTTTTCCCTCTTGTTTTTCTCAAATTCTTAGGAATGTGTCTCCAATTTCTACTAATTTATATTGCATTTTTGTTTATCAATTAGTATTACCTAATTCTTCTTGATATGTTCATTTTTTTTATAAAATTCTGTCTGACCTAGGTTAAAAAATCCTCGAAATTGCCATGGTAAAACCCTAGAAATAGGTGCTTTAGCATTGCTAGTTTACAAGGTATTTGGGTTAGGAAAATGTAGGTTAAAACACTAACAATTCGATTTGGGTCATAGGGGATAAATTGGGCATCCCGTATTCTGTCACTAAGTTACAGAACAAGACCCCGATGACGGATCGTCGTACCCATGACAGACCGTTGTTGGGTCCGTTCCAATAGCCTTAACACCTCACTGTCCAATTTTCACCAAGGTCCACCAACGAATACATGCGACGGATCATCGTTCCGAGGATGGTCCATCCTGCACAACCGTTCTGGTTGTCAGAGACCCTATTCCTAAGGGTCTCTCACTTTTTTCTAAGTGTCCTCCAACGGACACATTCGACGGACCGTCATCCCTACGACGGTTCATCCTGCACAACCGGTCTGGTTGTCAGAGACCCTATTCCTAAGGGTCTCTCTCTATTTTTCTTAGTGTCCTCAAATGGACAACTACGACGGACTGTCATACCCACGACTGTCCGTCCTGCATGACCGTTATGATGGTTAGAGACCCCTTTCCTAAGGGTCTCCATATTTTTGTCAAGTGTCCTCTGACGGACACCTACGACGGACCGTCGTACCTCTGAAGGTCCGTCCTTCACATACCGTCATACTTCTCAGAAACTCTCCTTCATGGTTCTCCATATAAACAAAGTCTAAGTAAGACACGAGGGACCCCATGACTGTCCGTCTAACTCATGATGAGCCGTCACCTGGCCCGTTGTGTTTCACTATTACTATAGAAATGTCATTACATATTAATTTGTTATTTATTTTGTCTTGTTTTGTTTGTCGTGTTTACTCCTTCTAGTACTAATATTGATTCTTTACAGGTACTATCTATTATAGCACCAAAATAAGATCGAGTCTATGCACGCGGGCGATCGAAGTCTGTCGCCCCGTCGGCCTGCCTGGTCATTGTCTCTGGTGATGAGCATGACCCCGTGTACGTGCCCCTAGGAACTTCCACCCCATCCCGAGTTGCACGTGCTGCCAGAGCCACACCCAAAAAGGTGGCGTTCGACGTAGTCAGTGCCTCCCAGTCTGATCAGGAGCGCACATTGACCGGCACACCTTCTGGGTAAGCTACCAATGAAGAAGGAGCGTCTGGATCCTTAGTAGTTTCGTGGTTGGAGGAAGCCTCCGGATCTGCTGAGGTTCCCGCCCCTGCCCCCGCTGCAGAGTTTGCCTCGTCTGATGAGGCTGACAGTTCAAAATCCACACTCGGTTCACCAACTCGTGCTTTCACCCCGGTTACTGACCATCCCAACCGGTGGTGTGTCAACAGACAGTTTCAAGTCTATTCTGATGCAAAGTTCCTGAATGACAAAGGAAATATTACTCGTACACTTACATTGGAGCAGCAGATCCTTATGGGAAGTCTCTCGATGATGCCTCAGATCCACAATCTCTTTACGAGAGATCGATTGGAGTGGACAGCTCGTCCGTTAGGACGTTATAGTGAAGAGATGGTCCGAGAGTTCTACACATTCTACGTAGTGAAACTTCAATCAATGATTTATAGGTGGGATGCCCCCGCCAAACAGGACCCACTGGAGCAGGTCCGAGTACGTAACGTTTAGGTTTATATCACCCTTCCTGCCATCCACCGATTTCTATTCAGTGAGAATGTTGATGCTAATCGGACCCCTCTCACTGTCGAGTTTTACTACCGATGGCAGATTGTTAAAGATGGACAATTCATGCATGATCCATCTCTGAGAGATACCACCAAGAGGTGGATGACCCTGCACTTATCCGTTGATGGAGAGGGTGCTGACTGGGTGACCAAGCCGAAGGGGGCCATCAAGAAGGCCAACCTGACTTTCACGGCGAAGTTTTTGTGGTTGAATGTCCGCCACTGCCTTTCCCCCACTGCCGTTGATAATATCGTCACATGGGATCGAGCAGTACTGATGGCGGCGATGATAGCCGGGTTAAAGGTGGATTTTGCGTGGCTTCTACAGGCGGTCATACATGAGAGGGCTTTTAAGGTTAAAACTACTTACCCTTTCCAAATGCATGATATTTTCTATATGAAGGTCCGGAGGTGAACCTATATGGCACGTTGATTAGCTCAAGACTTCTCTAGGCACTGTTGATATTGGCCTCATCAGGGATGAGGCCAATGAGTTTGCTCCACGCAGAGGGCCCCCTCAAGAGTTGCCTCCACTTGTTGACAATCTGGCTGATACGGTAGCATAGGACCGCACGGCTACGCAGGCGGCTTCCACTGACACTACCTCGGTCCAGTCTATCCCGAGTAGTAGCACTGCCCCGAGCTCCTCTCGCTCAGCCCCTTTATCCGCTCTGGTCTCGCTTGCTAGGGTCCAGAAAAGAGAGGCGTAAATGGCTACACTGCTGCATCATATCTAGACTTGGATGCAGAGGTCTATTTCCGAGGCAGAAGAGCGCTTGGAGCGGAGATTGGTCCAGCACACAGAGCGGAAGATCGCTGAGGTTCATCAGCGCTTGGATGCTTTAGAGTTGCGTGTGCTAGCCCGTCCAGCCCCTCCGGTGGATATGTCAACCCTTCAGGCTGCGATCGACAGTCTTCATGCCGATATTTATGTGATCTTGGAGGCTAGGGTGCCTGAGTCTGAGGCCCCTTTTGCAGAGCCTGTTGAAGACACATTGATGGCGACCCTATTCGCCACTTCAGAGATTTCACCACCTCTCCATGGAGAGTATGCCAAGAGGCATAGGGGTCGAGAGGAGGCTGAAGCTCGAGCATGTAAGAAGGAGCGCCATGAGATGGAGGCTGCGAGGAGAGCCTCGCTTGCAGAGGAGGAGGCACGTCAGATGAGAGAACGAAAGTTAGCTGCTGGAGCGTCTAGCTCCAGAACTGTGGAGATAGCGGGAGGCACTGCTGATAGTGCTGTTGATGCTAAGGACACCACTGAGGGTGTCCAGATTATAGAGGTGGGGTAAATGGAAAGTAAGTGCTAGGGTGAAGTCTGAGTAGCCCAATTCACTATCCTCTTTTGGGGTTTTCTTGCCTATATTCTTTTTCGCTAATAGACTGATTACTTTTTCAGTTGAACCGGCATGTCTATATCTTGTGTACATAGTTTCATTCTGGAGCATGATGGCTAAAATCATATCCTAATAATATGGAAAATAATGCATAACTAGGCATAGTAATTGATAAATGTGTGGCTCTAAGTATGACATAGAAGTACACTACTGCATGACCCTAAGTCTAAAATTCGAACTAGGTGTCTGATAATTTAGTAAAAGCATGAAATGTAAAGTGAGTGAGTAAGATTTGAATAGTCCACTATTTGTACTGAGGTAAAACTTGCCTGGTTAGTCCTGATAAAAGTAAGTTGTAATAGACAATTAGGAAAGGATCATATGCCCTTATTCAATATAGCCCATTTTTAGCCTAAATAAAAGAAAACCAAATGAAATTTATCCTTCTTTGATCCAAATGAGTTGAGCTTAATTTAGACCTTTATTTTTCACCCCAATTGATCTTTTCTATGAATAATGTATTGTCCCTGGTCCCTCTTTGGACATGTGCACCTCAACTATTATGAGGAATGCTTTGGAATGTGGGGTTTAAAGAACAAAAGTAAAGTGACTCAAGAATTAGTTGAAAGAAAAGTAAAAAAATATATATAAAAAAATTAAGAGAAATACAAGCAAGAAAAGAAGATAGTCACTTACACAAATGAAGAAAAAAGGGAAAATAGCAAGGTGAAAGAATATGGTAAACTGGGCAAAATAAAATGATAGAAAATGGTATGTTTAGCCGATATGTCAAGTAGGTCAAAAATTCACTAAAGTATACCTAAATATACCCTACCTGACCCTGAGCCTATGTTACAAGCTAAGAAAGTCCTATTGTGATCCTAAGGGTTGTATAGCGATCTTAAAGCAGTGAAAATAAGGGCAAGCTTATGCAAATAGGTATGAATGAGTGTGAATTTGTTATGAGAATGAGTGTTGAAAAGTAATCGTTATACTCAAACTTAAATCATTGTGTGAAAAATGAGGATTTTGTTTTGAAGTGAGGACACTAGTTGCAGTACCGGAAATATTAGCACCTCGGTGAGAAATTGAAGAGGATAGGTGTTAATGCATGGTGAGTCTGTGTCATTGTCTGATTCCACATAATTTAAGCCTAATAGTGATATCATGCATAAATATGATGAGATTAATCGGGATTGATTGTCAATTGATTGCAAAGGATAAAACATTGATACTATTGTACAAAGATTTTATATAGAGTCATAGTGCGTCGCTTGAGGACAAACACCGAATTTAAGTTGAGGGTGTTGATATACCGTGGTTTCACGATATTATAATACTTTTTCCTTACGTTTAGTGTGTCCAAAAGCCTTTTTGTGCTAATTTTTCTTTATGTTTCTCCTTATTTGCAGGAAATCAATCCAAAGATAAATGCTGAGGTTTTTGAGCGAAGAAATGCAGAAGAGACCACCTACGGATCTTGTGACGATCTGTCATGCTTGTGACGGTCCGTAGGTGGCAACGTAATGCAGCTGCTGAAGAAAGATGAGGAAGTCTAACCAAGTGTGGGGTTACGGAAAGCGTGACGGACCGTCGTATCCATGACGGTCCGTCCTGCAGGTTCATCATGAAGTTCAGAGAAGTAGACCCAGTACCCATATTCCTAGAGTTCAAGTGTTTTGGAACGGAGACCCTCGACGGAAAGTTGTGCCTGTGACGATCCGTCATACCTGCCGTGGAGGGTAATGAAGAGAGCAGCAGAATAAATTGTAAAAGTATGGGGTGACGGAGTCTGTGACAGTCCATCGTGACCACGACCATCCATTGTGAGGTCCGTTGACCCAGCCGCATTTTGACAGATTTCCTGCAAATAGAGTCCTTATGTAATTAGGTTTTTATTTTTTTATAAATAGTTCGAAAAACCTCGTTTTTGATGTTAGACTTTGGATTATTAGGTTAGGCCCTTGATTGTTGTTAGACTCTTGATTATTTTTAAGACCTTTTGTGACATTCTTGATTATTTTGAGATTCTTGTAATTGATTGTTGGTGATTTTTTTTGATTAATCAAGCGAACTTTCGGATTTTACTCTATCTCATTGAAGTAAGTACATGAATTCTTATACCATATACTTGAATATTGTGATTATGACTATGGGTAACTAAACTCCATAACAAGGGTTGTGGGAACCATAGGCAAATAATTTTGCAATACCTAACTAAAATAACAATTCTAGAATAGTGTCTTGCATGTATTGATAATTCATTCGCTTAGAAGTCTTTTGAACGGATGGCCAACGTTAGAACTCGCCTTAATGCTACTTGCCGGACCAAGGAGGTAGATAATAGGAAAAGAATTATCAACATAGATTTAATGTATACTATCTAATAGGCTAGTATTGATTGGTAAGAGGTAATAACTTAGTCAAATATCGAATACGATGCTTAATATGAGGTAAAGATAAGGGTTAGTATATGCAACACACGTAGCCGGACCAAGGTGCGGAGTGGAATTTTCTAGATGCCGGACCAAGGATTTAGAATACGTAACTTATCACTTTGCATGCAAGATTCTAGGAAAAATTGTTATAGTTAGAATTATCAAGTTATGAACCTGTAGGGAACACGTAAACCCTAGTTACTTTGATTAATTGATTAAACTCCAACATTTGAAGTTGTTAGTTGTATTATTTAATTCCTCTAGTTATTTTCATTTATTTAGAAATAGAAACCCCCCTTTTATCATTTTTGCTTTCCAAGGAAGTAATTGTCTGAAAAATAGTAATAATAGATTGATTTTAAGTCTAAACTATTTTCCTCGTGGGAACGATCCCAACCTCATTAGTTGGGTTATTTACTTAACACGACCGCTTTACTTCTTATTTTAGAAGTAAGTTTGAGCGTATCAATATATATATATATATATATATATATATATATATATATATATGCTTATGATTGTACATGATAGGTATATTGCGATCTTGTGAATTGATGATATCATATGATTTGTTTCACGTATGAATATGTGTTGGGTCTCTAATTCTAAAGTATACTTATATGTACTCTTAAATGTCATGCTATGTGAAGTAGGATGTTGGTCATAATTGTTTTTGGGTTTACTTGATTGAGTAAAGTTATGAGGCTTACTTTGGTCATTGCACTAGTTGACTTAATGATGGTTATGCGTAATAATCTTGCTTTGGTTATGTTGTAATGAACTCTTATCCATGTTTGTTGCTATTATAACTTGATGATGGATTTGGCTTGACAATAAGTTCAATTATGTGATATGCATTTCGACTTGACTAGACTTAGTATTGTTGGTCTTGTGATATACATGCTTTTGACATAATGAATATGTCTTATTAATAGGTATGATCTATAGAATGTGCATAAGGCTTTTCAAAGTAAAATGCATACTTTAATAAGTTGCCCCTTTGTAGCATGTTTTCATGATATCTATAGCAGATGTAGGTCAGGGCCATTTTTTCACTGCTTTTATCTTTTGTAAATCCACTTAGATCCCCTCGCTAGATACAAAAGTAATCAAGAAAAGCAACGGATTGCAACATGAACTCACATTTGTTAAAATTAGTAATTAACTAGTGATTCTTAAGAGTCTGTTGTACAATTTTAAGATAAATCATATGTTATTCGTCATTACTAGAGTAAATGAGGATATCATAAAAAAAAACGATAACAAAAAAGTTCAAGTACTGTTTGAACATTCTGTTCATCAAATCCATGAAAGTATCAGAGCATTGGTTAGTCCAAACAACATAACTACAACTTCATAATGATCATATCAAGTTCTGAAGGATGTCTTCACAATGTCACTATCTCTAACTCTAAGCTGATGATAACCCGATATGAGGTCTATCTTTGAGAAATTGCTAGCACCCTTAAATTGGTTAAAAAATCAATTCATCCTAGGGATGCGATACTTATTCTTGATTGTGACCTTGTTCAACTATTTACTGTCAATGCACATTCTGAGAGAACCATCTTTTGTCTTTAGGAACAACACCAGTGCACCCCATGGAAAAATATAAGGTTTGATAAAGACCTTTTCTAGAAGGTCTTTAAACTACTCTTTCAACTCCTTAAGATCAACTAGAGACATTCTATATGGAGCAATAGAAATAAGTTGGGTATTTGGAAGGAGATCAATTCCTAAGTTTATTTCCCTTACAGGATGACATCTAGGAAGATCTTCTAGAAACACTTCTTGATATTCACTGACTATTGGTATTGACTCAAGAATTTTGGTTTCAGATCTAGAATCCTTAACCTGAATTATATGGTACAGATAACCCTTAGAGATCATATTTCTAGACTTAAGTTAAGAAATGAATTGACCATAGGTACTAAGATACTAACCTTCCATTCTAAGATTGGTTTAGATTGAAACTAAATACGAATAATCCTAGTTCTACAATTGACTGAGGCATACATGAATGTAACAAATCCATGCCTAGAATGATATAAAATTCTACCATTTCTAACTCTGCAAGATCTGCTGAGGTGACTTTCTGATAGACTCTGATAGACAATTGATGAATACCCGTCTAGCTATAACTGGGTCACCAACTAGAGTAGAGACTGAGAAAGATTGTGAGAGAGTTTCTGGACTAACACTGAAATGGACTATTATGTAAAGAGTTAAAAAGTAAAGAGTAGACCCTGGATCTAACAATGCATAAACATAAAGGTCAAAGACTAGTAACGTACAAGTAACTACATCTATTGAAACTTCCTGATCCTTCAGAGCTTATAGAGCATACAACATGTTCTCGCGCTAACACCCACCTGTACCAAATGAGTTACCCTGTTTATTCGGGTGAATTGCTGGTGTTGTCGAAGTTGTCGACTGAGTTCTACCCTTACCACCTCCTTGACCCTATCTAAAAGGACAATCCCTCAACATGTGATCAGACTTACCGCAATTCAAAGAAACATTTCTTTCTTTCAAGGAACTTGCCTAGATAGTATTCACTACAGTTAGGTCAAGTGCGGTAAGTGTTGGTGGCTGAAATACTTCCCAGAGACTTAGAGCTTGGTGACCTAACCTTCTGATCATACCTATTCTTAGAGGATGGCACACTAGGTGATAATGGGTCTAGGGTTGAAAATTTATGTTTGCTGTGCAAGCAATTTCCACCACCCAATTTCTGATGAGGATAGTCATAGTTGCCAATCATAGACTTCTTATTCTCCTTGGCCTTTCACATAAACTTATAAACCTCGAATTGTTGAGCATGTAATAAGCTTAGAGATGTTCATATCTCCCAGTAACATAGCATTTCTAAACTCAATTTTAACCAACTCTGAAACTCCATACAAGAACTTATTCATCTTAGCTCTGAAGTAAGCAACCATGTTAGGAGCATACTTGTAGAGTTGACTAAAATTTAGCCCATACTCTTGGACCGTCATGTTTCCCTGCCTTAAAATCATGAATTCTTGAGCCTTTGCTTATAAAATCTATTAGGAAAAATATGTCAAGAAAGGTCTCACTAAATTAATCCCAAGTAATAAGAGATGCATATATACCCTTTCTTTTTCCACTAAGTATGCCAGATATGAGAAACATCTTTAATATGGTATGAGTCCAACTCAACCCTATCATTTCCAGTAACATGCGTCACCTGAAAGAGCTTCTTTATCTCATCCAAGAAGTTTAGGGGATCCTCACTAGTTTGTGATCCTAAGAACTCAGGAGGATTCATCCTAACAAAAACACGGACCCTTGCTGCTGCTTATCAACCATTGCCATTCGAAAGAGCTTGAACCCGATTATTCTTATTTGCCACACTCTAAGCCAACATCTGAATGGCATTCCGAAACTCAGCATTGGAGAATTCCTAATCTCGTACTAGAGGAGTTGCGTTTGAATTCATTGCATTCTTATTCTTGGAGTTACCTCTACGAGGAGGCATGATCTGAAACATAGAACTTCGAGTTAGAATTAAATTAGATCATACCTTATGCACGGTAAGCGTAACAAGAAAGTAAAATTTTCCCTTCTAACACCTCATAGCCTCCCTCTCAATAGATGTGGTGCACTTCGCACCCATTCAAAGAACTCTACTTAGTGCAACTTTTTAGACATCCTAGAACTCTTAAACCTAGTGCTATGATACCAAGTTTTTCATTCCCCGAGCTACCCATTAGACAGGGATATGGGACCTAGGGCCATAAGTGATCCCAAGATAACCATGCTTGCAAGATCATGAGGATTCTAAAGATAAAAAACTTAATGTGGAATCTAAATCATTATTTAAAATGAAAAGATGGGGAATACCCATATTTGATTTTAAAATAAAGGAAATATTAACTGAATACTAAGATTAAGATAACTATGTCTCAAAATAAGTCTCTAACTAACTAGAAATGTTGGGAAAGGCCCCAGCTAAGTCTATGAAAAAAAAAGGATCTCATAATTATTATCCTCAAAGAATGAGGACTCACCACTTATTCTGATGAACTGGAGATGGTGAATCTATCTAAGCGTGATCTAGATTGTGAGAACTTTAATCTACCTCTGGAGAAGATGTACCGCGTATATGAATCAATACCTGAAGGGTATTAAGCTTGTAGGATAGAGTAAAGTAGAATTAAAAAATAACTAAACAAGAACAAAACCAAGTAAAATATTCTAAACACGGTATACTAAATTCTGAGATAACTAGATGTAATGACCAAATTTATAACATGTTGAGACTAAATACTAACTGATCTGTAAATATGGTCAGTACAATAGAGTATGACTAAATTTGGGAGTTATTAACAACCAATAATAAAACCACATGAGATAAATGTGGAGTTTGATGTATACGCCCAATTGAGAGGACCCAATATACCCTGCTAGAAGTACGAATTCATGCTGGTGTGATCACTAAATTGATACCCACAGAGGGGGACTTAGAACATACTTGGCTAGTAGTTTTGGGAATATTTGGGTACGCTAAACTCTAGTTCAACTCGGTATTATGATACTCCAACGAATTTAGTTATTAAAACATTATGACTCAATTTCTTTAAATACTAGGTCACTCAAAACTGAACATGCAAACTGAGAATGCATTAATTTATCTGATAATTATGCATTAATAACTGAGGCATGCATATCTAAAATAACTGAAATATATGACCTAACATGTGTAAATCAAGAACTAAGGAAATACATAGCTAGCGTTCTGAAAATCATGTGATTAACTGAATAATAACTTTACAATCTTATATGGAACATATATTCAACTAAAATTTTATGATCTGCTGTAATTCTAGAAAACCTATGTTTAATCATGATAAGTGAATCAAGAAATTACTGAAAACTAGGGATCTAATAGGTGAAAAGAACCCACTGCTGAAATTCCAACACCTAGTGATTAAATCAACAGGGAAATATTTAGATTTCTAGGTTGGATTTGATGGAACCTTGTTGCATTGTTGAACTAGGGTTCTTGATCTTTTCTCCTTTCTTGCTTCTAATCTTCTAAATTTTTATTTACAATTTTTACTTAAGTAAGTTCTTCTTATGTTCATAGGCTTAAACTGACTAAAATGTAATGATTTAAGGCTCAAACGGCGTATCTTATAGGTTAGATGAACTAGGAAAATACCAAAAGAGCATTTGAAGTTTCACTATCAAACCAAAAGAGTACCTGGACTGATGGTCCTTCGTTCAATCGATGGTCCGTCGTTTGGGTCAATAGTTTGGGTTTGCTCCACATACCTTTACTAAAACGAGCATAATTGTTTACTCAGTGGTTGGATTTTAGCATACTCGGTGGCTATGGAAAGATAATTCAATTTTTATTATTTCATAGGTTATGGAACACCTAATTCATTTTTTGATAAGAGTTATGACCATTTGAAGTTGACCCAACATCATTCCCCCCTAACTGACCGGTTACATTCACTTACAATCAGACCTACGGACCGTAGATCAAATGATGGTCCGTGTTGGTCTTCTGTAAGTCATGTAAGAGGTTGGGTAACTTGAGTATCAATCCACGGACAGAGAAGATGGACTGTAGTCTAACTTACAGATTGTAGATATATTTATGGATCGACACTTAGTCGATGGGCTGAGTTTTTGGGAGAGTTTCAGTGCCAAACAATAGATGCATAATACAAGCGGTTAATCAAACTACAGTCTGTCGATAGTGACCGTCAATTCCACTTGCAAATTTCACAGAAGCTGATTTTTGGTCTGTTTTGAATACGGGGTGTTACAAAGATCATGAAATCTGGTGTCATATAACCCCACACTGTAAATATGTGGTCTAATACCAAAGGTAAGACCATAAAATTTAGCTTAATTTGATCCATTATCAAGACATATGAGGTCACATAGTTAAGAAATACACAAGACGTTCAATGAAATTCGACCTAACATATTGATAACTTCCATCATAGCCTATCTTTTCAGTGCTTAACCTACATTCCTATATAGTAATTTTATTAGCTAACATTATCGCACGTGAGAGGGCCACTGACATTAGGCATATCGACCCAAGGCATATTACAAGGATAGTTTATTGACAATACTAGAAAAGTCCACCACCATTAGGTCTACCGTTTAAAGGTTCATCATTAGGTATAAAAAGGGTAACAAACATTTTCTCTACCATTTCAAGGTTAAACATCACATTATATCCTAATTCATCATGAAGAGATACAAACAATAGGTCTACCAGTTCAAGATATAAGCTGGAATACCTTATAATTCAATCATTCATCATTCATGAAAGACTAGTAACTTTAGGACTACTAATTAAAGACATTAAGACATCAGTCAAGATACATATATTATACAAGAATTGGATGTATAAGCCTACCAATTAAATATATCAAATATCTAGTAGATGACACTTTATTCACCATCATCATCATTCATTACTGTCAAATTGAGAAATATTCTTTCAACAATCACACAAATACCATCAAGAAATGCGCCTTAACTTCTTTGAATTCACATTCACATACTTAGTAAGTGTCACATACGGGGAGCACCCCCTAGAAGTATCATGGAGTACTTGACCACTCGGAGGTGTTATACAAGCCCATATATCATTCATCGCATTGTCATAGGTAAATTAAGCGAAAAATTTAAAACTTTATTAGCACATCATACATATTTAAAGACTCTAGTATCTTTATGCCATCCTAGAGTCAACATTATTAGAGTAATTTTTGGACACGTCCCTGATAACATAATACATAAGTACAATGATAAAAGATGTTACAGTAAAGAATTGCCTTAAGAATACTTGGACTTAAGGATTCCTTTACTTGAGCTTGTGAATCATCTATCAACCTCTTCACCATTTATGACCTCCTTTAAGAATCCATAACCTATACTTTGTGTTTAAAGTAGAGAATAATGTAGTTAGTAAAAGAATGCACTAAGTATGGAAACCACACAAAAACATGCATTTAAAAGGAACATTTTCTTGAAATCATACTTCATGCCTTTTTGAGTAAATATTCATAAAAACCATTATACAATAGAATTTATATCATTCACATACTTCATACAGACATATTCAAAGTCCAAACATCATATAAAACCACATATAGAATTTAAGCCATAATTGAGGTCATTTTACAATGAGCGACTTTCACTTTACAGTGAACTACTTTCCTTTTACTGTTAAGTTCTTATTTTGACTCATTAACCTCCCATGTAACCCTCTACTGATACTTGGTTCAATGAATCACCTTAATGTTACAAAGAAAACCATACCTTCAACTTACATAAGGCAACAGATACCATCATAGAAGTATAGCACATTGCAAGACACATTCAAGTCAAGACCATAAGGCATTACAGTAAAAACTTAGTCATTATGCACATATACTTATTTTACTTCACATATAACCTTACGAGACCACAAGCCTTAACATCCAATTCATACATCAACAAGTAGATGATGATAACTTCATTCATGTCAACAACCTTCAACATATAGTCATTAACACAAACATAGTGCATATAAGAATAAGACCACATCTTATAGACTCATACAATACACATCTTCATAACAAGAAGACAAATACTGACATGTCATGCATAAAGACATAACTATAATCAATAACCTTAGATAACCTTCTATAACTCTCTAAGTAGCCACTTGTGCAACGTATAGGTGGGTTCATTATTTCCACCTATCCTAAGTAACCTCCCTTAGTTCGTCCTAGTTAGGGTTTTAATGATTTACTTCCATTGTCCATTTTACTGAAGGGAAACTATAGCCTTAACCGACACTAAGACAATGGGTGTTAACATGGAATTTCTTGTTGTAGAGACTTACACCAATGGAAGGTGTTCTTAAGTACCCAAGATAGAACATTAAAACATGCAAGCATACTAAGTGAATTCACTTGCTAGAATTTATGTGGAAAGCATAGTTTATGGAACTAAAAGATATACATAACCCTCTGCATGCTCATTTGCATTGGAGCCTTATGACATGAGAAAACATGGATGAACCTTCTTCAAACGGAAGCCACCACCTCTTGTGGAACCATATGTGAATATTTGTCCAAGGGAAATAAAACCTTATGGGAACCCAACGGTGAATCTTCCTCCAAGGGAAGTCAATACTCTATGAGAAACCAATGGTGAATCTTCCTCCAAGGGAAGTCAACACCTCTGATTGTCAAGTTCAATCGGTGCTAAGCTAAGTTCCCTTTAATGAAAAGCCTTTATTACTTTACTTCATAAAACAGAGGCTTAGGATATTGATTCTTTATATTCTTATATCATATCAAAGCATCTATCTAGTTTTAGGGTACACATGAGCACACCTTTCAAGGCCCCTCTATTGACTAGAGCTTCATACATGTGTGTGTGTGTACTTGTATGTGAGCAAGCCTTTCACATAACACATAAATGTCACACATGTTCATATATTAATCCACAAGTCCAGAGGCATAACAATATGAGCAATCATTTTATATAAACATACCAAGACAATATGCACATTCATATTTCATCATATGATATACTTAACATCATAACCTGTAAGTCATATTCATAACATGTTCAAACATCAATCTTATGCATGTACTTGGAAGACCAACCTAGGAACTATCCTATAAAGGAACACATGTGTAATCCATAGAAAAGGTCCCATACCCTTGGCCATACTAGTACACCTATCAAGTCATCCTAGTGAATGATATATCACACAACATCATAAAACTGTTTGCATACCATAAGACTTATTTATTCAAGACTTACAATATTCTTACAGTAGCTTTAGTGTTCATGCACCTATTTTAGCTTTACATCATATATAGCATTATAGGACCTCATCATAGGCAGGAAGTAACATACACTTAACATAACCATTTGTATGCTTATGAAATTATCATCACAACCTAGATCATACTTAGAGTAAGAAACTAGGCTTACGCTTCACGTAGGGTACTTCATCACCAACACACATTCATAGTATAATTGCCTTCAATTCCATGTTCACATCACATATATATATAAAATAAGGTAAACACCGCCACCATAAGTGGACCATACCACACAATGCCATACAAAGCTTCATAAACAATAGAGAAGTAGAGAAGTAGAGCAAATCATAACAATCCTTTAGCCTTTGGTCATCATTGACCATTACTATTATTTCATCAACAATTCAACTATAAGGAAGTACATAAAGTACAATACTCATATATTAGTTCATGAATAGGTTATGACGTACCGTCGTTTCATGGTACTTTAAATGTTTTTTTCTTTAAGATTGGTGTGTGTCTACAACCTTTTTTGTAGTAATTCTAATATATTTTATCATTGTTATGTAGGAAAGTTATCCAAAACGAAAATGCAGAAGGTTGTGAAGACAATGTAGAAATGAACCACAAAGCCATTGACAACCCGTCGTCCCATCGACGGACCGTAGGTGGTGACCATCGATTGAAGGTTAAGGCATCTGGAAGCAACTCGGGGAATTCAGACTGAGTGTGGGGATACGGAGGGATAAGAAAATTTAATATGGTATCAAATTTACTTCTAAAGAAGAAATATAAGCGGTCGTATCAAGTAAAGAACCCAATTATGAGGTTCGGGTCGATCCCACAAGGAAAATGATTTAGACTTAACTTTAACCTATTATTACTTATATTTAGTCAAGTCCTTTCTGAAAAACAAGTAACAAAGAGGGAGCTTTTAAGCAATAAATGTAATTATCTATTTGTAAATAAGCCAGTGAGAGGTTTAATGTAATTAGCTATTTCTAAATAAACAAGTTACATGTTTAAAGATTTGATTTTTATCATGTAATGAGAGTAACTAGGGATTAAGTGTTCCCCACAAGTTCATAATGCTGTAATTCTAGCTTTAACAATTCTTTCGTAGTATCTTGCATGAAAAGTGGTAAGTTATGTATCCCTAATTCTTTTGTGCGGCAACTAGGAAATTTTACTCTGCACCTTGGTCTGGCTACGCGTGTATGCTTTACTAAACCTTACCTTTACCTCATATGAAGCATCATAATTGATGTTTGTCTTAGTTGTTACTTCGCACCAATCGATACTAGCCTATTAGATAGTGTATACCAAATCTACGTTGATATTTTTTCTCATTATCAATCTCCTTGGTCCGGCAAGTAGCAACAAGGCGAGTTGTAACACGTGCACTTGTTAAAAAGACTTCTAAATGAAAGAATTATCAATACATGCAAGACACTATTCTAGAATTGTAATTTTAGCTAGTTTTTACCTTGTTAATTACCCATGAATCCCACAACCCTAGCTATGGATTTAGTTACCCATATAAATAATCAAACAATTCATATTAGTTTGATAAAAATTCATGTACTTACTTTTATGAGATTGAAGAAAATCCATAAAATTACTTGAATTAATCAATAAGCTTGCAATAAACGACTTTCGGAAAATAAAATAACTTCCAAAAATCACAAGTTCACAACAAGAACAATAAAATCTGAAAAATACTCAAGAGTCTAACCCCAAAAATGAGGTTTTTACAAGTATTTACAATAATAGAGTCCTAACAAAAAAGCAAAATCTATTTAAGAAAAATCTACCGAAAAACGTGTTTGAGTCGACGACTGGAGGGACGGACCGTCGAGGTCATAACGGACCTTCGAGGCCCTCTGTCGTTTCATACTTAACTTCTTTTTCTACTACTTCTTCACCAACTTTATGTTACCATCTACGGACATGGATGATGGTCCATTGCGTGAACAACGGTCCATCGATCGCTTTCGTTCCTCCATACTTAATTTTTTTTGAAGATGGGTACTGGGCTACTTTCTGTTAACATTGACGGATGTGCAGGATGGTCCGTCGTGGATATGAGGGTATAGCAATATCCTCCATAGCCCCACACTTTGTCAGAATTCCCCATTTCTCTTTATCAGCCTTTTTCTTCGTACGACGGTGGCTTCCTACGGACCGTTGAGGTCACGATGGACCGTCGATGGCTCCATAAGCCATCACTTTTGCAATTTTCAGCACAATTCTCCCATGTTCTACTTCTGGACAGATTTCCCGCAAAGAAAAATAAAAGTACATTAAAACCAATACCAAAAGACCTTAGACACACACTAAACATAAGGAAAAAGCATTGAAAGTGTCGTGAAACCACGGTACATCAATGGTTTGTCGACTAATTGACAGACCATCCCGGAAAATTATCGATGTGATCAGAGACTGTCCCAGTACCCGAAGTTGAAGAAAATATAAGTATGGAATGACGATAAGCATCGACAGACCATGTTCTTGGTCTGTCGATTGGATCAGAGAAGATGCAACAGGCTTTGAAAAGATGCTAAGTATGGACCGACGGAGCCAGTCGATGATTCGTTGTTTGACTGATGGACCATCTATGGGGGTCGTCGATTTAAGCCGCCTTTTGGACAAACATTCCTTATTTTGAACTCTTTTTAATTTAGGACATCTTTTTCTTATAAATAGGGTGAAAACCTAGTTTTGGGGGTTGGATTCTTTTACTAATTTCATACTTTTGTTCTTGGAGATTAATTTTTGAAATTAATTTAAATTTCCAAACTTAGTGTTCAAGATAATTGTGTGAATTCAAGTTGAATTTCTGGATTTTCTTCGAATTTGTCAATGTAAGTTCATGATTTATTATTTATCAATTATGAAATTTCTTATAAATATAGGTAACTAAATCTACAACTAGGATTGTGGGAACCATGGGTAAGTAACAAAAATAACCCTAGCTAATTAAAAATTCTCAAATAGGCTAGTGCATGCATCAATAATTCTTTCGTCTAGAATTCTTTTTAACGAGTGAACACGTTAGAACTCGTCTTATTGCTACTTGCCGGACTATGTGGATAGTTAATACGTATAGAATTATCGACATCAATTTAGTGGATACTATCTAATAGGCTAGTTTTGATTGGTGGGAAGTAATAACTAAGCCAAACATCGAATATGATGCTTAATATTAAGAAAATGTAAGGGTTAGTAACTTAGATAGACGTAGCCGGACCAAGGTACGGGGTGAAGTTCTCTAAATTTCTGACCAAGGATTTAGAGAAACATAACTTATTACTTTGCATGCAAAACACTAGGAAAGAATTGGTATAGCTAGGATTATGACGTTATGAACCTATGGGGAACACTTACACCCTTGTTTCTCTCACAACTTGATAAAAATCAATAACTCACTCTTATTACTTGTTTGAGTTCACAAAATTGCAATTGTTCTACGAAACCCCCCCCCCCCTTTTTTTTTTAAATTACTAGTTTTTGGACAGAACTTGATTAAATAGAGGTAATTGTACATTAAATTTATGTCTAAATCATTTACCTTGTGGGATCGATCCCAACGTAATAGTTGGGTTCTTTACTTGATACTACCGCTTATACTTCTTTAAGAAAGTGTAATTTGAGTGTATCAATATTTGGCACTGTTGCCAAAGAAAGTGAATTTTAGATTAACTTCAATAACATTATGAATTTTAGTCAATAATTTCCTATTTTTACTTTTTTTACTTTTTTGTGTCTTTCAGGTCTGGCTCTATTGTATACCAAGTAGACGGAGTCGAGGAGAACCAATATATATACTCGATCCACAACTGAATCGTACACTCCGAAAAATGAATAATCCACAGAACCCCGTTAATCTAGGTGATGGAATCAACCGTTAGCTTCCTCCACCGTTTGATCCTCATAACCAAATGATTTTGGAAAACACGAGGGATGATGCTTTGAGGAGGCATCCTCCCGCTATACGCCCTCAAGAGTTCTATAGGGGCAACGTTAACATCACCGATTCTGATGGGCCTCTTATCCTACCTCCTCTACCATAGGGTCATACATTCGTGGTAACTAGTAACTTGATACTGATTCTCACCGCCTGAGGTTTGTTTTTGGGGCTACCATCTGAGGATCCACATGCTCACATCGCCAAACCGAGGTCGGTGTGTAAGAGTTTTGTATGGAGGCCAGACTTGGACAAGGACGTCATTGGGTTAGAGTGTTCCCTCTCTCACTGATGAAAGAGGCCGCAATTTGGTTCACTGAGTTGCCCTACAATTTGTTCTATACTTGGGAGAAGTTGAGGGATGTGTTCTTAGCACGGTATTATCCGATCTCTAAAAAGATCAACCATAAAGATATAGTAAATAACTTTGTGACATTGCCTGGGGAGTAGGGTAGTAGATCTTGAGATAGGTTCACCTCATTTGTAAGAAGTGTCCCAAACAACCGCATTGATGATGAGTCCTTGAAAGAGTAATTCTATCGCGGGTAAAATGAAAAAAATAAGGCAGTACTTGATACTATTCCAGGTGGTTCTTATGATGAGTGAACATATGCACAGATCGCTAAGAAGTTGTAAAAACTCTCTCGCAACAATAAGGCTTGAAGCATTATGAATTTAGGCACTAGGATAAACACCTTTGCAGTTCAAGATACACACAGCCAGGACTCAAATTAGATTCGTGAAGAGATGGATCAAATGAGAAGCGAGCTCGGGTTTGTATTGAAACATATCGCTGAAGGAGCAGAGAAAGTAAATGCGGTGAAATATTTTACCAAACCACCCTCACCACCATATCACTACTACTATGAAGAGGATTCTTATGTAGTAAATGAGCAGACGGGGGGTTACCAACCAAACTCCCAAACCTCCGATCAGGAAAATTCGCACCACGGTCAAGGAAATAAAGGTCGGAAGTATGGGAATTACAATAGAAAAGGGCCATTATGTTTGAGATGGAAACTACAACCACGACAACAGCTTCAACTGGGGTAACTATGGTAAGAGAAACAATCGAAGTGTGCCCTATGTTCCCCCTCAAAATCATGAATTTTCTCCTAGGGATGATGGAGGTTGTATGGCGCGAGTTTAAGATATTTTGCAGAAGATGATGAGAAGGTTTGATGCTAGTTATGATCACGACAAAGAGTTGAGAGGTCATTTGGCTAATATTGGGCAACAGGTAGATGCACATGCAGTTACAATAAAGCACCTTGAGTTGCAAATGGCCCGATTGTCTACTACTGTGAACCCACATCAACCGGGTACTCTTTCAAGCAATACCATTCAAAATCCTAAAAATGATGGACATTGCATGGAGGTCACTACCCGAGGGGGTACACAAACATTGATCAACCTATGCCTTCTACAGTTGAAGATGAGGTGAGAAAAGATGATGAGGTAGTGGAAGATAACAGAGAGTTTGTAGATAAAGCGGTGAAAGAAGCACAGATACTCCAAAAGGTGATCCCCGTTCCCAGACCACCACCACCATTCCCGCAGATATTGGTGAAGAAGACTGAGGATGGAAAATGTCGGTAGTTTATTACTATGTTAATAAAATCGTTCCATCAATGTCCCTTTGAAAGTATCTCTTGAACAAATGCCCGGTTATGCCAAGTTTATGAAAGATATGATTACTAAAAGAGATTAGTAAGTTATAAGGATGAAGACAG
This sequence comes from Solanum habrochaites, assembly GCA_027704765.1. Taxonomy (NCBI): domain Eukaryota; kingdom Viridiplantae; phylum Streptophyta; class Magnoliopsida; order Solanales; family Solanaceae; genus Solanum; species Solanum habrochaites. Next base: position 27,942,499 of record JAKWJA010002496.1, read on the forward strand.
GATGCAACATTGTAGTGCTATTGCTACAAGGTCTCTTGTGTAAAAAGAAGATGATCCGGGCGCTTTAACTATTCCATGTACCATCAGGTTGTTACACTTTTCTAAAACGCTGTGTGATATCGGTGCAAGTGTAAATATCATGCCTCTCTCTATTTACAAAGAAGTTGGATTTGGGTGACCCAAAGACTACTGCGATGCGGTTACTAATGGACGATTGAACAGTGAAGAGGCCTATTGGGATACTCAACGATCTGTTAGTGAAGGTGGAGTCATTTATATTTCTAGACGATTTTGTGATTCTTAACTGTGAGGTGGATTTTGAGGTGTCTATTATTTTAGGGAGGCCGTTCCTTGCTACGGGTTGAGCCTTGGTTGACATTGAAAAAGGGTTGATGAATTTTAGGTTAAACAATAAAAAATCAACTTCAAACATTTGTAGGTCCATGAAGCATAGTTAGGAGCTCCAAATGGTATAAGTTATATCCTACATGGTTGAGAGTACATCTAAGTTTCAAATCGAAGAGCGCCTTGGTGTTGAGGCACTAGGGGCATGATCATGAATTTTGAGAGTGATGGTATGAAAGATTATGGATCGTTTGTTGCGCCACTTGATCGTGGTGACTTTCGGTTCAAACCAAAGAAATTTGATTTAGATATGAAGAATCGCGAGTCTCCAACCGTGAAACCATCTATTTAGGAGTCCCCAAAATTATATCTTAAGGCTCTAGCAGATCATCTAAGGTTTGTATTCTTGGGAAGAGATGACACTTTGCCAGTAATCATTGCATTGGATTTGAATGTGGAACAAATAGAGTGTCTAGTAGAAGTGTTAAAGAGGTTCAAACGAGCCATTCGTTGGAGTATTGTTGGGATCCCACACCGTATTTGTTCACACAAAATCCAACTCATGCCCGATCATAAGCCAAGTATTGAGCACCAAAGATGTTTGAATCCACTTATGCAACAGGTTGTTAAGAAGGAGATTATTAAGTGGTTGGATGCCTGAATCATATATCCTATCACTCATAGTAGTTTGTTATGCCATATTCAGTGTGTGCCCAAAAAGGAGGGAATGAGAGTGGTCCCTAATGTCAAGAATGAGCTTGTTCCAATAAGGTCGGAGACCGGATGGAGTGTTTGTATGGATTACGTGAAGTTGAAGCATGGACTTAGACGGACCATTTTCGTATGACCTTCATGTATTAGATGTTAGATAGACTCGCAAGAAAAGGATGATACTATTTTCTTGATGGTTACTCGGAATACAATAAAATCTCTAACGCACTAAAGGATCAAGAGAAAATCACATTTACTTGAACTTATGGGACATTCGCATTCAAGAGGATGCCTTTTGGGTTGTGTTATGCACCTGCGACTTTTCAAAGATGTATGATGTCGATATTCTCCGATATGGTGGAGGACACCGCTGAGGTGTTTATTGATGAGTTTCAGTTTTTGGCGACTCTTTTGATCGTCTTTTGAGTCACTTGGCCGAGGTTCTCAAAAGATGTGAAGATTGCAACCTTGTGCTAAATTGGGGAAAATGTCACTTCATGGTGAAAGAGGGTATTGTATTGGGCCATCGCATCTCAGTGAAGGGGATAGAAGTTGATCGAGCAAAAGTTGATGTTATGGAGAGACTTCCGTTACCCATCTCTGTAAAAGGTGTAAGAAGTTTTCTTGGGCATACGGGCTTCTATCCGAGATGTATTAAGTATTTCTCAAAAATTATACATCCTCTGTGCAAGTTACTTGAGAAGGAATGTAAGTTCTATTTTGATGAATCATGTCTGAAGGCATTTGGAGAGTTGAAGGAGAAGTTGGTATCTGCGCCAATAATTATCTCCCCGTATTGGAATAAGCCTTTTTAGGTGATGTGTGACGCTAGTGGGTTGCTCTTTGTGCGGTGTTGGGACAAAAAAGGGATAAAATCATTCACCCTATCTATTATGCTAATAAGGCCCTAAATGAAGCACAAAATAACTACATTGTGACTGAACAAGAGCTCCATGGGGTGGTATTTGCTTTCAAAAAATTTCCTCCTATTTTCTTGGCACAAGCGTTATAGTTCATACTGACCACTGGGCTTTGAGGTATTTGATGACAAAGAAGGATGTGAAACCAAGGTTGATCAGAGATGAATCTATGCGAGAGTTGGGTGAAAAGGCTAAAATTGATAATACCTTCTGTGCTGAGCATGTATTGGCCGCTTCTCATGACTTGATTCCATGGTTCGCCGATTTTTCGAATTATCTGGCTTATGATATAGTCCCATCAGACTTGTCCTTCCATCAAAGGAAAAAGTTTGTGCATGATGTGAAAAATTCCTTTTCGGATGAGCCTTATTTATACGAGAGTTATGCTGATGGGATTATTCGTCGGTGTGTGCCGGAAGTTGAGATGCTAAGTGTTTTGGAGTCATGTCATTCCTCTCTTGTGGGTGGGCATCATAGCGATATCCAGACTGTCATAATATTTTTCAATGTGGGTACTATTGGCCAACCATCCACCAAGATTCTCATATGTTCGCCAAGACATGTGATAGGTGCCGAAGTAATAGAGGCATTTCAAAGAGGCAAGAGCTCCCTTTAAATCCCATTCTAGTGATCGAGATATTTGATTTATGGGGTATTGACTTTATGGGCTCGTTTGGGATTTCTCATGGGATGAAATATATTCTTGTGGCGGTGGATTATGTGTCAAAATGGGTGGAAACCATAGCACTTGCCAACAATGAAGGCAATATTGTCACCGCATTCTTTAAAAAAGAACATCTTCTCTAGATTTGAGACACCTAGGTCCACTATTATTGATTGGGGATCCCACTTTTGCAACAAATTGTTCAAAGGGTTATTTGAGAAATATGGGGTTTACCACAATGTAACCACTCTGTACCATCCATAACTTAGTGAGAAGGTTGTGGTGTCCAACAGAGAAATCAAGCAGATCCTGTCGAAAACGGTGAATGCTAATAGAATGGAATGGTAAAGGAGGCATGATGATAATCTTTGGGCTTACCGGACTGCATACAAGACCCCCATAGGTATGTCTCCATAATAACTTTTATATGGGAAGGTTATCACTTGCCGGTTGAATTAGAACACAAGGTCATGTGGGCTATGAAGAAACTTAAAATGGCATGGAATGAAGACGTGGAACAAAGACTTAATAGGTTGAATGATCTTGATGAGTTTATCCTAAAAGTATTAATCCCTCTACACAGTAAAGATTAATAAGTACCATGACCAAATGATTGAGAAGCGAATTTTTTTGTTGGGGACTTGGTGCTTTTGTTTAACTCTAGGTTGCGCTTGTTTCCGGGCAAACTCGAGTCCAAATTGACTGGTCCATTCTTGATCACTAAAGTGTTCCATCATGGAGCCGTTGATATGGAGAACAAGGAGGGTGAAGGTTCACGCTAAATGGAAAAAGAATCAAGATCTACCTAGGGCATGTGGAGAGTACCCATGAAGTGGTTGAGTCATATCCCCTTGATGAAGTCTAACTAATCAAGGATCTTGTGTCATGCCGCGACGTTTAGTCAAGTTCTTCTTGGGAGTCAACCCAATATTTATCCTTTAGCCAACAATAAGTTTTTTTTTCTTTGTAGGAATATTTTCATTCTTTTTTCTCGTTTTTGTTTTACTAAATTTCATGTGTTAATTTTTGTTTAATTTTTTTTAGTATGTTCGCTAGAGTGTAGTTTAGGGTACACGCCTAAATAGTGTCCACAAAACACAAAAAGAATGTCTTAATAGATGTTCAATGTGCAGGGACAATGCCATACGAATTCTGCAAAAATTGGTATGGTACACAGATTTACGTACCAACCGATGGGTAATCGTTTCATCGATGGACCGTCGATGTTATCCGTAGGACCTAGGTATGATTTACAATTTTGTCTAAGTTAGGGAACAATCGACAGACCATTCGATGGACCATCAACAGGGTACCGTCGTTTCACAAAGACCGGTGACCCGACCTAACCCGACTGACTATACTAAGATATAACTATTCAGTTAGCCTACCACACCTTTTCAAATTTCCTCAAAACGTTTCCCTCCCCTTATTCCCCTATTTTTCCATTAACTCCTCTGCTCACTTCACTCCTTTCACTTCCTAAACAATCCAACTCTCCCGATAATCCCAAAAGCCCCAAAAACCAAACCCCCAGTTTCTACTCCATCCACATTGTTTCTCCGGTCGGTGTTTGTAGGAGCCACGTCGTTGGTTGTGCAAGATCACCCACTCATTCACAACACTACAACTTACAGGTACTTAATTTTCCTTTTCTTTTCTCATTCATTTATTTGTGGAAACGATTAGATTGTATGTGGGTCTTGACTTCAGGATAAAATTGCATGTTGAACTTATTAAAATTGGGTTCTATGTCCCTTGGAATTATATAAAGTGAATGGGTTAGGGGTGGAATCTGTGCAAAGTCACTATTTTCCAACTTAAGACTTGAAAGTTTCAGAGAACCCATGCTTGAAATTTGCAAAATCGAAGCCCTAAGGATGGCGATAGGGTCTTATGCTTGCTATTGCATGTTGGGTAAATTTTTTATGTTCTTAGAATTGTTGATAGGTGGGGTTAAAATCGTCTTAAAAACCTATATCTAACCAACAGAATGAGACCTCATCTATGGACCATCGATTAATTTATGGACCTTCGATGGGGTACATCGATTCATCGACGGACCTTCGATGGGGTCCGTTGATGACTAATGTAAGAATTTGCTTAACTTTATAATGATGGAAGTGGACTATGGTCCGTCGATTCCTCGATGAGCCATTTTGCATGTCCGTCATTCCTAACTAAAACTGTGAATCCTAATATTGACTGAACTGGACAACGGTCCATTGATTGATCGACGGTCCTTCCTGCATGGTCGTCGTTTACAACTGAGAGTTTTGTCGAATGTAGCTTCTAAATTCTGCTAAGTGTCCATCGACGGACACTATCGACGGGTCATTGATAGTTCACGTCTCCCAATTCTTTAATCTTTAAATGAACTGTGTCTTGTGTTTCCATGTTTTGTCTTGATTATGTTGCTTGTGTAAATTGATTACACTATGACTAATAACTTCCTTTTCAAGTACTTATGGACCCAAAACCCGACATTGTCTATCAAAGGGGGAGGTCCTAGTCTATTGAACCATCCCGTCGGCTCATTGGCCAGTCTGACAACGAGCGGGATCCTAAATATGTGTCCTCTAGCACCCCGATCCCTACAACAGCTTATAGAGCCACTCGGGGCACCCAACAAGGTGGTTCCTGGCATATTCACTTCCTCCTACCTTGATGAGGAGTGCACATTGATTGGCACACCGTCTTGGTCTGCCTAGGGTTTTGAGAGAGCATCTGCTCTGAGGAGGCTTCTGGTTATAAGTCGGCCCACTCTACAAGGTTAAATGAGGCAACTACCTCCGATTTTGGATTACATGGAGCCACTCTCGAAGTCGTGCTTGCCTGCAATGCCTTGTTTGATGAGGACTAGTGTTCAGAGTCTACTCCGGCACCCTAGCATGAGGTCCCTACACTAGTTGCTGATGAGCCCAACCAGTGGTGCGTAGATGGCCTGTACCAGATTTACAGGGATGCCAAGTTGCTAGAAAATAAGGGGGTAATGACTCAAATGTTGGCAATTGAGCGGCCTGTTCCTACGTGAAGCCTACACACAGTCCCTACGGTGCATAACTTTTTTACCGTCCACCGACTCGAGTGGATGGCGAGGAGTGTGGGTTCATAAAGTGAGGATATTTTGTGAGAGTTCTATGCCTCATATGTACCGGATCTCCGAGGTTCTTTGGACAAAAGAGTGAACACCCCCAAACACGCCTCACTCACAAATTTTCGAGTTCTAGTCTTCTAGGTGGATATTACATCTCATATCATCCGCCGCTTCCTATAAGGTTGATCCAGTGATGCTGAGAGGGTTCCTCTCACCCCAGATTTCGACTACAGGTGGGACGTTATCAGTATTGTACACTTTCAGCAGAGAAGAGAACTTACAGAGTCTACCAAGAGGTTCATTCCACAGCATCTCTCCTTTGATGGTGAGGGAGCAGACTGGGTGTTGGACCACAGAGGCCTTATCAAGAATGTCAACCTTACTTTTGTGGCCATGTTCTTCTTGTTGTGAGCCATCCACCGCCTATCCCGCATGGTTATAAATAATATACTCACTTGGGATAGAGCGGTCTTGCTAGCAGCTCTGGTAGCCGGGTTGGAAATTAATTTTGCAAAGTTATTGATGTTCGTCATCCATGAGAGGGATTTTAAGTCCTCTACCATTAACGGTTTGCCTATATGATATTTCAGTTGTGTAGGGATGATGCGGTGCTCATTTGGCATAGAGATGTCCTCCATATTCCTACCGGGATAGTAGATATCGGTCCCATCAAAGATTAGGCTAAATAGGCTGCACCATGGAAATGGCCCAGAGTTGACTTGTAGCCACTAGGTGCAAACTTGGCGGATACTGTAGAGCAAGCCTAAGGGGATGATTATGCAACCTTAGATCCAACCAATACCACCCCTGCCGAGTCTGCCCTTGGCACTAGTAGGGTGCCTAGTTCCTCCTGGTCTACCCCACCATCAGCAGTACTGGTCCTGATTGTTAAGGTCCAGAAGTTAGAGGCCCAAATGGAGACCTTGTTGCACCATATCCATCCTAGGATGCAAAAATCTATTGTGGAGGCTGATGACCAGATTGAGAACAAGGTGGCTCAGCAGATACAACTAATGATTCAGGCAGTCCATCAGTGCATAGATGTATTCGAGTTATGAGTTCTAGCCCTCCCATCCCCCAACATTGATCTTACTACTATTCATTAGGTTGTGGAGAGTCTACGGGCTGATATGGACAACATACTTGAGATGAGGGGAGCCGAGTTTGAGTCTTCTCTAATTGAGACAACAGTGGACACAGTGTTTGCTCCACTATTCAGCGCTCCTACTGCACCACCGCCTGAGCCTCGTGTGCGTGTCAAAGGCACCATTCCAGTCGTACCAGTGAGAGTGAGGACGCTCGTGCTCGGAAGAAGCAGTGGACAGACTTATAGGCTTCCAGGAGAGCCTCATTGCTTTATGAGAAGGCCCGTCAGATGAGGGGAAAAGAGTTGGCTGCTGGGGCATCTAGCTCCAGAATGGAGGTTGCTGAGAGGAGCACCACTGAGGGTGCAAATAATTCTATGGGAACTACTGCGGGTGTCTCTACTGAGGGGTGAGTTCCGGGAAACTGAACTCGCCTGCTTGTTGATCTTGTGTGCTATGCGCCTCAGGTTTGCTTCACCTACCACCCTATTTTTATATTTCTTATGCATTGGGGACTATTGCATGTTTTTTTGTTGGCGGTGGGGTAAATAGAAAGTGAGTGCTAGGGTGAAGTCTGAGTAGACAAACTTACGATCCTCTGTTGGTGGTTTTCTTTCCTGTATTCTTTTGCCCCAAGATACTGATTACTTTACTATTGAACCAGCATGTGTCGTAACTTGTACAAAGAACGAAAGTGAAAAATGAAGCATGATGGATAAACTTGAATGATATCCCATTGTAAGAAAGTTCTTGCATGAATAGGTTTAGTAAATGATTGAATGTTGTCTCTAATCATGACATAGAGATGGACCTACTGCATGATCCTCACTCTTATACTCAACTAGGTGACTGATAATCTGATAGTGTAATAAGGTGCCAAGAGAGTATGAGGATATTTTATTGTTTCCCTATTGGTACCTAGCTAGAACTTGCTCGGTTGGTCCTCCAAATTGAATCTATGTTAGACAATTAGGAAACGATCAAAGGCCCTTATTCAAATTAGAAAAACTCTCGCCTAAGTTTAGTGAACTGAATGAAATTGTTATCCCTTTTTTATCCAAATAGTTTGAGCCTATAATAGACCTTTCTTTTATTCACCTACTCAACTTCCCTGGGGATAATGTTTTGGTCTTGGTCCCTTCATAGACATGTGCACCTCAACTTAGGCAAAAAACATAAGTTGAGGGTGGCTAATTCAAAAACTGACCTCGTCATGGCCCTGACCCAACCTTCGGAATGTGTACCTCGACTCATGGCAAAGCCATAAAATGAGGGATGCTATTATGAGTAATGACCTGAAAAGTTAGTATGACAAATAGTAATGTGGAAAAGAAAAGGGAGAGTGAATAAAAGAAATGACTCATTCAAAATTGTCAATTGAATATAAAAAAAAAAAGAAAAAAAGTGTTGAACAAAAAGAAATAAGATTCTCTTCCAAAAAAAGTGAAAGAAAGGAGAAAATAAGGCAAAGATAACAAGAAAAGCAGGGTGTAATAACTAATGAAAGAGGTAGGATGCTTATATGTATTGTCAAGGAGGGAAACAAGTCACTAAAATGCACCCATATGTACAATACATAACCCTAATCCTAAGTTACAAGCGAAGAAAGTCCTATCGTGATCCCAAGAGTCTTATATGGTGAACTTAAGCAATGAAAATAAGGGCAAGCCTATTGAGTGTTTAATAATTATCTTTATACTCAAAGTTGAAATCATTGTGTGAAAAAGGAGGATGTCTTTTGAAGTGAGGACACTAGTTGCAATATCGGAAAGTTGGTACCGTGGTGAGGAACAAAAGAGTAGAGGTGTCAGTGCATGGTGACTCTGTGTCATGGTCTGATCCATAAGAGTAAGACTATCAAGCCTAAGAGAAGAAATATGTACTAAAGCAACAAAAAAATGGTATTGATAGCCATGTGATTGCGGAAGCTTAACACAGGATACTTTTGTTAAAAGTGTTGTGTTGAGTTATAGTGTGTTTCTTGAGGACAAACAATGAATTTAAGTTGAGGGTGTCTATGTACCGTGGTTTCACGGTATTTTAAATTCTTTTTCCTTAAGATTGGTATGTGTATAGAGTGTTTTTGTAGTAATTCTAATATGTTTTGTCTTTCTTTGTAGGAAAGTTGTCCAAAACAAAAATGCAGAAGGCTATGAAGAATCAGCGCAGAAGTGACACACAAAACTAGCGACAGCCCGTCGTCCCATCGACAGACTGTAGGTTATGATCGTCGAATGAAGGTTAAGGCTTCTCGAAGCAACTCGAGAAACTCTGACTAAGTATGGGGCTACAGAGGGATCGACAGATCGTCCTGGCAAATTGTCGATGTGATCTGAAACTGTCCTTGTACCCAATGTTGAAGAAAATCTAAGTATGGAATAATGATAAGCATCAACGGACCGTAATTATATCTATGGACTGTGTTGTTGGTCCGTTGATTGAACTAGATAACATGCAAAGTGTAGGCTTTGAAAAGATGCTAAGTATGGACCGAGGGAAGCATTCCATGGTCCGTCGTTTGATCGACGGACCGTCTGTGGGGTTTGTCGATTGAAGTAGCGTTTTGGAAAAACTTTCCTTATTTTAAACTCTTTTTTATTTAGGATTCTTTTTATTATAAATAGGGTGAATAACCTCGTTTTTGGAGTTGGATTCTTTTTACTAATTTCATACTTTTATTCCTAAAGATTTGTTTTTTCAATTAATTCAAAATTCTGATTTTGGTGTTCAAGATAATTGTGTGATTTCAAGTTGAATTTCTGGATTTTCTTCGAATTTGTCAAAGTAAGTTCATTATTTATTATTTATCAATTATGAGTTGTGTACTTCTAATCATGGGTAAATAAATCCACAACTAGGGTTGTAGAACCATGAGTAATTAACAAAATAACCCTAGCTAAATAACAATTCTCAAATAGGTTATTGGCTGCATCAATAATTCTTTCTTCTAGAAGTATTTTTAACAAGTGCACGTGTTAGAACTCTCCTTATTGCTACTTGCTGGACCAAGGGGGTAGTTTATAGGAAAAGAATTATCAACATAAATTTATTGTACACTATCTAATAGGCTAGTTTCGATTAGTACGAAGTAATAACTAAGCCAAACATCGAATATGATGGTTAATATGAAGTAAAGGTAAGGGTTTGTAACTTAGACACAAGTATCCGGACTAAGGTATGGGGTGAAATTCTCTAAATGTCGGACCAAGGATTTAGAGATACATAACTTGTCACTTTGCATGCAAAACACTTGGAAAGAATTGTTATAGCTAGGATTAGGGCGTTATGAACCTATGGGGAAAACATACACAATAGTTTATCTCACAACTTGATAAACAATAATAATTCACTTTTGTTACTTATTTGAGTTCACAACATTGCAACGCTTTTGTTTTACCAACCCCCTTCCCCTTTTTAATTACTAGTTTTTGGAAAGGACTTGACTAAATAGAGGTAATTGTACATTAATGTTAAGTCTAAATTATTTTCCTCGTGGGATCGACCCCAACCTAATATTTGGGATATTTACTTGATACGACCACCTATAGTTCTTTAGGGAAGTGTAATTTCAGTGTATCAAGCTACTACAAGACCACGCTACAAACTAGTGCAACACATCACCAACATACAAGGATGTAGAAGGACATAAACCATTAACCAATTTAACTAGAATGGATCATAAATCATATATCATCAATAATATCAATCTAGGGAAGTTTCTAAATATACAATTAATATAATGAAATCATGCTTAAATCCCTACAAGATAAATATACCAACATAGGCACTAAACTATCCATTTACTAGAGAGTAGAGGAAATTGGCAATGCTACTAATTCCCTAAACCCTTGATCATCAATCCTATTTTAACAATAATATACATGTTAGGAAGTATCTAAAGGGACATTATTCAAAAGGAATCATGCTTCATCTAACCTAAAATCGAGATCACTTCGCATACATAGTATTATCAATCGAAAGACTAGAAAAATCCTAGATCAGTTCATGCCAATACTTCTTTACATTGATAATACGAGATTCATATGAATAATTCAACCATGATATTAACCTAAGGAAGTAACTATAATTATATTTGCATAATCGAAATGCTACCACAATTATCATATAGTAAATATTTGAGTGAGCATGCTATATTAGGATTCCATGGAAGATAAAAGAAAATAGGTTATTCAATCCTTGATCCACATGGATCACTTATCTACAATTCATCAATAACATCCAATTAAGGCAGTAGATACAATTATCCATAGAAAATTGAATCCCACAATCATGCATAGTAGAGGCAATGTTACAGTGAACACATAGAGATGTAGGCCATACTTAATTATATCTTCATATGTTGGTCTACATGGATCATTGTTCATACACAATTCACCACCAATATACATAATAAGCAATATACATAAGCAATTCAACTAAATAGAATCACAAATCCACCAATAACAAGCCACAATCACAAAGCCTATGCATAGGATAAATCGAGTTTGGGAAGGGACATGGATTCACAATGTAATTGGATTAAAATCCACGTTAAAATCAATAAGTTATAATCATCGTGATTAAGCCTTTGAAAACGTTTTTAGAAAGAACTCATGGCTAGATTGCAGAAGAATAAGTTTGATAATGAAATCTCTTTTAAAAACTGAGAATAACTCTCTAAATGAAAGGATAACTAGAGATGAAGGATCACCATAACTTAATATATAAGAAAACCTATAAAAATTTATGAATAATCCATGGAAATCCAAGATCCAAGTTGTTATTGAGCTTCACCTTCAATAGAGGTTTTTAGAGATAATTGGTTTTGGAGGGGAAGTCTAATTTCTGTAGAATGAATTGGGAATGGGTAGAGTACGTATTTGATCACTTAAATACACCAAAAAATAATCAAATAAACCTAGTAGGCTCATGTTAGGACGTGGGGTCAATTTCCTATTTACCCCTTAAATAAAGTAGTCGTAAGGCAGCAGTTGTAGGACACCATTGACAACCACTTACGACGCCCAGTAGGTCCATCGACGGATTATTTTTGGCTTCAGTCGGTTGGTTCTGGGCTGTTCTTTGTCTCAGAATTCCCCAGTATAAGTGTTTATCGAAGACTTCACCACCAATGGGCCGTTTGTCAACAAATAGGGCGTCATTTTGTTAAGTCGATTGACATTGCAGCCTTTAGGTCCTTCTTGTAGGGCCTATTGTGGGGACCTTGGGAAGTCGTACCTGGAAGTTTTTCATGGTAAATATACACCTTAAAAATTTTAAAACCTTCCATGAAAGTTTCATCCAAAATGAACACGTAAATCACATCCAAACATGCAAGGCACACTCAAGACACACATGAACGTCTCAAGGGCTAACTTTCGAACGCCTTAGACGTTTGACCTCCAAACTTCATGAAACTCCATACAGTTCTTAGAAAAATAATAAATACTCATTTAAGGACCTCATAATCTCATAACACTAACATAAGCACATAAAAACTCATAAGGCCCCTCAGGTGACTAGTCGTCAAACGTCTTGGTCTCCTCTTGATGTTTGACTTTCAGATGACTTCAAATCACCCATGCATACTATAAAACACTTAATTAACCTGCTAAACATTTTATAGGCACAAGGGAGGCTCTATAAACCCTAAATCATTTTGGGGGTCTTACAGTAAGTAAACACCTATACCTTTCAAATGGATAAATAATAGTTAAACACCTATTCTACTTCAACATATAAATTAACTATAATTTTATTTCAAGGTGATGAATTTGAAATCATCAACACACCAATAATTTACCATAATTAAGGCATAGATAACGACATAATACAACAACCCAAAACAATTTAGACATATTTCAATTATAAGCTTTAATAATCCACAAACCCACTTCATAAAGGCACAATTTAGGAATTGAGATAAATCATGGGCTCGTAGAGTATTTTCATCATAAAAAATCATCTAACTCCAAGATAATCATAATATGTCATCAATAACCATTTGAAATCGTTTGAACAAAGAACTCATGTGATTGAGTAACACCCTAGGTTTTTCATAAACTTGAACACTTTGAAAATTTACTTTGAATGGACTCTAGGATGAAAGCTAACCCTAGATAAAGTATCTCCATATTTTTACTAATATTCCTTAAGATGTTTTATGAGGAAAACACTTTGTATGCAAACCCTAGATCTCATTTCTCCTTCTTCTTCCTTGAGTTAGAGATAAAAATATTTAGAGAGAAAGAGTTTCTTTGATTTGATTTTGATTTGTTAAATAGTTACTTAATTGAACGAATCTCAAGTATTAAAAGGTTAATAAGATGTAAATATAAAATGGGGAATATTGTAGTGAAAGACCATAAATAAATATTTCTCAAACAAAAATGAACATATGAGATTTTACTTTTGGAAATCATATTTGTAGAGGATGCATATGTGAAAATAATATTGTATAAACTTATATCTAGGGCTAGATATGTGATCTTATTTGTTAGAACTGTAAAAGTACATAAATATATATCATGTCTAAGTGAAGAGTTTCACGATCTATATACACAATTGTGCTTATGAGACTACAATAAAAAAAAATCATTCAGTCTCTAGATAAATATAAGTCATAACTCATATGAATATTTTTTTAATCCAACCTATTATTAATAATATTTAAGATTTTTGTGAAGTTATTTTAGAATTAAAATATATTATAAAAAATTTATTCATAAGTTCAAACGAATATGAATATTTTCTTAATTGTTTGATGTTTAGAGATAATGAGACATATCATAAACACTTATACTTTAATTTATCGTACCTAGAATGGTAAATTAGGTATTTTATGGATGATTTCATTAAATCTTATCCTTTAATATATTAGACCTTAAAAGGTAAATCTAATAATGATAAGAATGATTACATAAATTAATTAGGTGAGTATATGAATAATTTCATAAACTTTTATCCTTTAATTTATCTAAACCAAAAGGTAATGAAATTAGGATATGAGTGATTTTATAAATTCTTATTCATTGATGTCTCTAACCTAAAAAGGTTAATCAAACAAAGATATAGATGATTTCATGAGTTCTAATATTTGATTTTATCTAACCATAAAAGGTAAATAAGATAAAAATATATAGGAATTCATAAACTCTTATTTTTTTAAATTTTACTTGAAAAGGAAATCGGCTAAAATTGAATATTTATTTTGATGGAAATCCTTTTGAAGATATGATACATATTTTTTTTTCTTCAATTGTCATATAATTAATATTCCTATTATGAAAATGTAGTGAATAGAAACTAGCTATGAATTTATAAATCTTTTACTATCCCTTGTGTTGTGGAGAAGTGTTGGGTTATTGCCCATGTTCCAGCCAAAGGATCATGGTATAATCCTACTTGGAAGAGGGTTGAAATTATACTCTTTATTTGCTTTCCAATTCTATTAGGAAAAGGATTGGAATTGTAATCCTATTTGTAGTTGGTTTTGGCTTTGTAAGGAAAAGCACAACTTTATAAATAAAGGATGGTCTTCAGAGAATAATGATTTGTTCATTTCTATTGTCTTTGAAAGACATTATAACATAAAAGAGGCTCTTGAGAGAACTTTCAACAAGACAAAAGAGAGAAAGAAAAGGGTTCTTTTGCTGCAGTCTATTTTCTTCGACCAGCAACGTTCAGATCGTGTTTCCCGATTAACTAAACGTTGGATCGGGCTAAAATTTGGACTGAGTGTTCCTGACATCTTGGTGGTTGATTTTAATGGTGTATATTGGATTCGAAGGTCAGCAAAATCCTGTTTTAGGTCCCAAACAGAAGCTGGGTTTGGGTGGTGTTTCATTCTATTTATCTTTTGTTGGTGTAGCTATTGTTTGTTCTCTTTTAGCACTTGTTGTGTAACTATTTGAAAAATATTTGTAACCCTCTTATTGGAATAGTGAATCAATTCGGATCTTGTCCATCCCGTGGTGGTTACCTTCGGTTTGAAGGGTTTTTCCATGTTAAACTAGGTGTTCTTTATTGTTAGATTTTCATTTTTATTTTTTTCACAACAACTGGTATCAGAGCTAAGGTTATCTATATGGATGGGGAATATGATCCAGATGGTATATCTAAAAGGAAGAAACTACAACATATGGAAAAGCAAGATGAAAGATCTATTATTCGTGAATAAGATGCATCTTTTGGTTTTTTCTGCTCATAAACCCGAGAATGTGACCGATGAAAATTGGGAATTTGAGCACCAAAAAGTATGTGGATAGATAATACAATGGGTTGATGATAATGTTCGCGACCATATTGTGAATGAGACACATGCTAGAACACTGTGGGAAAGTTGGAGACGTTTTACGCTTCAAAAACAAGAAATAAAAAGTTGTTCTTGTTATAGCAATTGATGACCTTTAAATACAAGGTGGGCAGTCCTATTCTTGATCAAATGAATGATTTTCAGGGTATTCTTGATCAGCTATTAGGAATGGGTGTTAATTTTGATGATGAAATACAAGGACTTTGTCTTCTTAATACTCTAACGGATTCGTGCAAAACTCTTCGTGTTTCTTTAACAAATTCTGCCACTGGTGGAAAGGTGACTATAGAATATGCAAAGAGTGGTGTGTTGAATGAATAGGTTAGATAAAATCTCAAGACACATCTTCACATTAAAATGTTCTATTTACAGAAGATCGAGGGAGACCTAAGACAACAGATCCGAGGAGTAGAGGTAAAAGCAGAAGCAAGTCAAAATTCAAGAATCCAAATATTATATGTTATCATTGTGGAAAAAAAGGACATATTAAATGATTTTTTAAACAATTGAAGCAAGACCTTAAAGAAGGGAAGAGGGCAGGAAACAATGAAAATAATGTTCGCTTGTGATAGATACGTCATCAATTTTGTATCTCAAGATACAAGAAGGATAGTAGATTCTGGAGCTACATCACATGTCATACCAAGAAAAGACTTATTTTCATCTTATACTTCTGTTAACACTTAGGTGTTAAAGATGGGTACTGCTGGTGAGGTTATGGTGTTTGCTGTTGGCACTGTTTGTTTGAAAACCAATACCTGTTCAACGTTGGTCCTTAAGAAAGTCAAGAATAGTCCACTATTTGTACTGAGCTAGAACTTGCCTGGTTAGTCCTGCTAAAAGTAAGCTGTAATAGACAATTAGGATAGGATCATAGACCATTATTCAATATAGCCCATTTTTAGCCTAATTTAAAGAAAACCAAATGAAATTTATCCTTCTTTGATCCAAATGATTTGAGCTTAAATTAGACCTTTCTTTCTCACCCCAACTGATCTTTTCTGGGAATGTGTTGGCCCTGGTCCCTCCTTGGACTTGTGCACCTCAGCTTATGCAAAAAGCATAAGTTGAGGGTGGCTAATGCAGTAAACAATCTTTTTATGGCCCTGACCCAACTTTGGGTATTGTGTACTTTGACTCATGGCAAAGCCATGAGTTGAGGGTGGCTATTATGAGGAATGCTCTAGAAAGTGGGGTTGAAAGAAAAAAGAGAGAGAAAGAACAAGAAAGTCACTTACACAAATGAAGAATGAAGAGAAAATAGCAAGGTGAAAGAATGTGAGAAACTGGGCGAGATAAAATGATAGAAAATGGTATGTTTAGCCGATATGTCAAGGAGGGCAAAAAGTCACTAAAGTATACCTAAATATACCCTACCTGACCCTGAGACTATGTTACAAGCTAAGAAAGTCCTATTGTGATCCTAAGGGTTGTATAGCGAACTTAAAGCAGTGAAAATTAGGGCAAGCTTATGGCAATAGGTATGAATGAGTTTGAATTTGTTCTGAGAGTGAGTGTTGAAAAGTAATCCTTATACTCAAACTAAAATCATTGTGTGAAAAATGAGGATTTTGTTTTGAAGTGAGGACACTAGTTCCATTACCGGAAATATTAGCACCTCGGTGAGAAATTGAAGAGGATAGGTGTTAGTTCATGGTGAGTCTGTGTCATGGTCTGATTCCACATAATTCAAGCCTAATAGTGATAGCATGCATAAATATGATGAGATTAATCGGGAATGATAGCCAAATGATTGCAAAGGATAAAACATGGATACTATTGTACAAAGATTGTGTAATGAGTCATAGTACGTCGCTTGAGGACAAACAACGAATTTAAGTTGAGGGTGTTGATATATCGTGGTTTCACGGTATTATTAATACTTTTTCCTTAAGTTTAGTGTGTCCAAAAGCCTTTTTGTGCTAATTTTTTATATAAGTTTCTCCTTATTTGCAGGAAACCTGTCCAGAGATGAATGCGGAGGTTTTTGAGCAAAGAAATGCAGAAGAGACCACCTACAGAGCTTGTGACGGTCCGTCATGCCTGTGACGGTCCGTAGGTGGCAGCGTAGTGCAGCTGCTGAAGGATGACGGGGAAGTCTGACCAAGTGTGGGGCTACGGAAAGCGTGACGGACCGTCGTAGCCATGACGGTCCGTCCTGCAGGTTCGTCGTGAAGATCAGAGAAGTATCCCAGTACCCATAATCCAAGAGTTCAAGTATTTTGGAACGAAGACCCTCGCCGGACCGTTGTGCTCGTAACGATCCGTCATACCTCCCGTCGAGGGTAATGAAGAGAGCAGCAGAAGAAATTTGCAAGTGTGGAACGACGGAGTCCACGACGGACCTTCATGACCACAACGTCCCGTCGCGAGGTCCGTCGACCCAGCCACGTTTTGACAGATTTCCAGCAAATAGAGTCCTTGTTTAATTAGGTTTTTATTTTCTATAAATAGTTCAAAAAACCTCGTTTTTGGGGTTAGACGCTAGATTATTAGTTAGAATCTATATTATTAGGTTATCTTGAGACTTTTATCATTGAGTGTTGGTGATTTTTGTTGATTAATCAAGCGAACTTTCGGATTTTACTATTTCTCATTGAAGTAAGTACAATGAATTCTTATATCATATATTTGAATATTGTGATTATGACTATGGGTAACTAAACTCCATAACTAGGGTTGTGGGAACCATAGGCTAATAATGAGGTAAAACCTAACTAAAATAACAATTCTAGAATAGTGTCTTGCATGTATTGATAATTCTTTCGTTTAGAAGTCTTTTTAACGGATGGTCAACGTTAGAACTCGCCTTAATGCTACTTGCGGGACCAAGGAGGTAGATAATAGGAAAAGAATTATAAACATAGATTTAGTGTATACTATCTAATAGGCTAGTATTGATTGGTACGAGGTAATAACTTAGTCAAATATCGAATACGATGCTTAATATGAGGTAAAAATAAGGGTTAGGATAGCAACACACATAGCCGGACCAAGGTGCGGAGTGACATTTTCTAGATGCCGGACCAAGGATTTAGAAATACATAACTTATCACTTTGCATGCAAGATACTAGGAAAGAATTGTTATAGTTAGACTTATCGAGTTATGAACCTGTGGGGAACACGTAAACCCTAGTTACTTTGATTAATTGATTAAACTCCAACATTCGAAGTTGTTAGTTGTCTCCTTTTATTTTGCTAGTTATTTTCATTTACTTAGAAATAGAAACCCCCCCTTTTATTGTTTTTGCTTTCCAAGGAAGTAATTTAATGATCAATAGTAGTAATAGATTGAAGTTAAGTCTAAACTATTTTCCTCGTGGGAACGATCCCAACCTCACTAGTGGGGTTATTTACTTGACATGGCCGCTTTACTTCTTATTTAAGAAGTAAGTTTGAGTGTATCATTATTAACCCCAGTTTCTCACTAGCCTTGAGGATTTCATTAAAGTCCCCTTCTATGAGACATCCCTTATCAATATTTTTAGATAAGTTACACAATTCTTTCTGGACAAGAGTTCTGGTGTTGATACCTGACTGGCATAAATTGTTGAGAAATTCTAATATTGTTCATTAGGGACTACCTTCATGGTGACATGGATACCTTGCATTGTTACAGTGATATTCTCCAACTTTAGTGCTTCCTCCTTCCACATGATGATGGTCCCTCCAATACTTTCTTGAGACGGAGACTGGATTTGGGCATCGAACCTCAACACCTCAATTAAATTCTTATATTTTGTCATTTTGGTTTCAAGCAGGACGAGCATCGCAGGTTTGTGAGCTTTGACCATTGCGTCATCCTGACGCCTGAAGGTCGTGTTATTGAATCCCCTTGTGTTCCATATGATGAAGTTCATCATTTTTTAGAGTAGTTGGTCCTGCTCTTGCAGGTTCTTCCCTTTCTAGTTGTCTTTCTACTGAGTATGAGGCCTAGTTGGGTTCAGCTTTACTATTGGTGGGGATGATGCAATCTTGATTCTGATGAGTATTATGCATTCCTTTATTGTAGACAGATCAGCCACCACGGTATTGTTCAGCGGATCCCCAAATTCCATGAAGAAGGGTCTCTTCAGGATGCATGTTTCTCTTCTTTGACCTCCCAGCATTGTCAAGACCTATTCCAATTCCTATGTGTTTCTTTTGAGTAGTTATAGGATTGAGGACTCCCATCCATTGTGTCTTGGGTTCATCCCCCTTGGTAATTGGGAGTAGATTGCATCCAGAAGCCTCTGTGGTATTCTGGGATAAAAGTTGGGCTCTAAGTACTTGTTAGGTATGGTTGTGAAGGAAAGAAGGGGAGTTATTGGAAGGTGTGTCCCATCACCATTACTCTCACATACTCATCATGTTGATGTACCCCCATTTCTGCATTGCCCCCAATGCTTGCATTCAAATTTGGTTTCCCAGTCCAGCTATCGTCTGGTCTACGCCTTCTTTGATGATTTACACCAGGTAGGCTGGGTCCTACAGCATCAAGGTGGCATGTTGTCCTGTTATAATTACCTTGAAGGTGAATTATTTATCCTGCAAGGAAATTCTATCCAAGAGGATGGGGTGTGATATGGCGTGTGGTGAAGATGAGGGATTCCAGGTGTTGGGGGGTCAAGTACACGTTGATAGCATTCTTGGATTTGCCTTTTGAGGGAGGCTTTTGGTCTTGACTTTTTATCAAGGATAGGATTCTAGAGATCGACTCCTTTGATGCGACTTCCATTGTAAAATCATTACTAGCAGAGTAATGATTATTTTCCTTGATGAGAGGACTGCTTTGGGGATAAAGAAGAGTGTCTCTTGCAATCTCTGGGGCAGATGCTAGATAATTGTGGTTTTTGGCCTCATTCCTAATTAGTTATATATTGTTGTTAGCAGCTTGACGAGATTTGATTTTAATTTTATTTTGATTATAATTAATTCTGGGGGCTGGAATAGGATTAGAGTTATTACTGGAGGAGTTTGGTGGGCAGTTAATGGGGTGAAGGGAGTTTTTGGCCCCATAATTATAGTTGTCTTCATTAATGAAGGGGCCTTTATTGATTTTACCTTTATATAATTTTTCGTCATCTCCGTGGAGGTCGGATATGACACCGGCGACAAGTGACTTACCTAGGTAGCATGCGTAGTTCTACCTGCTGTTGTTTATGCCTTCTTAGCATCCTATTTGATGCATTTTCACTGTGGCTTTTGGCATCCGCCGTTTTCTTTCGTTTCTGGAAAAGAACGACTTTTCAGTCGCCTAATTGGTTGGTTGTGTCCATTTGTTTTTCCTCTTGGGCATCTGCAGTCTGTTTGGGGTCATGTTGGGTTACTAGGTTGCAACTATTTATGGTGTGGCCTATTTTCCCACAGCCTACACACATTATCCCCTTGACTTTGTGGATAATATTTTGTTTATGACTTCAACTGGTTATATCTCTTTTAACGGGAACCTTCAGAGGAACTTGTACACATAATCCTGCATATATCCCTCTTAGTGTGACTGAGGTGCAAGTGTCTATTTATAGAAGCGCTTCCAGGATTTGGCCCACTTTTTCCAGAATGGCCTTTTCATAGAATTCAGTTTGTAATTGGGGTAATCTTGACCAAATCGTTGTGTGGGTAAGGGATGATTGGTGTGGAAAATTTCTTAGCTCCCATACTTTAACGGATAGGAAGTGATCCACCACAAACCATGGTCCTTCGTGGAGCACTTTGGTCATACTTTTTACATGTGAGAGCTTGACGATATGGTAATCATTTCCAAGGTCCACTAATGTTAGTAATTCAGCCAGTTTCCATAGTTCTACCAGTTTATCTTAGAGATAGGCATATTATATCCTCTTGCCAAAGACTTTGATTATCACTGATAAACATGATTGCCCTTTGGATGTTTTGTGCACCTTCCGATGGGGCATTATGTTCTTGGACCATTCCGTAGGTTTGGTTTAAGTTGTTGGATTTGTCTAGCAAAATTTCTTTGAAGCTTTTTGATGTGGGTTCACCATCAACCATACCACAATCTGGGTCCGTGGATTTTGGGGAATCAGGTGGTTTTCGGGCTGAGGGATAAGCGTGTCGGCTAGCGTGCTTGGTCATACTCCTAGAGAGCTTCACTTATGATACAAACTCCTCTTTACATAATTGAGGCAATAAATTATTTATGATGTCTGGATTATGTTTTCTTTTCTTCATTCTTTCCAAAAATCAAGAATACCAACAACACCAATAAAGTCAACAACAACACAAACAACAACAATAAGAAGTCAATATATCAATAATTGTTCGAGAAATACAAATAATAAACATGTCTACAAAAAAAATTAAAATCACAATAACTATTACTATTACACAACAATGTTGGAGAACTATGACAACAACAAAAATAAATCACATTTTGCTTCAATTTGAATTTTTCGAGATCAACAACAATAAAATTAAGGGTTTTTTTTGTATTCTTCTTTTTCTTTCAAGCATCAAATTCTAAAATTGCTAACGTATATATAAAGAGAAGACAACTCAAGTTCATCTTTTTTTAACCTATTTTTTTCAAAAAAAAATAAAAAAATTTACCTATGAAGAGAGAAAACTGATGCTTAGAATCGAAATAGTTGTTAGAAGTTAAAAAGTTATCGAAAGTCGATTGAGAGTGATGGCGGAGAAGATTTGAGGAACTTTTTTTGAGAGTAATGGCGGAGAAGATTTGAGGAAGAGACGTTTGAGTAAGCAGAGAGGAAGAACAATGAAGAAGAGAAGTAGAACAAAGTGAAGAATCCTAAAAAAGTGAAGAGATATTTGGAATATTTTGTGATTTAAAATTTGAACTGTTTTGTTGTTTTTAAAAAAAGATTAAAA
The DNA here is from genome assembly GCA_027704765.1 of Solanum habrochaites. NCBI lineage: Eukaryota > Viridiplantae > Streptophyta > Magnoliopsida > Solanales > Solanaceae > Solanum > Solanum habrochaites. The sequence continues at coordinate 27,964,464 of JAKWJA010002496.1, forward strand.
GTATTGAAAATGTATTCAATCCCAATCAACTTAATCAAATAATTAAATATCTTTAACTTTTTTTAATCAAAATAGTCACCAAAATTTAAAAATAGAAACTTAAGGGATACCTTTTTTTCAATTTTCTCAAGTTTCCTAGTGATGAATTTTATTTGAATGAGGAAGAGGTGACAAGGGGTGAAAGGGAAAATTGAGCAATACATTAAGGACTAGGCAGCAATAAAACTGTGAAGGCAAAACCCTAAATGATAAATAGATAGATATAAATAATATAAAAATTAAACTCTCATCCTCCTTAAAGAAAAATCGAACTTACGGCGGCTACGTGTTGTTGTTCTTCTTCATCAAATCGAAATTATGGCGTATGCAGCACTGAAGCCGCCAAAACCAGGGCTTGAGGAGCCCCAGGAGCAGGTTCTGAAGATTAGGATCACTCTTTCTTCCAAAAACGTTAAGAATATTGAGAAAGGTTTCTCTCTTTTTAACTCCCACGTCTTTTTCAGGGTTAAGAATCTTGTTGTTTCTGAAATGTTAAATTCAGTTTGTAGCTCAAGTTTTAATGCTTATGGTTTTTCTGGGAATGCCTATTATCTATTGAGTAAAGCATAGTGAGTATGCTTTTGTCTTTCAACCTTATAATAGTGAAAATCAATGGTTGGTTTGGCATTAAAGGTAGAATTTTGAATGTTAGAGATGGAGACTTTAACTTATATCGGAATTGGAAATCTTTGGAAGAGTCAAAAACGTTAAACGAGTTAGGCTTGGGTGGGTGACCTCCATATTGTAAATATTCTAGGAAAATTGTAGGATGATTTTTACAACTCGAGGTAGACTTCACGAAAGCAATGAAAGTGTTTTGTTTATAGTGATAAAATAGTATGCAGGAAGATTTTTGACGAGTACATTAGAGGAATGTGGCTTTTCATGGGTTTTTAGAATGTTGATTCTATAATAGTCATATAGGCTATCTAGCTGAGACATGATATTAATAATGTGGTCATTTGTGACTTTAATAACACTCTAGTGAGTGGATTTCATTCGTAATTTATAACTGACTTGGTACTTATGAAGGTAGTGTGCGCGGATTTGGTCTATGGTGATAAGGACAAGAGGCTCAAGGTAGAGGGACCTGTGCGAACGCCCACAAAGGTTCTAAACATTACCACTAGGAAGTCTCCCTATGGAGAAGGTACTATTGCTTTTTATCTATTCTGAGCTTGTTTTTGTGATTGTATGATATGTCTATGCTCAAGAAATTCATTATTTTTTTTTAGTTGCTTGGTGTTTTGGCTTAATATGTTCTTTGTCCGATTTTTGAAGCATAACATGGTTGTACTTTTTTGAACCTCTATTGTGTGTTTAATGGTTTGCTTGTACTCTTTTCGAATGGATTGTCGTAAGTAAAGTAACCTGGGGGAAGGGAAAGTGCAATGGTATTACTGCATGATATTATTATTCGACCCCTTTGTTTGATTACGAGCATTAATTAATTTGGAAGTGCCTTTTTGGAAGACCATTAAGGTTCCTCACATTACCACTGTCAAGTCTCCCTGTACAAAAGTACTATTGCGTGTATGTTTTTCATGTTTTAATTGCTCCGGCGTTTTCTTGGGGGGGTTAATTAGTTCATGGTTCAAATTTCTGAAGCTTACTATGTTGAAGTTAGTCACACAAACATAGTATTGTGTGTGCCATTGTAACATAGATACTTTAAAATTACAGCATTACTTGTCTGGGAAGTATGAATGTGATATAGCTGGCTCAACTTGTTGTCAACAGCGGTAAAACTAAATATTTCATGTTATTGATAGGCACAAATATATGGGACAGGTTTGAGCTGCGGGTTCACAAGCGTGTGATTGACCTTTTTAGCTCCGCAGATGTTGTCAAGCAGATCACCTCTATCACTATCGAACCTGGTGTTGAGGTTGAGGTCACCATTGCTGATTCTTAGAATCTTCATTGTTTTCATTAGGTTGTTGAATTACCTGATTATCAGTTGTAAGTACATTAGTTGTTTGGAATTTCGTTTGTGTTTGTCTTAATTTCGGGTTAATGTTAGCAGACGAAATGTATTAGAGATTTTCTTTTGTTCCAACTACAGTTTTGCAGTTAAAAGAAGATACTATTTGATATTCAGAACAGAATGTGCGTTTGTTAGTTGACAATTGTTCGCAAGTATTTATTGTTTCTCTAGACAAAATATTACTAAGATATACAGAAAACCATAAATCGGTATACTATTGAGTGGTGTTTTCTAAAATGTTTTTGGGTGTGCCTGGGGACAGGCGTATCAAAAATGCTCTGGCATGTAAATTAAAGACGTAGATTCATCAGACGTAAGTCCTTAAATTTAAGGCGCAAGCCACGAGCATAAAAATGCAAGTCGTGGACGTAAAAATGTATGTTGAGCATTTTTAATTTTAATTTTAATTTTTTTTGTTTAAATTATATTTTTATGATTGGTGTAAGATATTTCTCAAATAACATTTATAATACTTTTTTTTCATTATTAATTATTAATACTTATCTTAAATAAAAATCATAAATCATAAAAAAAATTAATTTTTCTTATTTTATTAGAGTAATAAACTATAAATTGAACATACATTAGACTATGTCCACTAGATCCATGGAACATACGTCCCATGTCTCGGGGCTTACGTCTCGCCCTGTATTGTATAAAACGCATCGTCTCACGCCCTCGCCTTTAAAAAAACTGCTATTGAGACATCTCCAAATTATCTTTATTTTAACCTTCAAAATTGAAAACTCTATCCTCCATTTGTAGAGATGTAAATAATAATAATTCTAAAAAAATTCAGTTTTTGATTAAATCATATTATTTTTATTATATTATTAATTAAGATTTTATTCTTTGTAAGTATTTTTAATGTAATATAACATTCAAAAATACATTATTAACAAGTTACTTCTTTCACTTAAATGAATAAATTGTTCTATTTTTTAAAATTATCACTTCTAATATGAAGTACAAAATCATAAGACTATTAATTAATTTTTTAATATTTGTAATTTAATAAGTACTAACATCTAAACACATTTTTGATAATAGGTAAGGAAATTCCGCATTAACATTTTTTAAAAATAGTCACTTTATATATGTTTTTTAATATTTACAATTATTTTTCATCACGAAGAATGGACAAAAATTATATCATAATTCAAGAATTTATGTTATAACGATAAATTGTTTAACTACATTTTCTAACGAGTATGAAAATACTTGATGCAATAGTTTAAAGTGAAATAGAAGAAGTAAATTACTATACTAAATAATTAGATACAAGATGAAATTGTTAATTTAAATAACTTTTAGCTATGCATAAAATAATAAGGACAAAAAATTGTTCATGTTGAAATTCGTAATGCATTAATATATCATTTATGGAAGAAACATAATAGTATTGAAAAATTGAATATTTATATAAAATTAAAATAAATTTTATTATGATACAATATTTATTATGCAATTGTATTTCATCAATGATCTCACTTTTATTTGAATTATCGTTAACATGTATTAAATATAATATTTGTTACTATTTATATTATTTCGAAATTTAGAATAAATTATAATTTTATATTAAATGGATAATTTGAAAAGAATAATTTTTATATAATATATGAAGATTATATAGATTATTAGCGTGTTGCGTATTAGCAAGATGCACTAGTGCGCTGATTGCACCAAGATATGTAGTTTCATCACCAAGAAGTTCTTCATCCTTCTTTTGAGATCAAACTGCATCATCATTTATGTCAAGGGATCTCATAGTAATTGGGTTCTCAATGAATGTGATTTATCCATATAAAAACGCATCAAAACATATCAATGATTGATAAGTATCCAAATTTAAGTGGTTCTTTAACTGTTAAGTTGGAGTTATGTAAGTTTTCTAAATTTAGAATGATCTTAAAAGAACAAAAATTGATAAAGTTCTTTCGATCTTCAATCTTTAGAAATTAGTTACAACTTAAAGATAATCGTATAAGATCTCAAATGAGTTTAGTCTACCAACTTCTTCGACGTCAAATTTATATCCGTCGAAAAGAAGAAATTTGCATAAATTATAGTGGCATGCCAATTTGTTTGGAATGAAGGAGTTTGCTATCATCACCGATTTAAATTGTCATAATGAAGATGTGTATGATTTTGAAAATATGTCAACAAATGAGAAAAAAAGAAATTCTTAAGGTTGTGGGAAAGAGTTGCAAGAGAAATAAGTTGATTGAGCAACTCCAAAACGAAAAACATAATAAAGATATAAAAAAATCATTGTGTTTACTTTATTTTGTTCATAGCTTTCTTTGTGAAAAAAATGTGACATACAAATATTTCAAAAAAATGGATTTTTCTCTCGGCCGATAGAAAAGCATTTTGTGCTTATCAGTGGGGTCGTATTAGCTGTGATATTACAATCAAGCATCTATTGAAAGCGGTGAAATCGGTTGATGGGAAGATTACCAATCTTTATGGCTTTCCATGGGTCTTTATGGTAAATTTTATTTTATTTTAGTTCATATTTTATTTTAGTTCATATATATATATATATATATATATATATATATATATATAGTTATTTCATTATTTATGGGTGCTTTCAATAATTTGATCTATTTTTGTGATTATTTTATGTAGTGTTGGGCATTTGAAGTTTTTCCTTTCCTTCAAAAGAAATACAATATGTTTTCAAAACAAGTGTCTTCACCGAGGATTTTTCGATGGCTTTTGACAACTAATAACAAATCAGTTGACATTAATGAGTTGTTTGATCCCCCTCATGACTCAATAAGCATTATTGTTTAAACATTTTTAGCTAAACTCGAATAATTGTTGCTTTTCTGTTTGTGCTATAGCCTTTTCAACAAGTTTTTTCTTTATTTAATTAGTTGTTGTCAATAGTTGAAGTTATTACGAAAATTGCTGGAACAATTAAAACATCTTGTATATAATAATCTTTAAATGCAGCAGTTGCTTTATCATATTTTTATTATTATTATTTTTACATGTAGATTGTACATCCATGGATAGTTCCTACATCTAGTGAAATGGAAATAGAATTTTTTACTAAGTTTGTGCTAAGAAATTGACCAAAGATGATAAGTTTGAAAAGTTTGAGATGGATTTGAATGGTGTTGTGGCTATAAAAAGAGACATCAATTATGATGAGCATAATCTTGATGTAGGAGGTGGAGCAACATCTTCTCCAAATGTTGAGAGAGATTTTAGAGTGTTGGTGATGGAGAAGGAGGAGAATTTACTCCAAATGTTGATAGATGTACTGATGGTGTTAATTTCGAAAGAGGAGGAGACTTCGGTGATATTAGTGGTGGTTTTGGAGTAGAAACATCTTCTCTGATCGATGAGAATGTTCCTTTTTTTCAAGAAACTTCATCCACTAAGGAGACGATAGATTTATTGAATGTTAGGGTAGTCTTTAGAGAAAACTATTGTCACCATGAATGCTAAGATTGAGTCTTTAGAGAAAGTTATCGTCACCATAAAGTCTAAAAGAGGTATTAGGCCATCATCAAAGATCTCTCCTCCATGTACTCCCGGCTATGTTAAAAGAACAAAGAGACAAAATTCGGAGGCATTGTCAAGTGCTCGAAAAAAGAGAAAATAAAAAGTGAATGAGACCATTATCGGAAAAAAAATTGGTATCCGAAGATAGTAAAGGTAAAATTAGATTATAATCTTTTCTACGATTTATCTTGTGTTATATACATTCCATTTTTACATGTGAATTTTTTTTTTTTTAATATTACAGATGAAGGGGCTGATATTGCAGATGAAGGGGCTGATTCGAATTCAAAAAAGAGTTGAAAGAGTGGTGAAGAAGGGGTTGGTTGTGAAAATGCATTTATACCACTATTTTGCTACACTTTTTATTGACTTTTGTTGTACATTAGTGAATATGGTATTTTGAATTTGATGAATTAAAAAGGTTGCTTGTGAATATGCATTATTACCACTATTTTGCTACACTTTAATTGACTTTACTTGTACAGTAGTGAACATGTTAATTTTTTGATGTTGTTAGTGAACTAGTTGAAGGTGAGGATTTGACTCATCCAATTGTTAATATTCTTTATAGTTATATGGAACAGTGATGTTGTTAGTGAACAAATTGAAGGTGGTGAGTATTTGACTCATCCAATTGTTGAAATTTTCTACAGCAATTAAACGAGTTGTTATATTTTTATAGCAACTGCTGAAATTCTCTACAACAATTAAGCAAATTGTTGTATTATTTCGTAGCACCTGCTACAATTCTCTACAACAATTAATCGAGTTGTTGTATTGTTTTACAGCAATTGTTTAAATTTCTACAACAAGCACAAAAAATTATTGAACTTTTCATAGCAGTTGCCGAACATTTCGACAGCAAGTTTAAAAGTTGTTGTACTTTATATAACAATTGCTAAATATTTCTTTAACAAGTAAGCCAATTAATTGGCTAATTGATTGTTTATTGGTTGTAACACTCATATTTAATGATAAGTAGAGTAGTGTTGATTTAAATTAAAAATAAATTTTATGTTAACTAGTGATCTTGTATTATGAGATAGTTATTTGAGATACCACACTATCCATTCCATTACAATTTCACATATAATCAAATTATAATGAGCAATTGATTGTTTAGTGATTGTAATACTCATATTTAATGATAAGTAGAGTAATGTTGATTTAAATTAAAAATAAATTTTATGTTAGATAGTGATCTTGTATAATGAGATAGATATTTCAGATACAGACGATCAATTCCATTAAAATTTCACATATAATCAAATTATAATGAGTAATTGATTGTTTATTGAATGTAACACTCATATTTAATGATAATTAGAATAGTGTTGATTTGATTTAAAAATAAATTTCATATTCGATGGTGATCTTATTTAATGAGATAGTTATTTGACATAACATACAATCAATTAAGTAATTTCACGTCTAATCAACTTAAATTGATTATTAATTAGTTATATTAATCATATTCCATGATAAATAGGATAGTTTTGGTTAATTTTAAAAGAAAATCTAGAATAACTAGTAATTTTATAGGAATGTGCTACAACAAATAAGCAAATTATTGTACTTTTCATAGCAATTTCTACAATTCTCTATAATAATTAAATAAGTTGTTGTATTGTTTTACAACAATTGTTTAAGTTTCTACAACGAGCATTAAAATTAATGTACTTTTCATAGCAGTTGCTGAACATTTCTAAAACAAGTTTAAATATTGTTGAACTTTTCTACCGCAAGTAAGAAAGTCGTTGTACTTTATACGACAATTGCTAAAATTCTTTACAACAAGTAATAAAGTTATAATAAGATTAACAATAAAATTAAATATGTTTTCGCAATCAAAATAACAACAATTAGTATCAAAATAGGTAGATAAAATGCTTCACAAATAATCACAAAAAAAACAATTAGTACCAAAAAAAAGATAAGATCAAATAAGTTCACAAAAAACAAGAACAACTGTGTTTTTATGCAACATTTCCCTCGGAGCATGTAGTCTTATTGTGACTAATTCTTTTGCATAAAGAACATATATTTTTCTTTGTTGAAAATGAATTCCCAATTTCTTTATGTCTTTTTTAGGACCTTCTTCCAACCTTGCCTTGTTCAATAAATTGAGAAGATATTATTCCCTCTAAAATATCAATAGGAACTTCTCAAGTTTCTTGAGATGACACCAGTTTAATTTTCTCCACATATGCAATAAAATATCTCTCTACTTTGTAATACGAAGAAGAGCATTCATAAATGTATCTCCCATATTCATCACCATATTCACATCGAATCAACTATTGCAACTTCATCATGGCTGGTCACAATATAATTGTAGTTGGAAATTGTATGGACCAATAGCTTGTTCCCCAGATTAATATTTTTTGCAATGTCTTTTTCTATCGAAGAAACGAAGATGATTGGTGCACTAATGAGTTTCATACACCTCTCATGAAATTTTTCCGCAAATCACCTGTTTATTTCATCAAATAGAACAGTAATAAGATATTTTCTTTCATCAAGAAACATTTAGTTAACCAACTCAGCAATATTTGTAGCCATGATATTGTGCTTGTAACATATAGTATGTGTTTATAACTGTTGTATAGTTTTTATAACTATTTTTGCAGATTTTTCAGCAGGTGCTGAAATAAGTGCAATAATTGCTATAAATAATTGCAGCAATTGTTATAAACAATTGTAGTAGCTTACTATAAAAAATTGCAGCAATATAGATAATTGCAGTAGTTTATCTATTTCCAGGAAAAAATGCCCTGCTCTATCGGTGAAATTCAACGCGTTCAAGATGTGTGACAGCCTGTGGAATCAAATCTCTTATCTAATTAAAATGATCATTGAACACATCAATATTATATATACTTTTGCCGCCTTATAAAAGTGGAAGACAACACTCGCATTGTGAAAATTATTTTAAATATTTTCTCCTAAGTGCCTCATAAAACAACCATAATGAGCTGAAGGGAACACAATTGAAACCATCTTCCAATACTTTGATGTCTACCAGAGATAATGCACAATTCAGGAGTATCAAGTACAAAACTTTTCAATTGCTCAAAAAAATATCGGTAGAAAGCATCACATTCAGAGACTACTAGGCAAAATGCCACCGGAAATATCACGACCCAAATCGGATCGCGACTGGCACCCACACTTACCCTCCTATGTGAGCGAACCAACCAATCTAAACCTTAACATTTCAATATAATATCAACAGACAGTAATGCGGAAGACTTAAACTCATTAATAAAAACCAATTCAATAACTTCTAAAATTCAACATCTATTAATTTCCCAAAATCTGGAAGTCATCACCACAAGAACATCTATGATCAAATTACTAAACTAAGAGTATTCTAAGAAGCTAAAATAACAAAAGCTAGTCTATGCCGGAACTTCGAGGCATCGAGACATGAGAAAGGAGATCCAGTCCAAGCTAGAAGCATTAGCTCACCCTGAAGATCCGATGTGACGAAGACTGGCTAGAATTGCGGTTGAGTTGAAGACGACGGCACGTTTGCTGCACTCCACAAATAAACAAGAAGAAAACATAAAAGTAGGGGGTCAGTACAACCACAAGTACTGAGTAGGTATCATCGGCCAACTCAAAATAGAAAGCAATATATCTCAGATAACATCATAAAATCAACTAATATTCTTAACAGGTGATAGCAACAAGTATAAACATCATTTATAATATCACCGATCATATCTATGAGGACTCAAACCTCCACACCATACTCTTTTGGGAAAACATGTTCTTTAGATTGAGTATATTAGCATCTTTCAAGATTCATTATCTATATTTCTCTTGTGTCGGTACGTGACACTCCGATCCCTCGTTAGTCTTTATTCCTCTTGTGTCGGTACGTGACACTCCGATCCCCTACTACTATGTGTCGGAACGTGACACTCCGATCCCCTAAATCTACGTGTCGGTTCGTGACACCCGATCCCCTAAATCTACGTGTCAGTTCGTGACACCCGATCCCCTAAATCTATGTGTCGGTTCGTGACACCCGTCCCACTAATTCTACGTGTCGGTTCGTGACACCCGCCCCACTAATCTCATTCTATTAGTAAATCAAGCCTTCTTTTATACCAAGGCATCATTATCTCATTACTTTAGTTCATCAAGCCTTCTTTTATACCAAGGCATCATCATTTAACAAGAGATTAGGTTTTTATCAAGATTTGGGATTCAATAGCTTCATCATGCTTGTTTCATCACAATCATATATATATAAAATCACATCATACATACACACAATTAAGCATATAGAAGACTTTATGATACTACCCAACACATATCATTCGCTATTAAGAGTTTACTACGAATAGCATAAAAACCATAACCTACCTCCACCGAAGAATTGCGATCAACAAGCTATCTTCTCAAAATCCTTGCTATCCTCTTCGTTTCTCTCTCTCTCTACTCGTTCTCCCTCTCTTTCTATTCTTTTTCTTTTTCTTATTCAAACCCTCTTTCTTTTACCCTAATTAGTATATAATTAAGAATGAAAGATGACAATAATCACCCACTAATTAACTTAAGGTTACCTCTTTTAACCCCCAAGTAATTAGACTTATTAACCTTAACCCTCTAACTTTATAATTAAGGTAGGAATAGTCCAAAACGTCCCTTAAAACGTGTAAAGAAATCCGACCCAGACTGGGATTACGCAACCTGTGACGGCCCGTCGTGCCTGCGATGGTCCGTCCTGCAGGTCGTCGCAACCGTCAGAGACTCAATTTCCACCAAAGAGTCTGTGACGGTCCGTCACGCCTGTGACGGTCCGTCACGCCTGTGACGGTCCGTCACGCCTGTGACGGTCCGTCCTGCCATTTCGTCGTGACGTTCAGAGAGTCGATTTCAGTACCAAATTTTCAGAATTCTTTAGTGTTTTGGAACGGGACCCCCTCGACGGTCCGTCGTGACCATGACGGTCCGTCGTGGGGTCCGTCGACTCAGCCAATTTTCCAGAAATAAAATCTGCTGCTCAAAACGACTAAACAGGTCGTTACAGGAAAAATATGATTCTCCGCATCCTGTGCAACAGCACACAACAACACACCTCCATATTTACTTCTCAAAAATGTTCCATCAACAGCTATGACTTTTCTCATTGCGAAACCAAGAATCAAAGCTTCATATGACACAAAAAAGTACTTAAACCTGCCGTTTTCACCAATCTTCAATGCCGTTTTACTTCCCGAATTTGATGTCCTCAGCATATGACTCTACACATAAATCACTCCATATCAATATTCATGTGTCCCTCTTACGAAAGACTTTGCAATCTCACTACCCCTCCAAACTTTCTGTAAGTGAAAAAACTTACAAGATAATAAAATTGCAATATAACAATCGAAAATAAAATGAAGAAATTAATCTCCTCAGGCTGAGGCGCGGATATCTCGCTCTCTTTATGGAGATTCAATCCCTCTGCAGCAAATATTTTCACCGGTCCAGCAATAGTCCTCTTTGACTTGACCCCTCCAGGATACAACAGCCTTCACAAAGTATAACTCAACAACTCTGGACATGAGTTGAGTTCAAAGCTCCACAAAAAAGAACATCTCCCTTCAACTAATAAGAACTCTCTTTTAGACTAACTCATTCACTTTTTGTTTTCTCTTGTGTTTTTTGTATGTCCAAACTAAATAAAGACCACCACTATTTATGCTACAAGAAGTCTTCCTAGCAATGAATAGGAAGATAATGGAGGTAGTAAATAGTGAAGATAATGACCTTAGGAGTTTCATAGGTTTCAATAGGAGTTACATAGGTTACAACAGGAGTTACATAGGTTACAAAGAGTAATGGAGGAATTAAGAATGAAATAAAGTGATGGACAACCAATGCTATTGTAGAAGTTATCCATTCCAATGTTTATTGGAATGTTTTTATCTCACAATAAATTCAACCAATAAAGTCAAAAAGTAATGGCATTACATGACTACCAAGTCAAAGATGAATAGCATGATTAAATTGGTAGTTTAAAACTCAAATGTCTTCCAATGGTTATATTTATAACTCCAAAATAAAGCAATTTAATATGTTAAATATTAATATTAAAATGTTAATAACCTAACAATCCCCCACTCATTTTAATATTTAGATAAGAAAGTATATCAGTTGAAGGAAGACTACTATGCATAATGAAGGTGTGCTCTGTATTGAACCTTCACTTAGTGAAATAGTAACTTTTACTCCAGAGTCGTAGTGGTCTCAGACTTCAACAATGACTGTTTAAGGGAAATAAAATATCATTGCTCACACATAATAATCAAGGTGTTGATATGATCTTTAACAGCCAACACGTTATGGCCATGTGTTATCCCAGTTTCATGAGTGCATTTGAGAATAAGCCTCATTCTCATAGGAAGCGACTTACTTCCACACATCACATAGGTGAAATCTTTCGAGAGTTCTCTTGTAAGATAAACACTCCACCCATATGGGCTAAAGATATTCATTAAGATTTTTATAAACTCAACCTTCACAAACTACAGGAAACAATGCACTCACATCATAGGGAGGGGAAAAAATAGTGCATTTTTCACAACAAGTCATCATATGATTAGTTTTTCCCTTTGAAATTGGTTATAGGATCTCTAGTCCCCAGGTTGGGTTTCCTCATATATGACTCAAGGATTTGTAGGCTTCAATCCCGTCCCCCTCGATGTGCTCCAGACCTTTTCTCTTGTTAAGGCCTTCATAAGAGGATCTGCAAGATTATCACAAGATTTGACATAATCAACATTAATGATACCATTTGTCAAATACGATGTTACATTACTATGTTTCCTCCTTATAGGTCTAGATTTACCGTTGTCATAACGGTTTTGAACTCTACCAATTGCAGCGGTGCTATCACAATGAATTAAAATAGGAGGAATTGGTTTTTCAAAATAAGGAATTTAAAACAATAAATCTTTTAACCAACTCGCTTCCTCACTAGCTGAAGCTAAAGCAATTAGTATCAGCCTCCATGGTAGAGTTAGCAATTATAGTTTGTTTTTTTGATCTCCAACAAACAGCACCACCACCTAAAGTAAAGACATAACCAGTGGTAGAACAGGAATCACCTGACAAAGTGTTCCAATCCACATCACAAAAGTTTTCAAGTACAACAGGATATTTTTTATAGAACAAACCACAATTTTTCATTCCAATTAAATATCTCATAACTTTTGTTATAGCATGCCAATGTCATTACCTGGCTTGCTTGTAAACCTGCCAAGTACTCTTACTGCATATGCAATATCAGGACTAGTGCAATCAATCACATATCTTAAACTTCCGATTATACTAGAATATTCCTTTTGATTTATTACATCATTTTCACTTTCAACGGGAAATAAGTGAACAGTTGAATCAAAAGGAGTAGCAACATGCTTGCAATCATGAAAGTTATATTTTTTCAAAATTTTCTCAACATAATGTGACTGGTCAAGGAAAATCCCCTCACACGTTCTTGTTATTTTTATTCCAAGAATAAAATTTGCCTCACCAAGATCTTTCATATCAAAATGACTTCTAAGAACATTTTTAGCTTCATCAATAACATTCATGTTAGAGCCAAAGATCAACAAATCATCAACATATAAGCAAATGATCACATGTGAATTATTCCAAGACTTATGATATATGCACTTATCACACTCATTTGTTTTAAAACCATTTTCAATCATGCAGGAATCAAAATTTTCATGTTATTGCTTTGGTTCCTGTTTCAAGCCATACAGGGATTTAGTAAGTTTACATACTTTGCTTTCTTGGCCTGCTTCAACAAAACACTCGGGTTGGTCCATATAAATTTCTTCATTTAGGTCTCCATTTAGAAAAGCAATTTTTACATCCATTTGATGAATTTGCAAATCAAAAATTGCAGCCATAGCAACTAAAAGTCTAATAGATGTAATTCTTGTCACCGGAGAAAAAGAATTAAAAAATTCTAGGCCTGTTAGTTGTTTAAAACCTTTTGCAACTAGCCTAGCCTTGTATTTATCAATAGAACCATCCGGTTTCAACTTTTTCCTTAAGACCCATTTGCAACCAATTGTTTTACAACCCGGTGGTAAATCAACTAACTTCCAAGTTTTATTACAAATTAGAGATTTCATTTCATCATTTACAGCCTCTTTCCAAAAGATAGAATCATGTGAAGATAATGCTTCTTTCAAAGTTAGAGGGTCATTTTCAATATTAAACACATAAAAATCAGGACCAAAATCTTTTTCTACTCTAGCTCTTTTACTTCTTCTTAACTCAAAATCACCAACTTCTTTATTATTCAAAGTTGAAGTAGAAGAACTAGGTAGTGACAAAATATTTTGTTCAATCCTTTGACCCCCACTATTTTTAGTATCAAAAGGAAATTTATTTTCATGAAAAATAGCATCACCAGATTCTATTACAATATTATTTTCAAGATTAAAAAATCTATAAGTTGTACTATTTGAAGCATAACCCAGAAAAGCACAAGTAGAAACTTTCTTACCCAACTTTGTAATCTTGGTATCCATTAGCCTCACAAAGGCTAGACAACCCCAAACTCTTAGATATCCCAAACTTGGCTTGTAACCTTTCCACAATTCAAAAGGTGTCAATTTAGACTTTTTATGAGGCACACGATTCAACACATAACAAGTAGTTAAGATAGCTTCACCCCAAAAATTTAAAGGTGCATGTGACTCAATTAGCATGGCATCAATCAATTCAACCAAAGTTCTATTTTTTCTTTCTGCTACTCCATAAACGAAGGAGAGTAAGGAGGAGGAGTTTCATGAATTATTCCTAATGATCTAAAAAAAAAATTAAACTCATTTGATTCATATTCACGACCTCTATCACTTCTAATTCCTTTTATTTTTCTTCCAAACTGATTTTCAACCACATTGAGATAAGTTTTGAAATTTTCAAAAGCATCACTTTTATTTTTCATCAAGTAAACATATGTAAACTTAGAAAAAATCATCAATGAAAGTGATAAAATATCTATTAATCCACTAGTAGAATTTCACCAAGTTACAAATATCAGTATGAAACTAATTTAACAAATCAGTTTTTCTTTCAACTTGAAAATGAGCCTTTAGTTTCTTGTCTTTACTACAAGCCTCAGACTTTTCAAAATTCTTTTTAACCATTGGGATTAATCCTAAACTACTCATTATTCCACATAACGATCATTAATATGACCAAAAACGAGCATGCCAAAAAAGTAGAAGAAAGCATATAAACAGAAATAGAAGTTTTATTCATTTCAACATTCAACTTAAACATCCCATAACATACATACCCCTTCCCCACAAAAATACCTTTATTCACTATTACATATTGATCCGATTCAATAATCTGTTTAAAGCCTGCTTTATAAAGAAGAAAACTAGACATCAAATTTTTTCTCATAGAAATCCTTCCAGAAGTAAAACACAATTCAACATCTCCCTTTCCAAGCACTTGAGTAGTGTGAGCATCACCAAGCATGATGGTTTTGGGCTCCTCAAAATGAGTATATTTTTTAAACCAGTCTTTGTCATAACAGACATGACGGTTTGCACCAGAATCATCCCACCATCCATCAAAATTCTTAACCATATTTATGTCGGTAATCACCGCCACAAAAGGTTCTTC
Source organism: Solanum habrochaites (assembly GCA_027704765.1). NCBI lineage: Eukaryota > Viridiplantae > Streptophyta > Magnoliopsida > Solanales > Solanaceae > Solanum > Solanum habrochaites. Next base: position 27,979,672 of record JAKWJA010002496.1, read on the forward strand.
GCTAACGTTTGCCTGAGGGTTAGGACCACGTTTCAGGAAACTATAAAATCGAGAAATATGCCCACTCTTGTCACAAACAAAGCATGGTCCCTTTTCTTGAACTTGGTGATTTTGTGCTTGGTGATTTTCACCATTATTTTTCTTGGGAGGTCTATCATTATTTTTCTTGAATTTTTTCTTCTTAGGCTTTAAAGAAGTATTTTTGTGAGTTTCAAGAGTAGCATTTTTCGAAGTAATTAAATTTACCTTCGATGTGAGGTGGGTAAATGGTTTGCTTACCACCCCGAGTAGTGATTGTCATACAGTGCGCATCATTTTTTGGATTTTGGACAGTGTTGCTAGGAAGAGTGCCCGATTGCCGTGTGTTCACTATCGCAGATAATTGGGCCATTTGCAACTCGATCTGCTTAATTGATATTGCATGTGTATCGACTTCCCAATACTTGCTAAATCACACCTTAACTCTTTAATATGCTCATCACTAGCATCGAACCTCCTCATCATTTTGTGCAAGATATCCTCAACTCGCGCCATACTATCTCCACCATCCCTAGGAGAAACTTCACGATTTTGAGGAGGAACATAGGGCCCATTCCTGTCATTTCTATTACCATAGTTACCCCTGTTGAAGTTGTTGTCGCGGTTGTAGTTTCCATCTCGGACATAATGACCCTTACGGTTGTAGTTACCATAGTTCCGACCTTGGTTCCCTTGACCTTGGCGCGAATTATCATGATTTGAGCCTTGGGCGCTCGGTCAGAAACCCCCCGTCTGCTCATTTACTGCATAGGAGTCCTCCGCAGAATAGCATTCATCATTAGGAGGTGATGGTTTAGGCAAGTAGTTAAATGCATTTATCTTTTCTGCACCCCCGTGACATGTTTTAGTACCAACCCAAGCTCTGTTCTCATCTGAGTCATTTCTTCACGAATCTCATCTGTGGCTGGGTTGTGAGTGGACTGTACTGCGAAGGTATTTCTCCCGGTATCTGACTTCCTAGTACTCCAAGCTTTATTATTACGGGAGATTTTCTCTAATTTTTCAGCAATCTCAGCATAAGGACACTCCCCATAAGATCCACCTGCTATAGTGTCCAACACCGCTTTATTATTATCATCTTGTCCCCGATAGAAGTATTCCTTCAGTGACTTATCATATATACGGTGATTTGGGATGCTTCTCAAGAACAACGTGAATCTATCCCAAGAACTACTAACTGACTCTCCTGGTAGTTCCACAAAGTTGTTCACTCTGTCTTTGTGGTTTAGTTTCTTAGAGACAGGATAGTAGCGTGCTAAGAAAACATCCCTTAGTTGGTTCCAAGTGAAAATTGAGTTGTAAGGGAGCTCAGTGAACCAAAAGGCAGCCTCTCCCGTCAGTGAGAGAGGAAACACTCTAAGCCCTATTACATCCAAGTCTAAGTCAGGCCTCCTTACATAGCTTTTACACACTGCTCTTACCTTAGCTATATGGGCATGTGGATTCTCAGAAGGTAGCCCTGAAAACGAACCTTTGGCAGTGAGCAATTTCATCAGGCTACTAGTTACCACGAAGGTGTAACCTAGTGGTAGAGGAGGCAAGACAAGTGACCCATCAGAGTCTGCTATGTTGACATAGCCTCTGTAGTATGCTTGGGGCCGTGGAGCGGGATTCTGTCCCCTCTGTTGGTTTTCACCCGGAGCATCGGGTAACAACTGACCATGAACATCAACCGGAGCTGGGATGTTCTGGTTTGGATCATCATCATTAGTTCCAAAGTTTCTATTCATGTTGCGTAGTGTACGCTCTAATTCATGATCGTAGGGAAACAAGGGTTCTCTTCCTCTCCGTGTATTTGGCATACAAGGAGGGTGGTTCTGCACGAATCAAAGTAAAATCAAGAAAATATCAACTAAACTATAGTAATAAATTTAAGTTAATCTAAAAGCTACTTTCCCCGGCAGCGGTGCCAAAATTTGATACGCTCAAACTTACTTCTCAAATAAGAAGTAAAGCGGTTGTGTCAAATAAATAACCCAACTAGTGAGGTTGGGATCGTTCCCATGAGGAAAATAGTTTAGACTTAACTTCAATCTATTACTACTATTGTTCAGTCAATTACTTCCTTGGAAAGCATAAAATGATAAAAAGGGGGGTTTCTATTCCTAAATAAATGAAAATAACTAGCAAAATAAAAGGAGACAACTAAAAGCATCGAACGTTGGAGTTTAATCAATTAATCAAAGTAACTAGGGTTTACCTGTTCCCCACAGGTTCATAACTTGATAAGTCTAACTATAACAATTCTTTCCTAGTATCTTGCGTGCAAAGTGATAAGTTATGTATTTCTAAATCCTTCGTCCGGCATCTAGAAAATGTCACTCCGCACCTTGGTTCGGCTACGTGTGTTGCTATCCTAACCCTTATCTTTACCTCATATTAAGCATCGTATTCGATATTTGACTAAGTTATTACCTCGTACCAATCAATACTAGCCTATTAAATAGTATACACTAAATCTATGTTGATAATTCTTTCCTATTATCTACCTCCTTGGTCCGGCAAGTAGCATTAAGGCGAGTTCTAACATTGACCATCCGTTAAAAAGACTTCTAAATGAAAGAATTATCAATACATGCAAGACACTATTCTAGAATTGTTATTTTAGTTAGGTTTTACCTCATTATTAGCCTATGGTTCCCACAACCCTAGTAATGGAGTTTAGTTACCCATAGTCATAATTACAATATTCAGATATGTAATATAAGAATTCATGCACTTACTTTGATGAGAAAGAGTAAAATCCAAAAGTTCACTTGATTAATCAGCAAAAGTCACCACCAATCAATAATAAAAGTCTCAAGATAATCAATAATCTCTCAAAGAGTCTACAAAATAATAAAGTGTCTCACAATATTCAAAAGCCTAACTAATAATCCAGAGTCTAACCTCAAAAACGAGGTTTTTCGAACTATTTATAAAAAATAAAAACCTAATTAAACAAGGACTCTATTTGCTGGAAATTTGTCAAAACGCGGCTGGGTCGACGGACCTCGCGAAGGGACGTCATGGTCATGACGGGCCATCGTGGACTCCGTCGTCCCATACTTTGCAAGTTTCTTCTGCTGCTCTCTTCATTACCCTCGACGATAGGTATGACGGATCGTTACGAGCACAACGGTCCGTCGAGGGTCTCCGTTCCAAAACACTTGAACTCTTGGAATATGGGTACTGGGGATACTTCTCTGATCTTCATGACGAACCTGCAGGACGGACCGTCATGGCTACGACGGTCCGTAACGCTTTCCGTAACCCCACACTTGGTCAGACTTCCCCATCTTCCTTCAGCAGCTGCACTAAGAGTGGCAGCGGAACCGGTACCTACCTGTTCCCGGTCCGGTTCGGTACCGGTTAGTACCTGTTAGGGTTTGGGTTTTCCGGTTCCGGGACAGGAACCGGGACGGAATTATGGAATATTCGGTTTTTACCGGTTCCGGTAATTACCGGTCCGGTCCGGTCTGGTCCAGTTTATTTTATTTTATTTTTAAATAGAGCCGTTACTAGCCGTTGGGTAACAGCTAGTGGGCCCCCCCAACGGCTAGTTGAAGAGAAATTCATCCAATAAAGCCCTTACCCCACCCCTAACTTTTTTATTACCCTAAAGTTTTAAAAATTACACTTTAACCCATTTTTTACTTATAAATACCCTTAAATTTCATTCTTTTAAATCACAATATCATTTATTCATCTTCTACTCTCTCAACTCTCTACTCTCTACCTCTAATCTCTAATTCTATAATATATAATATCTTAAATTTCGGTGTTGCCTTACTTGGTCTTTGGAAATTAGATTTGGATCTTCAAAATTCAATTTTCAACTTTCCACGTTCGGCTATCGGCGGTCATAAACGTCTACTTTTTTTAATTAGACGTTCGGTACATTCGTTCTAACTTTTATTTTACGTTTCATTTATATTTAAATAATTATTTATTTATTTGTGATTTATTGTTTGCATAATTGCATAACATTTTTCTTATTATATTTATTCTCACGTTTAATTTTTTAATATGGATTTCGGAAAAAATATTGTTCAAAAGGAAAGGGGAAAAAAAGTGCATTAGAGCGTGTAAGAAATGTTTGTAACTTTACATCCTCCGATAATGCAAAAACCGGTAGTTCTTCCAAATCAAAAACTAAAAAATCTACTATATTAAGAATAAATACGGATGATTATACACATGTTGATGATACGGTATTTAATATTGATAGTAATTCAGGATTAGATCCTTATCATGAATATTTACAACGTCGCTTTGGTAATTTTGATGAGGATTTGCCTAGTGATAATGATAATGATATTGATAATTATACTGATACGCCTATTTTTTATGATGATGATGATGAAACTCAGCCACCTACGGCTACTACTACTCCTAGTCCCGCTCCCTTTCGTTGTCCTGCCCCAGTTCCCCCAGTACATCCTAGGCCTAAGGTAGAACGTGTTAAAAAATCGGTTGTTTGGCAATTTATGACACAAAATGAAGATAAAACACAAGCTATTTGTAATAAATGTAAACATATATTAAATCATAAAACTGTGGGCAAATCTTGCGGGACGGGACATTTGAGTAGTCATTTAATGTCTTGTTGTAAAAATGAATTTTTGCATGCTAAAGCGGTAGCGAAAGCTAAAAAAAACGGTATCCCCCTTCCTAAAAATGTAGGAGTAGGCGGCTCTAAAATGGTACAAACACAATTAAATCCGTCTAATGTTTCTGGCTCTAGTTTACTACCTTCATATAGTAGAGAAAAAGATCTTGAAGAACTAGCTAAAATGATATGTGTTATGGGTTTGCCATTTAGTTTTGCTGAAAATCTCGGTTTTATACATTATATTCAAATTGTATATAATCCAAATTTTAAAGGTTTTGCTAGAAATACAATAAAAAAGGCTGTATTTGATTATCATGCACAACATTTTCAATATCTTCGTTGTTTATTTTATTATAATACTTGTAAAATAGCTATTACTTCTGATATGGGTCGTAGTGTAAATGGTAACGATTATTTGACTGTTACTGCACATTGGATTGATGAAAATTTTTATATGCAAAAAAGAATTTTAGGTTACAAATGTTGTCAAATGCAAAAAACCGGTAGTTATATTGCTCAAACTATTTTAGATATTTTACAAAGTTATGGAATATGTGATAAAATAAGTAGTATAACATTAGATAATGCTTCAAGTAATAATTCTGCTGTTCAATATTTAAAAACTACACTTTGTACTTTTTATGGTGATAATTATCATATTAGGTGTACTGCACATATATATAATTTGATGGTTAGAGATGGTGTAAATATGTATGATAACGGATGTACGAAAGTTGAAAAAGCATGTCATTTTATATTTAAATGTCAAGTTAAGTCTCGGCGTAAAGATTTTCAAAATCGTTGTTTTGAAAATAATCTTCCACCAAGAAAAATTCCAAAAACAGTGTCTACTAGATGGAATAATTTATATGAAATGCTTGTAGTCGCTTATGAATATCGAATACCCTTACAAATGGTTTGGAATGTTCGTAATTCTGATATGACATATAGACTAGATGATAATGATTGGCGTGATATAAATGAACTTATAGATTTCCTTAAAGTTTTTTACTTAACTACAAAAAGAATTTTTGTACTTTATAGTCCATCAATTTGTACTGTTTTGCCTGATATTTGTATGATTTCTTCTAAATTATATAAATTTAAAAATAAACCAAGATTTCAACAAACCATTGAAAAAATGATTATAAAATTTAAAAAATATTATATTCCTATTCCTCAAATTTATTTAACTGCATGTTTGTTACACCCTAAGTATAAAGATTTCGGTTCATCAAGAATGGTTGAAAAAATATATTTTAACTTAGATATTAATGATGAGTTAGAAGAAATTCCTAGCTGTCAACAAGTTAAAGATAGCATAAAAATTGAAGCAAGAAAATTGTATGATTTATATAATGCTAATAAAAATTTATCAAGTGAAAATGAACCTGAAAGCTCTAGGGTTAGATTTGATGAAAATAATATTGATAATTATTTAGAGGATTATCTTGAACTTTCTCACGATAATAGAAATGATTTTGATGCATATATTAATCAAATGACAGAACATACTGAAGATGTTCTCAAATGGTGGAGAGAGCGCACCAAAGGATTTCCAAAACTAGTACCGATGGTTCGAGATATATTAGCAATGCAAGCGTCGTCGGTAGTTTCGGAAGGCGTCTTTAGTGCAGCAAGGTTTCAACTTGGGCATTCACTAGCAGCCGACAGCTTGGAGATATCGGTATTATTTCGAGATTGGATTAATGCCGAGAGAAGAAATTTGGGTCGTGAACCACTACCGACCAAATTTCAAGATGACGTTGATGAAGTAATGCAGGATTATAGTGACGACGGGATTGAAGCAATGGAAGATCTTTCTATTCAACCTATTCCCGAACATGTTACTAAAGAAATGTTGAATAATTTACGAAGGGATTTATATGGTGGCACCAACTATTAATTCAAACTAATATTTTTGTAAATGTAATTGTAATATCAAATATATATTAATAAAAATATAGGCTATTCGCCTTAATTTGTTTTTTAATATTGTTGTATTAAATTTAATTTTTGATATAGTCAATCTTAAATTTTATAACTTTAAAGTTTAAATTCAAAAATTTCAAAATTTAAGAGTTTGAAATTTAAATTTTATAACTTTAAAATTTGAATTTTAAATTTTCAAACTTTAAAAGTTTGAAAATTTAAATTTGAAACTTTAAAATTTTGAAAATTTTAAATTAAAACTTTAAAGTTTATAACTTTAAAGTTATAACTTATAACTTTAAAGTTTATATAACTTTAAAGTTTGAAATTTAAATTTAACTTTAAAATTTGAATTTAAAATTTTCAAACTAGTTTGAATTTAAAGTTTTAAAATTTAAATTTATAACTTTAAAGTGTGAAATTTAAATTATAAAAAAAATTAGATTCAATTAAATTTTTTTTTTAAAATTCGGTTCGTCCCGGATACCGGTCCGGTATAGTACCGGTTAACTACCGGATCGGGACGGAACAATAGTTATTTTACTGGTTTCTCGGACCGGTCCGATTCCAGTTCCGGAACAAAACCGGTACACGCAGTACCGGTTCCGGTAATTACCGATCCGGTTTTGCCGGTTTCGGTACCATTGCCACACTTAAGCTGCACTACGCTGCCACCTACGGACCGTCACAGGCATGACGGACCGTCACAAGCTCCGTAAGTGATCTCTTCTGCATTTCTTCGCTCAAAAACCTCTGCATTAATCTTTGGACATATTTCCTGCAAATAAGGAGAAACTTATATAAAAATTAGCACAAAAAGGCTTTTGGACACACTAAACTTAAGGAAAAAGTATTAATAATATCGTAAAACCACGGTATATCACTATCCTACCACATTCATCGTTCAACACTTGTTGGTCATCATAAAAGTTATAACTCTCCACCAATCTTTCAACCATGTAGATCCTTAAAACAGCTCTAGGTCCATCTTCCAAATAAGTACTTAAACTAAGTTGATCATTTATCTTGAAAGGAGCCGTCTTATGCTTTTCATAATAACTATGCAGGTAAGTGATCACAAAATCTTTTAACTCACAATTTAATTTACAACAAGTAATGATTTTATTCTCAAAATCATCATATGCAATATCTGTATGCACAATCATAGCAATTGTCGTGGGCAATTCTTTACTCTTCCAATGCCAAATAGAACGACTGTTGGACTCGACCCATTCGTCATTACAATTAACCGGTAGTACTATTCTATCTCCATTAATGATGTTGAAGATACCTGAAAATATTCTAACTTAGAACTAAGAAATAGATCATAACAAAAATTCTATTAAAATATCACAACTGTTGTAAGTTAGTCAACATCTGTTGAAATAGATATAGCAATTGCGGCAATTATTCAACAACATCATTCAACAACTGCTGTAAATTATTGAAACAGTCCTATAAGTTGATGAAATTTATTATAGATTAGTGGCAAGAACAATAACACAAAAATCAAATTTTTAAATGAATAATATGCACAAACAATACTATTAACTTGTTAAAATGATTGAAAATTACCAGTTAAGAAGTAATTTCTAAAGCTTTAGACCTTTTCAAATCACATGTTGAATTAAAATTTTAGATTCTCCCTTCTTAAATTCTTCAAATAGAAAATCTACAATAAGTTGCAACACCAATAAAATAATAAGAAGAAGAAGAAGAAGAAAAAGAGGAGGAAGAACAGTCAGTGATGAAGATGAGAAGCAATAAAAGAAAACGTGAAAAGAGCGAGAGTTGAAAGAGAACAAAAAAAATGATTTGAGGATCTTCATATTTAGAAATTTAAGGTTTTAATTAAATTTGGATGAAAGTATAAAAATAAAAACTTAAGGATCTATTTAACTATTTTGAAAAACTAATTAAAAATTTATCACCTACACTTAATAATTAAAACTAGTGTCACTTTTTTAAAATTTTACGAAAAATGACCTAAAATACCCTCGAAGTATTGAAAATGGTATACAACTACCCCTCATCTAACTTTTTGCTCCAAAATACCTTCCTCATCCACCCATTGGCTCACAAATACCCTTCTCATTCATCTTTAGATCCAATTTTAGACACTTTATTGGTTGACATTTAATTATGTGATATAATTTTAAACCTATTCATTAACCATCAATTTTTAACTAAATCCGCCCCAATACTTATTGAACTCACCAGACCCAATACAAAAAGAACCCAATCTCTTCATGATAGACATGGGTTGGACCTGCTAAATAATGGTGTTAACTAGTGAGTAGTTTCGATTTTAAAGACTAATGGGTTTCACTTCATGCTATTGAATAGACTTAATTGACTTGCATTGAGATTTGGGAATATACTGCAAATAAGTGGTGTTGTTATTCTTAATTACTTGGGCTAAGAATGATCATTTCTTTTAATACTAGGAAAAAACTACTAGTGAGTTTATGTTTTTATTTCCTTTTTTGCCAAGAAATAATTTTATCGAATAAGCTACACCACACTGAGGAGTTAATGAGTGTATGCAGAAAATTCACTAGACTTGACTCTTCTATGCAACCAAGGATTCAATGAAGTCCAATGCAAGAAATATATTTTCTTTTCCCTTATAACATCAACCATTTCTGTTAAATCTATGTAAAAAGATAAACTTCTTGGTGCATAGCTGGTGATAATGTTTCATTTTTTACTATTGCACATTGAACTTCGAGTCACTTGTCTTTCTTCTATGAGATCACAATTCCATTTACATTATATGTTTTCTATAGGATGCTTTGTTAGTTCTTTTAAAGGTTCAATTTGCTTAAGAAATAAGATTGAGTTCTTTTTGTATTGGGTCGGGTGAGTTCAATAAGTATCGGGACAGATTTAGTTAAAAATAAGTGAGTAATGGGTAGTTTTAAAATTATATTAAATAATTAAATTTCAACCAATGACTGAGCACCACGTAACTAAAAAAATTATTTAATTATTTTAAATGGTGCTCCATCATTGTAGTGACTAAAATTGGACCTAAAGGTGGATGAGGAGGCATTTGTGAGCAAATAAGTTGATGAAAATAGCATTTTGAAGCTAATAGGTGAATCAGAGATAGTTATGTACTATTTCAATATTTCGAGAGTATTTTAAACCCTTTTCCGTAAACTTTATAACTTCTTTTGTCACCTATAATTCATTCCCCCGTGTCTCATCCTCCAAGCTCGCATGGTAGGGACAGAAAGTACAACCGTTTGTGTGCATATAAAAAAAACCCAGAGTCACCATGAATGCAAATTGAAATAGTTTCTAGTAAAATCAAGCCGACCGTTCCATGGATTTGACGAGGGTGAGACAAGTTTCAGTTCCGGTGATTCCGGCATTCGCTTGTGAGAAGGACTCAGAAGCAATGCGTCGCCGTAGAGTCCTCAGAAAGTTTGATAAAGAGTTAGCAAACCGAAATTACAAAGCTGCTAACTCTCTGTTAAAGCAATTACAGCACAAGCCCCGAGCCCTACTTTGCTTCGATTCTGCCAAATTGGTAATTTTCTTTCAAAATTTGCACTTTGCTGGAGTAATAGTTATGCTGATTCGTTCACTGTATTGTAATGGAGGTGCCTAAAATAATCAATACACAAGAACTATCTATGGTTGATTCATCGTCTTTTGAATCTTTAGTTGACACAATTATGTGTTCAATCAAATATAGCATCAAGTTTGCTCTATCAGATGAGGAGGTATGCCAGCTTCTTATTTTTAATTCTATTGTTAACCACATGCTATGCATTTTTTTTTTTTAAATTTAAATATTTGGCATTATATTCATATAGGTCTTAATAACGGGATTTGAGGATGCTACTGGGAGTGAAACCGATAATTCCCCTTATGAAGATCATCAAATGTGTTTGCAAGTAAGACTTGTTAATAGTTTGATGATTATTTTATGCAAGGAACAAAGACAAATCGCTATCACAGGCAAACATGTAATTGTTCGTAAAACAATATTTAAATGACCCAATTCATAGGCAAGTGGTGACACTTGCTTTATATGAAATTCTATTTGACAAATTTAAGGCATGTCTATTTGTGTACAAGCTTTTATTCTTCTGTTAGTAGCTATTATTTGTGTACACAATTGAATATCAAGTACATGGAGAGTCTCTCTGTTGATGTTGATGTAAGTTATCTCGAACTGCTCTCTCTTTATTCAACTAATTTTCGTATTGTTTGTTCTGAACATTTTAAATCATTGAGCTCATATAGTCTTGCTGTATGTTAAAAGGTGCATTTTTTGCAGCATGAGGTGGGGCATTTTTTGGTTGGTTACCTGGTCGGGGTCTTACCAAGAAGCTATGAAGTACCTAGTCTACAAGATATAACACAGGACAAATTTGCTCAAGGAAATGTGCAGTTTCTTGGCTTTGAATTTCTGAAAGAAGTAAGAATGATGTATTAGTTACTATGAGAATTGTATAAACACCATTTATTGGCAACATATGGTGTAGGATTTCTTTTATTTCACTTTTCTTCAATCTCTCTTGTTTCTGTAGTAAATTCTGGCGTGGCTTCCATCTATTTATATCCTATTCAAATTCCCTGTTCCATGATTTCGTCTTATTCTTGAATAATGTATGAGTTGTATGCTTTTTGGAATGTCATGGCACCTATGCTCTCTTTGACAAACTAACACAGACTTTGAAACAAGTGAGTACTAGCTAAAAAGTTAGCATGTTTCCTACCATGTCCATATGCTTTCTTTTCTTAGAGTTTAGGACCAGCATTCATGCAACTTTGCTGACTACACTCCCAATAATGTGATGGATTAATCTGCATATTTGTCTCTTGTTTATGCTGCTATTGTTTTGTGGTATTTCTTCCTCAATAATTACTACTTTAAGCATCTCTAGGCACACAGGTATTACATGTGGATTTTAAAAATCAATTCTTACTAGCCTTTGTTAGCTTCTCAAGATGAACTACTTCCCATTCATATGTTGCACTATAGAGAAGAAGATCTTTAAATTAGGTTCGTTTCTATTGTCAGTTGTATTTCAATGCATAGTCATTCATTTCAGGTCCAAATTGTGCAGGTTGATATTAATACTATATCAAGCAAACGGTTTACCCATGGCAAGCTAAAAAGCAAGGTAAGAATGGCTTGTTAAATATGTCAGCTTGAAGCTACCAAGATTCATGTAAGATATGTGGAAGGGTGAAGGACCAAAAATGTCCCTGAAGAAAAGGTAAAATTACCCTCTATTAATAGTTGAGATGACCACTAGCATTGCCATCACCAAAGTGGTTCAAATATTCGCTTATTTGCCAATTCAGCAAACGGTATCATTAAAAAAAGAAATTAGAAAATAAATAAGACAAAGTAATCGTCGATGGCAATAGTGATCTCAACTATCAATGGAGGGCAAAATTTTACCTATTTTGCATAGTTCAGGGGCATTTTTAACCCTTCATCCTGTGTGGAATGAATGTCAGGACAGTGAACAAACTGCTGGTGTAAATGATCATTATTTTGTAGACATAATTAGACCATGTGAGTCTCTTCCATTTTAGTAGCTACAGAAGTAATGGCTGCTATACAAATTTCTATCATCAAGGAATTTTTCAAAAAAGCTTCAATGCCACTTTCATTGCATTAATACCTAAGAAGATTGGGGCCAAAGATCTGAGAGACTTTAGACCTATCAGCTTGATAGGTAGCATTTACAAAATCATATCCAAGCTTTTGACTGAAAGACTGAAGAAAAAAGTGCACAAATTGGTATATGCTTAGCAGATGGCTTTCCTCAAAGGTCGACAAATTCTGGATGCCATCTTAATCACCAATGAATGCACTGATGCTAGGATCAGAAGTAAAGCCCGAGGTATATTGTGCAAGTTAGACATTGAGAAGGCTTTTGATCACTTGAACTTGAACTTTTTATTGGGGATGCTTAGCAAGATGGGATATCGAGAAACTTGGATCAAATGGATCCACTTTTGCATAAGTACTGCTAAGTTCTCAGTACTTGTCAATGGCTCTCCAGCTGGCTTCTTCCCTTCACAGAGAGGTCTGAGGCAGGGGGATCCTCTATCCCCATTCTTGTTCGTCATTGCCATGGAGGGTTTAACATGCTACAAAAAGCCCAAACAAACAACTGGATCAGAGGATTCAAAGTAAGCTCCAGGGAAGAAAGTAACATGACGATTACGCATTTACAATATGCAGACGATACATTGATTTTTTGTGAAGCAGATTTGAATCAAGTAGGGATGCTAAGGGTGATTTTTATTTTATTTGAGGCCATCTCCAGGCTGCACATCAACTGGAACAAAAGTTTTATTTACCCCGTTAATGAAGTGGGCGATCTTCAGAGACTGTCCGACATTCCCTAGGTAGAATTGGGTATCTTCCAACAACATATCTTGGTTTACCTCTGGTGGCAAAAGCAAGTCTATAAATATATGGACTCAGGTGTTGGAGAAATGTGAAACAATGTTGGCTAATTGGAAAACCCAATACTTATCCATGGGAGGAAGGCTGACCTTGATTAACTCTGTATTGGATGCAATGCCTACCTACATGATATCTCTGTTTCCTGTCCCCCTGCCAGTGTTATGAAAAGGTTGGACTCCTTGAGAAGGAACTTCTTTTGGGAAGGGAACAACGAGAAAAATAAAATACATCTTCTCAATTGGAAGTCTTGTCAAACCAGCAAGAAGGTGGTGCTAGAATTAAGAATCTAAAGATCCAGAATCAGAGTTTAATGATAAGAGTGGTTATGGAACTTCAACTCAGACGAATATCCATTATGGGAGAAGATAATCATGGAAAAATATGGTTTGGATGGAAGAGGGACTACCAAAGTAAGCAATAGTCCTTATGGAGTTAGTCCCTGGAAATCCATAAGGAACTTGTGGCCCAAATTGCTAGCAAAAACCATGTTCAGCATTGGTAATGGAAGGAAAGTTGATCTATAGAATGATAAATGGATTGAACAAGGTCCCCTAAAGCAACTCTATCCATACATATACTCCCTCAATCGACAACAAAACTCAACAATTGAAATGGTTTGGGGTGAACACGGTTGGAATTTGAGTTCCAGAAGAGCTTTAAATGATTGGGGAATCGATAGACTAGCAAGCTTCTTCGGAACTTAAGAACAGTTCAAAGGTACATCAAGATTGCTTGATATGGTTAAGGAATAAAGAGAACAAGTTTACAGTGAAAGCAGCATACAGAGTACTCACAACCTCAAACAATTTGAGTGGGACCTGGCCTTGGAAGATGATCTGGAGGGTTAAGATCCCTCACAAAGTTGCATGTTTCTCTTGGTTGCTAGCCAGAGAAGTTGTACTCACACAAGCTACGCTCACGAGGAGAGGTTTCATTCTTTGCTCAAGGTGTTTTCTCTGTGGTAAGGAAGCAGAGACAATCTCTCATCTCTTTCTTCACTGTAGCTGCACTGACCAGTTGTGGAAGATTTTCATTAACTTGAGGGGCATTAGCTGGACTATGCCAGGAAGAGTATCTGATGTATTGAAATATTGGAATAGTGATACCAATCCCTCCAATCAGTTAAAGAGATGGAAAATTGTCCAAGCTTGTATTTGGTGGACTGTGTGGGGAGAAAGAAACTAAGTTTGTTTTGAAGACAAAACCATTAGTATACAGAAACTAAAGTTGAAATGTTTAGGGCTTTTCTTTTTTTGGAGTAAATATAGCTTAATGGAGGAGTTCAAATCAGCTAATGATGTACTCGACTCCTTACGAGAAGATTAAGGACTAGCAGCTTATTTTTGCTCATCTGGATGTAAATATGGGGGACTACACACCCTTTGTGTAGTTTGTTATTAATACACAAAAATGATACCTGTTCAAAAAAAAAAAGTAGCTTTTCACAGTCACCTCTAGGTAAATTAACTAGGAAAAGTTTCTATTATTAGAGAGCCAAAGGATAATTAAAAGATAGCAGTAGTTTTGGAGAGCCATCCCTCTGGCATATTTTGGAAATAAACGTCCATAAAATTTAAATTTCTGGTTAAGAGTAGCATACTTGAAAATATTGAACAAATACTTGAATTTTATGAGATGCTAGGGAAGAAACTGTAATAGCCTGTCTTTGAGTACCATCTTGGCCTATCACCATATTATATTTCTTAAATTTCTGGATGATAGGAATCAAATTAATTTGGGGATAAGTTTTTCTCGATGAGTCCTTCTCTCTCGGTGTAGGTTACTAAAATGTGCTGGCCATGGGGAAGAGAGTTCGTGCTTCATCACAGAAGGTTCTAATGGTGCAGGAAGCAGCAACAAAAGGAAATCAGCAAAGGGGGGAAAAGGCACAGCAGCTTGAATTCCGGAAAGAGATCAAAATTGGATCTGAATCTAGTGCAACAATAAACTGGCAGAAAGAGGTAGAGAAAGTAGCTCAGTTAGTGGTGCAGAAGGCTAATGATACGGATAAAGAAAACTATGCAATAGCACTTGGGCCGAAATCACTCATCTACAACCTTCAAGACAAGGGTCTCCATCTGGAAGTGGAACGAAAGCATGGGCTGATGAAGAAGAAGAGGAACTGGTGCAGATGCCAAAGGCGAGAATAGCGTGGGACACATTCGATATTTTAAACTATCCAATGTTGGTCAAGCTAGATTACATCGTTCCGGAGAAACATGGTGAGGAGTCGATTATCAGTATTGATTTAGAAGACATTGAGTCTGAAATTAGCTATTGAAATAATGCGGTGGTGTGTATGTTCTGGGTGCAAACCCTCCATTCAATGTAACCAATGGATACATCCAAAAAATTGGGTTGAACAAGATGAAGATGCTGAAAAATGGAGTCATAATAGTAAGGTTTGATTCAGTTGAAGGAAAAGAGGAGGTGTTGAAAGAGGGTGAGTTTACCTTTTTAATAATAGGCCATTTATTGTCAAAGCATGGTCTATGGATATGTAATTCACAAAGGAGCAATTGGATTCTGTTCCAATATGGATAAAACTCCCAGGTTTGGACTTCAAGTATTGGAGTCCAATAGGATTAAGCAAGATAGGGAGTTTGATAGGGAAACTATTGATGGAAGATCAAAACACTGAAAAGAAGCTGGGACTTAATTTTGCTAGAATCCTAGTTGAGGTAGAGTTTGGGGCCAATATTCCAGAACTAGTGTGTTTCAAGAATGTAAAGGGAAGGTGATAGAACAAAAAGTTGTGTATGACTAGAAGCCAACTCATTGCAGGTTTTGTGATAAATATGGGCACTCCACTGATGAATGTAGAAGGAAGGATCCTGCAAATAGGAAGGTAACAAAGGAAAATGAGAAGCAGGGTAAGCCACCAGCACAAGTTGGACTAAGCAGTGAAGTTAAAGAGGATAAACAAGAAAATTTTAAAAACTGGAGAGAACAGAAGTGCAGGTTCTACAACTTTGAGGATAACATACAAAACATACACAAGTGACAACAGGTTGAACAAGGGAGTCCATCTTCTGAGGGTTGGGTAACACCATTCAAGACCGGAAGGAGCCAAAGTCCACATCAAATACAAGTCACTAGTAATAATTCATTCCAGATGTTGAACAAATCCATTGAGGTAACTACCCAGCCCCAAAACTGTACAAACAATGGGAAGCAAAGCCATGTCCCAGTGGCCAGTAGGGAATGGTTAACATGTTATGCTGGAAGGTGAGAGGGCTCAATGCCCTGAATAAGCAGAAGGGAGGTGTTGCTCCTCTGCAATAAGGAAAAAGTGGGATTTGTTGGGCTGGTTGAAACAAAGGTGAAAAACCAAAATATGGTGAAAATGGTGAAGAAAATGTTTGCAGGTTGGAATTCCTAACCAACTTAGAGTCACACTATAATGGAAGAATTCTGCTAGTTTGGAGACCAGATTACTATAAAGTGGAGTTCGTAGAGAGATCTGCCCAAATGCAGACTTGCAAGGTCTGCTGCAGTCCTCTTCAACTAACGTTTAGGGTGTCAATTCTGTATGCATACAACACTAAAGAGGAAAGAAGAGACATGTGGATGGAAATAAAAACACAAAGCTCTATTTACCGAGAGCCATGGTTATTACTGGGTGATTTTAATTGTGTTACGCACTGATGATAGTCTGGGAGGTAACCCTGTCTCTTGGACAGAAGTTGCCTAATTTCAAATCTGTATTAATGTTAGTGGATTGATAGAACTACCCAATCAAGGGCAAAAGTATACATGGAATGATAGAAGTACATGGAATATGATATATTCAAAGACAGATTGGATGTTCAACAATTATATTTGGTTGAACACTATGCCTTCATGTGGAACATCTTATCTACCTGAAGGTATAAGTGACAATTGCCCTGCAAAGGTTTAACTACAGAATCATATTATTAGAACAAGGAGAGCGTTCCAGTATTGTAATGTTTAGTCTCAACATCCACAGTTCAATGATAAAATCCGAACAGTATGGACCACACATGTGGAGGGATGCAAAATATGGCAAGTAGTGAAAAGATTAAAATTATTGGAACCATGTCTGAAGAAGCTGAATATTTACACAGTAATTTAGGAGCATAGTTACTGAAGCAAGTAAAGATAGGGATGCACTGATAGAAGGTCAACATAAACTTCATATTGACCCTCTGAATAAGTCTATGCAGGAAGAGGAGAAGGTTAAACATGACAAGTGCAGGTACACTTCCTATATGACCGAGAGCTTTCAGAGTAAGGCCACATGGTTGAAACTGGGTGATGATTGTACAAAATACTTCTTCTCTGTGATAAAACATCAAAGACTCCAACAGACAATAACACAAGTAAGAGATGACCACAGAGAATGACAGTATGATCAGGAGGTGTTTGCTACCATGTTTGTGAAATTTTATGAGGAGCTACCGGCGAAGGAAGATGTTAATATGGAGGCAGCTCGAAGGAGATGTTAATAAGGAGGCAGCTCGCACATCTTTCGTTAGTAGTGATCCTATCCTTTCTATAGAGCATCAACTAGCTTTGCAGCAAGAATTCACACAAAGGGATGTTAAGGCAACAATGTTCAAGATAGATTGCAACAAAAGTCCAGGACCTGATGGCTGCGGCAGTGGGTTCTTTAGGTCAGCTTGGGAGGTTGTGGGAAAGATATCACAGAAGCTATCCTAGAGTTCTTTTGGGAATGGTAAGTTGTTGAAACAACTGAATGCTACTAATATTGCCTTGATACCTAAAGTCTCTGTACCAGAATTTGCCACTTAAGACCTACTTCTTGTTGTAATGTGTTGAATAAGTGCATCACAAAAATAATTTGTATGAGGTTAAAGGAAGATATCACCCACATAGTGACAGCCAACCACTCTGCATTTGTTCAGGGGAGATCAATGTTGCATAATGTTTGAATATTGTCATGACCTATTAAGACACTATAATAGACAAACATCTCCTAGATGCTTGATGAAAATTGATCTGAGGAAGGCATATGACATGGTCAACTGGGAATTTGTAAAGGAAGCTTTGCAGGGCTATGGATTCCCAAACAGATTTACAGAACTTGTCATGGACTGCATCACATATCCTATGTTGATTGTCAAGGTAAATGGAGACGGACATGGATTTTTTGCTCGTAAAAGAGGACTAAGGCAGGGACCCCATGTATCCTTAATTGTTTGTACTTGTTATGGAGTACTTATCCAGGACAGTGAATTGTATGAGTGAGTTGCCTGAATTTCAGTTTCATCGAATGATTAGGAAAGACAAGTTGACACATTTAGTGTTTGCAGATGATTTGATGATATTTTGCAAATGGGATGTTCCATCAGTAAGCAGAATAATGGCACTCTTGCAACATTTCAGTAGTGTCACTGGTTTAGTTGAAAATATGGACAAGTCAAATATATTCATTGCAGGGGTGGATGACAACACTAAAAGCCAATTGTTGTCAAGAATAGGATTTTCGCAGGGCTCATTTCCTATTAGGTACCTTGGACTATCATTATCTTCTAAGAAATGGAGAAAAATGGAGTGTCATCAACTGATTGAGAATATCACTAGTAGAATTACAAAAGTTTACTTGAAACAGTTATCCTATGCAGGAAGGCTGCTAGTGGCTATCTCAGTTATGTTTGTTAGTCATAGATTCTGGGGTTCTGTGTTTATACTACGTTTAAGTGTGTTACAAGAAGTTGACAAGCAATGTAGGGAGTACCTATGGGGCAGCTCTGTAGAAACGAGGAAGACAACATTAGTAGCTTGAGATAAAGTTTGTGTGCCTAGGAAGTTTAGTGGTCTAAATATTAAAGGAAGCCAGTTGTGGAATGTGGCATCTGGAGGTAACTGTTATGGCAGTTAGCAGTCAAGAAGGATGTACCGTGTGTTAAATGGGTACATGGGGTGTATGTGAAGGAGCTAGTTATGCATCAGTGTTAGGAGTGCAGAGTAAATTGAGGATTGTAGGGTTTATATGGAATAAAATCTCTCAACCAAGGCATAGATACATTGTGTGGTTAACTGTGCAAGTTAGATTGCTGACCAAAGATAGACTACAAGCGATGAATATACTAGTGGATACTATAACATGCAGTTTGTGTGATGCTCAGGTTGTAGAGACACAACACCACCTATTTTCTGTATGTGATTGGACTAAAGGACTCGTTACAGCAATTGCTCAATGGACTGGAGTGCAGATTTCATCAGGAGATGTCAAATTGGTGTTGGATAGAATTTGGAGGAGGCACTGGAAGCTACTTTACAAGGAAACAATACCATGTGTGGAAGGCCAGGAATTGGAAACAGTTTCAGTGTTAGATTAGATATGGTTTAGAAGACTAGGAAAGGCCAATATTTGGCTCTTTAATTCAGCAGTTTTTCATGTAATTAAAGATATGTTGATGACTTAACTCACATAGCCCCCTTCCTAGAAGGTATTGTGGTGTTAGGTGCTCTTTAGGTGTATTGGTTTGGTTGTTAATGGTAATATTTACATTTGTTACCAAAAAATAAAAATTCTGGATGTGTGCCAAAGGCATCCTCCCCTGTTCATCAGATTGTTCAATTTTCTTTTTGATTTCATAATTTGAAATCCTATTATCATGTAAATGTTATGAACTTATGAGAAATGTTGTAATCAACTGACATTCATCCAAATTTTAAAGATCTTTGTGGAAAAATTCAGTTAATTATTATTCCTTTGTGCAGAAACATTACGTTTTTTGAGTAACTCACATCTCCATGCATTTCTAACCATAACTCCAACTTCCATGCTTAAAATGCAATGTCTTTGCAGAAAAATAGGGCCAAAATCTCATCCCAGGTCAGATATCTTGCTATTTTGATCGTTTTTGTTTTTATAAATGTTTGCCATCCTTAAATCATTATTATTTGATTTGGAGGTGGTTGACTTTTCTGTCCGAAGTTGTGCCTCGATTCTTGTGTTATATCAGGTGTAGTTATGAACATTATTTCAGACCATTACCATTGACCCATAAATATAATGAATTTATGTCACTTAATGGACCAACTCTAGCATCATTGATATTGTAATGTAACATTATAGCTACAACCATGTAGGATTGTAGCATGACACTCACATACAAATAGTGCTGGCAGAAATGAGCCTGTATTTTGTTAAGCATCTCAACCTGCCCATATTTTAGCGGGTTGAATAAGTGATATTTTAGATGGATAAATTTTGGTCTTCAGCCCATATTTAAACCATATAAATATGAAAAATATATGGGTAAAAATGGGTATGCCATACTGCCCGCTGGTCTGTTTCTTTGTAAAACTCTCATAACAGACGAAATTAATGATCAGTAATTATATAGTTATTCAACAAATATATCATGAAACTTATTTTGTGTACTTATATTGCTGGGAATAAAAATATTATTATCGAACTTACGATTCTCTTCTAGCAGACTTTGAACAGGTTCTTGTGTGTGATACTAGGAGGGTTAGCAGCAGAGCACCTGTTATTTGGTTACTCCGAATTACTTCACTCAGATGTTCAAAAGGTCACATGTTGTCTATAATATTTTGCTTTATCGATATGGAGCCTAAGTTGGACCAGTTGCTGACTGCTTCTCCATTAACTGTGGGCAGTTGGACAGAGTGCTAAGGTGGTTATGCTACAATGAGAATGAAGCCGACTCTCTGGTAAGATGGGCTATTCTTACCACTTTGTCACTATTAAGTCATCATCACGAGGCTCGATCAAGACTAGCAGAGGCCATGACTTCAAGAAGATCAATTGGCTATTGTATTGATATGATAGAGAGCACTTTGTGAGGCCATGTTGTTTAGCCACTGACTATGTCAACAAGTTCCCTTCTCATTTTCTTGCAGCAGCAGAAATGTCAGAATACATAAGAGGGGTTACCTAAATAATGTCTTTCTCTAATCTCTCAAAGAGCATCAGAAACTAAGTTACATTCACCCTACTTGACATCCTGGCCCTGACTGCAGTGTTATGGCCAAGTCCTTCAGATAGAAGAAAAGAGTAAGTGAGGTCCAGTGGTATAGGTTAGGAGATCACATGTAGGGGTGTTTGGTATGATTTTTTCCCCCAATTTTCTTATATTTGGTTGATTTATATGTTTTGAAAAATATTTTTCAAATCAACTTATTTTTCCTTTAAAGATTAAGAAAAACATTTTACAAAACTCGGCTCCCATCTCAAGTTACAATTTTTTTTACCCCTACCCTCATAAAAAAAAAAATAATTAACCATTTAAAACATTATTTTTGAAAAATAGTTCAAATTTTAAAATTTTGACTACCTCTACCCTCCCCCATTTCTTTTCTAAAGTTTGTTTGTTTTTGAATTTTTTTAAAAGAAATTCATTTTCTTCGACCCTTACCTCCCTACCAGCCCCATTCCTCCCCAATTTTAAAATTTTTTAAAAAATCAATTTAATTTTTTTAATCTACCTCATCCCATACCTCGACCCCTTAATCATCCCATGCCCTACCATCCCCCACCCCCTCCCCATTATCTTTTTAAAGTTAGTTTTTGAAAAGAGTTTCAATTTGAGTTTTTTTAATTTTGTACCCCACCCACCCTACCCCTTATCCCTCTCCCCAAAAAATTAAAAAGTGTTATGAAACTATAGAATAAGAAGAAGAAAGTAGAGAGAAGAGAAGAGTTATTATTTCTTTTAAGGGATACTTTTACAATGAAGAGGGGCGCTCTATTTATAGGGGAGATCTAACTTGGTCCCCAAGTATGACTCTTAACCATATCCTAAAAGGATTCCACATGAAAGATATTTATCATAATACAAATACTTTATAATACTCCCTTAGAATGTACAATTCATAAATGACGGGCCTCGTAAAAAGCCTTACTAAAAAAAACTTTAAGAAAAAGAAACTCTAGTGGAGGAAAAGAGTACACATATCTATTAATACACATCTAGGCTGCCTCATTAAATATCTTACAAGGAAAATTCACTGGGACAAAAACCTCGTAAGGGTAAAAGAGTACAACGTGCATTAATTCCCCCTAATGAGAACATCAATCTAGAGACTTTATTCTTCGTATATCAAGCTTGTGCACCATTTTAATGAAAGTTGCAGTTCGTAGAGACTTGGTGAATAAGTCGGTCATATTGTAACTTAAAAGAATCTGTTGCAAATTCATATCATCATTCTTTTGGAGTTCATGTGTATAGAATTTTTTTTGTGAAATGTGCTTTGTTCTATCTCCTTATATGAAGTCTCCCTTAAGTTGTGCTATGCATGCTGCATTATCTTCATATAAAGTGGTTGGTATTTTATCACACACTAAACCACATTACTCTCTAATGAGATGTATCATAGACGTTAACTACACACATTTACTACTTGCTTCATGAATAGTTATTATCTCAACATGATTAGATGAAGTGGTTACGATGAACTGCTTTGTAGATCTCCAAGATATGACAATCCCCCCCACATATAAACACATAACCTGTTTGGGGTCAAGCTTTTTATGAATCAAATAAATATCTTGTATCAGCATAACCAACAAGATTGGAGTTACAATTATTAGAATAAAATAAGTCCATCTTAATTGTCTCTTTAAACTATCACAAAATGTGTTTGGTCCCATTTCAATGTCCCCTAGTAGGGGTAGAACTTTACCTTGCTAACAAATTAACAACAAAAAGCTATATATCAGGTCTTGTAGTATTAGCAAGTTACATTAGTGTACCAATTGCACTAAGATATGGTACTTCAGAACCAAGAATTTTCTCATTCTTTTCTTGAGGTCAGAATGGATCCTTATTTACAAAATCTTTTCAACACTTTTTCTGTGTAGGCAGATTGATGAACAAAAATATCATTTGTCAACTGTTCAATTTGCAACCAAGACATAATTTTGTCCTTCCAAGATCTTTCATCTTAAATTCGTTCTTTAAATAATCAATTTCCTTTTGAAGTTCTATTGGAGTTCCAATAAGATTTCTGTCATCAACATAAATTGCAAGTTTAACAAGTTCCGATATTGATTTCTATATAAAGATACATGGACAAATTACATCATTTGTATAATTTTCCTTCATTAAATACTCACTAAGACAGTTACACCACATTCGTTCAGATTGCTTCAAACCATATAATGATCTTTGCAATTTAATTGAATACATTTTTCGAGATTTGGAATTACTCGATTTAAGCATCGCAAATCCTTTAGGATTATTCATGTATATCTTATTATCAAGTGATCTATAAAGTTAGGCTATAACCACATCCATCAAATTCATTTCAAGTTGCTCATGGACTATGAAACTAATGAGATGACGTAATCTTATTGCATCCATAACGGGTGAGTATGTCTCTTCATAATCAACACCAGGTCTTTGTGAAAATTCTTGTGCCACAAGGCGTGCTTTATACCTTTGTATTTCATTTTTGTCATTTCTTTTTTGCACAAAAATCCATTTACAACCAAAATATTTAATAACATTAGGTGTTTGAACTACTGAAACTTCACGCTTGGCTAATGAATTCTACTCTAATTGAATTGCTTCTTGTCATTTTGGTCAATAATTTCTTTGTCGACATTTTTATAATAGATTGAGGTTTAAGATCCTCATTATCTTGCATGATATTTGTTGCAATATTATATGCAAAGACATAATCAACCACCATTTTTTATCGATTAAGATTAGTTTCAACATTTTTTAGATTTATGGATAGTTCATTATTTCCTTGCGTGATTCTTTCATAGTGTGATGTTGACATTTAATTTTTCTTTTTCTAGGATTTTGATCCTTAGAACCCATTGGTCTACCACACTTTAGGCATGGTTTTGACTCATTAGGTATGACAGTAGTGGATGGTCCTATAGGGACATTAATTCGAATTGAGACATTCTTTGTAGGAATCTATGATTTAGTAATCCTTTTCAAATCTATAAATGTGTCTGGCATTTGATTTACAATTTTCTGTAGATGAATAATCTTTTGTATTTCTTGCTCACAAATAAAATAATATGGATCAAGATGAGATGATAATTTTTCATAAAATTTTTCATTTTATTTTCACTATTCTTTCCCCCTAATTTTGGAAAAATCGTCTCATCAAATCGACAATTTGCAAATCGAGCTGTAAACATGTCTCAAATCAATGGCTCAAGATAGCAAATAATGGAGGGTGATTCAAACTTAATATATATTCCTAACCTTCTTTGAGGGCCCATCTTAGTGAGATTTGGTTGTGCCACAGGCACATGTACAACACATTCAAAAATTCTTAGATGAGATATATTAGGTTCTTGACTCAAATTTAATATCAATGGAGAAACCTTAATATAATTTGTCGGTCTGAGATGAATAAGTGTTGCAACATGCAAAATTGTATGTCTCCACACAGAAGTGGGCAACCTAGTTTTCATAAGCAGTGATTTTGCTATTAATTGCAGACTTTTAATTAATGATTCAACGAGATCATTTTGAGTATGAACATGAGCAACCGGGTGTTCAACTCTTATCCCAATTGATACACAATAATCATTAGATGATTGAGATGAAAACTCTGCAACATTATCAAGACAAATAGACTTACTCTGATTATCAGGAAAGTGTGCCTTTAACCTTATTATTTGTGTCAATAATTTTACATATGCCAAGTTACAAGATGACAATAGACACACAAAAGACCATCTAGAAGAAGATCTATTAGAACCATAAAGTATCTAAATGACCCACAGGGTGGGTTAATAGGTCCACAAACATCCCCATGTATACGTTCCAAGAATGCAGGGGACTCAATCTCAACTTTCTTTGGTGATGGTCTCACAATTAACTTGTCTTGATACAAGTAGTACAAGAAAATTCACCATTTAAAAGAACTTTTAGGTCTTTTAATGGATGTCCATTCAAATTTTCTATAATTCGTCTCATCATATAGACCTAGGATGTCCTAGACGATCATGCCAAAGTACAAATGTATTGGAATCAACAAACTTCTTACTTACTATAAAATGTGATTCAATTGCACTAATTTTTGTCTAATACAAGCCAGAAGATAAATCAGGAAACTTTTTTTTGTAACACATCACACATATATGCTCAGAGACATTCTTGGTGATACCAAAATATTCAAGATTTATTTCATCCATTGATTGAATATGATAACTTTTTTCACGGATATCTTTAAAACTCAACAAGTTTCTCTTAGATTTTGGAGAAAATATAGCATTATTTATGATGAGTTTAGTTCCCTTAGTCGAAATTAAAATGGCTCTTCCAAAACCTTCAATCATATTAGTATTATCCAAAATTGTAGTAACATTTATTGTGCTTATACTTAAATGAGAAAAATATTTCTTATTTTTGAATATCATACGTGTTGTACCAGAATCAGTCAAGCAAATGTCTTCATATTTCGATAATATGTTTTTAGAATTATTCATATCTTTACATGAAATGTCATACACAAAATAAACATATATTAAATATTAGTGTTATCAAAAGGGTACAATATATTCAGATTAATAAACTAATAATTAAATATTAGAAGTTGAGCCTTAGGGCCCGTTTGAATGGGCTTAATAAAAGCAGCTTTAAAAAAGTATTTTTGAAAGTGCTGAAACTTATTTTTAAAATAAGCAGTTATGCGTTTGGATAAAAATGCTGAAATAGCTATGCCAAACGTGGAAAGGGAAAAATGGAAGAAAGAGATGTTAGGATTATGTGAATATTTTAGAGATTGTATAAAAATATTAAGGGCAAAAAGATAAAAATGTGGTCAACTTAAACAACTTATAAGCTAAAAAATAAAGCACCTCTACCCCAACTTTTAACTTTTGACTTAAAATAATTTTTTTAAACTTAAAATAACTTATTTTAAGTATTGCAAAACAATTAAATAAGTCAAAAATCAGCTTTTAAGTCAGTTTGACCAGCTTTTAAGCTGCGCCAAACAGGCTCTTAATTTATTGCTTCCTCTAAGTCAATAACGAGTCGTTAGAAAATAAAATTATTATTTAATTCTAGTTAATAATATATTGCATGTTTTTAGCATAAGATCAAGTTAACGACCTAATATAATGCAAACCACATGATACAGTTTAGTGTTGGATTAACACTATCATATTAGAATCATATCCTTTAAATAAATCAATGAAAAATATATATTATCTAATTAAGATGGAACAAACTAATGAACTACAAGAATATGACTAAACTAATTTAAAATACTAATACTCATGTAAACAACTATCATTATGTGAAATTTATTAAGAACTACTACCATAAAAAATCATTCTTCCATGTTCACAGAATCATCACCAATTAAGTGATCTATCTTTCCTTCAAGATGTGCGAAAAAATCTGCTACATCCAAGTGTGTGATGTCAACTTGATTTTCAGAGACAAAATTTGCTTCAGGATTTTTCTTTCTTCTTTAGCGATTCTTGATAAAGCTCAACCAAGTATTTGGAAGTACGACAATCACGTGCATTAGTTGCTTCACGTTTCTCATCCTTTCTTTTTTTCCTTTTGATTGTGATTTTTATTAGATGAATGATTAATACTAGGAAAAGAATTATGTTCTTGACTATAATCATGACCACTTCCATGACCACGACCACTATTAGGGCCGCGACCATTTCCACGCCTAGCATGGAGGGCGAACGCCTCATTCACTTCCAGAAGTGGTTCAGATCCAGTAGGCCGATTCTCATGATTTTTCATTGATAAATCATTATTTTGCTCACCCAAAAGAAGATGAGAAATTAGTTCAGAATACTTTTTGAAATCTTTCTTTCGACATTGTTGCTGCAAGAGAACAATTGAGGCATGAAAAGTGGAGAAAGTCTTTTCCATCATATCAATCGTACTAATCGTTTCTCCATATAATTTCAACTGATTGATTCTGAACATGATAGAATTATACTCATGTATAGACATAAAGTCTTGTAGCTTTAGATGCATCCAATCATATTGCGTATTTGGATGCATGACCATCTTCAAGTAGTTATATTTTTCTTTTTAGGTTTTTCCACAAAATAAGTGGATCCTTAACTGTGAGATATTCGATTTTCATAATCTCGTCAAGATTATAATACAAGTATATCATTGTTCGTGCACAGTTTTGTTTTGATGCTTTATTTTTTTTTCTTTTATGGTGTCTCCAAGACCCATTGCATCAAGGTGGATTTCAACATCCAACATTAATGGAAGGTAGTTCCTACCAGAACTATGAAGGGCAATGAACTCTAGTAGTAAGATTGACCCTTAAAATTAAAAACAATAGTACCTTATTAATTCTTCAAATCTAACCTTCATTGAAACGGTAGAGTCTCGTGCTGATAACGTGTTGTGAAGCTATAGAATAAGAAGAAGCAAGTAGAGATAAGAGAAGACTTATTATTTCTCTTGAAGGATGATTTTACAATGAAGATGACCCCTCTATTTATAGGGAAAATCGAACTTGATTCCCAATTAGACTCTTAACCATATCCTAAAAGGACTCTACATGATAAACATTCACTATAATACAAGTACTTTATAACGAAAAGTTGGTTTTCAAAAAATATTTTCAAATTTTAAAAATTCATGTTTGGTTCGCATGTCATAAAATTTTGTGATATGTATGATGTTGAGTCATACAATTTTGATACATAAGATCTTAGAAATTTGGGATCCACTAATACTTAGCATATAGTAGAAATGAAATCGACATTGCTCCAGATCACATGACACTAAGATGTAGTTTGTGTAGAGAAATCGGTTATAAGTGGAATCATTGTTCCTGTCGAGCTTTGTAATTTTTATACAATTCATTGTATCATACTCTCAGTTTTTTATATTTTTAATATTATTAGTTCTGGGACACGTACGTTGCACGTGTATTCCATCTAAATTGGCATAAAATATTTCAAATTACTACTGTATACAAATAGTTTTATGATTATATTATATGAGTATCGTTCATTTTCAAGAAACTTAGTTCAAATATTTGAAATCTACTCTTGGATACCAATAACAAATTAAAATATGATAAAAAAGTATCTCTTCTCCAAATGAAATAAAAGATTAGAATATTTAATAATTTAAATACAATAATTATAGACACAAATTAATGTATGCATATTCTTATCTCATATGTTAATTACATGCGAGACAAAATTCAGACAAAAGAAGAAATTTTGTAAAAATAATAAATTATAATTTACTCAATCTTCTTGACGATTAAATTATTGTACTATATTATTTGAAAATCAAAGTTATTTAATCTATTCTTATGCAATGTACTATTATGTAATGTACGAAATTTTGTAAAAATAAGAGAAAAGACATACAGACACCATCAAAGTTGTTCCGTATTTGCATAAAGAAAGTGTCCTATTACCCCACATAACTAACTAATTTCTTTGTAAATTGGCCATTTTGACCCATTTTCTCGTCTATGTAGTGGCGCGTGTTGCTCAACTCCCTATTCAACCTGACCCGACCCGACCCGACCCTATTCTTTAAAGAGAAGTCATCTTCTCCATTTCTTTTCTTCTTTGTTTGGCTTGCACCTTGAAGAAATTTTCTTTAATTTTTCTTCATTCAGATTTTTTCTTTATTCAGCTATGGAGTTAGGTGACAACAAAATTTTGAATGTGGATTGCTATTAGTTGCAACCCTTTTGGTAGCAAAACTCAGACCTAAATAACTCACACATTTATGCTAACTCAGAACAAAACCCATGTGTAACAGAGCACATTGCAAGAAAAGTTCATGCAGATCCAATTGACAACAGTTCCTCCATTAACCATTTTCTTGTTCATCATGTTCCATTGGCCAACTTGTGGCAGACAATCTTTTTCTCAGCCATAATGGTCAGTTGTGATGCTTAGACAGGAGCATCCATAGCTTGGTAGTGTTTACTTTGAATTTATTGAACAAGAAAATCACATTCTTCATTGATCCAGAATTTTCTCGCCAATAGTGGTGTCTTATTTTCTTAGAGAAGATGATGAAGTGGTCAAACAAAGAGTATCAACATTGATTTTGCTATGGAAAAAACTATGAAATTGAAAAATTAGGGCTAACAATGATTATTTTGGGTTTAAATTTGGGGAAGATGACATAAATTGATAAAATAATTAATAATAAAGAAAAATAATGACACATGGCACCTTTAAACTGGTCCATGGCAGTAAAAATAATGCATGACGCGCCTCAAGTGCGTGGTAACAACTCAGGCTAGGAAATGGGTCAAAATGGTCCATTTACAAAGAAATTAAATAGTTCTGTGGGGTGATAGGACATTTTGAAAGTTAAGGTGTCT
This sequence comes from Solanum habrochaites, assembly GCA_027704765.1. NCBI lineage: Eukaryota > Viridiplantae > Streptophyta > Magnoliopsida > Solanales > Solanaceae > Solanum > Solanum habrochaites. The sequence continues at coordinate 28,008,972 of JAKWJA010002496.1, forward strand.
TAATGCAAATACAGGACAACTTTAATGGCGTCTTTATGTCTTTTCTCTAAAAATAAATTATATAAGATAGAGTTAGAAAAACTCTTTTCATAATTCGTGCAAGTGTAATTACAGGTCTTCAAAAGCATATAATAAAGTACAATATTTTAAGATAAACCTTCAAATATATAATATATTAATTGTCATTATTGATGTGATCATAAAAATTAGCATTTTTAATTAAAAAAATATAAAGAGGGATTTTTGTAAACAAACTTTAAATTTTAAACCTTCGACTTTTAACATAAAAAAATATTTGTAACATTATCTCAATTAATGTGAATAGTAATAAGATGACTCACTGATCATATAATGAAAAAAAACTTAAATAATAAATTAATTAAGGGATAATTTCAGAGACCTCCATTCAGGTTTCCTCTATAATACTCACCTCCCCTGTGGTTTACGATATTATGTCTACTTTTTCTTATTTTTATTTTCTTGTAATCATTCTTTAAACCTATTTAAAATAAAAATATAAATTAATTTAGATTTGACGATTTACCCTTCTTTATATTAATTTCTTCACATTAATAATATGATACAAAAAAATAACTCTTTTAACAAATATTTAAATATAAATTAGCACAAATACGTATTATTTTCATCCAACAAAGATTAAAGTCTTCATTCAAGCTGACCCACCATTTTCACCAAATATTAACTCTTCATTTCCATTTCACTTTTAGCAATTCATGTAAAAAAAATTCCCCACAATAACTCATAATTTTTCGGCAATAATTTCTTCAAATAGAAGATAAAAATGAACTTCCCAAGAGAGAAATTCGATAAGAACGATCAGATCGTGTTCTAGTTATATATTTTCACGAGCAAAGAAGAAACATGATCCAACAAACAGTGATAAATCGTTGAGAATTAGATCTAAATTTTCATATATAAGGGTAAAATTGTCAAATCTAAATTACTTTATATTTATTTTAAATAAATTTAAATAATGGTTACAAGAAAATAAATATAAGGGAGGTAGACGTAATATGATAAACCATAGAGAAGGTGAGTGTTATAGAGCGAAACTTAGAGGGAAGTTTCTAAAATTATCCCATTAATTAATGCAAAATATATCTAAATGTGAAAATTGAATATTCAACAAATATAGAAATATTATAAAAGTGAAATGGTAGATAACTAAACAATAAAGTACTATGTAGCAGACAAGAATCAATAATTAAAACAACCTCCTTTTTGTATTACAGTTAGCTTGGTTTTCCTATCTAATTAATTAATCTTTGAAAATAAACGAACCACAATGAAGATTAAATATGTTAATTTCAATTATTTGACAAAATATTAAATCACTGTCACGACCCAAATCAGGGACGCGACTGGCACCCACATTTACCCTCCTATGTGAGCGAACCAACCCATCTAAACCTTAACATTTCAAGATATATCAACAGAAAATAATGCGGAAGACTTAAATTCATTAATAAAAACAATTCAATACTATTATTATTATCCCCAAAATCTGGAAGTCATCATCACAAGAACATCTATCTCTAATTACTAAACTAGGAGTATTCTAAGAACAAAATAACAAAAAAAGCTAGTCCATGCCGGAAGTTCAAGGCATCAAGACTTGAAGAAGAAGACCCAGTCCAAGCTAGACGCATTAGCTCACCCTGAATTTCCGATGAAGTGAAGACTGGCTAGATCTGCTGTTGAGTTGAAGTTGACGGAACGTTTGCTGCATTACACAAATAACAAAGAGGAAAACATGAAAGTAGGGGGTCAGTACAACCACACGTACTGAGTAGATATCATCGGCCAACTCAAAATAGGGAACAGTATATATCAACAATAATGTAAATCAACTACAATACTCAACATGTAGCAATAACAACATGAATTCATCAATAACTACAACCGAGTTCACACATGAGGACTCAAGCCTCAATACCATACTTATTTGGGAATTAAGTTCATTAGATTGAGTATATTCATTATCTTTCAAGATTCATTATCTTTCTTCCTCTTGTGTCGGTACGTGACACTCCGATCCTCTATTTCTATCCTGGTGCCGGAACGTGGCACTCCGATCCTCATATTCTATCCTGGTACCGGAACGTGGCACCCGATCCATAATCTATCCTGGTGTCGGAACGTGACACTCCGATCCTCATATTCTATCCTGGTACCGGAACGTGGCACCCGATCCATATTCTATCCTGGTGTCGAACGTGACACTCCGATCCTCATATTCTATCCTGGTACCGGAACGTGGCACCCGATCCATATTCTATCCTGGTGTCGGAACGTGACACTCCGATCCTCATATTCTATCCTGGTACCGGAACGTGGCACCCGATCCATATTCTATCCTGGTGTCGGAACGTGACACTCCGATCCTCATATTCTATCCTGGTACCGGAACGTGGCACCCGATCCCCTAATTCATCAAGCCTTCTTTCATACTAAGGCATCATCATTCTCATTATATAATTTATCAAGCCTTCTTTCATACTAAGGCATCATCATTATCATTATATAATTTATCAAGCCTTCTTTCATACTAAGGCATCATCATTATCATTATATAATATAACAAGTGAATTAGGGTTCTTTCAAGATTTGGGATTCAATACTTCATCATGCTTTGTTAATTCATCACAATTTTGTAATCATAATCATGCAAGCATACAACTTAAGAACATAGCAGGTTTTACAATATTATCAACACATAATATTCACTATTAAGAGTTCACTACGAATATCGTAACTTAAACCATAACCTACCTCCACCGAAGAATTGAATCAACAAGCTATCTTCTCAAAATCCTTGCTATCCTCTTCGTCTCTCTCTCTTGATCGATTCTCTCTATCTCTTGCTGTTCTTTCTATTTTTCTTTATTCAAACCCTCTTTCTTTTACCCTAATTAATATATAATTAAGAATGAAAGATGGCAATAATAACCCACTAATTAACTTAAGGTTACCTTTTAACCCCCAAGTAATTAGATTTATTAACATTAACCCTCTAACTTTATAATTAAAGCAGGAATAGTCAAAAACGTCCTTTAAAACGTGTAAAGAAATCCAACCCGAACTGGGATTGCGTAGCCCGTGACGGGCCGTCGCACCTGCGACGGTCCGTCCTGCTGTCCGTCGCGTGCAACAAGAGAGTCAATCTTCAGTGGATGGCCTGTGACGGGCCGTCGCGCCTGCGACGGTCCGTCCTGCCACTCCGTCACGACGTTCAGAGAGTCGATTTTCAGTACCCAATTTCAGATTTTCTAAGTGTTTTGAAAAGACACATCCACGACGGTCCGTCGTGCCTGTGACGGTCCGTCGTGGCCTCCTTCACCTCTGCCAGTTTTTCCAGAATAAAATCTGTTGCTCAAAACGACTAAACAGGTCGTTACAATAGATACCAATTTACCCATCGTTCGTCCCCGAACGATCACAAGAAGGAAAACAAGGGCGAAAAGGAATACCTGTATCTGTAAACAGATGTGGGTATCTTTCTCGCATATCTGCCTCCTTCTCCCAAGTGGCTTCTTCAACGGGTCGATTCTTCCATTGAACCTTGATAGATGCAATCTCCCTTGACCTCAACTTGCGAATTTCTCTATCTAAAATGGCAACAGGCTCCTCCTCATAAGACAAGTTCTCATCAAGCAAAACTGAATCCCAACGGATAATGTAATTTCCATCCCCATGGTATCTTTTCAACATCGACACATGGAATACCGGGTGTACTCCGGACAGCCCTGGAGGCAAGGCTAACTCATAAGCCACCTCCCCTACTCGTTTAAGTACTTCAAAGGGGCCAATGTACCTTGGGCTTAGCTTGCCTCTTTTACCAAACCGCATCACCCCTTTCATTGGCGAAACTTTCAACAAGACTTGTTCACCCTCCATGAACTCTAAGTCTCTAACCTTTCGATCTGCATATTCTTTTTGTCTACTTTGCGCCGCTAGAAGCTTCTCTTGAATAGATTTCACTTTTTCCATCGAATCCCTCAAGAGATCGGTACCCCAAGGTCTAACCTCAAATGCATCAAACCAACCAATGGGAGATCTACACCTCCTCCCATACAATGCTTCAAATGGAGCCATATCAATACTGGAGTGATAGCTATTATTGTACGAAAACTCTGCCAAAGGTAAAAAGCTATCCCAATGGCCACCAAACTCTATCACTCATGCGCGAAGCATATCCTCCAACACTTGAATCATTCGCTCAGACTGACCATCGGTCTGAGGATGGAACGCGGTACTAAGGTCCAACCTAGTACCCAATTCTGCATGCAATGTTTTCCAAAACTTAGAAGTAAACTGCGTACCTCTATATGATATAATGGATAGTGGAACCCCATGCAATCGAACGATTTCTGAGATGTAGATTTTGGCTAACTTCTCTGCATTGTAAGTCACCTTAACCGGAATGAAATGAGCAGACTTAGTTAATCTGTCCACAATCACCCAAATGGAGTCGAACTTGCCCAATGTCTTTGGAAGACCAACCACGAAGTCCATTGCGATCCTCTCCCATTTCCATTCCGGAATGGGCATTCTCTGAAGTGTTCCTCCGGGCCTCTGGTGTTCATACTTTACTTGTTGACAGTTTGGACACTTGGCAATAAAGTCAACAATATTGCGCTTCATTCTACTCCACCAAAAGTGTTGTTTTAGGTCGCGATACATCTTGGTTGCACCCGGATGTATAGAATACCTTGAACTATGAGCTTCTGCCAGAATAGTGTTGATCAAATCATCAATGCGGGGTACACATACCCTTCCCTTAATCCTCAACACACCTTCCTCGTCGATTGTTGCTTCTTTAGCCTCTCCTCGCAACACTTTATCTCGGATTCGCCTTAGTTTCTCATCATCAAACTGTTTTCCCTTAATCTTGTCAAGAAAAGAAGATCTTGACTCCACACTAGCCAACAATCCTCCCTTCTCATTTATTTCCAACCTCATCAAGTCGTTAGCCAGAGTCTGAACCTCTCTAGCCAATGGGCGTCTAGAGGCTTGCAAATGCGCTAGACTCCCCATGCTTCCCGCCTTTCTACTCAAGGCATCTTCCACAACATTCGCCTTCCCCGGATGATACAAAATAGTGATGTCGTAGTCCTTCAGTAGTTCCATCCATCTCCTCTGTCTCAGATTCAAATCTCTCTGAGTGAAGACATACTGAAGGCTACGATGATCCGTGTAGACCTCACACTTAACCCCATATAAATAGTGTCTCCATTGCTTCAATGCAAACACTACCGCGGCCAATTCCAAGTCATGAGTTGGATAGTTACGTTCATGCACTTTTAATTGTCTTGAGGCATAAGCAATCACGTTCTTCTCTTGCATTAGCACTGCACCCAAACCCGAATAAGATGCATCACAATACACAATGAAATTCTTGCCTTCCACTGGCAAGGTGAGAATTGGTGCAGTAGTCAACAGAGTCTTGAGCTTCTGAAAGCTTTCCTCACACTCATCCGACCATACAAATGGAACATTCTGCTTAGTCAAGTTCGTCAATTGGGAAGCAATAGAAGAGAATCCTTTGACAAAGCGGCGGTAGTAGCTAGCTAACCCAACAAAACTCCGTATTTCTGACACATTAGTAGGTCTTACCCAATTCTTCACTACTTCGATCTTAGAAGGATCCACCATTACTCCATCCTTAGAAACCACGTGCCCCAAGAAGGACACTGCATCTAGCCAAAACTCACACTTAGAGAACTTGGCATAAAGCTTTTTCTCCCTCAACGTTTCCAATACCATTCTCAAATGCTCCTCATGTTCCTTCTTACTCTTGGAGTATATCAGTATATCATCAATAAATACGATCACAAAGAGATCCAAATATGGCTTAAAAATTCCGTTCATCAAACTCATGAACGCAGCAGGGGCATTCGTAAGACCAAAAGACATCACTACAAATTCGTAATGCCCATACCTGGTTCTAAAAGCAGTCTTTGGCACATCCGTTGCTCGTATTTTCAATTGATGATAACCGGATCTCAAGTCAATCTTAGAGAAGACACAAGCACCTTGTAATTGATCGAATAAGTCATCAATGCGAGGAAGAGGATACTTGTTCTTAATAGTTACCTTGTTCAACTGTCGGTAGTCTATGCACATCCGAAAACTCCCATCCTTCTTCTTCACAAACAAAACCGGAGCACCCCAAGGAGATGCACTTGGTCTAATGAAGCCCTTGCTCAACAACTCTTGAAGTTGAGCCTTTAACTCTCTTAACTCCGCGGGAGCCATTCTATACGGGGGTATAGAAATGGGGCGTGTGCCCGGTTCAAGATCGATACAGAAGTCAATATCCCTATCTGGTGGCATACCAGGAAGATCTGCAGGGAATACCTCCAAAAACTCGCGGACCACCGAAACCGACTCAATCGAAGGTACTTGGGTAGTGTCATCCTTGAGATGGGCCAAGAAAGCTAAACACCCTTTACTAACCATTTTCTTAGCACGAAGAAATGAGATGATACGCACCGGATTGGAAGTGTAGTCACCCTCCCACACTAACGGATCTGTCCCAGGCTTGGCCAATGTCACAGTTTTAGCATTACAATCCAAGATCGCAAAATTTGGAGAAAGCCAAGTCATACCCAGAATTACATCAAAGTCACCCATTTCTAAAATAACCAAATCTACATAAGTGTTGCTCCCCACAAAGTTCACCAAACAAGACCTATGTACCTTTTCAACTACCACAGACTCACCCACCGGTGTAGAAACACGAATAGGCATGTCAAGTAATTCACAATGCAATTTTAGACCATTAGCAAATGATGAAGATACATATGAAAACGTGGAGCCAGGGTCAAATAATACAGATGCCATGCAATCACAAACCAAAAGATTACCTGTGATAACAGCATCAGACGCCTCCGCTTCAGATCTCCCAGGAAAGCGTAACAATGGGCCCTATCGTTTGTCTGTCCATTGCCCCTACCATGTTGCGTAGTAGTGGCTCCATTTTGCCCATCACCCTCTGCCGTTGTGATGACCACCATTACCTCGACCCACGTCCTCCAGAAAAGCGGCCTCTACCATGACCACCTCTACCTCTAGCTAGTGGGGTTCTGTAACTCTGGTTTGGACAATACCTCTTGATGTGTCCAACCTCCCCACATCCATAACACTCTCGGGGTTCATGCATAGGTCTCTCGGAGTAGTGTTGACCGTTCTGAGGTGGACCCCCAACTACAGTCTGTAGTGAAGACTGAATTGGTCGACTTGAGTAACCTCCGGAGCTCTGTCCTCTAGAGTGAGAACCATTAAACTCGCCTCCCCTTCGAAACCTTTTCGATGTCGATGTCGTGGTGAAGTCGTCTGGCTTCACTCCTTCCACCTCTATCACAAAGTCTACCACCTCTTGGAAGGATGTTGCCGTAGCCGCTACCTGTAAGGCTGAAATCCGCAACTCTGACCTCAACCCCTTCACAAAACGGCGAATCCGTTCTTGTGGACTGAAACAAAGTTGGGTGGCGTATCTGGATAGTGCGCGAAATTTAGCCTCATACGCGTTAACTGTCATCCTCCCTTGCTCTAGACTCAAGAACTCGTCCCTTTTTCTATCTCTCAAAGTCCTTGGGATATACTTCTCCATAAACAGAGTAGAGAATGATTCCCAAGTCATAGGTGGTGCCTCTGTTGGTTGACACTCAACATGTGACCGCCACCACATTTTGGCGTTCCCTTGAAACTGATAGCTCACGAACTCAACGCCAAACCGTTCTACTATACCCATCTTGTGTAGTAGCTCATGACAATCAACCGAAAAATCGTAGGCATCCTCTGATTCTGCGCCCTTAAAGACTGGAGGTTTCAATTTCAAGAACTTACTGAAAAGTTCATGCTGATCATTTGTCATAATAGGCCCAGTAGTCAGACGTGGAAATGTGCCTATTCCCAATGATGCATCCATGCGGGGAGCCATAGTAGCCGCATGTCGTACCTCTGAAACCGGAGGTGTTGGTGTAGAAACCACTGGAGGTGCCTGACCCTGATCGGATAACCCACTAAGATAAGCAAGTACTTGGTTGATCATCTCTGGGGTAGGTTGGGGTGGCATTTCCTCATTCTGCCCTTGTTCATTCTCCCCTTCCTCCCCCTCTCTTATCACCTCCTCGGTCGGTGGAGGAGTCACCGCCCTAGTATCAGATGGGCTAGGTGCTTGTCCTCTTCCTCTAGAGGACGTCCTCCCACGACCTCTCCCACGGCCTCTTGCCGTTGCTCTTCCTCGAGCTACAGCCCCAGTGGCTGGCTCAGTCGTTTCTTGTCTTTCCGTTGTTGCTGCTGGTGCGGTTGTTGCTCTAGTTCTAACCATCTGCGAAATAGAGTGAAGATGGTCAGATACCAATTCGTATCGCCCAGATACCAATTGGACTCAAGTAGTAGCACGAAAGAAGAATGAAAGAGTGAAATTTTCCTAAAGTCTTATAGCCTCTCAAGGAAAAGTAAAGGCGTCCCCCTACCGTTCCTTAAGACTCTACTAGACCTGTTCTTGTGTGATGAGAACAATGAACCTAATGCTCTGATACCAAGTTTGTCACGACCCAAATCAGGGACGCGACTGGCACCCACATTTACCCTCCTATGTGAGCGAACCAACCCATCTAAACCTTAACATTTCAAGATATATCAACAGAAAATAATGCGGAAGACTTAAATTCATTAATAAAAACAATTCAATACTATTATTATTATCCCCAAAATCTGGAAGTCATCATCACAAGAACATCTATCTCTAATTACTAAACTAGGAGTATTCTAAGAACAAAATCACTAAAAAGCTAGTCCATGCCGGAAGTTCAAGGCATCAAGACTTGAAGAAGAAGACCCAGTCCAAGCTAGACGCATTAGCTCACCCTGAATTTCCGATGAAGTGAAGACTGGCTAGATCTGCTGTTGAGTTGAAGTTGACGGAACGTTTGCTGCATTACACAAATAACAAAGAGGAAAACATGAAAGTAGGGGGTCAGTACAACCACACGTACTGAGTAGATATCATCGGCCAACTCAAAATAGGGAACAGTATATATCAACAATAATGTAAATCAACTACAATACTCAACATGTAGCAATAACAACATGAATTCCTCAATAACTACAACCGAGTTCACACATGAGGACTCAAGCCTCAATACCATACTTATTTGGGAATTAAGTTCATTAGATTGAGTATATTCATTATCTTTCAAGATTCATTATCTTTCTTCCTCTTGTGTCGGTACGTGACACTCCGATCCTCTATTTCTATCCTGGTGCCGGAACGTGGCACTCCGATCCTCATATTCTATCCTGGTACCGGAACGTGGCACCCGATCCATAATCTATCCTGGTGTCGGAACGTGACACTCCGATCCTCATATTCTATCCTGGTACCGGAACGTGGCACCCGATCCATATTCTATCCTGGTGTCGGAACGTGACACTCCGATCCTCATATTCTATCCTGGTACCGGAACGTGGCACCCGATCCATATTCTATCCTGGTGTCGGAACGTGACACTCCGATCCTCATATTCTATCCTGGTACCGGAACGTGGCACCCGATCCATATTCTATCCTGGTGTCGGAACGTGACACTCCGATCCTCATATTCTATCCTGGTACCGGAACGTGGCACCCGATCCCCTAATTCATCAAGCCTTCTTTCATACTAAGGCATCATCATTATCATTATATAATTTATCAAGCCTTCTTTCATACTAAGGCATCATCATTATCATTATATAATTTATCAAGCCTTCTTTCATACTAAGGCATCATCATTATCATTATATAATATAACAAGTGAATTAGGGTTCTTTCAAGATTTGGGATTCAATACTTCATCATGCTTTGTTAATTCATCACAATTTTGTAATCATAATCATGCAAGCATACAACTTAAGCACATAGCAGGTTTTACAATATTATCAACACATAATATTCACTATTAAGAGTTCACTACGAATATCGTAACTTAAACCATAACCTACCTCCACCGAAGAATTGAATCAACAAGCTATCTTCTCAAAATCCTTGCTATCCTCTTCGTCTCTCTCTCTTGATCGATTCTCTCTATCTCTTGCTGTTCTTTCTATTTTTCTTTATTCAAACCCTCTTTCTTTTACCCTAATTAATATATAATTAAGAATGAAAGATGGCAATAATAACCCACTAATTAACTTAAGGTTACCTCTTTTAACCCCCAAGTAATTAGATTTATTAACATTAACCCTCTAACTTTATAATTAAAGCAGGAATAGTCAAAAACGTCCTTTAAAACGTGTAAAGAAATCCAACCCGAACTGGGATTGCGTAGCCCGTGACGGGCCGTCGCACCTGCGACGGTCCGTCCTGCTGTCCGTCGCGTGCAACAGAGAGTCAATCTTCAGTGGATGGCCTGTGACGGGCCGTCGCGCCTGCGACGGTCCGTCCTGCCACTCCGTCACGACGTTCAGAGAGTCGATTTTCAGTACCCAATTTCAGATTTTCTAAGTGTTTTGAAAAGACACATCCACGACGGTCCGTCGTGCCTGTGACGGTCCGTCGTGGCCTCCTTCACCTCTGCCAGTTTTTCCAGAATAAAATCTGTTGCTCAAAACGACTAAACAGGTCGTTACAATCACAAATTTCATTTCTATAAAATAGAAGCTATAAATAAAGTATTATAGTTAATACAAACTTCTTTTCATTACCATTAAATTGAATAAATAAAAATAAATTAACACAGTGTATTGACATAACAAAAAAATGATCAAAAAGAAGAGAAAAATATCTTTTTTTTTATTGAATACTTGAATGTCACCCATGTCAAGGTACGGGTGTATTCTAGTCAACTCTTATTATTGCTTTATTTTTATGAGATTATGTTATAAATTTAATCAAAGAGTTACTTAAAATTAAACTAAAAAGGTTATTTAATATTTAACTAATCTTGCGTAAGAAATAATCATATCTCAATTCTTCATTCTAATCAACTTTCGGAAATGGATAAAATGAAAAAAAAAAAAGAGTTTACTTTCCGTTCTTTGACATATATAATTAACTTACAAATTTCAATTATAACAATATAAATTGTATTGAAATTTAAATTTTAATATCTAAATCTGCCATGTATTTTGCTTACAACTGAGAGATCTATTACTTACTAATAAATGGTACAAAAATAAAATAAAAATTTACAATAATTTTACCCCAAAAAACAAGAGTTATAATGACACACAAAAAATATACTGTATTTATTTACTTCTACGTATGTCTTTATTATTGCACAAGGTGTAACATTATTTTTCTTCAGAATAATAATTAAGATTAGTAGTATATTATCAAACAAAAATAAAAAAGTAAATTATTCTTTATGCTATAAAGAATATCAATGCAACTGAAACATAAATTAAATCAATTCCATACGTGATGAAGCAAACATACTCTATCAATAACAAATGAAAAAACAAACAATTCAGAAAAGAATCTTTATTGAAAGCATGTTAATCAATGGAAGAAGAAGAAACTATTATGAAAAATTACAAGAATCAATAAACCAAACAATTTTTTTTTATTACAAATGAAACAATACCTGATACAGTCCAATAAAAAAATATAGCAGCTTTAAAATTAAAACTTAATTAAAAGTGAAATGATTTTAGAAGCTATAAGTATATGTAATGATACATTGGATTGAAACGCCAAAAGTTTGGAAGTTAGAAAAGCTTTAAAAGCCTGAGAGTTGAAGAAAAATAATGAAGAGTCAATATTTATTATAATCTCTTAAAGAAAATGTCTTAAAAGGTGTTTTTACTTTTAATTGAAAATCATTAATGTTCTTATTTTTGGTCAGTTTCTTTCCTCCTCTTACTTGCGTCTTCTTCTTCTTCTCTGTTTCAAATTTTCTATGCAAACTTCAAGCTATTTTTTGGTGAGAATTGATTGGATCTTATCCAATCTTTCTTTATTTTTATCGGTGATAATTTGATATATTTTATTTGGTACTTTCTAATTGTTTTAGATATAATTTCTTGCTAAGATATCAAGAACATATTAGTAATTTTACCTGATTTACACATGCATTCAGTTTTAGAAATGAATTGCGCATCCAGGGTGTTTGTTTTTATGTCCAAGTCATTTTCTATGGAGTACTTGATTATTTTGTCATGTCTTTCACATGTTAGAGATGTTTGTTGAGTACTATCAACAAGCTTTTGTTCTTGCTCCCAAGCTTCAAGGGTGTTTGTGTTCTTGCTGCTATTGTGTTCAACCTGTAGGTATATCTTTTGCTTAATTTTGTTTATGCCTTCTTTTTCTCTTCATTATTTTTTTCCTTCTCGGTCTCCTTTCAATTCTTTCCACACTTATAAATTTCAAAATTCTATGACATTATTGGGTTAAATTTGTAACATATCCTAACTCGAAATAGTTAGGAATAAGCTAGGAAGACAAAGATAATAACTTTTGGAAACAAAGGGGAAAATCTAGAAAATTGACTAAGTTGAAAAAGTGAGTTTTGGTCATTTTCAAATGGCCATAACTTCTCGCTGAGGACGAGTTCGAGTCAGTTCTTTATATGGTTGGAAAGGCCTTGGGGAGATCTTCCCAACGGCGTCGAGTTTGCATGATTTTGATATCGTGTGAGGGAGATATACCCTTTGAAAGTTAGGCCAACGTGTTTAAATAAATGAATTTTTGGTAAATTAAATCATGAACATTGAAGTTCTTGATAAACAATTGTTGAATTCTTGTTTGTTGAGTTGTAGCATACCTTTAGTTGATTTGATTCATGATTCTAGGTTGTTTTACGAGTCTATTCTATTGGGTATTGAGGTTATTGGTAATCCTAAGTGATTGGGATAAGATCTATGGAAGTTTAAAAAGTTTAGAGATGAAAAATAGAGAATAAAAGTCGAAATTCTCGTCTGACAGACCCTAAGGCGCCGCGCTTGCCAGAGCACCTTAGGGCATGCTCTGTCCGACAGGGCCTGGCGCACTGAGCTAGCTAGAGCGCCTCAGGACAGAGTATGTCCGTTAGGCTGTGGCGCCCCAAGCCTCTTAGAGCGCCAGGGTTTGCCTGGAGACCCCATTTTTGCCCATCTTTTCATACTAGTTCCTAGGTGATGTACCTACACTTCCTAATAGATTTGAACACTCTAAGGTACATCTAAAAATCATGAAATCATCCATAAATATGAAATCATGAGCCTTGAATTCATAATCCAATTCAAGGAAAGTTAAGGTCAAAGTCTAAAGAAGCTAAGAGTTAAGTCGAAGGTTAAGAAGTAAGTCAAAGTAAAGTTTCTTAAAGTCTTATTTAAACGTTTTAACTTCGTTTTAAGGATCAAGTTTTGAGTTAAAGAAAGAGTAAAAAGTGAAGTCTTTTCTTCAAAGAAGTATAAGAGAAGTAAGTGTTCCCTAAAGAGTTGATTAAGATCAAAAGTTTCAAGTCATGCAAAGAGTTAAGAGTTGAGTTCATTTCTTAAAAGGTATAAGGGAACTAAGTATTCCTTAGAAAGTTCGTAAATGATTTTACATTTAAGTTTAAAGGAAACTAAGATTTTCCAAAAGAGTTTTGAACAAGAAAAGGGAACATTGATTCCAAGAGAGCTTTTAAAAAGCTAAGTGTTGAGCAATTATCTCAACCCAAAGAAAGGAAGTTATTATTAAAAGCATAAGCTAAAACATATTTTGCGAGTAGTATTTAACACCTATATGGGGATAAGAGTTCATATTAATTCAAGTCCCTATGTAAACCATGTAGCCATCATGGGTGTAACGGGTAATACTTTTTAGATGATCACGTAAGTTAAGCTAGTGGATCCACTAAGTTAAGGAGTTCTATGCGACGATAAAGTATAGGACAATTCTGGCAGCATGGGTAAGACATTGTATCACCACTTCGGCTCATAGTGATGGTTGTCGGTTAGAGAATCTCCCATAGAACTATATTACTTTCATATATAAGTAAAGTTGAGTTTGTTATTGCATTTTATTTAATGCACTAAGTTGTTTTACTATTTTACAAAACTTTATATATATCGCATGTGTTTAAAATTGCTTTATATACATACATTGAGTTGAGTATTCATGAGTTGAATAGAGTCAAGGTAAGTTCATCTTATTCTTATCAAGCTTAAGTTGTTGTTTAGCATTTCAACTCGCATACTCGTACATTCAATGTACTGATGTCAGTTGACCTGCATAGTCTTATGATGCAGACACAGGTAACCAGGATCAACACCCAGCACCTCGTTGATCCAGCTTGAGCACTCAGAGTTAGTGGTGAGTCTCCTTGCATTCCGGAGGATCCTTGTTATTGTTTTCCAGTCTTTCATTTATAGAATATTGTGGGGTTTGTCCCAACATTCATCATAGTATTTTAGAGGTTTCATAGACAGATAGTCAGTCATTTAGTTCAGTTGAGTCTCTTTATTTACAGATATTTTATTTTGAGATTTAAGTGCTATTTTGGCCATGACAATCAATTTAAGTTATTTATGAGAATGTTCTTGCTTTATCATTGAGTAAGTCTTCCGCTGAGTTAAGTGAGACATCGCTCAAGACCATCAATGGTCATTGGGTGCCGGCCACGTCCATGGTGAAGACTCGGCGTGACAAAATCTATGAGTATCATTGAACGCGATAGCGCAAAGTGCAAAGTAATTATCTTAATATGTTTTGAACATCTTTTTTTTATTAAATTGTTTTTTGACTTGCGAGATTGTGATTTTTTATAATGATTTACAAATTCTACTATCATCAGAATAAATATTGTGCGATAATATTTTCAATTACCCTTGTAAAATAATAAGTTATTTTCAAAAATCAAAATTAGAATGTTGGGGGCGTACTCAAATAGTCAAAGTAAATATACAGTTTGGTGTTTGCTTTGTTCGAAACTTGATGCCCATGTTAACAGAGAGAATGACTTGTCATTTTTAATCTATTGATAAAATGAAATTCCAAAAAAAAAGGAGAAGGAAAGAATAACTCTGTATTTTGTTTTATGACTAACATATTTAGTAATCATGTAAAGATGTTAGATTGATGATACTTACATCTAAAGTAATACTGCTGAAATTCAAGATCTCTATTACTTTAAATTTTTTCAGAAGAATTTTTACTGTAAAATTTCTGCAAAGTGTGTGATGTGATAGAAACAGAGCTCCTTAATTTTGAAGGACTAGATGTTCCTATGTATTTGGAATGCCCTTATAAAAAATAATTAATTTTAATATATTCTCAAGGAAGAAGAATTTCATTTGGATCATTCTTGCTTTATTTGTCATATGAATATGAGCAATTTGAGGGTTCAATTTTTGAAACCGACATTGAGAGTTTCCATGAAGTGTTTGCCCTTCTTAAGTAATGTTGTTACTAGGATACTATTTCTGCAAATATCTTATTCCATATTAAATCACAACGAAAATAAGCTAGTCAATGATTTTTATGAAAAAATTCCTTCCTAATTGTCATTGGCATCCTATAGTATAATTTAAAATTATATATCTTATTATTTTTGTTTCCTACATTGCTTTCTAAATCATTCTGTTATATTTTTCATTTTGGGAAAGTACTAGATTTGGTATGATACTACATTACTACTTAATTATATAGTATATTTGTCGTCTTTCATCACGATATGTTAAGTGAGCTGATATTGAGCCTTTCTACCTCGCAGTTGTAGTGGTGTTCCCCGTGTTTCCATTTGTAAGACTTTCCATAAGGTGACATGATTCAACAACAACTAACTCAGGTATAAATTTAAAAAATCTCATTCTTGAAATTTGAAGAGAGTGATTTTTTGTTATTGCCTTACTATTTCTTATAACTTAAAAGGAAGAAGTCATATAAATGCATAATTGTGAATTCTTGAATCAAGGTCTCTTTTCTCCAACTGCTTAAAAGAATATTAATGCCTCATTTCAAATGTTTCACTCAATGATCAAGAAATATGGATTTGTTTTTCTTCTTCATTAGTCTCTTTTATAATGAGATATTTTCACCTTCTATGTTTTCTTCTTGCTGCACAGTTACCCTAGTGAATTCAACTACTGATGCATTAGATGCACTGAACACTCATGGACGCTATATAGATATCATACTTGCTGAAGCCTCCCTTCTTATTTTCAATGAATTTTTAGTTTCACCAAACTGGACATCAATTTAAAACACAATATTAAGTGAGCTCTTTTCCATTTTATTTTTCTACTTGAACTAGTAGAGATCACGTACAAGGTATCCTTTTTTGCCTAATGTACATTTTTTTTCTTTTCTTCTCTGATTCTGTTGTGGAAGTGAAATTCATCATTCGTTGTCTATAGTCTTAGAAGTTCCTTTTCTTGATAATTTTGTGAAGGTATCGATTATATATGGATTTGACCGAAAAACTCTCATGTTGTCTTCAATTGGAGGTGTATCTTTCTAATCGGAAAGAAAAATAAATGTACTTAGTGAAATTGAGGGAGAGCTTACCATGGAAAAGAAGAGCAATCACACACATGTTACTTAATAATGGCATTTAGATTGCTTCAATAGATATAATACATCATTTCAGTCCTAATCTTATATTAGAATTACCATGTTATTTGGCTTATGAAAAAAGTTTGAGAAATCTAGTCCATTGTCACACTAGATACTTAAAAATTAGAATTCTGAGAATGCTAGACTTGAGTTCAACATACTGTTCATTGTGCACCAAATGCTTAAAATTATGAGTTGGTGTATTGCAAGTTTGAATAGAAACACCATGGCAGTAAATTGCCAATGAAATATTATTGCAAGATCTTTTGTAGATAAATATTGAATGCCCATCTTGAGGGAGTTCTGAAAGTGTTGACATGAAAATTTAGCATTACAACATCAATCCCAAATGTAGAAGGACAAATGCAAGGCATGTAATGTGGGCATTCAAAACAAGATTTTTCTGAATTGGCTCCGTGTAAGTTTTTCTTGAACAAGCATCTTAGGATTTTTTTTGTGTGCGCAATGCTGGAAAGGGTGTACACAATGATTGACAAAAAGTGTCTATGGATTAGAAATTCCAGTTTACAGAATTTGATTTACCCATGTGATGATATTAATGAGTTGGAAAGATCAAATAGGGAACTGATTGTAAAGTAAATTGATATCTTTGATTCTTTAGTTGAAATTAATAGTTTCTATTATAATTATATTTCAATTGAACAAATAGGTCAAAACTATCTTAGTGAATTCTATAATGTACAATTGTTACACTCTTTATCATATTGACTTGCTCTTTGAACGATTTATTTATATTGCCTTGATAGAGAAGATGCTGAGAACAACTTCAGTTGCATGTGTTGACTTAATTATTGTTTCAAATTGAAATTCTTTATATGGAGCCGCAAATGAATTTTTTACTTATGCGTTCATAATCAGGTTAATTACTATTTATTCTACTCCTTGTGATTTGTTTGAGGAGTCATGATAATTTTCTTCATATTTTAATATTTATGCCTTAGCTTATTTTAACTGCAGATATAATTTGTTGTTGCTTTGTTAAATGAAGTGAACAAGTAGAAAGAATTCTTGGTGGTGGCCCTATATGAAGCTGACACTTGCCAATTTTGACAAATTCGAAATACGCAACATTGTAAGCCTATGACAATTCCAAAAAGTATATTTCATAATTGAAAACACTTCCTTCTGCTATGCACCTATGATAATTCTTTTTGCTTTTTCGCAAGAAAAGAGATAACTGGATGCAACAATGTATATTGAGCTTCCAATCCAACAAGAGAATACTCAAAAGAATATAAAAGAGAGTCCAGTGAACTTTGAGGGAGACAACTTATGCAGGAAGAAAATAAAGGCCTAATAATAGCTTTTAGGCAGTTAATCACGTTCAAGAAAGAGATTCATTTCCTCATTCCATACAAGGACAGACAACATCAAAAGATGAAAAGATAAATGTACAAAAAGTTAAAAAGTTAATGTTTCTGATGGCACATTCGATAGCCCAGAAGTGGATTCGTCCAGAAGTTGTGAAACCAATTGAATTTGAATGATAGATTGTAAAAGCACTCTTGATGAGAATTCTCCTTTCTTTTTATCTTTTTTATTTTTTTGGAGTTGTGTCAACATTTAATGTCGTCTACTTTATAGATGTTATTGTGTACCATTAATAGGTAAATGAACAAACTTTGTTCCTTACCTTATTAGATCATTCTTTTTAGTATTACACACATAATTTGAATAAATTGTTTCCTTGTAATTTGTGGTTTATATATTTTTAAGCAACAAAATTTATCATCAAGATTGAATAGATTTATTACGAGCACAGGCCATCCCCATCTAATAATGCAAATAAATGGAAGTAGCTAGAAAAAATCTAATATTTTCTATAATATATATGTATATATGTAAAGAAAAAATATCAAAAATTTAAGAAAAAAAAAAGAAATGTCATTTAATTGTCATTACTGATTTGATTTTAGAAAGTATAAGATATTATTTTAATTAAAAAAGTTAGTGTAGGAGTATTTTTGTAATCCAACTTTTTAATTTAGACTTTTACCAGTTTTAATAGTATATGATATGATATGATGTGTCACATAAACGTAACAATACATTTAAAATTCAGAAAAGATATTCCTTCATGTGAAAAACTAATAAAAGTTGTATTTCCCCATTTATGGGAGAACCAATTAAAATATTTGAGCTTTATATTGCAATGGAAAGTATAGTTAATAGATCTTTTGAATAATTTGTCTATTTCTTGGCGAAGTGTCTATTTTCGCCTATGTTATCGGGGAGAGTCCCTTTTGTTATGTGGTGGACAAAAAAAAATATCTTTCGGGGCTGGACTCAGTGAGCTTAGCGGCACTAAAACAATAAATGTAGAACAATCTTTTTATTAATTAAGTAGAGACAAAGAAAAGAATTCTATTTTTCTTATAATCGAGGCTTGTTTTTCCTAGCAAACAGAACAACTAAGAAAAAGAAAATAAAATCTTGACATTAGGAAGAATCCTTTTTGGTATGTGGTGGACAAAAATTGTGCATTTTTTGGGGGAATTTAGTGAACTTAACAACACGAAAATAGCGATTTAGAACAATTTTTAAAATAAATTATGTAGAGATAAAGAGACAAATTGAGCAGTTACAAGCCTAGAAGTATATAGGAAAATGAGGGGCCAGAGGAGGATATTGATTTATTACCTAGAAACATGATATCTTGAAAAGTGGAATTAAGAAACACAAATCAACTATACCATTGCAGGTTAGAACAAGGAGCAATAAGGACAAACGTTTATCAAATTGATCAATGATTAAAAAGATCATATTGTGGAATATAAGGCCAGACGACTAAATGTCGTTTGAGAGATTGATGGATCTATACAGAAGACATCACTACTATTACATAGCCCTTATGGAACCTTTTTAGGATACACTGAGAGACCATTTTTTCTTAAGAAAGTTGTCTGCTAATCTATCATAGGAAAATTCTAATGTCACGATCCAAAGTATATACTTGGAAAAACATGTCATATAAAATCCCGAGAGGTCCTACACAATTCACTTAACATACATCATACAAAATAGTAGAAGTAACAACTTCAAAAGAGAGAATTTGTACATCAAAACAGTTTGACAAAAGTAGAAGCCTAACATAAGTCTCAAATCCATCTAATACATCATTAGGAAAGTGATTGGGACAAAATACATACACATCATATAGAAAGGCTAAGACAAAAATAACATAATGCAATAAAAGACTTTCGGTCCTCGGATTATGAAGACTCACCAATTTTCAAAGCCTATAGAGAATCAACTAGCCACAAGTATGAGAGGTAGGAGATTTGGACCATACAATAGTGAAATAATGTAGACACAAGTATGCATTAGTACATGGAATGTACTAAGTATGAGGCAATAGACATAAACATAGGCATGATACTAGAGACTATCCTATTTGAGCCTCCACCTCAAAATCGTCTCGGTGCTAAGTCTAAATCTCAACGGAATAGATAAAAGCCGATTATCAATTTAACATACTAAGGATAATGATCAATACCAATACACACTTTTGAGATAAAAACATAGAATAACTCCTTAAACTTAAAATAACATGGATGTGAAAACCAATGTGAATTCATTAGTGAGAAATACCTTTAAAATCATGATCAGCATAGTAAGTGAGAAATCCTTTAACCATAGCACAAATAATTTTCTTTCATAGCATCATTAATTCATTTATAATAACTTTATGAAAACATGCATATCTTCATAAACTCATATTTAATAATTCTTGGTTTATCATAGTATCATGGTTGTAAATCATAAATTAGGAATGTGTAAATGCAATTTAAACTAAATATCATAGATTAACATCAAATAATGTAGGGATAATGCACAAGTACCCCCTCAACCTAGCCCGAAATTTCAGAGACACACTTATACTATACTAATGTCCTATTACTCCCCCGAAATTATTTTATTAATAATTTTCTACCCCTTTTCGACCTATGTGGTACTATCTTGTAGGCCCAACGCTGGTTAACTTTTCTTTTCAAGATAGTTTCACGTAGGCCGAAAAGGGGAATAAAATTACTTATAAAATAAGTCCAGGGGGGTAATATGACCTTAGTTTAGTATAAGTGTGTTTCTGGAATTTCGGGCATAAGTTGAGGGGGTACTTGTGCATTTTCTGAATACTGTATTTGAAGATTTAATCAATAATGATCAATCATAATTTGATGAACCCCACATTAATCCTAATTTGATAAATTTGAAATTGATTTGAGAAATTGAAATCCTTAGGATCCCGTGGAGGAAATCCATGGGTGAATACACATATACCTTGATGCAAAAAGCCCAAAAGAGTGGATGATTGAAAAATTGGATGAAACCTTAACTCTTCTTCTTCCTTAGCCTTGACAGAATTTGGTCAATTTTAGGGAATTTGGGAGATTGAGTTTAAATTGGGTAAATCAGGGGATTAACAACTTTATATAAGACTTAGGGTAGGAGGGAAATGACATAATTGGGTAAAAGAATTAGAAAAAGACCCAAAAGCCACTTAAAAGTAACCGTTGGGCTCAACCTACAGGTTGTTCTTGTCAACCGTAGACTAAGTATTGGGACCACAAAATTACCTATCTTTTGATGGAACACGTCTATGCTTCGTAGGTATTTCTGTGGTCTATAGAAACCAACCGTAGAAATCAACTTTGACCCTTAAATTTCATGAAGTCACCTACGAGGCCTACATAGTGTGAATGGATGTACAAGAGGTACTGGGACTTGTTTTGAAACATTTAATTTCCCCTTCCTACGTTTGCCATCTATGTCTTAGAAGCTTCTACATAAATGTAAACTGATAGACACAACCTTCAACCCCAAAAAATCTTTTCTCCCTTTTCTATATTCCTAGGTGTACACAAAATAAGACTAAAAAAATCTCTCATCCAAAAAGAATCACCGTATGAAGAAAATCCTCGATAGTTTATTCAATTAACTACTATTCACAAAAGGAAATATTGGATGGTGCATTCATAGTAGGAGAACGTTCTCAGAAAGAACTCTAAGTGCAATTTACAAGCATGAAGAGTACAACTAATAGAAATATAGAACCAATCCGTCTCGAAAAAAATAACAGTATATGAAAATATCAAAAATCAAGCTCAACAAAGGCATAATTTAAACATTCAACAGGTTTACCAAAGATATAAAATATCCAAAATAATCAGAAGAAAGATGGTGAGAAGACTCAAAAATTATAAATCACTCAAACCCCTAAACCTTCAATAGGCAGAATGGATATCGAGTCGCCTATGCATTTTTTAAGCATGGAAACATGAAACACCGGATGAACTGAAGCTAGTTCACTAGGAAGTTTAAACTCATAGGCAACCTTTCCAATTCGTTGTAAAACCTCATAAGGACTAACATACCGTGGACTTAACTTCCCCTTTCTACCGAATCTCATCACCCCTTTCATAGGTGAAATCTTCATGTTGACATGATCACCTATTTCAAACACAAGATATCTTCTTCTATTGTCGGCATAAGACTTTTCCCAACTATAGGTTGTCTTTAATCTATCTCTTATGATTCGAGCCTTCTCTATAGCTTCATAGATAATATCTGGACCAAGGATTGAGGACACACTAACATCAAACCATCCAATCGGAGATCTACACCTCCTACCATAAAGAGTTTCAAAAGGTGCCATAGAGATGCTCGAATGATAGCTATTGTTGTAAGAGAACTCAATAAGAGGTTGATGATCATGCCGACTTCCTTTGAAGTCAATAACACTTGCTCTTAACATGTCTTCAAGGGTCTGAATGGTACGTTCCGCTTGACCATCCGTCCGAGGATAAAATGTGGTGCTAGGTTTCACTTGAATATCTAAACCCTATTGAAAAGCCTTCCGAAATCGAGAAGTAAATTGGGCTCCTATATCAAAAATGATGGACAAAGGAATCCCATGAACAGTCACAATCTTATTAATGTAGATCCTTGAATAATCTTCAGTCGTGTAAGTAGATTTAACAAGAATAAAATGAGCAGATTTGGTCAACCCATCCACTATAACCCATATAGAATCATTTTTCCTTCGGGTTCGAGGAGACCCAACTACAAAATCCATATTGATGGCTTCCGAATTCCATGTAGGAACATCCATGATTTGGGTTAAACCACCCGGTTTAAGATGCTCAACTTTAACTTGTTTGCAGTTTAGACACTTAGTAACAAAATCTACTATGTTCATTTTTAAACCATCCTGCCAATAAATCTCTCTAAGATCATGATACATTTTTTTGGCACCCGGATGTATAGAATAGCGAGAACCATGAGCTTTCTCTAGAATTTGATTTCTCAAATCCTCAACATCGGGTAGACATGATCTCCCTTGGTACCAAAGAACACCATCCCCCCCCCCCTTGGGAGAATAACTCATTGATCTTACCAAGTACCGATTCCTTCAACTCCATCAATAGTGGATCAAGATACTGCTTAGAATTCACCTCCACCACTAATGATGAGTCAGAGTTATTATGGACTATGAAACCACCATTTGGAGAATCTTCTAAATGCACACCTAAACGAGCCAACCTATGAACATCTTTCACAAGTTCTTTCTTCTTTTATTCAACATGAGTCACACTACACATAGTCATTTGACTCAAAGCACCCACAATCACATTGGCCTTGCAAGGGTAGTAAAGGACACTCATGTCGTAATCCTTCAACAATTCTAACCATATTCTCTGTCAGAGATTTAACTTATTTTATGTAAACACCTACTTAAGACTTTTATGGTCACTAAATACATCAACATGCACACTAGATAGGTAGTGTCTAAATATTTCAAGGCAAAAATTACATCATCTAACTCAAGGTCATGATTTGGATAATTCTTCTCATGAACTTTGAGTTGGCTAGAAGCATAATCTATCACCTTACCATGCTGCATGAGGACACATCCCAATCCCACTAGGGAAGCATCACAATACACTACAAAGCCTTTGTTACCCTCCGGTAATGTCAACACCAGAGCGGAGGTAAGCTTATCTTTCAACTCTGGAAACCCTTTCTCACAAGCTTCCGATCACTCAAACTTCATCTTTTTTGGGTCAAAGATGTCAAAGGAGAAGCAGTGGACGAAAATCCATAAAAAAACCTTCTATCATACCCAAGTAGACCCAAGAAACTCTTTATGTCTGTGGGAGTCAAAGTTTTAGGCTAATTTTTGACTGCATCCATCTTCTTTGGATCAACCTCTACACCATCACCAAAGATAATATGGCCAAAAAAGCAACTGACCTCAAACAAAATTCACACTTCATAAATTTAGCATAAAGTTTGTGTTCTTTAAGGACTTCCAAGGCTAATCTCAATTGACTATCATTATCATCCTCATTATTAGAGTATATCAGAATATCATCAATGAACTAAATCACAAATGAGAGGAGGTAATCTCGGAAACTCTATTTATTAGGTCCATAAACGCCGCCAAGATATTTGTTAACCCAAAAGACATCACTAGAAACACAAAGTGACCATATCTAGTTCGAAAAGCTATTTTGGGAACATTTTCAGCACTCACCCGAAGTTTGTGATATCCCAACCTTAAGTGAATCTTGGAAAAGCAGCTAGCACCTTGGAGTTGATAAAATAGATCATCTATCCTAGGGAGAGGATACTTTTTCTTTATGGTGACCTTATTAAGTTGACGATAATTAATGCAAATTATAAGGGAACCATCCTTCTTAAAAAAATAAGACCGGTGCACCCCATAGAGAAATACTAGGTTGAACGATGCCCTTGTCTAGTAGATCTTTGGGTTGGAGCTTCAACTCTTTCAATTTAGCCTGAGCAATCCAATTTGGAAGAATTGAAATGGTATTCGTATTCGATAATAAGTCAATGTCAAAGTCAATTTCCTGTTCGGGAGGAAAACCTGGAAGGTCATTAGGAAATACTTTTGTGAATTCTCTCACCATAGGGACTGACTCAATAGAAATAATCTTACCCCTCGGCATAGAATTCCCCCCCTTTCATTCTAAAATGGGTTCATTAGGGAATTGAAATTTTAATACCCTTGTTCTACAACTTGTGAAAGCAAAACATGCATGAAGCCAATCCATACCCAAGATAATATCAAAATAGAACATGTCAAGTTCTACCAAATATGCAAGAATAACTCTATTGGGAAGCATCACTGGACACTTCCTATAGACTCTTTTTTCAACTATAGAGTAACCCATTGGGGTACAAACCGAAAAGGGTTCAATCAAAGCATCGGAAAGTACATCAAACTTCCTAGCTACCAAAGGTGTAACAAAGGAGAGATTAGCAGCTGGATCAAGCAATACATAAACATTAACAGATTAAACTTGAAACATACCCGTCACAACATCGGGAGAGCTTTCTTGTTCACCCCTAGCCTTGAGTGCATAGAATCGTTTTGTTTTTGGAGCTTAAGAACTAGGACCGCTTGGTTGAGTTTGACCATTTCCCTTGCCTTGGTTTCTCACATTATGTGAATCTTTCACCATATGGCCACCCTTGCCACAACCATAGAAACTATTAGTCCCAACAATAAATTTACCCACATGTTTCATACCACACTTACCACAAGTTGGTCTCTCTTTTGGTGGATCAACATTTCTCCCCTATTGAGGTTTAAAATAGAAAATCTATCATTTTGATTCTTGGATAAATTAGAAGGAACCTGATTTGAAAACCTCTTCTTGAACTTAGGATTGTCTTGAACATCAAGACTACTCTTCGAGGAACTACTTTCCAAAGACCTTGTCTTCTTAGCTTCCCTATTTCTCTTTCTTAGACGACTATCCTCAACCTGTTGAGCATGAACCATCAATCTACAAAGATCCATATTGTCATGAAGCATGGATACACGACATTCTTCTTCAAGCTCTTTAGACATGCCCGTTACAAAATGACTCATCTGATCCCTATCATTAGAAACATAAGAGGAAGGATATTTGGACACCTAATGAATTTCAAGGAGTATTCCTTAGCACTCATACCTCCTTGGCGAAGGTTGATGATTTACTATACCTTAGCTTCCCTTTGCTCCCTTGGGAAGAATTCAAGAAAGGCATTTTTGAGGATCTCCCAAGTCACGGACAACCTCCTAAAGACCTACTATCCTTCCACTGATTGTACAATGTCTGAGCCACGTCCTTAAGATGATAAAAAGCAAGTTCAACCTTCTCAGTAGTACTCACCCCCATAGCAAACAAAATGTTGTAAACCTAATCAAGGAAGTCTTGGGGGTCTTCATCAACCTTAGATCCAAAAAACATAGGAGGATTCATCCTTGTAAAATCTCTCAAACGGCTAGCCATAGTGCTAGCATGTTGGTTCTCTCGAGTTGCAACCTCCCTGTTAGCTTGTGCCGTAATGGCTTGAGCTTGGGTGGTGATGGCTTTGGCCAATTGAAGTAATTCACTAGAATTTAATCATTTGCAGCAGCTTGCACCTAAGGAGGAACTTGATTTCCTTGGGGAGTATCCCCCGCATTCGCAATGTTTTCTCCTACTCTTATCGTGGTTGTCCTTCTTGTGTTCATTGCCTATAAACACAAGAAAGGGATTAGATGCTAAACGACACAAGAAAGGGATCACAACTCTAAAGGCACGACATAGGAGTATCAAGAAAAGAGAAGTTTCCTAGTCATCACATTGCCTCTTATCCATAATTGTGGCGCGCTTCACAACCATTAACAAGATGTTATGTAATATAGTTTAGTGAGACATTTATCCTAAGAATATCTCTGATACCAAGTTTGTAACACCCGAAGAGCATACACCAGATGCGATCGGCGGCGGCGGCCTCTCAGAGGACTCAGACAAGCCCTTCGCATTAGTCATAACATGTGATCAATAAAAATTGCAGAAAATTAGAACTTTTACATTATACTTGAAGTATACTTAAAATTCATACATAACATTCCTAAAGACATACAATATTCTAAAACTTGTCTCACATTTTTAAAACCATCTAAGAGTACAAAACTGGACTTAACCAATAAATAGTAATTATGCTATATAGGCTTTATTACAAAAGAATCCCAAGAACATAATGGAAATAGTGTATTCTTAAAACTACTAAAAATCTACGTAAGCTAGAATATGAAAGGTAGCATCCCCGAACATGAGGTCCTACCAAGACTTGGAGAAAGAGTTCCAAGCTTCTTCAAATCGACCTTCTTAAACTTCAATGGCTGGGACCTATAGTTTTAATAATATAAAGTAATGGGGTTAGTACGCCACATGTACTAAGTATGGGTATATACATATAATATATAAGTACATGCATGAAAAAGGATCATTTATCGTTTCTTTAGAAAGCAGGCTAACTCATGTGAATGTCTTCAATGCACTTACCCTAGAATATATACAACTTAAAGATTTCCAACAACATAAAGCATGATCATAATCAAAGGCATATTATTATAGAGTCATGTTAACATTCATATTCAATGGATCACATATACATATCATACAAAACACTTACAAATGATCCCATCCCCAAACTACAAGTGCAATGGTCATGTGAAGCCCTATAAACCCACTCAACCAAGTAGATATTATAGGAGAGCATGAGTAAAATTTTGTTTCACATGACTTATAACGTAGGTAGTCATCACTTCATATAACAATACAACCCAATAACATACTTATCATAATGACCAACATCATATACGAGTAACATCATGTATCATAACCATATTACTTTCAAGTCATCATATTATATAAGAACAATCTCCTAGGACTACTCTTAGAGTCAATTTGTGTTATGTCTAGGTAGATTCCCATATGCCTACCTCTACTAAGTAGACTCCTTAAGTCATCCTAGTCAATCTTCATTTACTTGTCTTTCATTTTACATGTGGGAACATTCGCCTTAACCGACATATACCATGTGAGCTAAACATGGAATCCGATAGAGTAAAACCCCATACTAAAAGAAGGTGGTCTACCGGCCAAAGTAGAATCAAACATGACATAGTTTTCTAGGTGGATCCACTAACTAGTATAATATGGTGG
The DNA here is from genome assembly GCA_027704765.1 of Solanum habrochaites. Lineage (NCBI taxonomy): Eukaryota > Viridiplantae > Streptophyta > Magnoliopsida > Solanales > Solanaceae > Solanum > Solanum habrochaites. The sequence goes on from JAKWJA010002496.1 coordinate 28,036,532, forward strand.
AAACATAGTTCAAGAACTAGGAGATGTTTTAGAGACTCATAGTTCTACATTGCATGGCAGTCTCAATCTCATGAGAGTCATTATGAACCTACCTTCCAACTAGGGAAGGGACACCTCTCATTTCTAGTTCATCGGTGCTTAGTTGAAGTCCCTTTTCTTTGAATAACCTTTAAGTTGTCTTTTATCATAAACTTATCATAGGTCATAGGAGTTTAAATCCTTATATAAACATGATCATGAGCTATTTAAGATTAGATGATAATTTCCTTACATTCCAACCCTTCATGTGTGAGATTAACATAACATAGTAATCTTGTGTAAAGCATACATTCATCTTAAGATTAACATAACATAGTAATCTTGTGTAAAGCATACATTCATCTTAACTATGACACATTGAAAATACAAGACTCATTGTACCTCCTAACATAGGTGTCATAAACTCTAAAAACTTTTTCTAAGTCCATTTTTACTGAATATAGGTAATTTAGGAGTTTTAAGAACCAACACGTCCAAAAACATCCGAGAAGTTGGTTCAAAGGGATGGTAGTGTGCCTTAGCCTTTTCACTAACTTTTAGGACTTGGAAATGTACGAAAATGGGTGGAAAGGTAGCTAATGGGTATTTGAGTTGTTTCATGATTGAAACATATGGGTACAACTCCCCAAGGACCAACCAAGGACCCTTGAGGAAGACCCCTGCAGTTTGATGCAACTACATGGCAGTGTGCATCGATGGGACAAACGACGGTCCTTGTGTGGCTTGACAGGATTTTGAGGCAACCCTCATCCCACACTTAGAATGATTCATGAAGGCTCTTGCTTACCTAGCTAGTGTTACACGCGACGGAAGGGGGTTGACGGGGCATTAGTGGCTCGACGGGACGTCAAGGCCACCGTCATCCCACACTTAAAAAAAATTAGAGGAAGCCCTCGCCTGCAATATCTCTGACCGATACGACGGAGTGCAGGACGGAGGGGGGGTTGTCCGTCGACTCACCGATGGACCATCGATTCAGGTCTCATCGGTGAGGGTTGGGTTTCACTGTTAAATTTTAAATAATTTCATTTAATTCATTAAGTTATTTAGGGGTTATTTAGGTAATTAAGTTAATTAAACCACACTATAAATACCCTTAACCCTAATTAACCTAAAGACAACTCTCAAAATAAACTCTTTTCCTTTTCTCTTATTTCTCTCTTTTTATAAACTCACCATTGAAGGATAGCGAGAACTAGGGTTTGGGGGATGAAAAAAGGGTGGATTATTCATCAAAATGTTGATAAACATTAAGGTATGGGTTCTATTTCACCTTTGAGATTCTTTCCTCAAAGGGATCCTTCAAAATAGATTTCAAAAAGTTGAGTTTCTTATGGGTTTCATTCAATTATGAAATTTAAGTTATGGATTGAGTTGTTAAAGAATTCTTAGGGTTATATTGAGTATATTAACATGTAGTTTGACTTGTTTATGTTAATGTTTGATGGTTTGGTCTAAATTGAAGAATATGATCCTCTATCCCTAACCCTAGGTAGTTGGTTGTTGATTTGATTACTATCCTATGGGGCTATTATGATTAAATCAAGACGAGTTATAGGCCTATAATGCTAGTTCTTGAGATGTGATTTAGTTTATAAATTATAATGTGAAATTAGCCTATGTACCTTGTCTCAAGTTGCGATCTAAAGATGAATTCTGTTATAGAGATGCAATTGGCCTTGTTAATATATCGATTATCATAGTGCGATGATGTTACTCACCAAGTTGGGTTGAGTTATGGGTTGATAGTAAGACCTTCATGATATAGACTATGAGAAGACTTGGTAAGTCTTAGAATCTCTACCTTTACTTTTAATTGTGATTAATTGTTGTGAAGTCATGATATTTCATTGGAGTATGTCATATACTAGGATTATAGGGTGGTATGATGTTGAATTGAAATGTCTTGACTATGTTGTGAGGTTGATTAAGATGTATGTGATATAAGGATGGTGAAAACTATCAATGTGCCTTAATATGTGATGAAAACCTAATGTGTTAACCTCACTTATATGAATTATGATGAAAGGACGTATACTCACACAATTCTTATTGAGCTATTGATGATGATGATTATACAAGGGGTAGACCTTATGGCCTAATTAAGTTATGAATGGTAATTAAATGCTTAAAGACATTTCAAAAAGGATCTCTAGCTTAGCATCGAGTAAACTAGATAGAGGAGTGTCCCTTCCCACATAGGGAAGGTAGGAACACTACATACTCTAGGGATTGGAGACTATAATGCATGACGCATAAAGAGGGTCCCAACTAAATCTCCTAGTTCTTGAATTATGTCGCCCCCATAGGAATACTAGCTAGTGGATCCACGTAGTTGCTATGTTTAATGTTTTGGTACTACCTTGGCAAGTAATCCGCCTTCTTTCGGTGTAGGGTTTTATGAAACCGAATTCCACATTATATCGTGTGGTCTATGTCGGTTAGGGAAAGATGTTCCCAAAAGATAAAACGAATTAAAGGACTTGAACTCTAAATTGGATAACCTAAAGGGTCTAGGTTAGACTACGTAGGGGTATGAGAATCTACCTAGAAATTGCACTAGTTATCCTTGAGGGGAGTCTTAGGAGGAGGTTCTTATTTATGTTTATGTTATGACAATATATGATGTATATATACATATGATGACCATGTCACATTGTTTATACTATATGTTGATTAGTTCATTTATGAATATGCCTTGGGTTATAATGATAATACATGATGAAATACAAGCATAAGCGCTATTATATGTAAAGTTAGACATTGGTAATATTTTCTTGTTGAGGATACTTGATTGAGTTTTCTTGGTCATTGCACTAGTTGACTTGATAAGGACTTGTGACTGGTTGTCTTTCTTATTATGATATGTTTAAATCTTATTCATTCTTGTGATATTATTCCTTGATGTTAGGTTGTAGTAAATCATGGTTTCAAGTGTTTTGGGATAAGTATTACTTGTTGAGATAGTAAGCATGTCTGGTTGATTAATATGACTTACTTGACTTTGTATTAAGCCCCTAAAAGGGGTAGAACGTCATGCTTTGATAAAGAGTCCCTTTACCATGTTTTGCTTGTGTATGTGCATAAGATCTAATACTAAGTACATGTGGAGTACTAACCCCATTTTCTTCCCTTGTCCAAAACATTTTAGGTTCCGGTTTTTTAAGAGCTTGGAAGGCGATATTGTTGAAGGCTTGGATCCTTCCTTTCATCGAAGTGGAATAGGTCCTCAACTTTCGAGGGCAATGTCATATTCTAGCTTTGGATTTTTTTATGAGCTTATTGACTCTATCATTTCTTTCCTTGTTATTTGAATATTGTACTTTCGTATGACCTATGCATGGCCTTGTTGAATTGATGTAAGAGTGATGCCCATATCCTGATATCCGATTAGATGGTATGAGACATTACAATCATTGAGACTATTTCAATTTTTTTTATCTTATATATATGTTCAATAAAAGAAGGCTATGTAACCTTCCTATATGAAGGGTCTATATTTACTTGATATGAAATATATATTATGTGTTTGTAGAGGTCTATGTAAACCTCCTAGTAGAGATAATAAAAGTTTTAAATTTTTCCGCATTTTTCAACCTATGAATGTAATGACATGAAAGTAGATGCTAGTTTTAGTCCTTTAAAAGGACATCAACACCGGTTACGTTTAGGGGATAAACCCGAATGTGACAACCTTGGTATCCGAGCATGAGGTTGAATATCGTTGAGTTATGTATCTTTCTTTACCACGTCTATGTAGGTTTGTATTCATAATTGTGAAGCGCCACACTTATGGGTAGGAACCTATATGATGCTTGGAATCACTCTCGTTCTTGGAAATCTTATATCGTTCCAACCGAGTATACTTATGGTGTGCCTTGGATCTAATTCTATTGTTGTATTTATAGGAAGCATGAACACTCGAAGGAATGTGGCTCGAAGACTTGAGAAGGAAGTTGCTAATGTGGGATCTCCTCTCATGATGAGCAAGTTCCTCAACTTGAGGAAAATGCTAATGTTGATCAAGCCCTGGCTACCCCTCCACCTATGAAGGAGGAGAAGATGAGGGATATTCTTGCTAAAATGGCCAAAGACATGACTACTCAAGCAAAAGCCGAAAAAATTCAAGACCAAGCTTTAACGGCTCAAGCTAATCGGTATGTTGCTCCCCGTCCTCATCAATAAGTCACTACTATGGCTTTCTGTCTAAGGGACTTCACTCGGATGAACCTTCCTATTTTTATGGGTATAAGGTTGATGACTCCCAGGAATTCCTTGATGAGATCTACAAGGTGATATATGCTATGGAGGTGACTTCAAGTGAGAAGGTCGAGCTGGCCTCATATCAACTCAAGGATACGTCTCAACTTGGTATGTGTCATGGAGGGGTAATAGGCCGTTGAGGGGTGTTCCAGTGACTTGGGAGATCTTTAAGGCGTCTTTTCTAGATCGGTTCATCCCTTGAGAAATGAGGGAGAAGAATGTTACAGAGTTCATCAATCTTCACCAAGGAGGGAAGAGTGTTCATGAGTACTCTTTGGAATTCGTTAAGTTATCCAAGTATGGTCCTTCTTAAGTCTCCGATCCTAGAGACCAAGTGAGCCATTTTGTGACGGTGGTGTCGGAGGAATTACAAAAGGAGTGCCAATCGGCCATGCTACATGACAACATGAACATTTCCCATCTTATGGTTTATGAAAGAAGGGCTGAGGAGGCAAGATCTAAGCTAAAAAGTAGAGATGCGTAGGGGTATAGGTCATTTGATGGAGGCTCCTCCAAGAATAGTCTTGAGATACAAGATAATCCTAAATTTAAGTAGCGGGGTTCAAATCAAGTCCCTACCAAATTCCCAAAAGCTAGTGGTGATAGGGTGTCTAACCCTAAATTTAAGAAGGAAAAAGGTTCTAATTCACCAAAGTAGAAGCCGACTTGTGGAAAGTGTGGTAAAAAGCACTATGGTGAGAGCCTTAAGGGGACGGAAAAATACTTTCGTTGTGGCAAGAGTGGTCACAAAATGAGAGATTGTCCAAACTTAAAGAGTCAAGACAAGGGTAGTGGGAAAGCTCAACCAAGTGGTTCTAGTGATGCTCCAAAGAAGAACCGCTTGTATGCTCTCCGCTCTAGTGGTGAGCAAGAGACCTCTCCCGACGTGGTGACCGGTATGTTAAAAATCTTTACTCTTGATGTGTATGCTTTACTTGATCTAGGTGCTACTTTGTCCTTTGTTACACCACTAGTAGCTAAAAATTTTTATGCTTTACCCGATATTTTACATGAGCCTTTTCTAGTGTTTACTCTGGTGGGAGAGTCGGTTGTTGCTAAAAGAGTCTGTCAAAATTCTCCTATTTCATTGCCCAAGAGTGTTTCTTATGTTGATATAGTAGAACCCAATATGCTTTATTTTTATATGATATTGAGTATGGATTGGTTGCATGCATTTTTTGCATCCATTGATTGTAGGACACGAGTGATGAGGTTTAACTTCCCAAATGAACCCATTTTTGAGTGGAAGGGGGAAAATTCTTTTCCTAGAGATCACATCATATCTTGTCTAGAAGCATGTAAAATGATCTCAAAGGGTTATCTCTATCACATAGTAAGGGTCCAAGATTTGGATTCTGAAATTCCTCCTATTGAGTTGGTCCTTATAGTGAATGAATTTCTGGAGGTTTTTTCTAATGACCTTCCCGGTTTTCCTCCCGAATGGGAAATTGATTTTTGTATCGATTTGTTATCGTAAATAAATACCATTTCAATCCCTCCATATCATATGGCTCCGTCCTAATTGAAAGAGTTGAAGGCTCAACTCAAGGATTTGCTTGAAAAAGGCTTTATAAGTCCTAGTATATATCGATGGGGTTCTCCGGTGTTATTTGTCAAAAAGATGGAAGGGTCTTTGATAATGTGTATTGACTACCGCCAACTCAACAAGGTCACCATTAAGAATAAGTACCCTCTCCCTCGGATTGATGACTTATTTGACCAACTCCAAGGGCGAGTTAATTTTAAAAGATAGACTTGAGGTTGGGGTATCATCAACTCAGGGTGAGAGGGGAGGATATACCAAAGACAGCCTTTCGGACTAGGTATGGGCATATGAGTTCTTGGTCATGTATTTCGGTCTCATTAGTGCTCCGATGGCAATTATGGACCTAATGAATAGTGTACTTCAAAATTACCTAGATTCGTTTGTCATTGTCTTCATTGATGATATCTTGGTATACTCAAAGTATGAGGGTGATCATATGGGTCATTTGAGGGTAGTGTTGCAAACCCTTAAAGAAAATCAATTATATGCCAAATATAGTAAGTGTAAGTTTTGTTTGAGATCGGTTACATTTCTTATGCACATCATTTCTAGCAAGGGAATTGAAGCAGACCCAAGGAAAACGGAAGCGGTGAAAAATTGGCCTAGACCATTGACTCCAACTGACATCAAGAGTTTCTTGGGTTTAGCGTGTTATTATCAAAGTTTTGTGGATGGTTTTGCGTCCATTGCGTCTCCTTTGAGTACTTAAACCCAAAAGAGTAAAAAGTTTGAGTGGTCGGATGCATGTGAGAAGAGCTTCCAATTGTTGAAAGACAGGCTTACTTCCGCTCAGGTGCTCACCTTACCGGAGGGTACAACGGGTTTTATGGTGTATTGTGACGCATCCTTCTTATGAAAAATGGGAAGGTGATAGCTTATGCCTCTAGGCAACTAAAGGTACATGAGAGAAATTACATCACTCATGACCTTGAATTAGCGGTCGTGGTGTTTGCTTTCAAAAATTTGAGGCATTACTTGTATAGGGTTCATTTGGATGTTTTTACCGATCATAAGAGTCTCCAATATGTGTTTACCCAAAAAGAGTTAAATCTCCGACAAAGAAGGTGGCTTGAGTTGTTGAAAGATTATGATATGAGTGTCCTTTATCACCCCGAAAAGGCTAATGTAGTGGCGGATGACTACGAGTAGTGTATCCCATCTTGTGAAGCCAAAAAAGACCTAGCAAGGGATGTTCATAGGTTGGCTAGGTTGGGGGTGAGGTTGGAGAGTTCTCCGGATGGGGGTTCCATAGTTCATCATAAATCCGAGTCATTTTAGTGGTTGAGGTGAAGTCCAAACAACACCTTGATTTAGCCTTAATAAAGTTGAATGAATCGGTTCTTTGCAAGTTGATTGAATCATTATCCCTAGGGGGGGATGGTGTGTTAAGGTACCAAGGGAGATTATGTGTTCACGATGTAGATAGGTTGAGGGATCGGATCTTAGAAGAAGCACACGGGTCCCGCTACTCAATTCATCCGGAGTCGACAAAAATGTACCATGACCTAAGGGAAATATATTGGTGGGAAGGTCTAAAAAGGGACATAGCGGAATTTATCGCTAAGTGTCCAAATTTACAAGAAGTAAAGGCTTAACACCTAAAGCCGGGTGTCTTACTACAAGAGATCCAAATTCCAACTTGGAAGTGGGAATATATCAATATGGACTTTGTAGTAGGTTTACCCCGGACCCAAAAGTCCTATGATTCCATGTGGGTGGTTGTGGATCGATTGACTAAATCCGCTCGCTATTATCCCCGTCAATGTCTTCATATTCGCTGGAGGATTACGCAAGAATCTTCCTAGATGAGATTCTGTGTCTCCATGGCATTCCATTATCCATCATATAGGATCGGGGCGCAAAATTCACATCGAGATTTTGAGGTCGTTCTAAAAAGGGTTAGGTACTACGGTGAAGTTGAGCACAACTTTTCATCCCCAAACGGATGGTCAAGAGGAGCGTACGATACAAACCCTTGAAGATATGCTTAGAGCATGCATTATTGATTTTAAAGGGAGTTGGGATAGGCATTTACCTTTAGTGGAGTTTTCGTATAACAATAGTTTTCATTCATCCATTTCCATGTCTCCCTATGAAGCCTTGTATGGTAGGAGGTGTAGGTCTCCTATTGGATGGTTTGAAGTGGGTGAGCCATTGCTTCTTGGTACTGAGTTGATTTATAATACTTTGGAAAAGGTTCATATCATAAAGAACCGGTTGCAAACGGCCTATAGTCGGCAAAAGTCTTATGCCGATAATAGGAGAAGAGATTTGGAAAATAAAGCATTCTTGAGAGAGATGACAGAAAACTTATTTGATCTGATTTGGGACATATAAAGGTGGTTTAAAGCTGACCTAATATCCATATATAGTATTCCTATTAATTATCCAAAAGACCCTCCACTTAAATGGGTCTTTTTATTAAGTTAAATTACAAAAAATACGACTTCAACGATTCTTGGAAGTAGCTGCGTGTTATCGGGATAAATCCCGTCATTTAAAAAAAAATTTATAGTTGAGGCAGTGAGTGCGTATAAGCCTTGCATCGCGCGACTGCCTCTAAAATTTTGAGGCAGTGACCTGCGTGTCCTTTGTGTGTCGCGCACCATCCCTCCAAATCTGCCTGCCCATGCATGTTTGGGTCTTCCCCAAGGACCCTTCAGGTGGTCTTGGGGTGTCTTTACCAGAATTTTGGACCCTTTTTACTATATAATACCTATCCAAGGTCTCTTTACAAGTTTTGAACTTCATTTGACACTTCGAAATCTTCCCCAAACATAGGGACGACAACTAGTCTTAATTAACTAGTATCTGGACATCAAGGTTTTTCGTTGTCATTTTGGCTCTAACCTTTTTCAAATGAGTTTATTCAATTAATATATGTCTTGAAACATCATTTTAAGCATTACTTAATAGATTAATCTATTTTCTAAGTTATGACATTTACAGAGTGTTACACAAGTTCTACCATTGGAAAGTAGAACACCCTCCATCAGAGTAGGTTACAACTCCGGATTCCATGTTTAGTTACCATGATCTATGTAGGTTATTGTATATTTTAATCATATGGGATACCTACTAGTATTGGAGAATTTCTATGAAGTTTAGGTTGTGGTATGGGATGCTATCTAGACACTGCACAAATAGGCTTTGAAGATGTTAGTGAGAGTCCCTAGGTCTTCGCCAAGACCATTACTCGAATCTTGATATGTGATGAGTGAGTCTTAAATGAACTAATTAAAGTAATGACTTAAGTTAGATAAGCATGTAAAATGAATAAGTACTTATCTAGAGTAGTTAAGGGTTGTCTAGTTATGCTGTGAAGGGGGTATAGGAATGGTAACTTCATCTCTTACCTAAATAAGTCTTAAGAATGACTCTGGTTAGGAAAATTGGTTTATTATGTAGACATGATCCAAACTTAGGTAGTCTTTAGTATTACATAGGTAATCTTGAAGAGGTCAAGTATGGACACTATCTTCTTGATTTACTTGAGTATGTATTTTGATAACCTTTGTGAGCAGAATGTCATATTGCATGTATGTTGTTGTGTTAAGTTAGAATGATCTTATCTTAGGTAGTTTAAAGGATATCTTAATTGTGTGTGAAGGGATTGTGTGGAAGGTCGCTTCACAACTCACTTAAGTGAGTTTTAGAATCACCTTTGATAGAAGGATCTCATGTTCATGTGTTTAGTGTATTGTAAGTGTATATATATCATGTTCATGTTTATGGGTGGTGTCTCTTTATCTTACTTAAGTGAGTCTTAGGATAACTTTTAGTGAGGGAATCACATTCTAATTGGATTCACTGTAACATGGACTTTAGTTCATTGTATCATTAGAAGTAGTTCACTGTAACATTTGTGAGTTCACTGTAATGTTCCTTCAAACATGATAAAATGCTTATGAGATTTTTTATGTGTTTCTAAGATGTCAAATGTTTTTCATAAGCTTATACTATTATGTTTCAAGCAAGTTGAAGTATGTCCTCATTTGAATTTGGGCATCAATGTCTTTTATTTCTTTTATTGAAGTATTGTAATAGACTTAGTAGTACTATATTGCTATTGTATGGGCCGCGTCCCAAGTACTCTTGTGTCTAAGATTTGATGAAATGAGATTTATTATTTCGTATGAGTTTTATATGAAAGAGTTTTTTTTAAGACTATTCGAATGTTGTGTAAAATTTTAATTTCGCACTAATTTTCATATTTATATATGCGATGAACGATACGAACGACCTTATACAAGACTTCAGAGAGATCAAGTACGCCGTGTCATGACCCAAGGACACCCTAACTTCTAAGGTGTGTATGTGGGTCGTGACAAGTAAAACACATGGGCTTAATGATTTGAGAAACCACTACCTATCCCAAGCTTGCCCTTTGAAACACTAGTCCCATCTTCACTTGGGGCTCTTTTCTTAAACTATGTTCTTAAAACATAGGTTAACCTTGATTTATTGGCTTTTCCCTTCTTCAAAATCCTTGTGCTTCTCAAGAGTTTGGGTTTTTCAACACCCTTATTATCCTTTTTAAGGTCAATAAAATCTTCAACCTTTGCCTCCCTTTAACATAGGGAAAGTACTTTCCTAAAAATTCCTCCTTAAACTCCTCCTAAGAAAGCTAACTCCACCTTCTCCCTAGAAGTCACCTCCATGGTACTAAACACCTTGTACACACCATTGAGAAACTCTTGAGGATCCTCTCCCACCTTAGAGCCAAGAAAGATAGGAGGATTCATCCTCACAAAATCTCTCAATATAGATGTCATGATACTCTCCATAACATTAACTCTCGGTTCAACACCCCTATTCACATGAGTCGTTATGACTCGGGGCTTGTGCTAGGAGAGCCTTTATAATCTCCCCATTAGTCATGTCTGGGGGAACCATTTTAACCTCATTACCTTCATTACAATTGGAACTTGAACACCTTGGGGAGTCATTTGAGCATCTTGAGAAACTTAAACTTTTTGTGGAGCTAGTCCACCTTAAGGAACTGCCTCTTGCAGTCCTGCTTCTTCAAACCTTCTAGCAACCCTTCTTCTTGTATTCATCTCTTATAAACAAAAGGGAAGAGATTAGGAATATACACTTATAATCTCAACTTTATAGGCAGGACACAAGATTGATGAAGAAAGTGAAACTCCATTGTCTTATAGCCTCTCGCTCATAGATGTGTCGTGACTCACACCGATGATCAAGACTCTACTAGGAGTGGCTTTGTGAGAACTTTTGAATCCTAGGACCACTTTCATAACCTATGATCTGATACCAAGTTTGTCATATACCGAGAGTACACCCTAGAAGATATGGCACTCTATCAGTGCGACATGGCGTAATTGACCTCTCGGAAGTTTTGTACAAGCCTATGACATCATTCATTACATACATGCATAAAAAGTAGTTGTCACAACCCAAATTTTGGAATTCAAATTGCAACCGGCGTCATTGACCTCTCAGAGGTCGCAAATAAGCCTCTTTTATTCATCACACTCATATGGTTAATTTTAGCGGAAAATTTAAAACTTTTATAAGTATGAAGTTTACATAAACTTAATATAGTTAATACATAATTGAATCATGTACTAAGCTCAATGTAGATGAAACAACCATCTATGATAAGAATCAATTCGAAACAAATTATGAATATATCATAAATATATTTGCCAAAAATAGCCTTATTACATAAAGCTTTGAAATAAAATATGAAGGAAACTCTAGGGACAATATCCACTAGCTATGTCTAAATATAGCGCTAGAATAAGATGTAGCATCCTCGAATTCAAGAAGACCTACCAAATGGTCTGGAGAAACACTGAATTACAAACTGCTGCAAGTGTGGTCAATCAGTCCTCTGACCTGCACCTATAAAAATAGTAAATTGTATAGGGTTACTACACCACTTGTACTAAGTATGGGTGTATGCACACATACACATAAGGCCATGCATGATGCAGGAAAACTCTTCCTAAACAACATGCCATTTTTGGAAAGTTAAGTCACTAGACTTTCTTAAATTGTTAGTTGTGAATTGTAGTATGAATATGATGTATTTTAATGCTTTCAAAGTACACAATTCATTTTCTGTATGATAACAAGACATTTATATTATCAACATAATTTTAGAACAACTCGTGCGAAGATTTGAGATTTTGATCCTCTTGAACCCGAGAGATCCTCTTTGTACACTTAGTTTATTTTTCAGTCTTTTTCTTCTTCTGGTTGTGTATTTCAATCATATCCTTGAATATTATGTTTCACTTTCAAGTGCAATGATTAATTGTAGTCCCATACCTAAATTGAGTAAGCAATTCACAAGTCGAAGGAGATAATTTGGTTACTCTACTTTAGATTCTTCGTTCTTATTTCCTTTGGGGATGATTACATATATATACATGCCAATTTTTATTGGCTATGACCATTCTTTAGTTGATTTATAATCCATGCTCTATTATTTGCTACCTTACATACATGTTAAATTTTTGATTCTTAAATTGGGTATGAATGTATTTATAAGTCACTCTTTATTGATATGCCCATTAATTGGACAAGCCTTAGTTAATTTTTCTGTCTTTTTCTTCTTCTTGTTGTGTAGTTCAATAATTCCTTGGATCCTATGTTTTACTTACAAGTGCAATGATTAATTGTAGTCCCATACCCACAATGAATCAAGTAAGTAATCCAAGGACTGAGGAAATATTTCACTACCTTACAATAAGTCATTCGTTACTCTATGTATTCATTAACATTTTATAAGCCAGTTTCTATTGGCTATGCCATTTGTTTCATTACTTTCATGTTAGTGAAGTTATGAGGTTTTTATTTGTCATTATGTTTCTACTTCCCTTTATTGGCATAATGCAAGAAGTCATTATAAGCCAATCTTATTTGGCCTTTCCCATTATTTGCTGATACTTCATGAGTGTAGTATTGGCAATTGACATTCTAAAGCTATTCTTGATAGCTCACTTTGAACATACATTCCATCATCATCCTTTCTTACTTTCATATATAGACATCGTTAGGAATAAGATCATGCGGGCTAAAATGAAATGCAGTGTCTGCCCCACACCGAAAAGGGGTGATTCACCGGTTAAAGTGAATCTAGACCATGTGAGCTACTCATGGAATCCCGTGTCTGCCCCACACATGGAAAGGGGTGATCCCCAGCTAAGGCGGATCCATCTCAAGTGTTCACTCCACACTGAAAAGGAGCGGCTCACGCTATAGTGAACCAATAACATATCGTGAGCATTAACCTACATAGATCAAGGGAGCTAAACATGAAATCTGGTGTCTTCCTCACACCAAAAAGTGTTGTAATCAATGGCCAAAGTGAAACCGCACATACCTAGCTCGCTTAGGTGGAAATCACTAGACATATTTAGAAGACTAGGGACTTAATGAGACAACTTATCCACCTCGGCGGTAGCCTTTTCTCATGAGACTTACACGTGCAAGCACATGATCATAACTATTCTATCGCTGCTATGCTCACTTTCCTTATCTTCTTCATCTTTTAGAGTTGACTCAAGCATTATGGAAGCTTGCTTCTAGATTGAGATTTACTTACTCTTTTGATGACTTGTCATCCTTACCTTACATTGATGAAATGTTAATTGTCCTTACATATCATCTTTACTTTACATTGATGAGTGTGAATTGTCCTTACATATCATCCTTACCTTACATTGATGAATGTGAATTGTCCTTACATATCATCCTTATGTGTTAATGAGACTAGTCTCACACGTTCTAACACATTCATTGGTGAGTATACTTTGAACATATTAACTTAGGTGTGAATAAGACTTGTCTTACTTTTTTAACACCCCATTCTTGTCACTTACTTAATTTAGACCCCTTTAATTATTTTATAACGTGTGTTACTTCTTTATTTTAGTTTAGTATCTTCATTTCATCGTTATGGACACTGATCACGTCTTTCAATGAGTTACACATGTTCATAATTCATTCTTGTATAGCATGTTGGGAGTTGTCCCAATGAATGACATTCACTTGGTTATGGATTCATTGAGTTACTTTAGAATTGGTTATAATATACTTGATACTCATACTACACAAGAATTGGCATATGATTAGTATTGGCTCAAGATTTGGGATGTTAAAATAGTAAGCCATTTTTATTGGCATAAGCCCTTATCCATTTATATGCATTCATTTTGACTAAGTAGTTTAAGGCAATTTTATTGGAATCCGATAGCCAATTCATTCAAGTTGTGATTTCATAGAGATCTTTTAAGACAATCTTAGTTCATGACTTCAGGGTAGCGTTTCGAAGACATATTGGACAACATCATATTAAAATTTAATGACTTTAACATCTTCATAACTTCACAACAACAACAAGTCAACATTTGGCCAAAACACATAAATCACTTAACATAATCACGAACGTACCTTAGCATATCATCGATTCTTAATTTTTATGATTGTATTAACTTTGTACAATAACAACATCGTAGAATAATCAACATTCATATTTCAAGAACATTACATAGAAGATCATCCAGCACCACATACCAACAACATGATCTCTAAACTATTAAATACATAATCGAAACGGAAACTAGGGACAAGGAGTTCGATGAGAACATGGGAACAACCCTAGTGTTCAAGATCTTTGAATCATAGGAAAGAAAGTTCTCTTGGAGAAATAAGTGCAGGAGAGAAACCCATACCTTATGTAGAAATTAATCTACGAAGACCACCTCAACGAAACCTTGAAGAAACCTTGAAATAGCCCTAGAGAAATCGATAAATTTAATGCCTTTTTCTTTTGTTCGTTGCTTACTGTTTTTGCGTCGCCTTTTCTACGAGTTTGAACGTGATTATAAATCTTACTAACTGATCTTGACTCATTCAAATTAGGTTCTAATAAGTTAATTAAATAAATTAACTAACTAATTACTAAAAATCCCCTCTTAGATTAACTAGAACTAGGAAAACACAATACTTGGTAAAATCTAAAATGTTTCCTAGGAATTTTGTTTTACCCTTTCAAATAATTAATTAAATAGATAATTTAATTAATTAAGGGACCTAGGGTAATTACCAAAGTCAAATAAGTCATTGGGACCATAACTAACCCTTTTGGACCATCCTAGGTTAAGTACTAGGATGTTTCTTGAGTTGTACTAGGTTAGTGTAAGAATTTCGGTTTGACCCCTTTATTTTAATTAATTAAATTTATAATTTAATTAATTAAGTGACCTGAGTTAATAAATAAATTACACTTAAGTCTTTGTAACCATAATTAATCCTTTGGACCATCCTAGGTTAGGTACTAGGTTGTCTTTTTCTTCTCTTAACCAAAATCTGGAAATTGCTTTACGATTTTGGTTTCGCCCTTTTAAATTAATTAATTTAAGCTGATAAATTAATTAATTAAGTAATATAGGGTAAATACTAAAGTTTTCATAAGTCGTTAGGACCATAACCAACCTTATGGATAATCCTAGGTTAGGTACTTGGTTCTCTCTTTAACTAGTTACTGGGTTAGTGTCACTTGGTTAAGTCTTAGGTTGTCGGGTGCACTAATTAGTTTATTTCATTTGGTCCTAGGTTAGTTAGCTAGTTATGGCAGTATTTTAGAGTCTAGAATTGGTTAGGATGTTAGGCCCCTCATGGAGTGTTCCTTTGTGCACGTTTTCCCCCTAACTACCCTAACCGAATTCTGTTAGGGTGGTGCCCTCCTTTGGCCACATCTTCACATGTCTTGCACATGTGTTGATTGTAATTTCCTAACTAAACTATTATTTATGGTTCCTTTGGAAATGTTTACTTATTGTCCCAAGAACCCTCACTAAGTACTTGGGCGCTGCTCACTTTACATGATTTTAGCTTAGGGTCTTCATTGCAGGTACATTTCCTAAACAAGCTCATTAATACTTCGATATATGTCTAACACTCTTTAAGCAAATATTATCTAATATGTCCAATATTTTTCTTATTGGGTATTATATAGAAATTTGCTATTACCTCTTAGCCAATTTTCTGTACTATGCCAAATATTTGTCAATATTGGGCATTGGAATGCCTATGTATCCCTAATATGCATTCTTAAAGACATTTTGGGCTCTTCACTTGATATAAAATTTTCCGGAATGTTACAGTAGTGCGGAATTAAAACTTTTCACACAAAATATCCTTAAAATGTCTTTCATATTAAATCATAAGAAAACACTAAGTATCAATATATGTCAATCTTAGACTCAAGAATACTTGGGACACGGCCCATACAATACAAATATAAAAATACTTAGTCTATTACAATATTTTTAATAAAAGAAATTTAAAGATAGTTATGTCCTCGGGTCAAGTGAGGACATACTTCAACTGTTTGAAAGAATCCTAGTTTTCAAGCTTTTCTTCAAGACACCTCTCACCTTCCACCTACACCTTTATAAATAGATAAAATGTATGGAATTCGTACAATGCATGTGCTATGTATCGCTAAATGCCTAAAATCATGAGAAACAGACATTTATGAAAACTATGCTCTTTTTAATTAAAACATCATATTAAAAGTATAAGAACCACATTTAAGCACGAAACATCACATTTAGAACACAATACATGTCGAACGCAATTTATATCAATTTAATGAACCTTACAATGAGCTTACAGTGAACTTCACTGTAACATTCCATAAAACTCACCATTACAATACACCATCAATAACACCTATACACATAAAAACGTGAGATCCTCCTATCAAAGGTGATTCTAAGGCTCACTTGAGTGAGTTATGAAGCAACTGTCCATATAATCCCTTCACACAAACCTAAGAGATCCTTTAGACTATCTAAGATAAGATCATTCTCACTTCACATAATAATATACATATATTTTGACATGCCCCTCCCAAAGGTTATCAAAATACTTACTTACATAATTCAAAAAGAGAAGGCACATACCCCCTCTCGAAGATTACCTAAATAATCTTTAAGACTACCTAAGTTTAGATCATGTCTACTGTATCAATTTACCTTCCCTATCTAGAGTCATTCTTAAGACTTCCCTAGGTAAGACATGAAGTGACCATTTCTATGCCCCCTTCATACCTTAACTAATCAACCGTTAAACTACTCTAGATAAGTAATTTTCATTTATATTGCTTTCTAGCTTAAGCCATTATCTTCATTAGTTCACTTATGAGACATTCAATATATAAGGATATTCAAGTAATGGTCTTGGAGAAGACCTCTAGGGACTCACTCACTAACATCTTGAAAGCCTAATCGTGCAATGTCTAGATAGCGTCCCAGACCACCAACTAAACTTTATAGAACTTCTCCAACACTATTAGGTATCCCATATGATGAGAATAGGCAATAAGCGACATAGCCCATGGTAGCTAAGCATGGAATCCGAAGTCAACTCTACTACAATAAAGAGTGTTCTACTTGCCAATGGTTGAACTAGGACACAACCCATGTATGTAGGCACATGGTTAGGAATATGAAGTGTTTCTTTGTCCTCTTTTCTCATATTTCAAATAGAGCAACTCCCCTATCCATACTTACTCGGTGCTAGCCTTTGTTCTAATAGAGTAATTTAACTAGTAGGTTAAAAGTTCCACATAAGGACCTTCTTAACTATGTTAAAGGTCACATGTCAATGATACATACAAGACTAAGTAACGTTAGCATACTAAGTAAAGAACTCATATTCACATTGTACATGTATGAAGTAAGTGACCCAAGATTACCAAAATAATACACATAAAAACTTTCTCCATATCACATATAAAATATCATTCTAGAAGCACTTAGCTATAGGTCACCCTACTCACTACTATAGTATCATCAATATGAGTATCACAAGTATTATATAATCTCTCAAGAAACATCATACTTCAACATAAAGTAATCCACATAATCACTATACTATCGTCTACTAGACACACACATCATTAGCTAGAAGAATTCATTCTTTGACCTTACTTAAACACATAAGTCATCAAGACATTCATATTATCTATATAATTAAGGTATAGAATGATAAAGCTATAATACATAAAGTAATGCCGACGAGGCCACATTGTTTCACCATTCATAAAGTAATGCCAACAAGGCCACATTAGTCACAAGTATAACACATAAGCACCACCACTATAAGTGGACCATGATAAACATAATTACTATCTGAGAATTTTACTACACAATATAGAGAAAGTTAGTCAACATACCATTGATCCAACCTCCAAACATCAATTCATAGCCAATTCATCCAACACAATATACCTACGCCATTACCAATGGACATGATCATCGATTCAACCCAATATTCACAATACATAATGAATCAAGGATAATACAACATGAATTTATGAAGTTAAGGAAGAAAACTAACAATTATAGCGTGATTAATTCATAATTCAATAATCCCTAATCAAGCTAAACAATAATTCAATATCATTATGACATAATCAATTCACCCATAAAGTAGTCAAATTTGGGGATACATGGATTACATGGGTTCATAGAGTTCTTAGGTCAGAATCATCAAATTAACATCAATTCCATCAATATACAATGATTCAAAACATTTTATGCAAGAACGCTTGACTAGATTACAAAATTTGACAATTTCATCTTTGAGAGACTTTAGAATCACTTTAAAGTTTAGCTCCTTGAAGAAATGAGATTTGGGGATGAGGGTCATACCATAATTGATGCTAGACCACGAATTTGACAAAGAATTGAGGATTAATTACGAAAGAAGTATTCAATCCAAGCAGTATCTTGAGTTTTGGCTCTAATGAAGTTCCAAAGTTTGGATTTTGATTTGGAGTAATGAATTCATTTAGGTGTTTAAGTCTTATAAACCAACTTGAGATACCCAAAACACCCCTAGGAAACCACCCAAACATTTATTTATGAAGTGTAGTGAATTTACCAGTTCACCCCTACACTTTACAGTAAACCTCTGTAGGTTGCAGACCTAAACGATGCCAGCCCATCTACGCCCCGTCACCCTACCAACAGACCATCCTACTGGTCCGTGGTTTGGGTCAGAGGCTGGCATTTTTAAGCTCATGCTCCCACTCCCAAGTCTTTGCCAACGCCATCCACTTGGAGACATCGACCAGCGTACTGGGCGTCGATTGCCATCCCTAGGTGGGAAGGCTTTTGGCAGTTTTGGTAACCAAGATGGGTCCTTCCTGAAGGACCCTTGGTCTGTTCTTGGAGAACTTTTCCTGGACGTTTCCCACCCGAATATGTTTGTACACATGTTTAGGACCTCTGACATCAATTTCATAAAAAAAAACACGTAAAACTTGATGAAACACACTAAGTCACACAAGGACATTTCAAGGCAAACCTTTTGAACGTCATGGGCGTTCTTGGACGTTTGACCTCCAAACTTGATGAAACATTAACCACTGCATCCTAACCTCATTATAACCATTTTAGGACTTCAAAACATCAAGACACAAGAGTTAGGTTGTAGTATTACATAAGTCGTTTTAGAGGTGTTACATGCTTGGCTTTACGTCAATACAAAATCAATATCACAACCAAGTGGAAGTCCTGGTAATTCTATCTCAAATACCTCCAACAATTCACTTACCATCGAAATAGACCCAAGCATATAAGTCTAAACACTAGTATTTTGAATGTGTGTCAGGAAAGCCAAACATCCTCTCTCTGCCATGTGACGAGCCTTACGAAATAATATCACCCGTTTAGCAGGGTAAAAACAGAATCTCTCCATTTTACAATAAGAACTCTAGGAATAGCTAATATAATTGTCTTGGCATGGCAACTTAAAATTGTGTGATAAGGAGATAGACAATTCATACCAAGAATCACATCAAAATCTACCATATGTTAGACCTTTAAATTTGCATTAGTATCATATCCCATCAAGGTTACTATACATAGTCGATACACCCCATCTACCACTACAAAATCCCAAACAGAAGTAGAAACATGTACCGACAAATCAAGAGACTCACATAATATACCTAGACTCGAAAAAATTATGTGGACACATAGAATAAGTAGAGCCTTGATCAAATAATACAATATCTAGTTGATTAAAACCCTAAATAAGACACCATATGAAAGTACACCCTATGGCCTCCCCGAAAAATCATAATAGTGGGAACAACCACCCTCACATTGAGAACCTCCACGACAACTACATTGATCAAAAGGAGAACCACCTTTACTTTAACGAGAACCACCTCTGATACTCTGTACACCTCCACTAGTTGGAGGTTGTGCAGCGCTAAAAGTCAAAGCCTCAAAACCATTATATAAGCCCACACGTCTGGGCCTAGTGCAATCTCTCACAAAGTGTCCCTTATTACCACACTCAAAACAACCTCTGTGAGACATAGGATTATGAAAGGAACCTGAATGAATAGAATGTCCTCCATAGCCTACAAGTCTAGAAGATGAACCATGTGAAGTATGCACAAAACTCTAAGAACCATGCCCAACATAACCTACCTTAGAAGCTGGTATATCATCATGAATGGGTTTGCTAAACTGTAAGTGATAACCTCTCCCTAAGTAACCTCGACTTCTAAGTGGAGCACTACCATAATCACCTGCATGACGTATCCTCTTTCCCTCATGATACTTAAATCCCTCACATCAAATCATATCTAACTTCTTAGAAACATGTCCTACCTTAGGGATTAGAACACCAGAAGTAACAACTTGAGAAACTCCCAGACTAATCGCAATAATTAGCCCTTTAACAACCTTCTCACTCTCTCAGCCTCTGGGGGAAGTATCATCGAAGAATGCCTAGACATGGCATGTAATTTACCCTCATACTCTACGACTGACATACCATATTGTTGTAACCCTCAAACTCAACCCTTTTACACTACTTGTTACTGCATGGAACTAACTTTTCTAGAAATACCTGAATAAACTGAGTCCATAATTGTGGAAGGGATCCAGCTGTCCTACTAATAATGTATTCCATCCACAATTGCTTGGTAGAGCCAATCGTCTGAAACGTTGTGTAGATCCATGAGACTCCACTAATACAAGATTATGCAACCTCTAATTATAATAACTAACTATAAATTCATATGCATCCTTAGTTATATCACCCGTATAAGTTAGAGGGTTCATTAGTCTAAACTTCCCAAACATCTTATGTTCATCAATGGTTATGGAAGACATGTTCGCCAAGTTTGATGATTTACGTGGAAATTCCATACTATATAAATGGAGAGCTACAATAGCAACTGGCTGAGTTTTTGGACTTTGAGAATCTATATCAACCATCAGATCTATAGATTGACCTCTAACATGGGTCTATGAGGAATCAGTGGTGTAAGATAAAGTTCTCACCCAGAAATCCTCTATAGAAGTCCTAACATACAATCCAATGTATCTTGAATTACTGGGTGGCAATAATACTGCGTAGAACCTGAGATGGTACATCCCCCTCAATATGATCCTGCACATCCTTATGAATAACATCTGCATCAGGAGAAAATGTCCTATGATGGCCATGGGTAGGTATTGGTACTTGGACTTCCACGTGTGCTGCAATACGAAGCATACCCCAATCTCAACCTCCACCTCGGCCACATCCCATGACTCAGATAGTGCTCCGAGAAGTAGGCACATGAATTCTCTCTTGATCATTTCTTGTACATGTACGAGTCCTCACCATTTGAGTGAATGATATATCAAGATTAGAAGTTCAAAAAGGTAAAGTGCATGATAAGGAATGAAAGAAACTTTTTTCCTATAGGTCCTATAGCCAAAGATAGGTATGGACGTCATCATACCTATCCATAAGACTTTACTAGATATTGCTTTTGTACTCGTGAGATTGATGAACCTAGGGCTTTGATACTAAATTGTCACGAATCAAATTCACAAGTCGTGTAGGTAAGCCAACCTAAAATATTTTAAAATTTTTAACTAACTGATAATCTAAAAAGGTAAACAACTAATAAAAATTTCCAACACTATGTTTTTTGTAAATACAAAATGCGGTAAGCTAAAAATACCACCCGAGAATTACTGTCATTAGTACGAGAGCTTCCAAATATGATGTAATTCTAAAACTACAACGACAATATGAAGAAAAGGTATATCCTTTGTGGATACTAAAATAACATAATGAGAAAAAGATTGAGGGAGATGTGGGCCATGGAGTAACCAAGTGGCTCACCACAACTCAAAATGGTACATGAGATGTGCGTGTACTTTGAATAAAATATACACCACAAAGAGTGCAACAAGTGTAGTATGAGTAGGAAACCACGTGTACCCACTATATTTCATTGACCTACAATGAAGAAGTAGTGACCAGAGTTTATATTAGAAAAATCAGTTCTTTATTTATACGAGTGTATATTACACTTACCAATCAATTTTCATCAAATAGAGGTAATCAAATGTCAAGTATTTTCCAACCACCAATAAAATAACTAATCATTAAGAATGAAGGATGTCATGAGATGCAATGTATCATACCACAAAATCATATGCCTCAGAATACCATGTATTCTCTCAACTATATATACACGATACTCCTTCGAAATACATCGGAGGTTCATAACCCATGGGGGACTCGTGAGTTCCATATACCGATATAGATAATCTCTATTTGTCGGTGCCGACGATCTAAATGCACTATTATAAAATCAAACAACATCTGCATCGGACAGTCTGCACGTGCCCAATTTATTATTTTAACATCACGTTCCCCAGGATGGATGATCTTTATGTGCCAACTTATATTCAAGATCATGTTAATGCATGTGGAAAATATTATTTCAATAAAGGGGGGGTTGATGAATCTCAATCAATTAAATATCAACATAATACCTAACCACCTCAGCCATTATAAATATATGTTTTTTAATATGGAACACAATCACACAAGAATTCAAATAAATAATTGATGTATCATGAGTCCACGGTATTTCTAATGCATTTCACTTAAGAGTTGTGTGTTTCTTGAGCCTTTTGTATTGGTTTTTACAAGTTTTGTTTCTTTTTTGCAGGAAAGATGTTCATGCATAAAATGACGGAGACAACTGAGAAAGTACATAAACAGGAGCTACGGAGGAAATCGACGATCTGTTGTTCAGTCCACGCCCTATAGATGATGATCGTAGATGAAAAGCCCAGGAATTGGATGAAATTAGGGAATTATAACAAAGTGTTGAACCACAACTAGAATTGATGAACCGTACTAGTGAAC
Organism: Solanum habrochaites; assembly: GCA_027704765.1. Taxonomy (NCBI): domain Eukaryota; kingdom Viridiplantae; phylum Streptophyta; class Magnoliopsida; order Solanales; family Solanaceae; genus Solanum; species Solanum habrochaites. The sequence continues at coordinate 28,059,606 of JAKWJA010002496.1, forward strand.
CGTAGTTTGAGACTACGAGGTTTCAAGTACATGATACTCGAAGACTAAGTATGGAGTCATGGAAAAGCATCAACAGGCCGTAGATGAATCGAGCGACCGTGCTATTTGTTCATTTTTTGATTAAGAGAAGATGAAATGCAAAGGTTCAAATATTTTTCTAAGTCCTGACTGACAAAAGTAAAGCACGAACCATGGATCGATCGATAACCCATTAGTTCATATCGTTGATTGAAGCCGCGTGCCTGAACAAACTTTCCATACTTTAATTCTTTTTAATTAGGATTTTTATTTTACATAAATAGGGCATTGAACCTTATTTTTGGGGGTTATCTACAACTACCTTTGTTCTATTTTATGTTTTGGGAGATTATTTTTTGCAACTTCGGCAAATAATTGATTTTTTATTTAGTTTTGAAGCTTTTGCTTTTCAATTCAATTGCATTTTCTGGGTTTATTATTCTTCGAACGTAAGTTCATGATTTCTTCACCTATTGATATGAATTGTGTTCTTGATATTATGGGTATGTAAACCCACAACTAGTGTTGTGGGAACCATGAGAGATAACAAAGTATAACTAGTAATTAAGCAATTCTTGAATAGTGTTTGTACCTGCATTGGTAATTCTTTCATTTAGAAGTCTTTGTAATGAGTGCACGCGTTAGAACCACCTTGTTGCTACTTGCCAGACCAAGTAGGTAGTTAATAAGAAAAGAATTATCAACTTATATTTAGTGTTATACTATATAATCGGCTAGTGTCGATTGATGATAACTAAGAACTAAGTCATACATTGATTATGATGTCTAATTTGAGGTAATGGAGTGAGGCTGTGTCACGACCCGCAAGTACACCCTAGAAGTTAGGGAAACCCTTGGCTCGATATACAGTACTCGACCTCTCGGAGATCTTGTACAAGCCTCTTGACTTCATTACATAACATCATGAATAAATGGAGGGAATTTAGACCTTTCTTTAAATATAAACCAAATGATATTTCATAATAGTGGAAGTATCAGTAATAACATTGTCTCAAAAACCCTACTACCCTACATATTAAGCCTATATTGAATGTCATCCTTAACATGTTCACCCTCCATAGATTCTTTATTACTTAGCTTCATCTACTAATATTCTCTCATCTTTAGTCTACTATACTAGGAAAGACCATTCTAACCCAATGCTATCTTTAATCTATTCTTCATTAGTGAACCTAGGTTATACCTTATACAATGCACTCATGATGTCCCATACCACCATTCATGAAAGGTACTACTTTTGGATCCTTTCTTTATTACTTCTTGCATTGGATCCTATCCCTATCTTTATGTTTTGAACACTACGAGATACTACTTTAAGTATGTCGAAGTTCCTTAATCATATGGATCCTATGAGATACTTTGTGAGGTGTGTCTTGATCCCTTAACCATTAACACTACGAGATACCCCTTAGGAATGTCTAAGTTTATTCACCCATTATCAACACTACAAGATACCCCTTGGGCATGTCTAAGTTCATCTATTTCTTTGAACACTACAAGATGCTTCTCAAGTATGTCTAAGTTCATAGGATATGGAGATATCTAGTAGGATACCTTTACTCTACTACATGAATGAATCCCGCCTCACGATACCTAAATGGATTGTCATCACAACTACTAGTAGTGGCTCTCCTTTCTACTTGGAGTCCGAACCCTTTTTAGACTATATGTATCACTTTGCATATCCATTTGGAGTCAAGAATATACTCCAAGGTTTTCTTGTCAAGCCTTGCTCAACCTTCTTTCTCATGGAGTGATGTCCTAGAAAATCTCTCCATGATCAAGTGAATCTATCACTTTCATTCGATCATGCTAAATCTACTTCCAACATAATGATCCTAAGGTTCATTATTCATCAATTCATTCTAGATTCATTCATAGGTAGAGTATAGGATCTTCTAGACTTTGCTTTTCTTCTCACATTCTTCAATACAAGGTGAATATAGCCATAATTCATTCTTTAAGGTTAAATTCCATCAAGACCAATCTTAATCAATCATGTCTAGTTCAATTCATACCTAGGTGATTCAATCATGATAAATTAATATAGAATACAATCAAGTTAAGATGGATCACCCCAATTCACCATTATTACCTTCAAATTCAATTACTATAATTCATCATAAAAACTACATAAAAAAAAATATATAATCATCATATAAATATCATTGAATGTTACCCACTAGTTTGGGATCACAATGAAGCCTTACCCACAATACAATCACAACACTCTCTTGATTGGTGTTCTTTGGATTCACAGTTGAAGTAAAATTAGGGGGTCTTCATGGATGGGAATGAACGAATAAGCTTCACATACCTTACATTAAACCTAGCTTGAAACCTTGATCAATTCGTCCTAAAAGCTGCTGCAATTTCTTTTCTTCTTCAATGGTGGTTTTGGGAAAGTTTTGGGAGAGAAAGGTTTTTATTTGGATTCTAGGGTCTTATTGGATATTGTGTTGTTTAAATACTCTTCAAAAAATTAAAATAACTAACCATAGTTAATCAATAAAGTTACCAAAAGACCCCTGCAACTATTGGACAATTTAACTTACTTAAATTTGACTTAAAAATGACATAACAAATCTAGGTACTTACTGCGCATCGCGGAGGCACTTTCGAATCTTTTTTTTAAAAAGAATTCTTGGAAAGAATGGTTCATGACAGCCCGGCATCACAGGGAAAGATTTTTCACCACTGCATGAAAGTTGTGCGACGCGCAGACACTTCCCAAAACAGGTTAGCGCAGCAGTCCAAGTTTGGGTCCTCCTTGAGGACCCTTTTGATTGTCCCCGAGGCATCCTTCTTGGACATTTAAACACTTTGTATATCAAGATATGTATAGGAACCCTCGGTAATAAATTTCACCTTCAAACCATCCCCCAAAACATCACTACAAAACACCTACGACACACTAGTTCAACTTCAACTAGTTTCCGGACGTTCTTGGGCGTTGGACCTCCAAACATTTCCAAACATTATATGCTGACTCTTAACACTATATTAAGTTATTTTAACACCTTATAATCTCATGACACTAATTTAAGTCCTTATCTTCACCTAGCTCATTTTCAGGGTGTAACAAGTTGCAACCCCCACAAGTCATAGAAGGGAACAACATGATTCCACCTAAAAATAGAGTAGGACCTACAGTAAGGACCCTACACCATCAAGGAGTACATATAAATGATAAAGGAAGGGTCCACATGAATATCGCCATGTCTGGTGGACCTCTTGTCTTACTATCACTCCCTCCCGAAAATACTTTTGTGGTGACTAGTAGCTTGATGAAAACGGTTATAGCGATAGCCTTATTTGTGGGATTGCCAGCGGATGATCTCCTCTCACATTGCTAAACTGAACTTTGTTTATAAGAGTTGCATAGGCCGAAAAAATTGGTATATGAATGTTATCAAGCTAAGGTTGTTCCCTCTATCGTTGACTGGAGATGTTGCAGTATTGTTCAATTAGATCCTTAACAACTCTATCTATACCTTGGAGCTGTTGAATGTTGCATTCCTGAAAACATTCGTTTCAATGTTTAGGAATTGCAATAAAAAGGACAAGATCAACAAATTTGTTGCTCAACCTAGAGAGTTTGTGAGTAGCTCTTGGGATAAATTCATTGACTTCATGTGAAGCGTTCCAAACCACCATATTAATGATGACTCATTGAAGAGTAATTCTATCGGGGACGTGGTAGAGGACGTGGTGGAGCTTCCACTTCTAGTGTTCCCTCGAACCGTATATATGCTTTGACAAGTATGCAGGATCAGGAGGTGTCACCTAATGTGATCAAAGGTATATTATCACTATTCTCCCGAAGTTTGTATGCATTGATAGACCCAGGTTCCACCTTACCATTTATATCCCTCTTTGTTGCTTGTAGGATCGGAATAGAGTCTTAGTTGATAGAACCATTTGAGGTAGCTACACCTGTAGAAGATTCAATCATAGCTACACGAGCATATAAGAATTGTTTAGTTGTTATATATAGTCGTCGTACCGTACCAGATCTAATAGAGTTAAATATGATTGAGTTTTATATTATCATGGGCATGGATTAGTTGGATACTTGTTATGCTAATATTGATTTTAGAGGAAAGCTAGTTCGATTTCAATTCCAGGGGAACCGATAATAGAGTGGAAGGGGAGTACAGTATCACCGAAATGTAAGTTTATTTCATACCTTAAGGCCAGGAAGATGGTTAGAAAAGGATATATTTATCATCTGGTTCGGGTGCATGGCATAAAGGAAGAGACACCGACTCTCCAATCAGTCCCGGTAGTTAATGAATTTCCTGATGTATTCGTAAAGGAACTTCCAGGCCTTTCTCCAGAACGATAGATAGAATTTACTATAGATGTACTTCCAGATACCCAGCCTATATTTGTACCTCCTCATAGAATGGCACCTGCTGAGTTGAAAGAGCAATTGAGAGATTTGCTAGAAAAGGGCTTCATCAGGCCTAGTACGTCACCTTGGGGAGCACCGGTGCTGTTTGTAAGGAAGAAGGACGGGTCGCTGTGGATGTGTATTGATTATAGGAAGCTGAACAAAGTAACAGTAAAGAACTGGTATCCCCTCCCAAGGATTGATGATCTATTTGACCAGTTGTAGGGTGCTAAGTGTTTTTCAAAGATAGACTTGCGGTCAGTTTATCATCAGGTGCGAGTAAGGGAGGCAGATATTCCAATGATGGCATTCCGGACCCGATACGGGCATTATGAGTTTAGAGTGTTGTCTTTTGGGCTGACTAATACTCCAGCGGTGTTTATGGATTTAATGAATCGAGTGTTTAAACCATTCCATTATATGTTTGTTATTGTATTTATAGACGATATTCTGGTCTATTCACGTTCAAAAGAGGAGCATGTAGACCATTTAAGGATGGTACTTAGGGTGCTTCAGCACCATAAATTGTATGCTAAGTTCTCCAAGTGCGAGTTCTGGTTGACTTCAATGGCATTCTTGGGGCATATTATTGGAGCTGATGGTATTCGAGTAGACACGCAGAAGATTGAGGCGGTAAAGACTTGGCCCAGACCTACGACACCTACTGAGGTACGTAACTTTCTCTGGTTAACAGGATATTACAGGAGATTCGTAGAAAAGTTTGCCTCAATTTCAGCGCCTTTGACAAGGCTAACTCAAAAGGCAGCCAAGTTCCAGTGGAATGATGCTTGTGAGCGAATCTTCCAGCTATTGAAAGACAAATTGACTACAACTCCAGTCCTAACTCTTCCGGAGGGACAAGACGGCTATGTTATTTATTGTGATGCTTCGGGTGTTTGGATAGGATGTGTATTGATGTAGCATGGAAATGTTATAGCCTATGCCTCCCGACAGCTTAGGAACCATGAAAAGAATTATCCTACTCACGATCTGTAGTTAACAGTCGTGGTTCATGCCTTGAAGATAAGGAGGCATTATTTATATGGTGTCCATGTGGATATCTATACAGACCATAAGAGTCTCAAATATATCTTTAAACAGAAGCAGCTGAACTTACGATAGAGGCGGTGGTTAGAGTTGCTAAAGGATTATGATGTTGATATTTTATATCATCCAGGGAAAGCAAATGTTGTAGTAGATGCTCTTAGCCGTAAGTCCATGGGTAGCTTGACAGATGTACAGCCATAAAGAAGGGAGATGGTTCGGAAGATTCAGCACCTATCCAGCCTTGGAGTCCGACTGGCTACTTCAGAAGATAATGGAGTTTCTATTCGAGAGGTTGTTGAGTCCTCAATCATAGATGAGGTAAAGAGACACCTGTACGAGGACCCTATTTTGGCACAGTATAGAGATGCAGTTCTTCAAAAGGAAAAGACCTCATTTAAGGTTACACCTGACGGAGTGTTATGATATGAAGGCAGACTGTGTGTACCCGATATTACGGGGCTACGATGGAAGGTTATGGGAGAGGCACACGCTTCCCGTTATTATATTCACCTAGGGTCAATGAAAATGTATCATGACCTCAGATGCTTTTACTGGTGGAATGGCATGAAAAAAAAGGACATAGCGGAGTTTGTTGCTCAGTGCCCGAATTGTCAACAAGTCAAGATCGAACATCAAAAGCCTGGTGGATTATTACAGGAGATAGAGATCCCGACTTGGAAATGGGAGATGATTAATATGGACTTCATTACAGGCTTACCTTACACTCAATGGACGTATGACTCTATATGGGTTATTGTAGATAGGCTAACGAAATCGTCCCATTTTCCTCAAGTCAGGACTACTTATTCGGATAAAGATTATGCGAGGTTATATGTCAGGGATATAATAAGACTTCATGGGGTTCCCACGTCCATTAAATCAGACAGAGGAGCTCAATTTACATACAAATTTTGGATTTCAGAAGGGATTGGGGACACAGGTGAACCTTAGCACAACATTTCACCCTCAGACTGATGGTAAGGCTGAGCGTACTATTAAGACATTAGAAGATATGTTGCGGGACTGTATTATTGACTTCAAAGGTAGCTGGGATGACCACTTGCCGCTCATTGAGTTTGCCTATAATAATAGCTACCATTCTAGTATCCAGATAGCACCGCACGAGGCCTTATATGGGAGGAAGTGCAGGTCACCTATTGGTTGGTTTGATGTTGCCGAGACTAATTTAATAGGCCCGGATATGATTCAGCAAGCTGTTGACAAGGTGAAGCTTATTCAGGAAAGATTATTAGCAGCGCAGAGTCGCCAGAAGTCATATGCAGATAATCGGCGTCGATATTTGGAGTTTAAAATTGGTGACTGGTTATTCCTAAAGGTATCACCCATGAAGAGTTTGATGAGATTCGGAAGGAAGGGGAAGCTCAGTCCGAGATACATTGGGCCTTATCAAATTGTTCGTAGGATAGGCAAGGTTGTCTATGAGTTGGATCTACCATCTGATTTGGAGGCGGTACATCCAGTCTTCCATATATTGATGCTACGTAAATGTATTGCTGATCCTTCTAGAGTATTCCCTGTAGATGATGTTCAGGTAACAGAGGAGTTGTAATATGAGGAGAAACCTGTAGCTATACTTGTTCGCCAGTTTATAAGGTTACGTACTAAGGATGTGGCTTCCGTCAAAGTGTTGTGGCAAAATAATAATTGGGAGGATATGACTTGGGAAGCGTAAGACCTAATGAACAATATGTATCCTTACTTGTTCCCTATACCTGCACGTAATTCAATTCCTAACTTGACTATATTGATTGATAAACGAGATTATGTAGTAAGTTTTGACTCTTTGAGGCATGTGTAAGTTACGGAATGCAGGTTGATAGGTATAATTTTTAGAGAAACCTCGCTAGAATTTTTTTAAGACGCTAACTTAACATTTGAGGATGAATGTTCCTAAGGGGGAAGGATGTTACGCCTCGTATTTTTATACGTAGTGCGCATCATAAACTAGTAGATGTATTTCCGGGGAATGAGATTTTATTTTAAGTTCCAAGTGATTAAATAAATATTAGGAAAGGATCTTAATTCCAAATGAGATATTAAGTATGATTTGTCTAATGTAAGTGTCATTAACAATAAGTGAGGGATTAATTAGTGGCTGGTTAGGATTAAATTAATCAAGTGGGCGCCACCTCTCAAGGAAAATTAAAAGAAATCAGATTGGAAGCTAGCCCTTACTGGGGCACGTGTAGAGGGGGGATGCCTCCACTTCATATTATGAATGAGGTGGTGAAATGCACGGCAAACATATCATCTTCTTCACCACATAGCTTAGGCAGCCATGGAAATGGAGAAAACCAACCATGCAATTCTCGTCCAGCAGCTACAAAAGAATTTGGTTAGTAATCTCTTTGCTTGGAGTGTTAATTCCTTAGAATGCCATTGTTAATTAGCCATTAATTTTAAGAAGGGGGCGTGACCAGTAGCTTAGGAAATTTGTTTCAGTTATTGAATGTGCTAAGTATTAACGGAAACCTTAATCATATTATTAGTGGTGTCGTGTTAGTGTTTGGGCTATTTTGATTAAATCAAAATGCGGGAAATTCTGTTTTGGCGTTATGTATATGTTAATGTAATTATGGGTATATACTCCAAATGATGAATACGATAAGATAGATGTGTTGCGAATTATAAAACAAGTTATCGCTAGGTGTATCGTTTTTTTTGTTATTATGGTTGTCGAGACGGAACTATTTTGGGGGGGGGGGGGGGGGGGCTGTTTAATATGATTCGTTGGGTTATATGTGTTATTGGTATTGCTGTGGATAATTTGGGTTGTTCTCGGATTTGGACGAAGTAAGGAAAATAGGGGAAGTGCTGCCGGATTTTCGTTAGATTATTACCTAGCTTACAATAAGTAGTAAAGCGCGACGTCTATCTAATTGCGGCCCGATTGTTGCTTGTTATAGACTAATAGCTTGAGTAGTAAATATTGGATGTGCGGCTCGACTATACGGTATGTAACGCTATCCTTTCTTTCTTTGTTTGGCATGACTTTTAAAAATGAGCGAATGACGGACATGTTTGATACTTACTTCTAGAGCATCTAGGTGACGTATATTCTTTCTTCCACAACTATTCCTCTATATATCGGCTATGTCTAAGGCTATGGTGTTTTGTCATATCAATGGTAGTGCTTCTTAGAGTCATTGAGATTTTACGTTTCCATATCATATTAAAGGTTCATAATCTTGATAAAACGTTAATCTTTGGTAATACTCCTTGTTGGTTCACGTTGAGTGTTCTATTGAGTTATAATAAATGATTTTAATTGCATATGGTTTCTCATAATATTCTGCTCGTGCATAAAGTCATTTATCATTTCACCGAGTCCCGATCCGGGTAATGTTCGTGCGTAGTTTCTTGCATCTGTCACCGAGTCCCTCACTAGAGGGACGGGTATCTATATTGTATATATGATTGGTGATGAGGATGGTTATGATGATGATGATTACGGAGATGATGTGATGACTATTTCACCGATTCCCTAACTAGAGGGCCGGCTACTTATGATGTATATATATATGATGATTATTTTGCCGAGTCCCTTACTAGGGAAGCTGGGCACCTTATATGTTAAAGATATGCATGATTTTCATTTAAAAGGTACATGTGTAGCGATATCTTGTTTTGACTCATCATGTTGGTATCCTGTCATCTTTACCTTATGCTTTACATACTCAGTACATTGTCCGTACTAACCCTCTTTTCTCGAGGGGCTGCGTTTCATGACCGCAGGTGTAGGCGCACAGTTCGGTGATCCTCCCGCCTAGGATATCTACTCTACTGATTGGGAGAGCTCTACTATTTCGGAGCCCAGTCGTTTTGGTACATAACATTCTGTGTAGTCTTTTGCTTGTCTATAGGTATGGCGGGGCCCTGTCCTGTCTAGTTTCAGTACTATACTCTTAGAGGTCTGTATACATTATGTGGGTTGCATATATGTTTTGGATAATGGTCTGGGCATGGTTTGTTTGGGATGTCCGCTTGTTTAGGGGCAGCCTTGTTCGCTGCGTACATCATTGTGTATTGTGTAGTGGCAGCCTTGTCGGCTTGTGTATGCTATTATGCTTTGGATAGTGGCGTCCTTGTCGGCTCGCATATGTTGTTACAATTGAATGGTTATGACTTCTTATGAGACAAATCCACTTTATATATATGGCGTTGGGGTTGCCTTGATTTGATTAAATTCCATATTGTCTTAGTTTCAGTTGGTTATAATTAACACGTTTGTATGTAAGTGTCCAAAATGGGCACTAGTCACGGCCCATCGGGTTGGGTCGTGACACTTTATTAACATTGTCTATGTCACTTATTGTGTATTCTCATCATGTGGGATACATGTTAGTGTTGGATAAGTTTTATGAAGTTTAGGTACTGGAATGAGGCGTTATCTAGACATTGCACGATTAGGATTTGAAGATATTAGTATGTGAGTCCCTAGGTGTTCTCCAAGGCAATTTTGTGAATGTCCTTAAATGTTATATGTCTCTTAAATGGTTTAATGAACACAATTAGTTAAGTAAGTAGTATGTTAATTAAAAGTTACTTATCTGGATTAGCTTTAAGGATTGCTGATAAGCTCAAAATATACTTCCCTAAAGAAGTATAAGCGGTCATATCAAGTAAGCAACCCAATTATTAGATTGGGCTCGATCCCATGAGGAAAATGATTTAGATTTAACTTTAATGTATGATTACCTCTATTTAGTCAAGTTTTTGCGAAAACTATTAATTAAATGGGGAATTTCCGAAATAAAAATGTTGTAATGTTATAAAATCTAAAACGAGTAATTATCAAGTTATGAGAGAAAACTAGGTTGTAAGTGTTCTCCATAGGTGCATAACGCCATAACTCTAGCTTATAATAATTCTTTCCTAAGGTTTTGCATGCAAAGTGAAAAGTTAGGTATCTTTAAATCCTTGGTCCGGCAATAAGATAATTTCACCGCGTACATTGGTCTGTCTACGTGTGTTTAAATTACTAACCCTTACCTTTTACTTCATATTAAGCGTCATATTTTATGTTTGTCTTAGTTATCACCTCGCACCAACCAAAACTAGCCTATTAGATAGTATTAACTAAATCTATGTCGATAATTCTTTTCCTAGTACTTATCCCCTTGGTCCGGCAAATAGAAATATGGAGAGTTGTAACGTGTGCACTCGTTAAAAAGACTTCTAGACGAAAGAATTATCGATGCATGCAATAACCTAGTTGAGAATTGTTAAGTAGCTAGGTTTATTTTGTTAATCACCCATGCTTCCCACAACCCTAGTTGTGGATTTAGTTACCCATGCTTAGAAGAACACAATTCATATTTGTTGAATAATAAATCATGAACTTACTTTGACAAGTTTGAATAAAATCTAGAAATAATACTTGAAACAACAAAATTCACTTGAGAATCGAATCTGGAAACTTGAATTAATTGCCCAAGTTGCAAATCTAATCTCCATAAACAAAGGTATGAAAAACAATAAAAGATCCAGACCAAAAATGAGGTTTTAAACCCTATTTATAAAGACATTGTCCTTAAATAAAAGGAAAACAATTGGGAAAAGTTTTTCAAGAAAATGTGGCTTCAATTATCAACCCCACAGACAGTCCGTCGATGGAATGAAGGACCGTCGAGTGCCTCCGTCAGTCCACACTTTAGCGTTTTCTTCAGCCTTCATTTTGCATCTTCTCTGATCCAATCGATGGACCAACAGCACGGTCCATCGATTCACTTATGGGTCATCAATGCTTCTCGTCGCTCCACACTTTCTTCAACACCGATTACTAGGACATATCTGTGATCTGATCGATGATTTTCCAAGATAGTCTGTCGATCAGTCGACGGACCGTCGATTAGTTGACTGACCGTCGATCCTTTTATAGCCCCACAATTAGTCAGATTTCCCTGGATTTTCTTCCAGATGCTTTAACCTTCAATCAACGATCACCACCTACAGTCCTCGATGGGACAACGGGCCATCGATGTCTTCGTGGGTCACTTATGCACTGATTTCTACACAGCCTTCTACATTTTTGTTTTGGAAAACTTTCCTGCAAAAACATAGATAAAACACATTAAAATTAATACAAAAATCCCTAGACACACACTAAACTTAAGGAAAAAGCATTGGAAGTACCGTGAAACCATGATACATCAACACCCTCAGCATAAATTTGTTGTTTGTCCTCAAGCGACGCACTATGACTCTACACAACACCTTGAATGAAAGTATCCTCTTTTAAGCTTTCGCAATTATATGGGAATCAATCTTATTTTTTTTTACTGCTTTAGTGCATGCTTTTAATCTTAGGCTCACTAAGCTCATTCATTTGGATCAGACCATGACACAGACTCACCACGCACCGACACCTCTACTCTTTTATCTCTCACCAAGGTACCAACTTTCCAATATTGCAACTTGTGCCCTCACTTCAAAATAAATCCTCCTTTTTCACACAGTGATTTCAAATTTGAGTATAAGGATCATTATTCAACACTCAAGCTCAAAACAACTTAACATATAGTTAGAACTTGTCGCCATAGGCTTGCCCATATTTTCGCTGCTTAAGTTCACCATATTAGTCTCTTAGGATCAGATAAGACTTTCTTGGCTTGTAACGTAGGATCTGGGTCAGGGTTGATACATATGGGTACATTTTAGTGACTTGTGTCCCTTCTTTACATTACGGCTAAGCGTCCTACCTCTTTCATTGTCTATTATTCCCTACCTTCATTTTCTCGTACTCTTTGCCTTGTTTTCTCCTTTCTTTCCCCTTTTGTGGAAATGACTCTTACTTCTTTTTATTAAATACTTCTTTTATTTTCTCTCTTTTTTCTTCTTTGATAATGGCTTTGACTGAGTCACTTCTCTTATTCACCCTTTCATTCCCACTTTTTGGGACATTACTCAAAATAGCCACCCTCAACTTATGGCATTACCATGAGTCGAGGTACACAATACCCAAGATTGGATTAGGGCCAAGATGAGGTCAGTTTCGGCATTAGCCACTCTCAACTCATGATTTTGGCCTAAGTTGAGGTGCACATGTCCAAGGAGGGACCAGGACCACTACATTATACCCAGGGAAGATTAGTTGGGGTAGAAAAGAAATGTCCATTTTAAGCTCAAAATATTTCGATCAAAAAGGGATCAATTTCATTTGGTTTTATTTTGTTTAGGCTAAATATTGACTAATTTGAACAAGGGCCTATCATCCTTTCCTAAATGTCTAACGCAGAATTCTTTTTGCATGACTAACAGGACAAGTTCTAGCTAGGTACCAACAGTGGAACAATCAACTTTCCTCACGTTGTCTTAATTACACTACCGTATTACCAGATACCTAGTTTGAGTGTTAGATTGAGGTTCATGCAATGATACAACTCTATGTCATGCTTAGAGACAACACATTCAATATTCATTATGCCTAATCATGCAAGCATTCTCCTTAGAACGAGATATCATTCATATTTAGTCATCATGCTTCAGATTTCACATTCATATTTTGCGCAAGATACTACCCATGCCGGTTCATCAGTAAAATAACCAGTCTCTTGGGGCAAAAGAATACAGGCAAGAAAACTGCCAAGTGAGGATTGTGAGTAGGGCTACTCAGACTTCACCCTATCACTCACTTTCAATTTACCCCACCCCTAGTATAAATATATGCAATTTTCCCCAATGCATTAGAAAATAAAACAAAGGTGGAAGGTGAAGCAAACCTGAGGCGCATAGCACCGAAGAACAACAAGTCGGTGGGTTCAATTTCCTAGAACCCGCTCCCTCAGTAGTAGGGCCACAATTAGTGGTGCCCACAACAATATCTGCACCCTCAGTGGTGCTCCTCTCAACACCCTCCAATCAGAAGCTAGACATCCCAACAGCTAACTCACAAGCCCTCATCTGCTGAGCCTCCTCATCAATCAATGAAGCTCTCCTCGCAGCCTCCATCTCTGTATGCTCCTTCTTCCTAGCCCGAGCATCCTCACTCTCTTTTGAACGGTACCTCTTGGTACACTCACGTGGCGGGGGTGACGGGGCAGTAGTGGTAGTGAACAGTGCAGCAAGCATTGTATCCTCCGTAGGATCTGCAAGTGCAGCCTCAGGCTAGGGTACCCTAAGATTAAGGATAGAATCAACAATAACCCGCAGACTCGCCACAACCTCTTCAAGAGTCGTCAAATCAACGGTGGGGGATGGGTGTGTTAGGACTCAACTCTAAAGCATTGAGGCGCTGGTGGACCGCCTGAATCCTCCTCTTCATTTGCTGATCTACCTTCTTCTCAATCCGGTCCTCATCCTCAATAATGGATCTTCACATCAAAGGTTGGATCTGGTGCAGTAAGGTGGTCATCTGGGCCTCTAACTTCTGGACCCTAGCAATCAGGACTAGTGTTGTTGATGGAGGCATAGACCGAAAGGAACTCGCTGCCCTACTAGTTCCTGGGAAGACTCGACTAGGAAGGTATCAGTAGGCTCTGATGTAGCATGATCAGCCCCTTGGGCTTGCTCTACCATATCCACCAAGTACTCACCTAGCGGCTTCACATCTACTATGGCATCCCTATAAATCAGGTATTGGCCATCTACGCACCAAAGATCGGGCTGATCAGCAAGCAGTGCAGGGAACTCAAATTGAAATACCGAAGTTGACTCTGCACTCTAGGCCACATTAGGTGAGGCATTTTGGGCAGGACCAGTGAGGAGAGTGGATCCTTGGGATCTTAAACCAAAGGCATTGGAGTGGGCCGAGTCAAAACCGTAGGCTTCTTTAGAGCTAGACGCTCCTTCAAAAACCAAAGCAGACCCAGACGGTGTGTGGTTTGTGTGCGCTCTTCATCAGACTGGGAGGTAGTGACAACGTCGGGCGCCACCTTCTTGGGCGTGCCCCGAGTGGCTCGAGCAGTAGGTGTCGGGGTTTTGGTGCCTGAGGGCACATACTAAGGATCACACTCATCATCGAATGATCCAATCAGACGTCGGGATGGTGCCACAAATTTCGACCATCTCCTGGAATAGACAATATCCCGTTTGGGGGTCATTAGTACCTGAAAAAAGATTTGTTAGTTTCATTGCATCAAACTACACACACAAAAGAAGAAAAACAAAATACGGAAACATAGGACAAATGTTAGTGCAGAACTGAAAACTCAGAAGACGGGCACCATCGACGTCCCATCGATGAAACAACAGCCTGTTGATGTTATCCGTCTATGGACACTTAGCAAATTTTAGAAGTCATCTTTCCTCAGAACTTTAAGTTTGAAATAACAAACGTACAGAATGGGTCGTCGATCCATCGACGTACCGTAGTTCACTTCCGTCGTTTCACACTTAGAATAAGTTTTCAAAATCTCATAAAGCACAATTTTAGAAAGAAAAGTTGGACGTGCAAAATGGCTTGTTGATCAATCGACGGACCGTAGTCCACTTTCGTCGATCCATATTTTGCAGTTGTTAGGGTGGACCATCGATAGACCCCATCGACGTTCCGTCGATCAATCGACGATCCATAGATGGGGTATCATTCTGGTGGTTAGAGACAAGACATGGGGCTTAGTTTTACCCCACAAATAAACACTTTCAAGCATAAACTAGTACCCCCACCGTGTAATATCAAGCAAAATACCAATTGGTTATTCCTAAGGATCTTATTTTAACCAATTTCAACCATGAATATTAAGAGACTAACAAGCCCTAAGTCGGAAAACCAAGAAAATGAAGAACAAGCATAGTTCATTTACATAGAGTTCACCCCAAAACCATTCAATTTATATCATTCTAAGGGTCATGGAACTCAATTTTAAAAAGTTTAATATTTAATTATGTCCCTAAGTCAAGACCAAAATACACTAACTTTGAATCCACAAGCAAATGAATGAGAATTCATTGAGCAAGTGAAGATGAAATACTTGTATGGTGTTGTGGAGTGAATGGGTGGGTGATTTTGCAACAACAACCTTTGTTCCCGCCTTCAAACACCAATCGGAAAAACAATGAAAATGGATGAGAACTTAGGGATTAGGGTTTTGGGATTTCTGAGTGTTTAGGAGAATTGGTAATCTGAAGGAAATTTTAGTGGGTGACTGTGGGAGTTTAATTGGAGTTGAAGGAATGAGGGAGGGAAACGGTTGGGGGGGACTTGAAAAGGTGTGGGAGGGTAAATGAATAGTAATAATTTTATATAGCCAGTCGGGTCGGGTCGGGTCGGGTCACTGGATTTTGTGAACTGATGGTACCCCATCGACAGTCTGTAAGTGAATCGATGGTCCGTTGATTGGTCCGTCGGTTGTTCCCTAACTTAGACGGAAATTTAAAAGCATACCTAGGAAATACAAAACCATCGACGCTCTGTCGATGTAATTATGGACCTTCGATTGATCCGTAGATCGGTGCACCATACCAATTTCTACAAAATTTTTGTGGTTTGGTCCCTGCACATTTATCACCCATTAAGCCATTATTTTTGTGTTTTCTAGACATTTTTTTGATACGGACCCTAAACTACTCTCTAGCCAACAGACAAAAAACTATAAAAGAAAATTACACATTACATTGATTAAATTAAAACGAAATGAAATAATGTAACTATTCCTACAAAGAAAAGAAAAAACCTATTGTTGGCTAGAGAATACACATTGGGTTGCCTCCCAAGAAGCGCTTGATTTAACATCGCGGCACGATGCTAGACCCTTGATTACTTAGACTTCATCAAGTTAATATGCCTCAACAACTTCATGGGCACTCTCTGCATGCCCGAGGTAGATCTTGGTTCTCTGTCTATTGATCGTGAACCTTGCACCCTCCTTGTTTTCCATCTCAACTACTTCATGTGGGAACAATTTAGTGACCAAGAAAGGACTAGTCCATTTAAACTTGAATTTACCCGGAAACAAGCGCAGCCTAGAGTTAAATAGAACTACTAAATCCCCAATTACAAATTTGCGCTTCTCAATCTTTTGATCATGGTACTTGTTCATCTCCTATTTGTAGAGGGATGAACTTTCATATGCTTTTAAGAAAAATTTATCAAGCTCATTCAAAGCATTAAGTCTCTGCTCCACTGCTTTATTCCAATCCATCTTTAGTTTCTTCATCGCCCACATAGCCTTGTGCTCTAACTCAACCGATAAATGACAAGCCTTCCCATATAAGAGTTTGACATACCTATGGGAATCTGGTTTGTTGTTCGATAAGCCCACAGAGCATTATGAAGCCTCATTGACCAATTCGTTCTATTAGCATTCACCATTTTCGACTAGATTTGGCTGATTTCTTTGTTGGACACCTCAACTTGACCACTAGTTTGTGGATGTTAATGGGGTGGATAAATTGTGGTGAACCCCATATTTCTCCAATAACCCTTGGAACAACTTTTTGCAAAAGTGGGACCCCTCATCACTGATGATAGCCCTAGGTGTGCCAAATCTGGAAAATATGTTCTTTTTCAAGAACGCGGTGACACTCTTCCTTTCATTAATGGCAAGTGCTATGGTTTCTACCCATTTTGACACATAATCTACCTCCACAAGAATATATATTTGAACCCATGAGAACTCACAAACGGGCCCATAAAGTCAATGCCCCATACATCAAACAACTCAATTACTAGAATGGGATTCAAACGGACCTCTTGCCTTCTCGAAAAACCTCCATCTCTTTGGCACATATAACATTCCTTGGCGAACTCATGATCATCTTGGTGGATTGTTGGACAATAGTACCCACATTGCAAGATCTTATGGGAAATCCGGATACCACTATGATGCCCACCCAAAGGCGAGGAATGGCTTGCCTCCAAAAAACTTAGCATCTCAACTTCCGGCACACAACGGCGAATAAGCGCATCAACACAACTCTTGTATAAGTATAGCTCATCCCAACAGAACTTTTTTAATTAGAATATAAATGAGTTAATTTTTTAGAAGAGTCCCAAACCACCGCATTGATGATGAGTCGTTGAAAGAGTAATTCTATCATGGGCAAGATGATAATAATAAGGTAGTAGTTGATACTATTGCGGGAGGTTCTTATGGTGAGTGCACATATGCAGAGATCGTGGAAAAGTTGGAGAATATTTTCCGAAATTATAAGGATTGGAGCACTACAAAGTCATACACTAGGAGAAATACCTTCATTGTCCAAGCTACACACAACCCACCCGCAGATGAGATTTGTGAAGAGATGGCTCAAATGAGGACTGAGCTTCGATTTGTATTGAAACATGTCACTAGGTGCAAAGAAAGTGAATGCGTTAAATTATTTGACTAAGCCATCACTGCCAACAGATAACTTCTACTATGAAGAGGATTCTTATGTAGTAAATGAACAGACGGGGGGTTTCTGACTGAATGCCCAAGGCTCCAATATGGAGAATTGGCACCAAGGTCTGGAAATCAAGGTCGGAACTATGGGAATTAGAACTGAGAGGGTCATTATGTTCGAGATGGAAACTACAACCATGACAAAAACATCAACTGGGTTAACTATGGTAATAGAAACGATCAGAGTGGGCCCTATGTTCAACATCAAAATCGGGAAGTTTCTCCTAGAGATGGTGGAGGTAGTATGGCACGAGTTGAGGACATGTTGTAAAAGATGAGGAGGAGGTTTGATGCTAGTGATGAGCACGCCAAAGAGTTGAGATGTGAGTAGCTGTTAAACCTTTATTACGTAAAGGTTTGAATATCTCTATTTGTTTACTTCTTATAGATTCTAGACTTCTCGATTTCGATGATTCGTTGTTAGGAATCTTAGAAAATAATCTAGCCAAGGGGCCAGTTTACTTCAATTGTTAATCATCAAAAATTGATTAAAGTAAACTAGCCCCTTGTCTAGATTACTTTAAAAAATTCCTAACAGCGAATCATCAAAATTGAGAAGTCTAGCATCGCTATGAAGTAAGCAAATAGGGATATTCAAACTTTTACGGAATAGTGGTTTAACAGCTACTCAACTCTCAACTCTTTGGCGTGCTCATCATTAGCATCAAACCTCCTCATCATCTTTTGCTACATATCCTCAACTCGCGCCATACTACCTTCACAATCTCTATGAGAAACTTCCCATTTGAGGTGGAACATAGGGCCCACTCTGACCATTTCTGTTACCATAGTTACCCCGGTTGATGTTATTGTCACGGTTGTAGTTTCCATCTCGAACATAATGACCCTCTTTGTTGTAATTCCTGTAGTTCCGACCTTTATTTCCTAGACCTTGGTGTCAATTCTCCAGATTGGAGACTTGGGTGTTCGGTCGTAAGCCCCCCGTCTGTTCATTTACTACATAAGAATCTTCTTCATTGTAGAAGTCATGTGTTCGCGGTGATGATTTAGTCAAATAATTTACCGCATTCACTTTCTCTGCACCCCTATTGACATGTTTCAATGCCAACCGAAGCTCAGTCCTCATTTGAGCCATCTCTTCACAAATCTCATCTGCGGGCGGGTTGTAAGTAGCTTGCACTATGTAGGTTTTTCTCCCAGTGTATGACTTCGTAGTGTTCCAAGCCTTATTATTTCGGGATATTTTCTCCAACTTTTCCTCAATCTATGCGTATGTGCACTCACCATAAGAACCACCCGCAATAGTATCAAGTACTGCCTTATTATTATCATCTTGCCCCTGATAGAAGTACTCTTTCAATGACTCATCATCAATGCGGTGGTTTGGGACACTTCTCAAAAATGAGGTGAACCTATCCCAAAAGCTACTCACCAACTCCCCAGGTAATTCCACAAAGTTGTTCACTCTGTCTTTGTGGTTGAGATTTTTAGACACCGCGCAATACCGCGCTAGGAACACATCCCTCAACTACTCCTAAGTATAAATCAAATTATATGACAAATCATTATACCAAATTGGGGCCTCTCCCGTCAGTGAGAGAGGGAACACCCTTAGTCCAATGACATCTATGTCCAAGTATAGCCCGCCCCCCCCCCCTACACAATTCTTACACACCGTCCTCAGCTTGGCAATGTGAGCATATGGATCCTCAGATTTTAGCCCCAAAAACAAACCTCTAGCGGTGAGGCATCAAGCTACTAGTTACTACGAATGTATTACCCTGTGGTAGAGAAGGTTAAACAAAAGGTCCACCCGAATGGTTTATTTTAACATTGCCCCTATAATACTCTTGAGGGCGTGGTGTGGGAGATTGCCTCCTTAAAGTACTATCACCAGGGTTCTCCACAATCACTTGGTTGTGAGCATCAACCGGTGGAGGAAGTTGATGGTTGATCCCATCACCAAGATTAGTAGGATTGTGTGGATCATTCTGCGGAGTGTACCGTTCAGTTCTGAGTCAAATGGAAGTATTGGTTCTCCTCGACTCCGTGTACTTGGCATACACTAGAGCTGAAAGACACAAAAACAAAAAAAAAGTAAAATTAGGAAATTATTGACTAAAATTCAGTAATTGCTCTTAAAGTTAATCTAAAAGCCACTTTCCTCGGCAGCGGCGCCAAAATTTGATACGCTCAAATAATACTTCCCTAAAAAGTATAAGAGGTCGTATCAAGTAAAGAACCCAACTATTAGGTTGGGGTTGATCCCACGAGGAAAATAATTTAGACTTAACTTTAATGTACGATTTCCTCTTTTTAGTCAAGTCCAATATGAAAACTAGTAATTAAAAGGGGGGGAGGGGTCTTGTGAAATAAAATGTTGTAATGTTATAAAGTCTAACAAGTAACAAGAGTAAATTGTTGATGTTTATCAAGTTATAAGAGAAACTAGGGTGTAAGTGTTCCCCATAGGTGCATAACGCTATAACCCTAGCTTATAACAAATCTTTCTAATGTTTTGCATGCAAAGTGATAAGCTAGGTATCTCTAAATCCTTGGTCCAACATTAAGAGAATTTCATCCGGTACCTTGGTCCGACTATGTGTGTTTAAATTACTAACCCTTATCTTTTACTTCATATTAAGTGTCATATTCAATGTTTGGCTTAGTTATCACCTCGCACCAACCGAAACTGTACCCTTGGTACGGCTAATAGCAATATGGCGAGTTCTAATGATTGAACTCGTTAAAAAGACTTCTATATGAATGAATTATCGATGCATGCAATAACCTAGTTGAGAATTGTTAAGTAGCTAGGTTTATTTTGTTAATCTCCCATGGTTCCCACAATCCTAGTTGTGGATTTAGTTACCCATGCTTAGAAGAACACAATTCATATTTATTGAATAATAAATCATGAACTTACTTTGACAAGTTTGAAGAAAATCCAGAAATTATACTTGAAACAACAAAATTCACTTGAGAATCGAATCAGAAAACTTGAATTAATTGCCCAAGTTGCAAAGTCAAATCTCCAAGAACAAAAGTATGAAAAAGAATAAAAGATCCAACCCCAAAAATTAGGTTTTACACCCTATTTATAGAGACATTTTCCTAAAATAAAAGTAAAACATTTAAGGAAAGTTATTCCAAAAAATGCAACTTCAATCGATGACCCCACAGACTGTCCATCGATGGAACGACGGACCGTCGACTGCCTCCATCAGTTCATACTTAGCTTTTCTTGAGCCTTCACTTTTGCATCTTCTCTGATCCAATCGATGGACTAACAGCACTGGTCGTCGATCCTTATCCTCACTCCCTACTTTGTTTTTATTCAACACCGGGTACATGGACATATCTCTGATCTGATAGACGATTTGCCAGGACGGTCCGTCGATCAGTCGACGGACCATCGATTCTTCTATAGCCCCACACTTAGTAAAATTTCCCGGAGTTGCTTCAATATGCTTAAATCTTAAGTCGACGATCAACACCTATGGTCCGTCGATAGGACGACGGGCCGTCGATGGCTTTGAGGGTCACTGCTGCACTAATTTCTGCACAACCTTTTGCATTTTTATTTTGGACAACTTTCATGCAAAACACAAATAAAACACATTAAAATTACTACAAAAAGTCCCTATACACACACTAAACTTAAGGAAAAAGCATTGAATGTACCGTGAAACCACGTATATCAATTGCTTAGGATGGCTTGGAGAAGGTGTATGGGCATTCTTTTCATCTCTTATTTAGGTGAGTCTTAGAGTAATTCTAGGTAGGGATTTGAATATATGAAATGATAATAATAGTATCTTACGGAATTGAAAGGATCACTTTGGTGTGTGTGAAGGTATTGTATGGGCGGTAGCTTCATAACTCACTCAAGTGAGTCTTAGAATCACCTTTGGTAGGACGGTCTCATTGTTATGTGAATTGAAGTTATATTAATGTATATTGATTGAATGTGACTATATGTGTCTATGTTGACTTATTGTGATCTCTTATACTTTTTAATGAATTTTAATTCAGAAAGAGCAATTTTTTATACAAATGTCCTTTTGTCATGATTTTATTGCATTATGTAATACTTATTACATTCAAGTGTACTAATTACATATATTTTGTCTATCTCAAAAGGTGTAGGTGACATTTGAAAGGAGTCTCGAAGTGGAAGCTTGGATTAGTGTTCATTCAAGCAAGAGGTAATATGTCCTCACTAGATTCGAGGAAATCCTGATGTTTAGATTCCTTATTGAAAGTATTGTAATACACTTAGCTATTTTCTGTATGTTGAAATATGGGTCGTGTCCCAATACATTTGTATGTCTAAGATGGCGTCTTTGAGACTTAGTCTTTCATTATGTCTTCCTATAAAAGAATTATTTTGAAAAATTACTATTTCGTGTGAAAAGTATTAATCCACACTACTTTTCTCATGTATGCAATGAATGATGTCAGAGGGATTGCACACGACCTCCGAAAGGTCAAGTGCGTCATGTTATAATCCGTTAATACCATACCTTCCAGGGTATGCTCTCGGGGTGTGACAAAGTTGGTATCAGAGCATAGGTTCTGGAAGTGGTTTTACGAATCAAAAGTCTCATTAAAGATACGTCAAGTAAAGTCTTGTTCATCATTGTGAGTTGCGACACATCTATGAGAGAGAGGCTATAGGACGATACAATTTCACTTTCCTTATCAATCTTGTGTCGTGCCAATAGAGTTGAGTGTCTACTCATAATCTCTTCATTTATGATTTTATGAAATGACTAGAAGAAGAATTGCCGCAAGAAGCCTAGAAGAAGGAGTTCAAGAGGAAGCTCTCCAAGGTGAAGTAGCTCCAAAAGGAGTTCAAGTTCCTCTAGATGCTAAAGTTCCTCCCAAAGTGATCAAGTCCCTATTTGAGGTGAAGGTAATGAGGTTCCGGTGGTTCTCTCGGACATGACTAATGGGGAGATTACAAAGGCCCTACTTACTTTAGACTGAGCCTTGACAACTCATATGACTATAGACATTGTACCTAAAATGAATGCTTTGGAGAGTACCATGACCTCTAGGTTGAGAGACTTTGTGAAAATGAATCCTTCTATATTTGTTGGTTCTAAGGTAGGAGAAGATTCCTAAGAGTTTCTTGATGGTATGTACAAGGTGCTAAGTTCTATGTGGGTTACTAAGTGGAGTTTGCCTCGTACGAATCGTTGCTCAAGTGTGGTACACTTAATGGAGATATAATAGGTCGGTTTAGTCGGTTCCTATAGAGTGCAAAGAGTTTAAGAAGGCTTTCTTAGGAAATTACATTCTCCTTGAGAAGAGGGAGGTGAAGGTTGAGGAGTTCATTAACCTTAGACAAGGGAATGTGAGTGTGGAAGTGTATTCTTTGATAGTTCACCATGTTTTCTAGGTATGCTCAATATTCTAACCCTAGGGATGAGATGAGTAGGTTTGTGACCGGTGTTTCCGACCTTGTGATAGAAGAGTGACGTACGACCATGCTTCACAATAGTATGAACTTGTCTAGGCTTATGTTGTATGCACAATCTATTGAGGAGTCCAAGTTTAGTAGGATTTACAGAAATTTGAATAGGCGTGGATCTAATGAGAAAAACCAACCTAGGTTTAAGAAAAGAGCTCCAAACCACGATGTACCTAGTGCTCCTAAGGTCAAGAGTGAAGGTGGTAGTAGTTCTCAAGGTGTTAAGCCTACTTTCTCTACTTGTGGGAAGAAGTACTTTGGGGCATTCTGTATTATTGTTTAACGTCATTTATTTTACATTTGGACAAAATGTCATAAATTTTAGTGTCTAAATTTTTTCCAACATTTAGGTAATTGTCAGGAAGAATTTGTTACATTTATTTTATGACATTAAGGTAAATATTGAAAAGAATTTGTATTATTTACTTTGCAACATA
Source organism: Solanum habrochaites (assembly GCA_027704765.1). Taxonomy (NCBI): domain Eukaryota; kingdom Viridiplantae; phylum Streptophyta; class Magnoliopsida; order Solanales; family Solanaceae; genus Solanum; species Solanum habrochaites. The sequence goes on from JAKWJA010002496.1 coordinate 28,083,309, forward strand.
TATGTAAATGTTGGTAAGATTATTATGACATTTATTTTTTGACATTTATGTGAATGTCGATAAGAATTATGCGACATTTATTTTTGACATTTAGATGAATGTGAGTATAAGATATATGAAATTTATTTTCGACATTAAGGTAAATGTCACTATGAGATATATGATATTTATTTTTGACATTTAGGTAAATGTCATTATGAGATATATATGACATTTTTTTTTGACATTTACGTAAATGCAGATATGAAATATATGACATTTATTTTCGACATTTAGGTAAATGTCTATATGAGATCTGTGACATTTATTTTTTTGATATTTATGAAATGTCAGTTAAACTTTTTGACATTTCGATTAAATGTTAGTATAACAAATTTCAAGACACATACTTGTGACATTTATAAAATGTCACCTTGAAATATTTGATCCTTCAATTAAAGTCAACAAATGTTGTAATGGAATGTCATAAAAATTGATAAATTTCATATTAATATTCTAATGTCACTAACAAGTTCCTTTAAACATCCCAGAAAAATCTCTATACATTTTTTTTCTCAAAACATAACAAACTAACAATCCGTGCATTCAATACTATCTTCTTCATGATAAGCAAAAAATACTACATAAAGTTGATATTTTCTAATATTATGATCAAAGAACAAAACAACAATACAATAAATATTCTATAAAGTAAACAATGTCAAAACAAATTATTTTTCTCTCTCAAGAAAAATTTAGATCTAACTAGATGTCATAATCTCAAACATAAAACCAACCAATTAACTCCTAATTCAAACGGAATTAAAATCTCCAGTAAATTTTCAATAAATCATTATGAAATCATCAATCCAAAAGTAAAGCATGTTGAAGTCAATACTTGACCTCAATTTCTTTAAAACTTCTGCACAGGAAATGCATATTAGAAAATTTATAACTATATAATAATAGAAATTAGACCCCCATTAACTAGAACAAATTGGTATATATCAGAAATGACTAATTGAATTTTTCTAAAAACAATGATATTAAGCAATTGATGCAAAAACATTAATTATATACATGAAATTTTTCACCTTTTGGATGATCATGTAGTTTTTTTAAAATATACTCAGTTCTTTTTACTTTTGTCAACTGTGATAGTTCCTGTCACACCCCTTTTTTTTTCCTCTCAATATTATATATATTTTTTTATTTTTAATGTTTGAAAGAAAAAGAGTTTTTCCAATTAAAGAAACGTTTTGAATAGAGATAATTATTATTCAGAGTCGCCACTTGGAATTGAGTTTTTTTGTTCCAAGTCACCTTATTTAAATCCCTAATCAAAAGGAAATTTCACTCTATTTTTTATTGGTCTGCGAACTAGAAATTCGGGTAAGGAATTATGTTGACCGAGGGGATTGTGTTTCTAGCACGGTCGCTTTATTAACTTTGATATGACTTAACTTAATTTTGGATATTATATTATTTAAGTCTTCTTGATCATGTTTGCCTGAGAAAAAAATATTAAATTGATTATTTTGATACTCTAAAAAATACAAAACTTAACATTTCATTGAAAGGACATATGATTGCTCCAACAAAACAAACATATGGTGATGGAACAAAGATACAAACATCTTATAATGCAACTAACTTTGCGGGCTAGGATTTCACTTTATTCTCCAAAAGAAAAGCACTTGTGCGGTTTTACTTCTATTTTAGGGGAAGGTCCTTGACTAAGAACATATTTCAAACATACGCGGTGTGTGTCATTTTTAAGTAGCTATAGAGGAATGGCTTCATTAGCAAAGACACCAGCTCTTGACAAGCCTATCCGAGCTGAAGATTGTTGTATTGCCTCGTCGTGGAAAACAGAAAATAAATTCTCATGAAGTTATCATTCACGTTACGGCAAAAACATGAACAACTGTGGATTTCAGCAGATATTGAGACCATTCCAAAGAAAATATAAATTAATGTAGAAAATACAAACCTGCATTAAAAAAATCGAGATCTCTTCCTTCTATTTGACATTTTTGGATCAGTTAAAAACATCTTAAATAATTGATAAGTTTCTAAGAGTTGTGGGCTCAAAAGTAAAGATGCAGATGGTAATATATGGAATTGGTAGCAATTGCGCAAACTGGGGGAGAAGAAAAGCCTAACAACCATTACTAGTCAATACCTCATATATCACTATCAAGTTTCTATAATTCTATGTTGCTAAGAATCTTTTTAAACAAATACTCATATCCTTCAAAAGCTATGTATTATTAAAAGATATGACATGAGTACAACAACATTCGTAGAGGGTTTGATCAACACAGCTATAAAGTTAACAACTTTATTCAACAAACATAGTACAAATATACTTTATCATCAAGAGTTGACTTATCAAATATTAATCAACCACAAGACAACCATGTAGTCAAACGCAAACACATAAAGGAACCAAGAAACTCTGGCATATAAAATGCGTTAAACCACTACAAAAAGTTCCAATTTTTCATTGGTTCACCACTATACATGGAAGCCACATGTTGATTCATCAATAAAGAAACAAAATATGGTTGGCCCCACCATCATTATCAGTCACACCAAAAGCTTCAGATTCTGGTCCGACCAAACTCCTACCACACAACACATGGAATCGTATTAGCCTCCTAGATTTTTTTAAAAACTAGCAATGTTGTATTCCTCAGCATTAAGGTATGCTGGAGACCTCCAAAAAGGTAGTAAAAAGCTAGAACAAGTGTGTTGCATTTTTCTGAAATTGAACATTGTTGAGACAAAGAAGAAGCAAGCTTGGAAGTTAGATGAAGAGTTTGGAAGAAAGATGCTAGCTGGATTAAATTCGCATGATTCCATTGGTAGGCGTTATTAGATAAAATAATACATAGATTAAAATTTAATCTAACTAATACATTGTTTGGTTACTTGATTTAAATTAATCTATGGATTGATTATCCATCATATATGGTCTTATCTAATCCAATGAAAATGGAGGGATAACTAATCCAAGGTTTGTTAACCTTGAATAAGACCCCTAAATGACTAAACTAACCCCTTATTACATTTTCTAACTTTATTTTGTATTTAATATTCTTTTTATTTATATTGAAATGGTTATAAACATTTTTTTTTTATTTTCCGAATCCGTTTAGTATAATTTAATGATTTCACTATTATTTTTTCCCTATTTTCTTCATTCAAGATATTTTGTCGATTACCTACCTGAACAATTTTTTTTTTAAAAAATAATCTTTAGGTATAGAAAAATTTCAGTAGTCTTAAATCTATGTTAAGTTTAAGATATATACTTGACCAAAAAAAATTAGAAATACATTGTTCCATCAATGATATTCTTAGTGGTACATCGCACCTTAAAATAATAACAATTTTATGTATATATTTTTTTTTCATTTAACTAATTAAATGGAATAGAAAGTTCTTTAAAAATTTTATCTGATCTGATGGTTATCTATCTTGACCCAATTACATGAAATAAACACTCATAATAACACAATGGTACAATAGGAAAGAATTTTTTTTATAGAATTTTAAATCAAACACAAAATTAAGTGAAAAGTACTGAACCAAACACTTGACAAAAATTAATCCCTGCATTACTAATATCAACTTTATTAATCCCTGCATTATCAATATTTGTACAAAACGACCCCTTAGTGTATTCTGAGCTTATTTTTATTTAAGGAATACAAATGTGAATTATGGTTCAACATACAGTTCAACTGCCTCAAGTGTTTCATTTGGACAAGTTTGAGATCTACTGATTTTTATAACAACAAATTTGTTGTCTGCATACTGCAAGTCCAACAAACTGTTTAGAGTGCGCTGCGATCTTAAATCAAAGATGTGAATAATGTATTAAAATACTTTCTGAAACTTTAGCTATTGAACATGTTAGTTAGAATGTTTAAATTGGAGAGTTGTCCTATGTACAAGTCTTCTTTTCTAATCAGACTACAAACAATTAAAACTGAAGCAGAGGACTAACTGTTCAATTGTTGTCTTCTTCCTTAACTTTATCTAGCTTAATCTTTTTGTTGCAGGATGATTAACATTGTTTTTGTTTCATTGAATTGCAGTCTAATACCTATTTGAAATTGCCCACACAACTATAGAGGAGCACTCAACAATGATTTTCAAATGTCCATCACAATTGGTATACTTGTACCCAAATGTGTGTGTCTATTTCTTTGCTAGATTCATAGGGTATATAGATTGAGATTAGGAGATACGATGGTACCTGCATGCATTGTCATCACAGTAGGCTCATTGTTCCTCCTAGAGCCCCAAAACCCTTTTTCTGGCAGGTCTCATGAGTGAGGTAAGCCTTTCCTAATTAATAACAAGGGAAAGCACTTGACTTTAGTAGGAGACATACTTTTCCATACCATGCTTCCAAGGGCCTATTTTGTTCTCAGGCATCCAGGATCCTATTTCCTATAAGTTCTACATATAGAGAACTTTCCATCCTTATGCATGTTTCCATCTAAAAGTGTCAATCCTCTAAAGTTTTTGCCTTCGAAATCATGAATCATCTGCAATAGCTCCATAAACCTGCCTACTTCCCAGCATATGAGACTCCTAGATTCTAGAAACCTTAAGGTAAAGAATATTTTAGTTGGTTAGGGAGTAAAGGTATTTGATACAGTGATCTCTAAGGAAGAATGTAGGTGTTGACAAACTCTCGCTTGTTCTGTCCTAAACTATAATGAATAGGGTCGACGACAAGCTTTTAAGTCCTACGATGTTCTTCATGCAACATTGTGTGATGCTGAACTATATGAAAATTTTCTAGAGGAAAATTGGAGGCAATGATCTTTGAGTATTATGATGTTGTTTCGAAACAGTTTTAGGCGTATGGAAGAAAACCGTGTCTAGTGCAAAAACCTAGACTTTATGATTCTAAAAAGCATATCCTAGCAATCAGGCAGTTTGTAAAAGAGATTCCCATTCATTCAGATTTATGTGATGCTAAACCATAAACTCTTGTTTTCTGGATTGTTGTATCTTCATAGGAACGAATATCAATTTTTTATTATGATATAGGAAAATGTTCTATCTTGATACAAAATAATACAACAATGAGGAGAGACATTGGCTGCAGCTGTTTACTACAATATGGCAAGAGAGAAATTACAGAATTTTCCAGCAAAGGGAGAGGACCATAGAGGTGATTATAAAACACATCATTCAGGAAATTCATTGTAGAAGTAGCATGACTCCTAGATAGGCTAATGCAATGCAGAATTTAAATTTCTATCCTTGGTAGATTTTCTAGCACAAGAGTCTGGTTAAGGCCAGGTGATGGGCTTCGAGATTCAGGAATCTGTCCATGTCCTAAAAGCTTTAAATTTGTACGTATTTAAATCTTTTCACATATAATTACACTTACCAAAAAACAATGAGGAGAGAGACCTAAGACACCTCAAGAACAGATGGATCACGACAATCCATCAAGAAAAAGTCACGGTCATACAGGTGAAAATTTAATTACTCATAACTTTTATATGATCTTGTTGAACCATCAATATAAACATTATGTGTAATAAAATTTCAAGGCAAGATAAGGCATCGGCTGGAAAACACAGGACAAACTAAGTGAAGATTATGTGTGTACCAACTCCTATATCCCAAAATCCTCCCTCTGGCCTAATGTACTTGCAGGTATGGACAAAGAAGGAAATAAAAAGGCCTCTAGAATCATAACTATTGACTCAATGCTCCCATTAGTCTCACCAATTTATATAATTACTCAATACTATGGAATAACATTGTTACAAGAAGTAACTTCTTATTATTTGTATTCTTTGCCTGTTAATATTCAAAACGAGATAGCCTTTTGCTTCATATTACTTGGTCACTTCAAAACAACAAGGCAGATGGTGTTAAACCATACTGATTCACTTACAGTTTAAATTATCAGTACAGTAAGAGCTAACAATAAATCGGAAGGGGAGAGAGAGGGGATCAATCATACACTTACAACTATTATGAGAAGGTACAATTTTATGAACACCCGGGAGCTTTTGAGTCTTGTTGATGTGAAGAGCATGGATGTGCTGAGGATGGGTAAGCATCGTCCATCTTTTTTGCAGCAGACACTACGCCATGGGTTGTCATGTTTGGTGGTTATGTCCTCATGCTGCCAACACATCTTTGCTACATCATTTTTGATAATTATGTTAGTTAATAGGGCCTTGAAGTTTATTTCTTTCTTTTTTTGACTTGTACAGTAAAAAATCACTTCCATTATACGGGAGACTAAGACTATGCAAAGAGAATTTGTGAACTAGCCAAGCTATACATACATTTAGTTGTTACAGAAGAGAGAAATTAGTCATGTAGTGGAGATACCTAAAGAGAAACAAATCTATCGTCCCTGTTGTGCTTTTTATGATAATGCTTATACTACCTCTCGAAATCAACGTTTTATTAACAAAATAAGGGAAAACATCATTATTGTCTGTTGAAGTATACATCTTCAGCTGTCGTTTTCCTTAAATGCTAATAAATATTTGTTTGTGTTCTTAACCTTTATGACAAACAACACATATTTTTCATTCATTTTCTATACAACACTAGCTTTTCAAGGCAAAATCACAAAGCTTAAGATATTGAGAATATTAAATTAATTTTTGAAATAAAGAGAGTAGTTTTGGAACAACTATTAAAGAGATTTTATACCTTCAACAACACATAATGCTAAAAATCGTGATTAAGAAGACATACTAGTCATGTTTTTGGATTTATGCTCCACAGCCTAAAATTTTTAAAACATCAAATACAAAAATACCCAAAAAAAAAAAATTAGTTATGTAAAAAGGTCACATAATCTACCTAAGTATCAAACCAAACCTTTTGAATAATCCTTGGAGGGTCATGCTTCAACGAACAGAGGATACAAGCTTGTTGCGGTGTTTTCCATTGTTTCTTTCAACATCAACAAGTACCCTTTTCCCCACGTATCCATAAATATAGTTCAAGGAGTAATCTTGCCTAGTATATACAATCAAGTTTCAGAGTTAAAAGATTTAAGGAAGTAAAAAATATTTTCCTTCAACTTGTAAGGAAGTACAAGAACACTACGTGGATCCACGGAGGTACTAAAGCAAGGAAGAACGCTACAACAATTTCTTCTGATGGAATCTTATGAGGCTTTTTGGCAAAGAAACCCTTCTATCATTGTTGCTCTTTGATTTGAGAAAATATGTGTTTACTAGTAATTTTTCCTTTCAGAAATTCTTGGAAAATAGGCGTAGTTACTTTCGAGTTTTGCCTTTTAGGAATTGGATGAAATTAGATACATGGAGAATACAATATTTTAAGTAAAAAAATGTTTAGAATTGTTTGGGCACACTTTTGTTATATTTAAGACAGAAAAGGGCCTAAAATACCCTCAAAGTATTGAAAATGGTACAAAATTACCCTCCATTCCACCTATTGGCTTCCAAAATACCCTTCTCACCCACCTATTGGGTCCAAAATAACCCTTGACATTATCCACCTTTTGGTTCAAAATTGATCACTTATTTAATAGTTTTATATTTAAACTATATAAATATTTTTTAAAATACATGGCACTCAACTATTTATTATAATTTAACTTATTAGTATAATTTATAAATCAATCCACTACTTACCGTTACTCAAAAAGTTTTATTATTTGTAATTCATTCTAATATAATATAACATCTAAAACACATTATTGACAAGTTACTATTTTTATCTGAAATAATATTTTTTTATTATATTTTTTAAAAAAATTGTTCACTTTACATATGTATTTAAAATTATTTTAGTATTTTATATATTATATGAGATTATTATTAAGTCTTTAATTTTTGAATTATTTTCTAAGCAATATAACATCTAAAAAACGTACAATTGATAGTATACAATATATTTTCATCCTGAATTAACAATTTTTTCATTTTTTTATAAAAAACTGTCACTTTAAGTATTTAATTTTAAAATTAATTATTTTTCACTATGAAGAATAAAAAAAAATACATGACAATTTGTCAAACAATTTAATTTTCTATTTATAGTGATAAATTATTAAAACATTTTTTTAATGAGTATGAAGTTTCAAAATGAAATCGGAGAATTACATTAGTACACAAATAATCTGATACAAGATGAAATTATTGGTTTATACAACTTTTAACCACACATAAAAAATATATGGACAAAAACTTATTCATTTTGAGCTCTGTAATGCATTAACAGAGCATTATCGGAGCAATGTAACAGTTTTGAAAGTTGATTATTTATGTAGAATTTAAAATTTAGTTTATGATAATGCATTATTTACTATGTAATTGTATTTCATCAATAATTTCACTTTTTTAAATTGATATTTATTATTTATTATACATAATATTTGTTGTATTTATTTTTATAAATTCAAATAAAATATAATTTTATTTTAACGAAAATTTTTGAAAAGAACAAAAATTTATATTACACTTCGATTATATAGTTTCTCGTGTCCTTCTTTTGCCCTCCCCCCCCTCTTTCTCTTCTGCCCTCCGCCCCTCCCTTGCCCTCGTCATCTCCTCTTCCTCTTGCGGCCCGCGCAACCGATTCTTTTCGCTATTCAAATAGACGACTTCAGGGTTCGAGTTGATTTTCCTGACAGACAATAGAGAACGCTACTATTTGGAGAGTAGAATAGAGGATAGGTGGAAATTCCCTTACTGTTTATCTTTTATTAATTGTCATCACATAGAAAAATAAACAATATTGTGAGTGATATTAACACTCAACAACAAATTATTTATTACACTATATGTAACGACCTGTTAGTCGTTGTTGAGCAGTAGATTTTATTTCTGGAAAAACTGGTTGAGTCGACGGACCCCACGAGAACCACAATCTACAGGGCACGACGGACCGTCGTGGGGTACTCTTCCAAAGCACTCTAGATTTTAGAAATTTGGGTACTGGCGATTGACTCTCTGAACGTCACGAACGGGGTGGCACGAGTACCGTCTCAGGCCTGACGGCCCGCACAGACCCTTGGTAAAAACTCTAGTCTCTGAACTCTGTGACGGAAAGCAGCAGGACGGACCGTCGCAGGCACGACGGCCCGTCACAGACTGCGTAATCCATAGCTGGGTCGGATTTCGTGTAAATTTTAAGGGGCTTTTGGACTATTCCTGCTTATAATTATAAAGTTAGTGGTTGAATTTAATAATTCAATTACTTGGGGGTTAAAGGAGACAACCTTAACATAAAAAGTGGGTTATTTTATACCTATTTTATACTTAATTATATAACTAATTAGGGTAAAAGAAGAGAGGGTTTTGAATAAGAAAAATAGAAAGAACAGAGAGAGGAGGGTGAAACAACAGAGAAAGAGAAGAACGAAGAGGAAAGCAAAACTTTGAAGTTAGCTGCTTGATCACGAATTCTTCGGTGGAGGTAGGTTATGGTTTATATATTTCGTAGTAACTCTTAATAGCGAATTATATGTAAATTGGGGGGGGGGGGGGAGGGGGGGGGGGGGGGGGGGGGGGTAGTTAATTTGTAAACCCTTCTATATCTTAATTGTTGCTTGTATGAAGGTGATGTACCATATTATGATAAAAAATCATGTGAATCTATGAATCCCTAATCGTTGAAAAAACCCATAACTGGCCGTGTAATGGAGATTGATGATGCCTGGTGTATATGAAATAAGGTGCTGATGAATAAGTTCTGAGAGTAGTGGACAGCGTGTGTCACGAACCTCAATACATAGAAGTAGGGGATCGGGTGTCAAGAACCGACACGTAAATTAGTGGCACGGGTGTTCGCGAACAGACACAACGTAGAATTAGGGGACGGGTGTTCATTGAACCGACAGGTAAAGTAAAGGGATCCGGGATGTCGCGACCTACAAAAGTAGAATTAGGGTTATCAGGTGTCACGAACCGACACTTAGAATTAGGGATGTTGTGTCAAGAAACCTACACTTAGTAGCTGGAGCGGATTTGTCACTACCGACACGAGAGGAAATAAACATAATGAATCTTGAAAGAGCATAAGAATGATACTCAATCTATGACCCTAATTCCCAAATGGTATTGCATTTAGGCTTGAGTCCTCATGGGGAACCTGGCTATCTTATTAAATAATTATCGAACTTGGTGTTTTTACAAATGTTGAGCATTGTAATTGATTTATGATACTATTTGATATATACTGTTTTCTATTTTGAGTTGGCCGATGGACCCTTAAGAAAAAACCCGAAGTTCAGTACTTGTGTTTTGTACTTAACCCCGTGACTTTCAAATTTTCTCTTCGTCTTTGTCATTGTCGTTTCACGCAAACGTACCATCGTTTCAATTCACCGCAACTAGAGCCAGTCTTCATCACGTCGGATCTCAGGGTGAGCTAATGGCTTCTATCTCTGCTTTGACTGGTCATCTTCTTCATGTCTTGAGCCTTTGTTGTCCGGCATGACTAGGCCTTTTTTACTTATTTTAGTCCTTAGAGTACTCTTCGATTAGTAATTTGAGGATAGATTTCTTGTGGTGATAATTCCAGGTTTTTGGGAATAAATAGTATGGAGTTTTATAAGTTATTTAAATCATTTGCATTAATGAGTTTTACGTCTTCTCCGCATTATAATGTTGGTTATTTCTGATTGAACCTTTGGGGAATGGTGATGGTTTGGTTTCACTCTCACATATTAGGATAATCTGGGTGCCAGTCGCGGCCCGTGTTGTGTAGTGACAAACTTGGTATCAAGCATTAGGGCGTTTGGTCTCATCACGCAAGACCCGGTCTAGTAGAGTCTTAAGGAAACGTCGGGGGGACGCCTTTAACTTTGTCTTCAGAGGGCTATAAACTTCAGTAAATTCTTATTTCCTTCTTTCTTCTTGCTATTTACTTTGAATCCAATTGGTATCTAGGTTATACCAATTGGTATCTGACCATCTTCACTCTATTTCGCAATGGTTATAACTAAGCAACGACTAACTTCAAACCAGCCCACCGGCGGCAAGAGGTCATCTTAGCCAGCCACTGGGGCTGTAGCTCTGGAGAGAGGTAGCGACAAGAGTCGGTGTGTAGAGGTCTGGGGAGGACTTCTCCTCTAGGAAGAGTACGAGAACCTTCCCATCATAGTACTAGGTCGGATGACTCCTCCACACCCACCGACGAAGTGGTAAGGAGGTGAGGATGGGAAATGTACAATGCATAATAGGATTCCCACCAACCCACGCCTACCCGCATTATATGATCAACAGGTTCTTGCTAGCTTAACGGCTTTATCTGATCCAGGTCAGAACCTCCAGTTTTTGCTGCACCATCACCAAGGTTCCGGGGTACAACATGCAGCTACTTATGGCTCCCGCATGGAAATTCCTCATTGGAATAATGCACGTTTCCTCCTCGTCTGACCACAGGGCCTATAAGACAAATGATCAGCATGAATTTTTTAGTAATTTCTGAAATTGAAACCCTCCCTTCTTTCAAGTGAGCTGAATACTGAGGATCCTGATTGATTTGCCTGGTTGACTTTCAATGAGATACTACATAAGATGTGTGAAGTAGAAACGGTTTTGTGTTGATATTTTGTGACTTATTCAGGTTCAAGGGAACGCCAAAATGTGTGGGCGGGCACATGTTGAGTGTCAACCAACATCGACAAACCACCTATACTTAGGCAATTTCTAGCTTGTTTATGGGAATGTATAAGTCCCCCCGGGGGAACTTTTATTTATCGCCATAGCTGAGTCTTGAGCCTAGAGCAACGGTATGGATGTCGTTCCTGCCATATTAAGCTGAAGTTTTTCGTGCATTTCCAGGTCAACCACCCAAACTTTGTTTCAAGTCCACAAGAGCGTATGTCCGCCGTATTTTTATGTGGGTTAGGTCATAATTGCGGATTTTCACAGCCTTACCAGTAAGCGGCTACGTCAAAATCCTTTTCAAGAAGTGTTCGACCTTCGTGATGAGAGGGTAGAAGGGAGTGTAGCAGATGACTTAACACGGGCATCCGACAGCTAAACGGTTTTCGAAAATGGTGATGTGATTTTATAATTGTTCTTATCTCGTAGCGGACACAGGGTTCAGGTCAGGAGGTTACTATGGCAGTGCGACCAATCAGTGTTCACTACATACATGTAGTTGGGTGTCACGCAGACCCGGTCCTACACTTCTCTGAGAGACCTATGCGTGACTCTATGGATGTTATGGATTGGTGAAGACTGGACTCTTAAGGAGAATGTCCAAAAATTTTATATGAAGACCCCCCATAGCTAGAGGGTATGGTAGTGGGTGGTTGTGCGGAGGTGGGTATAGAGGCCGTTTATTCTGGAGAACGCGGTGGGCAACAAAGAGGTCAAGGTGTCACCAAACGCCGGGGTTTTTTTAACTGGTATAAAACTAGGCCACTAACCAAAGCACAACATGGTAGGGGCAACGGCAGACAGGTGATAGGGCCCATTGTTACGCTTTCCCTGGGCGGTCTGAAGAGGAGGCATCAGATGCTGTTATCACAGGTAATCTCTTGGTTTGTGATTGCATGGCTTCTGTATTATTTGATCCTGGCTCCACATTTTCATATGTATCTTCCTCATTTGCTACTGGTCTTAATTTACATTGTGAATTGCTTGACATTCCTATTCGTGTTTCTACTCTGGTGGGTGAGTCTGTGATAGTTGAAAAGGTATATAGGTCTTGTCTGGTGACTTTTGTGGGGAGAAATACTCATGTAGACTTGGTTATCTTATAAATGGTTGATTTCGATGTAATTCTGGGTATGACTTGGCTTTCTTCAAATTTTGCAATGTTGGATTGTAATGCTAAAACTGTGACGTTAGCCAAGCCTGGGACAGATCCGTTAGTGTGGGAGGGTGACTACACTTCCAATCCGGTTCGTATCGTCTCCATTCTTCGTGCTAAGAGAATGGTTAGTAAGAGTTGTTTAGCTTTCTTGTAACACCTCCGGGATGATACTACCCAAAAGTACCTTCAATTAAGTCGGTTTCGATAGTCCGCGAGTTTTTAGATGTGTTTCCTACAGACCTTCCTGGTATGCCACCGGATAGAGATATTGACTTCTGCATCGATCTTGAACCGGGTACTCGCCCCATTTCTATACCCCCTTATAGAATGGCTCCCGTTGAGTTAAGGGAGTTAAAGGCTCAACTTCAAGAGTTGTTGAGGCAAAGGCTTCATTAGACCAAGTGCATCCCCTTGGGGTGCTCCTGTTTTGTTTGTGAGAAGAAGATGGGAGTCTTCGGATGTGCATAGATTACCGGCAACTAAATAAAGTAACTAATAAGAACAGGGTATCCTCTCCTCGCATTGATGATTTGTTCGATCAGTTACAAGGTGCTTGTACCTTCTCAAAAAATCGACTTGAGGTCTGGTTATCATCAATTGAAAATACGGGCAGCAGATGTGCCAAAGACTGCTTTTCGAACCAGGTATGGGCATTATGAATTCTTTGTAATGTCCTTTGGACTAACGAATGCCCCTGCAGCTTTCATGAGCTTGATGAACGGGATTTTTAAGCCATATCTGGATCTCTTTATGATCGTATTTATTGATGATATACTGATATACTCCAAGAGTAAGAAGGAACATGAGGAGCATTTGAGAATTGTGTTGGAAATGTTGAGGGAGAAAAAGCTTTATGCCAAATTATCCAAGTGTGAGTTTTGGCTAGATTCAGTGTACTTCTTGGGGCACGTGGTTTCTAAGGATGGAGTGATGGTGGATCCTTCTAAGATTGAAACACTGAGAAATTGGGTAAGACCTACTAATGTGTCGGAAATAAGGAGCTTTGTTGGGTTAGACAGCTACTACCGTCGATTTGTCAAGGGATTCTCTTCTATCGCTTCCCAATTGACGAACTTGACTAAGCAGAATATTCCATTTGTATGGTCGGATGAATGTGAGGAAATCTTTCAGAAACTCAAGACCTTGCTGACTACCGCACCTATCCTTACCTTGCCAGTAGAGGGTAAGAACTTCGTTGTGTATTGTGATGCATCCTATTCTTGTTTGGGTGCAGTGCTAATGCAAGAGAAGAACGTAATTGCTTATGCTTCGAGGAAATTAAAGGTTCATGAACGTAATTATCCAACCCACGATTTGGAGTTGGCTGCGGTAGTGTTTACATTAAAACAATGGAGACACTATGTATTTGGGTTTAAGTGTGAAGTCTATATGAATCATCGTAGCCTACAGTATGTCTTTACTCAGAAGGTTTTGAATTTGAGACAGAGGAGGTGGATGAAACTACTGAAGGATTATGATTTTACCATCTTGTATCACCCAGGAAAGGCTAATGTTGTGGCAGATGCCTTAAGTAGAAAAGCAGGGAGCATGGGTAGTTTAGCCCACTTACAAGTTTCTAGACGCCCATTGGCTAGAGAGGTTCAGACTCATGCTAATGACTTTATGAGGCTAGAAGTAAATGAGAAGGGAGGATTGTTGGCCAGTGTGGAGGCGAGATCTTCTTTTCTTGACAAGATCAAAGGGAAAACAGTTTGATGATGAGAAAAACTAAGCGAATTCGGGATATGGTGTTGAGAGGAGAGGCTAAAGAAGCGATAATGGATGAGAAGGTGTTTTGAGAATTAAGGGAAGGGTATGTGTGCCCCGTGTTGATGATTTGATCCACACTATTCTTACAGAGGCTCATAGTTCTAGATATTCTATACATCCTGGTGCAACCAAGATGTACCGTGACCTAAAGCAACACTTTTGGTGGAGTAGAATGAAGCGCGACATTGTTGATTTTATTGCCAAATGTCCAAATTGTCAGCAAGTAAAGTATGAACATCAGAGGCCCGGAGGAACACTTCAGAGAATGCCCATTCCTGAATGGAAGTGGGAGAGAATTGCAATGGACTTCGTGGTTGGTCTTCCTAAGACATTGGGAGAGTTTGATTCTATTTGGGTAATTGTGGACAGATTAACTAAGTCTACTCATTTCATTCCGGTTAAGGTGACTTACAATGCAAAGAAGTTAGCCAGACTATACACCTCGGAAATTGTTCGGTTGCATGGAGTTCCACTTTCCATCATATCAGATAGAGGTACGCAGCTTACTTCTAAGTTTTGGAGAACATTGCATGCTGAATTAGGTACTAGGTTGGACCTTAGTACTGCATTTCACCCTCAGACCGATGGGCAGTCTGAGCGAACAATTCAAGTGCTGGAAGATATGCTTCGTGCATGTGTGATAGAATTTGGTGGTCATTGGGATAACTTCTTACCCTTAGCAGAGTTTTCATACAATAATAGCTATCACTCAAGTATTGATATGGCTCCTTTCGAAGCATTGTATGGGAGGAGATGTAGGTCTCCCATTGGTTGGTTTGATGCATTCGAGGTTAGACCATGGGGTACTGACCTTTTGAGGGATTAATTAGAGAAGGTGAAATCTATTCAAGAAAAGCTTTTAGCGGATCAAAGTAGGAAAAAGGAGTATGCAGATCGAAAGGTTAGGGACTTGGAGTTCATGGAGGGTGAGCAAGTTTTGCTGAAGATTTCACCCATGAAGGGTGTGATGTGGTTTGGTAAAAGAGGTAGGGGAGGTGGCTTATGAATTAGCCTTACCTCCAGGGCTGTCAGGAGTGCATCCGATATTTCATGTGTCTATGCTGAAAAGATACCATGGGGATGGAAACTACATCATTCATTGGGATTCAGTTCTGCTTGATGAAAATTTTACTTATGAGGAGGAGCCTATTGCCATTCTAGATAGAGAAATTCCCAAGTTGAGATCAAGGGAGATTGCATCTATCAAAGTTCAATGGAAGAATCGACCAGTTGAAGAGTCCACTTGGGAGAAGGAGGCTGATATGCAAGAAAGATACCCACACCTGTTTACAGATTAAGGTACTCCTTTTTGCCCTTGTTTTTCTTCTTATGATCGTTCGAGGACGAACGATGGGTAAATTGGTATCTATTGTAACGACCTGTTTAGTCGTTTTGAGCAGTAGATTTTATTTCTGGAAAAACTGGTTGAGTCGACGGACCCCACGACGAACCATCATGGGCACGACGGACCGTCGTGGGGGTCTCATTCCAAAGCACTTAGAATTTAGAAATTTGGGTACTGCGATTGACTCTCTGAACGTCACGACGGGGTGGCACGATGTACCGTCTCAGGCATGACGGGCTGCACAGACCCTTGGTAAAAATCTAGTCTCTGAACTCTGTGACGGAAGCAGCAGGACGGACCGTCGCAGGCACGACGGCCCGTCACAGACTGCGTAATCCCAGGCTGGGTCGGATTTCTGTTAAATGTTTTAAGGGGCATTTTGGACTATTCCTGCTTATAATTATAAAGTTAGTGGTTGAATATTAATAATTCAATTACTTGGGGGTTAAAGGAGACAACCTTAACATAAAAAGTGGGTTATTTTATACATCTTTTATACTTAATTATATACTAATTAGGGTAAAAGAAAGAGGGTTTTGAATAAGAAAAATAGAAAGAACAGAGAGAGAGAGGGTGAAACAAACGAGAGAAAGAGAAGAACGAAGAGGAAAGCAAAGACTTTGAAGATTAGCTTGCTTGATCACGAATTCTTCGGTGGAGGTAGGTTATGGTTTATGCTATTCGTAGTAAACTCTTAATAGCGAATAATATGTATTGGGTAGTATTGTAAACCCTTCTATATGCTTAATTGTATGCTTGTATGAATGTGATTACATAATTGTGATAAAATAAGCATGATGAAGCTATTGAATCCTAAATCTTGAAAAACCCTAATCTGCCTTATTAATGAGATTGATGATGCCTTGGTATAAAAGAAGGCTTGATGAACTAAAGTGATGAGAGTAGTGGAACGGGTGTCACGAACCGACACATAGAATTAGGGGATCGGGTGTCAAGAATCGACACGTAGAATTAGTGGAACGGGTGTCGCGAACCGACACGTAGAATTAGGGGATCGGGTGTCACGAACCGACACGTAGAATTATGGGATCGGGTGTCGCGAACCGACACGTAGAATTAGGGGATCGGTGTCACGAACCGACACGTAGAATTAGGGGATCGGGTGTCACGAACCGACACGTAGTATATAGAGCGGAGTGTCACGTACCGACACGAGAGAAATAAACATAATGAATCTTGAAAGACGTTAATATACTCAATCTAATGAACCTAATTCCCAAATGGGTATGGCATTGAGGCTTGAGTCCTCATGGGTGAACCTGGCTATGCTTATTAATGATTATAGAACTTGTTGTTGCTACATGTTGAGCATTGTAGTTGATTTATGATACTATTTGATATATACTGTTTTCTATTTTGAGTTGGGCGATGATACCTACTCAGTACTTGTGTTTTGTATTGACCCCTACTTGCATGTTCTCTCTTTGTCATTTGTGGAGTGCAGCGAACGTACCATCGTCTTCAATTCAGCCGCAACTCTAGCCAGTCTTCATCACGTCGGATCTCAGGGTGAGCTAATGCTTCTAGCTTGGACTGGATCATCTTCTTCATGTCTTGATGCCTTGAAGTTCCGGCATGGACTAGATTTTTACTTATTTTAGCTCCTTAGATACTCTTAGATTAGTAATTTGAGGATAGATGTTCTTGTGGTGATGACTTCCAGGTTTTGGGAATAAATAGTATGGAGTTTTTATAAGTTATTTAATCGATTTTCATTAATGTGTTTTATGTCTTCCGCATTATATTTTGTTATTTATGGTTGAAACGTTGGGAATTGGATGGGTTGGTTCGCTCACATAGTAGGATAAGTGTGGGTGCCAGTCGCGGCCCGTTTTGGGTCGTGACAGAATATCATAACAAATTGAAAGTTAATTTATGAAATACCAAATATCTAACCGAAATTTAAAATTTTAATATTTGGTATCATCTTTTAACTGCCAATTTCGAGTTAGTGAAGCCGAAATTTAAAAATCTCAAAATTCCACCATAACACTGATTATACAATATAACTTGCCAAAAGTTATAGGATTGACTAAATTAAGCTCATTCGCCCAAGTTGTTTAAGTTTTGATGAGTTATTGATCCACTTATTTATTAGGTGAACTCATTTCAATCCAATAAAATTAGTGAGTTGTAACAAACATTAAATCAATAAAAATCTTGTCAAAATATTCTTAAAGAACTTTTTTTAAAAATTGATATGCTATGTATAACCATTATAAAGAAAAAAATTTATTAGGTACTAAAATATTGTAAAAAGAACAATAAAATAACTAAAACATAGTAAAATTTGGGTTGGATTAAGTTTTGACCAGTTCTATAACTCATTACCGGACTTGACTAAGCAAATCTGAATTGGGTTGGGTGATGACTTGTTTGTTGTCTTTACTATTAAAAGACTCGATTGGACGACTCGCCTCTACAACCTTAATTATTTATCATTTTTATGATAAATATTGTTTTTCTATTAAAATTTATATTTTATAAAATACAATTTTTATTTATGAATATATTATAATTGAATTTATTTGTGTGAATATATTTATTCATATTTTAATTTCTCTTAAAATGTTCACTTGACTACTAAATTAAATATTTTTTATTAAATAGTTTGTTACTCACTAACAAATTGTATTTTATCTATAATTAAAATATTGATAGCTTTAATAATAAATTTTCTTTTATTTTAATAAACTTAAAATGGAAGTTTTATTTTTGAGATAAATAAGATGAAGGTTTTACTTTTAAACTAAATAAGACGGTAGTTACATTTTTAAACATAAATAAGATAAAAGTTTTATTTTAGGCTAAATTTATTTTTAAGCTAAATAAGATGAAAATTTAATTTTTAAGTTAAATAAGATGAAAGTTTAATTTTTAAAATACACAACGCAATCATGGAAATGCACATCACACAAAAATATGTAAGATAAATAAGATGAAAAATTTATTTTGAAGTATGAATAACTAATGCTTGGAAAGAAAATGCAAAAAAAAAATATTGAATTTTTATTATTATGTTTAAATATAATTAAGAAAAAACAGAGCAATATTTTTAAACACTCATAACTAAACAACTGATTTGCATTTCAAAAGAAGTCATTTGACAATTTTTAAACCATCTTTTAAAAAAATTTTGCTTCGTGTAAATATTTTGAATTGTTACTTTTTAGATCTATATTTCACCAATATTGGAGGTAATGGGTACGTGAGTGAGCTAAATAAGATGAACATTTTATTTTTAAGCTAAATAAGATAAAAAATTAATTTTTAAGCTATAAAAGATGAAAGTTTAATTTTTAAAATATACGACACAATCATGAAAATGCACAAACAAAAATATTTAAGCTAAATAAGATGGAAATTTTATTTTTAAGAATAAATAATTAACGCTTGCAAAGAAAATGTAAAAAAAAAACAAAAATAGGAGGGTGAGGGTATTTTGTAAACAAACAAGTTATCCTTAAAAATTAGTCAATGAACATTAGTTTGAAGAGAAAATTAAGAGGCTAAGCAAATGTATAGTGTTTAATTACTAATCATAACTATAGTTTGCTATAACTATACATTAATTACGCGGGTTGAATATGAATTTGTATAATTAGTCATGCTTGTAAATGTATAATTCGCCAGAATATATAAATACATATGTATAAAATGCAATTTTTAACCTACATAAATATTCAATTCACCTCTCTTCCACTCTCTGCCCTCTATCGCTCGCCTCTCTCCTCCCTCTCCCAATCTCGCTTGCTATTTATACAAACGTATATGTATAATATATAGTTATATACAATTATATACATATAAAATTCACCTCTCTCCCACTTTCTGTCCTCTCTCGCTCGCCTCTCTCCTTCCTCTCTCAATTTCGCTCACCTCTCTCCTCTCTCCTCTCTCTACCACTCTCGCTCGCCTCTCTCTTCCATCTCCCAATCTCTCTTACCATATATAGAAATACATATGTATATATACAATTATATAACCAATATACATATATACAATTCACCTTTCTCCCACTCATTTCCCCTTCCCTCTCGCCTCTCTCCTCCCTCTCCCAGTCTCGCTCTCCTCTCTTCTCCATATAAAATGTAGCTACAAATTGTAATTATCAAACTATAGCTAAGGAGAGTAATTAGTTATTTTTAAGTGGCTATATGTGAAAGTTTCCCTAGTTTGACTATGACGAACCAAACAAACAATAAAAATTAATCTCAACAATTTTACATGGAAAATTTATGACCAAACGAGCCCATAATACTTATTAAAAAATATGCTAAAATAACAAGTTCCCTCTAATAAATTTTTGCCCCAAATTTTTTTTTTATATCTACTATATAGAAGAATGAAAGGTTAGAATGACCACAACTTAACTTAATTGTACATTATGAAATAAAAGTTGACAAATATCTAATTTTGATAATAAAAAAGTGACGGTAGTTTTGTCTTTTTATATGTCTTCTTAATTCTGGATTATACTTCATCTCTTATTCGGCCTTCTACCCCTCCTGAATCCCGATTTCTATAGAAGTCCGCTTCTACTCTTTGCTTCAAAATTCAGCACAAGACTATCAAAGAATTGAGTAGAAAATTTGAAGAAAAAACCCCATAAGGCAAAAGGTAAGGTCAATCAACAGAACAAATCTTTAAGTTCTTTTCATATTTTCCAAATTTAATAAATTTTATTGTTGATAATAGCATAAGTATCCTATAACCAGGTTGATTCGTTTTCCTCAATCGAACATCGATGATTCATGTATTACGATATTGGTATAATGTTCTTATTAACTCCTTCTCTTTCTCTTTTACGCTACATAGATTGCATAGAGGTGATATTTGATCTTTATATCCATCGATGTGTAAAGAAATCTAAATACTTAAAATTCGATCTTGATCTTATGATATTTAAAATTTTTACAAGCAACTTATTTTATACTACATAATATACATTTATATTTGTAATTGTGGGGGAGGGCATGAATGTTTCCCTGAGATTTTTCTTTTTGGCTTAGTCAACTATACATATAGATATAGTTCATGACTTTAAGGTCTCCATCCATTCTAATATATTAGAAACCTTATTTTGGACTATATTTAAAACTTGAGATATGCAAACCGAGCTAATAATTGGACAACGATTTGCATAGATCGTGTTCATGAAGAAACTTGAGTACTTGACGGAGTGATACTTCATGAATCACAATGCATTTGTCTTAACTCTATAAATGCATGTAAAAAAGGAAAGTATGTATGTATAGAATAGCCAGCCTTTTGCGAACCTCACTTCATTTAGAGTCGCTCAACATACACATCAAAATTGAGTTTTACTATCCCCTTTCAGCTTGAGCTAGGATACATAGCCGAAGTTGATATATAACATCAATTTTCCGAGTTGCATAGTAATATCCTAAAATGAACTAAGGTGAAATAGAGATACATAAATGTTTATTGAGTTATTTTGTGTTAAAATAAGTTAAAATGATGTTCTTAGGCAGTGTGTGAATTTGGGTGATGTTTGGAGGTCAAACGTCCAAGAACGTCCATGACATTCGGAAGGTGTGCCTTAGAAAGTGTTAGTGTGTATTCATATATTTTAGTGAGTTCTACGTGTTCATTTTAATCAAAATTTATATGGGATGTTCTTAAGACCTAGACGACTATGTTTAGGGGTTTAACATCCGGGTATGACCCCATCTAGGACCCCATCCATTTGGCAGAAGGCTGCAATGCAGCGACTAATGACGCCCATGCAAGGCTAGACAAGGCCTGCACAAGTTAGAGACTCAGCCCCAATCGACGGACCCCATCAAAGAGGCGTCGATGGGGCAACGACCCATTAGTGAGTTGGTGTGGTTTGTCCTGCCAAAAGCTGTCAAAAATTTGTTTTAACTTGGGGTGTTTTGTAAATTCACCCCAAGTCTTTTATGAACCTAGGATGATATTTTTAGGGTCTTTTAGGTATATTAAGAATGTTCAAACACTAAGACCTAATTTTAGAATTCATTTCCTAAAACTCAAAATCCTCTCTCAAGAAAGACTCTCCTAAAACTCCATAGAAGCTTGGAGGGCTTGTGATGGACGTGTTTCTTCATCAAAATCAGTGGGTCTCCTTATCTTTGAGATATGGTAGTCATCCTTGAACGCACTTCCATTCAAGGAGCCTTTTCTAATGAATTGCAAAAGAGATTTTCAAACCCTAAGTTCTTCTATCTTGGACTCTAAGCATGGGACTTGCATGAAAATGGTTTACAAGATTAAAATGTGCTATTTCTAATGTTAGTTTGTGATTTTAATGCTTAAACTTCAATAAAACCATTATCTTGCTTTTTATCAATTTTTGCCTTATGAAATGGATCTAATGAGCATGATTTGATAATGTTAGAGTTATAGTTAAGATTTACCTACTGCCCGAAGGGCTATTTTCTGAAGTATTATTGAGGAATTTATTATATGTGTGAAAGCTTGGATTAATGGTAAGTTGATTACTTTGCTTAAGCTCTTATTATGAAATGCTCTTGAGTGTTATGATCCACCTTTGGTGGTGGTTTTGAAAGATATGAATGTGAATCTACTTGTGTATTGTGAATAAGGCCATGAAGGTATATTATGTGAAGTATGATGATAATGATTTTTCTTGTTGATATGTTTTATTAAGCTTGTTATGTGAAGTATGCTAGATATAATGTCTAAAGCAACCTTATGAATATGTGAAGCATGTCAAAGTGTGTAATATCATGAATGAAGAGGTAAGCATGTTTAGAATGCTAATGTTATGAAAGTGATGATTTATGTGAAAGGTATGCTCACATGTACATAGACACTCAAACTTTGAATGAATGAATGAATGAATGAAATTCAAGAATGTGAATTAAAAAGGGAGTTTTAGGGTGAAAACTCATTGTTAGTTGAGATAAAGTGTTTGGTAGAAACCTCACTATTCCCAAGAACATTCTAAGATAGGTTGGAGATCAGATACCCAATGTGAGTTGAAATGTGGTTTTCCAATTTGACCTCTAAGGATAAGTACCCTTCGTGAGTTAAGAGGTATGGTGCTAATTAGCTATCCCTTGACCTAAAGTAATAAATGTTTAAGACTCCATGGGGGATTTATGCTTAGCACCAAGATGATTTGAAGAAGGGGTGGGTGCACATTGTGTGTAAAATGTTGTACCCAATATACCTATTGATATGAGTACTCCTCGTGAGTAGACAGTGAGTTACTTAGTAGCAATATCCTTATCCCTTTACTATGAGCCCGCATAGGTGTAACTATTGGAAAAAACATGTAAAAGCTAAGAGAAAGACCCTTCCTTAGGCAAGTAGGAACCCTTATCCCATAAGGGCGGTATCATGATTCGATGTCTATCTCTCATGGTCTATGTCAGTTAAAGCTATTCCCCCACAAAAGAATGAATGAACTAAGTCTCCTAAATGAACGTACTACTTAAGGTACGTGGTGGTATGGGAAGCTATCTATCCATTTCACTAGGTAGACCTTCTGAAAGAGGAGTCTTCGTGGGTTTTATATGAAGTGTATGAACTAAGTCTCCTAAAAAACGTACTACTTAAGGTAGGTGGTGGTATGAGACACTAATTATCCACTGCACTAAGTAGACCTTCTTAAAAGTAAGTGTTGGTGTGTTCTATCATGTGTTATAAATGAGTTAAATGACATAAGGTCTAATGTTAATGAAGCAAGTTAAAGTTAAGTTTTATGTAATGAAGTTATGAATGACTAATGTATAGTTCTTAATCCAAGGAAATCCTGAAGGAGCACTAAGTGGGAGTAGTAGTATGGGATGCTACTGTCACATTGCACTTATTGTAACTTGCAAGTCTTATTGGAGAAGGGTACTTACATTCAGTCCTTTATGTATGAATGTCTTTCAAGTGGATTTGTTTCGCGGACGCGGTAAGCCTATGGTAGGTAGTATAAGGATGGCTTTGGTGTGTCTTGAAGGAGGTGTATGGGTGGTCCCTTCTTGTCTTACCTTAGGGGGTCTTAGGATAACTTGGTTAGGGAAACATCAAAGGAAACTAGATCAAATTGCTTGGGATGAATTTTTAACTGTAACATGTCACTGTTTCGTTGTGTTTCACTGTAAGGTTTTTTTGGAGTTCAATGTAAAGTTACTCGTGGTGCTAAAATTATGGAACTCATTTATTATGTGCTAAATGATTATTCTTATACTATTTAATTCAATATTCGTGAAGGTTTTACTTATTTGGCGTGAAAGCTTATTTTACTAAAATGTCCCTTTTCGCATGTTTTTGCATAGGCCATACTTAGTACATTGCTTTATACAAATCCCATACTTTTTTATACTCTATAAGTACATGTTGGAGGAAAGGAAGATTTATAAGGCAAAGCTTAGGAATCTATCCTCTCAAGACTAAGTATGTCCTCTTATATTCGAGGACACAATTCTATTTCTTAGTTTCTATCGTTAAAACTTATTATGTATTTTAATTTAATGTAAAGGGCCGTGTCCCCAAGATATTTATTTCGTCTCTCAAGTTCGCTTGTGAAGACGAGATCAATCCTTAGCTTTTATGAAAGATGTTTTCTTTATTAATTTATCCATGAAAAGTTTTAATTCCGCACTACATTTCATGTATTATGTAATAAATGATAGCTAAGGCTTGTACAAGACCTTCAAAAAGTTAAGTACGCAATTATTTTCGACCTATGGGTGCTCCTTCTTCTAGGGAGTACTTTCGGGTTGTTACAGTCAAACGCTATTTTCCAATCTTAAGAATGTTAAGATTGTCGGCCACCAAATGACACATTTGAAGGTTGGTCTTAAGCAAGATTTGTAACTTTTTTTAGTGGTGCAATGACTAGGTCGAAAACACCTATATTTTAGCTTTTGATTTACTTAGTGGTAATATGAACTTGTAGTATTTCAAATGTTATGACGGTTGCTTGGTTCCTTAGAAGCCTTTATTTCACTCTAGACATTGCATAAGTACTTTGAATTTTTTTCAGTTCTTTTTCACTTGGAACTGTAAAAATTGGCAAACTTAAACAAACCAAATGTTTTCTCATTAAATAGAGACTAGAAAAGATAGTAATGGTCTTGTGTGTACCTATAAGTTGACATCTTAAGATTATATTCTCTTATATATAATGCAACCTGGAATTTTTAATACTCTTAGGTTTCTTAAAATGCAAAAAGTTTGGTTGCGCCTCCATGGAAGATGGAAGAATAGGAAGCTGCGGATATGAGGTATGAATCAATCCCCCAATCTATCGATTTAGCTTATAACAATCTCTTATTTGACTTATTAATTATCGTACTTGGTTTTTCCAAGTGTTTACTTAATTTAAGAAGTCAGTGTGGTCAATTCTATATGATTTATGCTAACAGAACTAACAATAAGTGTAAAGCACATCTATTAAAGCTTTGGTTTAGGTTCCACTACTCCTTTGGCAAAAAATGTGAAAAAACTTATTAAAATGAAAATAGATGATCATTGCATCAATACGGGGAGGAGAGTGTCACGTCCCTCCAATTCTCAGTAAAATTGTACATCCGTATAGGGGAGGAATATCCTAATGTTTTGGAGAGGATTATAGAAAACTTTAGAAGCCCTTAGATATTTCAAGAATCCTTTGGAGAGTTCTAGAAGAAGGACTAGATATATTCTAGGAAAGCTTTAGAATTCCCTAGAAAGTGTAGATAATTCTAGAAAGGGACCAAAGTGTAAATAATTTAGGGACTTGTAAAGTAATTATAAACTGCACTTTTTCCCCTAGGTGTTAGTATAAATAGAGGTGCCACTCATTTGTAAATTATCGCTCAAGTTGTAAAGCTTTCTTCCAATCAATAAAAGCCTTTTTCCAAACTTCTCAAATATTTCTAAGTCTTTCTTTGTATTCTTTTTGTAATCTTAGTCATAAAGGCTTACTTGAGCTTACAAGAACTTCAAAGAATTGTGAGTAAGTTGTCAAGTGCGGCACAGAGCTTTATCGAAAACTCTAAGTCTGTGATACAAAGGACTGTATTTGTTTTATGCACATGGGCAAGAACTACGCTTCAAAGCATTGTCATACATAAGATAGAGAAGACAACACTTTAAAATCGTGGGTTATGCTTTTTTCGTCCACCCCTGGAAAAGTGTGGCTTAAAGTCAAAAGTTGAAGTCTTTTTATCAAAGGCCATACTTTTTCTTAGTTTAGATCAAATTTTCTAGGGTGGTTGTAAGCATAAAATGGTGTAGTTGTTTAACAATATTTTTCATCATATGTCATAAAAAACAATGACATTTTTCAACATATGACATAATATATTCGATGCTTGTATAAAAATGTCATTGTTTGAGTACATTTTAACTATATGTTCGATCGAATCAATGATATATTGCAATAAATGTCATAATATATTCGATATTTGTATGAAATATAGCTATTTTAGAAAAACTTTTATAAAATTTGCTAAAATCAATAACATTTTACAATAAATGTAACTATTTTACTGACATATTTTTCTAAATGTCACTAAAATCAAAGACATTTGTTAGTAAATGTCATAATATGTTCAATATTTAAATTAAATGTCACTATTTTAAGCAATAATTTTTCTTAATGTGACTAAAATCATGATATTTTACAATAAATTTAAAAATATAAATGATATTTGTATGAGATGTAACTATTTAGCGACAAATCTGCTAAAAGTCGCTAAAATCAATGACATTATACAACAAACATCACTATTTCAGTGACATTTTTTTAAAAGTCACCAAAATCAATGACATTTGTCAGTAAATATCATAATATATTCGACATTTATATTTAATGTCACTATTTAAATAATATTTTTCTAAATGTCACTAAACTCAATGAAATTTTGTAGTAAATGTCATATTATATTCGATATTTATAAAAAATATCATCATTTAAATGATATTTTCGCTAAATGTCGCTAAAAACAACAATATTTTACAATAAATGTCCTTATCATAGTGTCATTTTTTACCAAATGTTATTATTTATTCGACATTTGACATCAAATGTCATTGTTTTTATCACATTTGTTCCTAAATATCGTAAAATTCTTCATTTTCTGACATTTGTTTCAAATATCACCAAATTAATGTCGTCGCATGTACATTTTCTTGTAGTGTATAGGAAATTGCATCGGCGGAGCTAAGGATGGTCATAAGTGAGGGATTGTCTTAATGTCGCATCTAGAGGGAGAGAAGCTAAGCAAGATCCTCCAAGTGTGGCGGAAGGTGGTGCTCCAAACAGGAATCTTTTGTATGCTCTCCTAGCCAGGGGAACAAAGTCGGATGATAATGATGCCGGTAAGTTACATATTTCTCTCTTGTGTAATGATGGATTCCTTTTAAGAGTGGGAGTATGGTGAGTAGTGGAGTTGTGATTTGTTGTCTCTTCTCTTTTATTCAATATAAGCTTGAGAGATAGAAAGTCATAGAAGCATGTTGCATTGTGTTTAGGAGTCTTGTTGAAATTGAATTTCATTGGTTCCTTGCATTTTGCATTCCATGAAATTATATTTATCTGGTAAAATAAGGTTATATGGTTTAATCTCTCATATTTTCATTCTTCCATCATAAATTTCTTAGGAGTTCCATTTTTGAAAATTTGAGCATGTTTCACCGTATGTTATGCAGTTCATTGTAATGATTTTGCGAAAATGATTAAATTGTTCTTTTGTTAAAAATGGTTATTACATGTATAGAATGGATGTATATGATCATTATAATATGTGGATAAGGATTTCCTCCTATTTGAAATGAAGAAATGTGAGTCATCGTGAATAATGAATTGTATATAAGTTTAAATCTTCTTGTAGTGTTTTGAGTCTCTTGATCATGTGAAATTGGTGTTCCTCCAAATTGTGTATTGAATAGGGTTTGGTATGTTTATTTGATTCTAGTCTTGAGTTTCTTATCTCTTGATGGTGTCTAAAATGAAGATAGTGTCATTTGAGGATGAATGTTGTCCAAGTGGGGTAAAATGTAAAATCTCAAAAATAGCTTAGGTGAAACTAGATCCTAACACGTGTGTCATGAGGTTCTGGAATCCTAATATGGTTTACAATAATGTTTATAGTCAGTTTCTAAAGTTTGTTTATATTTGGAGGTCAAACGTCCATGACATTTGAAAGATATGCCTTTAGACGTGCTTGTAATTTAGGTGTGCCTTTACATATTTTACGTGTTTGTTTTGCTTGAAATTGATATGAGGGGTTCCTAAAATGTGTACTAGTATATTTGGGTTGGAAAAGTCCAGGAAAAATTCCCCAAGGACCAACCAAAGGGTCCTTGAGGAGGACCCAACTTGTAGAAAAAACTGTCCAAAACCAGCCCAACAAACGAGGGGCAATAAATGGATCATAGGTCCATCGAAGCCCCATCGTTTGGGGCGTTGGAAAAACCAGAGAGCACACCCTAGAATATAGGTCACCGTTGGAGTTAGCATGGCGTATTTGACCTCTCAGAAGTCTTGTACAAGCCCTATGACTTCATTCATTGCATACATGTATGAAAAGTAGTGCGGAATTAAACCTTTTTCACATGAAATAGTACTTAAAATATCTTTCATGAAAAACATAAGGTATATAACTTAAGTCTCAAGTCACCATCTTAGACACATGAAGACTTGGGACATGACCCATACAACTGAAATGTATAAATTTAGTCTATTACAATACTTGTTTAATAAAATAAATCTAAAGATAGTTATGTCCTCGAGTCTAGATTCAAATCCTTACTTCAAGACACCTCTCACCTTCTAGATACACCTTTAGAAACAGACAAAATGTATGAAATTAGTACAATTCAAGTACTAAGTATGGCATCATGCATAAATACATGAGATACGAACATTTGTATCAATATTCTCTTTTAGATTAAAACTTCATGCATAAGCATAAGAACCACATTTAAACACCAAATATTAAATTTAAGGCACATTTTCAAGTCATACACAATTTATAACAATTTTAATGACATTACAGTGACCTTACAGTAACATTACAGTAAGCTCACAGTAAACTATTTTAACACACAAGCCTTCCATCCAAGGTTATCATAAGACTCACTTAAGTAGGACAACAAGAGGCCGCTCATACACCCTCTTCAAGCACACCTAAATGTTCCTTAAGACTACCTAGGACAAGATTATAACCTTGCAAACATTTAACTCCCCACCTAAGGTCACCCTAATATTCATTTAAGTGGAACATGAAGAGGCCACCCATACACCCTCTTCAAGTCTACGTAAGCAACGCTCAAAACATCCCTAATTATCTTCATTCAACCTTCACGAACATCATAATTATCATTAAGTCAATTAGAGTTCCTTTAAGCATTTAAAGGAATTCACATAATGGTCTTTTAAAAGACCTAGGGCACTCACACACTAATATCTTCAAAGCCTAATAGTGCAATGTCTAGATAGAGTCTCATTCCACTACCTAAACTTCATAATACTTTTTAAACACTAATATGTATACCACATGATGAGAATAGGCAATAACCTAGACCATGTTAGCTAATCATGGAATCCGGAGTCATGAACCTACTCCAATAGAGGGTGTTCTACTTGCCTCACCTTTAACTAGAGATACTCCCCAAACCATACTCACTCGGTTCTAGCCTTTGTTCTCATAGAATAATTCAATCAAGGAGTATATGAAGAGGTTCTATATCTAGTTCATAACCAAATCACATTACACCTTACAAAAGTGGTCCCCTAGGGTTTCATTACAATGGTTAAGAGGATAGATCAATGGCTTTCCTAAGGATGATTTCATGTTGTTCCATCCAAGCAACCTTAATTCCACTATTCATACAAGAAGGATATCATTAGGACTTTCAGCTTCAAGGGTATCATAACCTTCTTCTAAAAGGTTCCACATAAATGAGCTTCTTTGCTATAATAGTCAAGATCATATTCATTTCATACATATACATTCATGACAAAAGGTGTTCTAACCTTATAATTCAAAGATTCCTATTCATTCATGTATTAAGCGAGGGACATAGGTCTACCTAGACAAGACACACTTCACTTTACATCATCACATATAACATCTCATTCAAGAAGCACATAGAGACAACTATACATACCTGCAAGTCATCTTGTACCCTCCTATAGAATCATCAAACCATCACAAGTCTCATACAAGTCATCAATAAGCATCATACTTCAATATCAACTCATTCACATAAGGACTTCACTATAGCCTACTAGTGACACTTATCATCAAATAGGAGAACTCATGCTTAGACTTTACATAGAACATAAGTCATAAATACCTTCATATTACTCACATAATCAAGTTATAACATGATAATATCATAATCCATAAAGTAATATCGACGAGGCCACATTGTTTCACAATTCATAAAGTAATGCCGACGAGGCTACATAATTCACAAGTATAGCACATACACACTGTCACCATAAGTGGAACATTCCAATTATAATCACAATTTAAGACCTATATTACATAATATGAAGAGAGTAAGGACACCATACCACCAATCCAATCTCACAACTTCAATCCATAGCCAATTCAACCACCACAATACCCAAAGGCCCTTAACAATGACCATGATCACCAATTCAATTCACTAATCATAATGTACAATGAAACCAAAGTAAATCAATATGAACCCATCAATATAGGACAGCCTACACATGATTGTGACATAAATCTTTCATAATCCAATATCCCAAATCAAACTCCACTAGAATTCGATAGTATAGAGACATGATCACTTTATGCATAAAATGATGAAAATATGGAGTTCATGGTTTGCATGTGTTCGTAGTATTTTTAGGTTAAAATCATCAAAATAACATCAATTAAATTTTAATACAATGATTCAAAATGTGTTATGCAAAAACCCATGGCTAGATCACAATTTAGAAGTTCATCTTTTGAGAAAGTCTTGTAAAACTATTTTTGAGATTAGATCCTTGAAGAAAAGAGATTCAGGGATGAATACCATACCTTAATTTATGCTAGGCCACGAAATTTGATAAGAATTGATGGAGAATTCAACCTTCAAGCTTCATTCTCCCTTCAAGCTTCAAGCTTAATTGATGCTAGGCCACATATAGGCATATACAACGTTGGTCTTCAATTGAACGAGAATGAATAAAAGTGTCTTTGAGACTAAAAAATGTTCAATATCCAGATAGTGGCATCAACTCGGAGAGTAAGGACCTACCAAACTTGGAGAATGAGAATCCAAGTCTTCTTTAATGGCCTTCTAGAAACTCAACGGCCGGAACCTAGTTTTGTAGTAAACATAGAAACATGGGTTGATACATCACTTTTAATAATGTTTTGGAATATGCACATAAAATATTTGAAATTGTGTAAGGGAACATTTGTTCAAAACCATGCTAAGTTACTTTGAAAAGCCTTATGCACAACCAAGAACCTATATAAGCCAATAATCACATATTCCTTAAGACAATGCCGTATGCAACACAAGACATACATCATAAAGTATAGCAAAGTCAACATGTTTAATAGCATCTTTGAGGACATGATCAATACAACTCTAACACCATGTTATAAAAACAAAGCATATATAAGAGTTCATAACATTACAACATATACAAGACCCTTACTCATAACCCACCATCAAGTCCACATGTCCAATGACCAAGTAAAGTCCCATAACCTCACTAAATCGAGTAAGCCCAATAAAGCACCACAAGCAATGTCTAACCTTACATAACATAGCATCAAGAGTACTATATTCAAATATAGGAATGTAGACGAATAACATGTTCATGAATGAAACTAACATCATATAAAATCATCAACATGTAAAGTCAACATATACATAATCATTTACTTTATATAACATAAGAACAACATTCTAAGACTTCCTTCAAGGCCAACTAGTGTAATGTATTGGTAGAGTCCCATACCCCTATCTAGGTGTGAGCTAAACATGAAATCCGGTGTCATGAAACCCTACACCGAAAGAAGGTGGACAACTTGCCAAGGTAGTAACAAAACATGAACATAACATTCTAGGTGGATCAACAAGCTAGTATTACTATGGGGGCAACATAAATCATGAACTAGGGGATATACTTGGGACCCTATTGATGCACAATCGCATTATTGTCACCATATCATGAAAACCATTGTGAACCTACCTTCTCAAATTGGGAAAGATCACCTCTCATATCTAGTTCATCGGTGCTAAGCTAATGTCCCTTTTTGAAATGTCATTAAGCCTTTATTAATCGCCATAGCTTAGTATAGGCCATAGGAGACTAACCCCTTGTATATTCATAATCATTAGCTCGTTAGGGATTGCATGAAAATATCCTTTCAATGAAACCCTCATATGTGACATTAACACATTATCATCATCATGTCATAATAAGGCACATAGGCAATTCATAACCAACCTTATATATTTCATCTTTAACATAGTCTCACATCTTCACATAATTTAAACATTCAATTACTTCATCATACCAACACCTACTTAATATAATCATAAGGAATGCTTCAATTGAATTTCATCACAAAGTACAAGCCATCACAATTGAAGTAAAGATTCAAGATCACAAAGTCTTATCAATTTATCCTTCAAAAGCCATTATCATTAGTATCACCTCAACGAATCCAGTTTCATACATCAATAGGTATAACAACATGATACAATAGTAACAAACATAAGCACTAAGTCAATTGCATCACCTAAGTTTAGGGGGATTAGGATTCAATATGAATTAATTAAGATGTAGATCCAATCCGAACAATACATTACCCTAGGGAGTCCATAAATGAATTAGAATAGATATAACAAGTCTAACAATCAATACATTCTTCAATTCCCATCAATCCATAAGCAAGATCTATGATTTGGGGAAATTGGGGAAAAGGGACATGATCCACATGAAATTCCCCTAATAAACATTAATTACTCAACAATCTATACCTAATTAACCATAACAATAATCAATTTCAAGTTTAGAATAAAAACCATTTATCAAAGAAAACCCTTTGAATAGGGTGATTTAGAAATCAAATTTTAAAGGACGTCTCGGGGAAAGGAATACCAATAGTGAATAACCAATACCTTAATGAAGCTTAATCCACGAATTCAAGTGGATCCTAGAGAATTTGGTCTTCTTCTTCAAGCTTTCTTGTTCCTTTAATGGAGGTTGAACAGGGAGAGAAAGTAGAGAAAGGTGAGAGCTTTTGGGTTTTAATAGGGATTTTATTTGATTGAGTGAATGTGAGGGAAATCAGATTTTAGATAATTCTACAAATTTTATACCTCATACAACACTTCCAAACCTTCCCAAAATCTAAGGACGTTTTACTAGTTCAATTAGACTAGTTCTCAGACGTCTTGGACGTTTCTTAACTCCTTGACTCTAACACTTCCTAAATGACTTACAAACAATATTTTAGGCTTAGAAATAGTTTTACCAACCGTAGTTCAACATATGAGGCTCTAGATTACGTCTTGGACTTTCAGATTGTTACATTATCCTCCCCTTAGGAACATTCGTCCCCGAGTGACACTAAAACTCTTTTGAAGGGAAAAGATGGACTCAATACTAGCAGTCCAACTAACAACATACATAATCAACAAGAGTTAAAACTCAAATCAAAATAACAAAATGGCATTAACACATAACAACTCAAAACATCTTACCACTTATGAGATCTCAACATCACAACATGAGGAATTTTCTTCTCAACAACAACATGAGCTCAACAACACATAAAGAGTCACTTATGCCAAATTTCTTTTCAAAACACATCAACATGCTCAATATCACTTTAAGAAGTCAGCAACATACCAAACACACAATATAAGTGCAATCAAGCAAAAAAGCATTTTTTCATGATGACTCATTTTAGCAAAACCTTTTTACCATAAACATGCATACCTTTTATAAAACAAATCAAAAACTAATTACCTCATTATTTTCATTATTCATAGGAACAACTTATATTAATTAGCAAAGAGAAGAGGAAAACGGGACTTCATGTCGGCCTCGGCCTCCCATATTGCCCCTTCAACTAGGTGGTTTCTCCATAACACCTTTACAGAGCCACCTCTTTGTTCCTCAACTTCTTCACTTTTCGATCAAGTATTTCCACCATAACCTCTTCATAGTAAAGGTTCTTATCCACTCCTAGACCTTCAATTGTAAGAATGGACTCGGGGTCACCAATGCACTTCTTAAGCATGGATACATGGAATACTAGATGAACCGAAGCTAACTCAGTAGGTAATGTCAACTCGTTAGCAACCTTGCCAAATCTCATCACCCCTTTCATGGGTGAAGTTTTTAAGTACACCTTATCAACTTCTTCACACTCTTAACTCTTTTCTCCTATTGAAGACATAAGACTTTTGCTGTCCATAGGCTGTTTTCAACCGGTTAATTAAATAAGAACTTTCTCCAAAGTTTTATAAATCAGTCTGGGACCAAAGAGTGAAGACTAGCAAACTTCAAACCATCCAATTGGAGATCTACATCTCCTACCATACAAGATTTCAAAAGGATCCATGGATATAGTTAAATGGTAACTATTATTATAAGAAAACTCAACCAACAACAATTATTCATCCTAAATTCCATTGAAATCAATTACACAAGACCAAAGCATATCCTCAAGGGTTTGAATAGTAAACTCCGCTTGACCAACTGTTTGGGGATGAAAAGTTGTGCTTAACTTCACTTGCGTACCTAACCCTTTTTGAAACGACCTCCAAATCGAGAAGTAAATTGAGCACCTATATCCGAAATAATGGATAAAGGAATACCATGAAGTCTCATAATCTCGTTGATATTGATCCTTGCATACTCTTCCGCCGAATAACTAGATTAAACGGGGATAAAGTGAGCGGATTTTGTAAACCTATCCACAACCACCAATATGGAGTCATTTTTCCTTCGTGATGATGATCGAGGCAAGCCTACTATGAAGTCCATATTAATGTCTTCTCAATTCCAAGTAGGAACTTGGATTTCTTGAAGCAAACCCCCCAGCTTTAGGTGCTCAACTTTCACTTATTGACAATTTGGACATTTTCCAACAAATTCCGCTATGTATCTTTTTTAGCCATCCCACCAAAATACTTCTCTAAGGCCATGATAAATCTTAGTAGATCCCGGATGAATCGAATAACGAGAACCATGAGCTTCCTCTAGGATCTGGATTTCTCAAATCATCCACATTGGGAACACACAACCTCCCTTGGTACCTCAAAACACCATCCCCCTTATGGAGAAAAACTCATTAAGCTTACCAAGAACCGATTCCTTTAACTCCATTAATGATTGATCAAGGTGTTGCTTATACTTCACCTCAACCACCAAAGAAGATTTGGAGGTATGATGAACCGTAAAATCACAATTAGGAGAATCTTCCAATCGGACACTCATACGAGAAAACCTCGTAACATGCTTCACTAGGTCTTTCTTGATCTCCTTAACATGAGACATACTACCCATGGTCAAACAACTTAGAGCATCCGCAACCACATTGAATTTGCCGGGATGGTAGAGAAACACTCATGTCGTAATCTTTCAACAACTCTTACCATCATCATTGTCAGAGATTCAAGTGCTTTTGGGTAAACTCATATTGAAGACTCTTATGGTCGGTATACACATCAACATGAACACCATAAAATTAATGCCTCCATATTTCCAAGGAAAATAACACGGCCGCTAATTCAAGATCATGAGTTGTGTAGTTCTTCTCATGAACTTTAAGTTGCCTACAAGCGTATGCTATAATCTTCCCGTGTTGCATAAAGACGCTACCCAATCCCACTTGGGATGCATCACAATATACTACGAAACCCTTAGTACACTCTTGTAAAGTCAACACCGAAACGGTGGTAAGCTTATCATTCAAAGTTTGGAAGCTTTTTTCAAAGGCCTCCGACCACTCAAGCTTCACATTTTTTTGTGTTAAAGTAGTCAAAGGAGATGCAATGGACAAAAAACCATCCGCAAACCTCCTATAGTACCTGGATAAACCCAAAAACTTATTATGTCGATAGGAGACAAAGGTCTAGGCCAATTTTTAACCACCTCGGTTTTATTTAGATCAACATCTACACACACCCTCACAAGCGATGAATGACCAAGAAATGACATTGACCTTAACCAAAACTCACACTTTCTATAATTGGCAAATATTTCGTGTTCCTCAAGACTTATAACACCACTCTTAAATGCCCCAAATGATCACCCTCATTTTTTAGAATGCACCAAGATATCGTCAAAACAATCACAAAGGAATCTAGTTATTTTCAAAATTCCCTATTCATAGGTTCATAAAAATGCTGCCGGGGCATTAGTCAATCCAAAAGACATCACCCTAAATTCATAGTTACAATATCTTGTTTGAAAGGATTTTTTGGGAATATCTTCATCTGTCACCCTAAGTTGGTGATATCCCGACCTAGAGTCAATTTTGAAAAAGTAGCTTACCCCTTGGTGTTGATCAAACAAGTCGTCAATTCGAGGGAGAAGATATTTATTCTTAATGGTCACTTTATTGAGATGTTGGTAGTCAGTCACATCCAAATCAAACTATCCTTCTTCTTCACAAATAAAACTGGAGCATCCCATGAGGAAATACTAGGTTGAGTAAAGCCTTTGTCTGGTAAATTCTTGAGTTGAGCCTTCAATTCTTTTAATTCAGCCAGAAATATCTGATAAGGAGGAATATAAATGGATTTGTATCCGGTAGCAAGTCAATACTTAAGTTAATTTCCCGTATGGGAGGAATTCCGCAAAGATCATTAGGAAAGACCTCTTGAAATTCCTTCACTATGGGGACTAACTCAATTGGGGGGGGGGGGGGAACCTCGGAGTATAAATCTTTGACTCTCACAATATGGTGTAAACACCCTTTAGAAATCATCTAACAAGCCTTTAGACAAGAAATGATACGACCTCTAGGAATAAAATTTCCCTCTTCCAGTCTAAAATGGGTTCATTAGGAAAGTTAAACTTGATAACTCTTGTCCTACAATCAATGGAAACAAAACAAGCATGCAACCAATTCATCCCCAAGAAGACATCAAAATCAACCATATCAAGTTCTACTAATTTAACATGAGTAACTCTATTGGGAAACATTATAGGACAATTTCTATATACCATTTTTGCAACCACCGACTCAATAACCGGGGTAGTCACCATAAAAGATTCAACTAAGATATCGCGCAAAACATAAAACATTCTAGCTACCAAAGTAGTTCCAAATGACAAGGTAGCACCTCGATCAAGTAAAGTATAAACATTTATAGAGAAGACTTGTAATATACCGGTCACCACATCAGGAGAACTCTCTTCTTTACCCCTAGAGAGGAGAGCAAAAAAGCGATTCTTTCATGGAGTATCAAAATTAGAAGCACTTGCTTGAGCTTGCCCACTACTCTTGTCTTGGCCCTTCACAATAGGGCAATCGTTGACTTCATGACCCTCTTTTCAACAGCTATAGCAATTTTCCGTCCCAACTAGATACTTACCCCAATGATTCTTACCACACTTGGAACAAGTTTGTTTATCACTTTGGGACTTTCCACTTCTATCTTTTGGGATATAAGGTTAGACACCCAATCATCACTAGCCTTGGAAATTTAGAAGGAACTTGATTGGAGAACCTCGTCTTGAATTTAGGCTTATCTTGAATTTCAAATCTTCACTTTGAAGATCTACTTTTAAAAGACTTGGCCCTCTTTGCCTCTCTATTTTTCCTCCTTAACCTACTTTGTTCCACTTATTGAGCATGAACCATTAGACGAGAGATATTCATATTATTATGAAGCTTAGCCAAACGACATTCTTCCACCAAGTCATTGAACACTCCTGTAAGAAAACGACTCCTCTAATCCCTTGGGTTAGACACCAAGGATGGAGCATACTTGTATAATTCAGTAAACTTTAAAGAGTAGTCAAGTGCACTCATATCTTCTTGATGAAGGTTGATGAATTCTTCCACCTTAGCTTCCCTCTACTCTCTAGGAAAGAATCGATCAAGAAAGCTTTCTTGATGATCTACTAAGTCACCGGACCACCTCTTACCACCCTATTATGTCTCCGTTGGTGTACCAAGTTTGCACCACATCTTTGAGTTGATAGGCGACCAACTCGACCTTTTCACCCGTAGTCAAACCGATAGCAAATAAGATCTTATAGACCTCATCTAGGAAATCTTGAGGGTCTTCATGTTCCCTTGACCCGTAGAACATAGGAGAGTTCATCCTAGTAAAGTCTCTCAAACGAGATGCCATAGTGGTATCATGTGGAGACATACGGGGTCCAACTTCTCAATTAACTTCGGTCGTCATTGCTTGGGAAGTCATGGCTTGGGAAAAATTGAGAAAATATTCCATTATCTTTCCATCGGTCATCGGTGGAGGAACAACCGAAACTTGATCACCCATAGCAGCTTCTTCAAGAGGAGAGACTTGATTTTCTTGCGGAGGATCTTGGTTGTCATGAGCCCCCGCATTAGCAATCCCTTCCTTTGCCCTTCGTGCCACAGCTCTTCGATTATTCATACCTATAACCACAATAAAAGGTTTAGGTTTAAGCACATATAAAGTAGAAACTAGAGGCACGACATAGGAATACAAGAAATTAATAAGTGTGGCGTGCATCACAATTATGAATAGAAATCTACATAGGCGTGGTCTAACGAGACATCCATCATAAAGATATTCAACATCATGCTATGATACCAAGTTTTTCACATCCGAGGAGCACTCTCTACAAGTAACTGGTGTCGTTGTCCTTGAAGAGGACTAAGATTAACCTCTTAACATTCGTATTACATTTCACAGTTTAAATTTCAGAAAATTTTAAAAATTTTATTTACTTCTATAATGATGTTTACATAGACCTCTCGCATACACACAATATATACATAGAGAGTTTACATAGACTCATCGCATAAGAATTACTACATAGGCTTCTACTTTTATTTCACATACATAAGATAAGAATATAGATTCATAAGAATTGTATGATACATCTCATATTAAACCATCTAAACGAGTACAATATTGGACATATCCCATACTTCATTACAATAAAAGCCACATATATGTATATACAACATTAGTCTTGAAATGAACGAGATTGAACAAAAGTGTCTTTGAGACTAAACAATATTAAATGGAAAGATATTTGCATCATCCTCGGAAAATGAGGACCTACCAAACTTAGAGAATGAGAATCCATGTCTTCATCAATGTCCTTCTAGAAACTCAATAGTTGGAACCTACATTTTGTAGTAAACATAGAAACATGGGTTAGTACATCAGTTGTACTAAGTATGTGAATATGCATGTAAAATATTTGAAATCGTGCTAAAGGGAAGATTTGTTCAAAACCATGCTAAGTTACTTTGAAAAGACTTATGCACAACCAAGAACCCATATAATTCAATTATCACATACCCCATAAGACAAAGTCGTATACAACATAAGACCTACATCATCAAGTATAACTAAGTCAACATGTTTAATAACATATTTGAGGATATAATCCATACATATCCAACATCATGTTATAACAAAAAACCATATATAAGAGTTCATAACATTACAACATATACAAGACCCTTACTCATAACCTACAGTAAAGTCTACAAGTGAAATAACCAAGTAAAGCCCCATAACCTTACTCAACCGAGTAAACCCAACAAAGGATTAAAAGCAATGTCTAACCTTACATAACATAGGAATGATTTATCATCATGCCAATATCTACTTAATATAATCATAATGAATGCTTCAATTGAACTTCATCACCAAGTACAAGGCATCACAATTGAAATAAAGGTTCCAATTTCTCCTTCAAAATCCATCATAATTTGTCTTACGTTAACCAATACAATTTCATCCATAAATAGGTGTAACAACATCATACAATAGTAATTAAAACAAGCACTAAGTCAATTGCATCATCTCTAGCCCAATTAACTTCAATTTATAACCTAGGGTTAGGGGGATTAGAGTTCATCATGAATTCATCAAAATTTAGATCCAATCCCAACAATACATTACCCCAGGTAGTCCATAAATGAATTATGATAGATAGAAAAAGTCTAACAATCATTACATTCTTCAATTCCCATCAGTTGGTAAGCAAGATCCAAGATTTAGGGAAATTGGGGAAAAGGACATGATCCTCACGGAATTCCCCTAATTAGCATCAACTTTTAAAGGACCTATTTGGGAAATGAATCCCAAGAGTAAAGAACCCATCCCTTAATGGAGCTTAATCCAAAAAATTCAACTGAAATCCTAGAGAATCAAGTCTTCTTCTTCAATCTTTCTTGTTCCTTCAATGGAGATTGAATAGAGAGAGAAAGTAGAGAGAGATGAGAGCTTTTGGGTTTTGATTTGAATGAGTGAATGTGAGGGAAAACTGATTTTAAATCAACATGTAGACCTCCCACGAAATACCCAAAAGAAACCTCACATAAGTCTACTCTTTAATGAAGTCAAAATTGATATACAAATTTCAGATTTTTTGTCATGGAACAAGTCTGCGACACGAAGCTGCTCCCACAATATTTTCGAAATTATTTTTCCAGACTGTAGAGTCCGCTACCTGCCCACGACACAGACTTTATTTTTTATCAAAGGCACACCAAGTGCGCAGCGCAGACACACTTTACTTATGTGTATTTTAGCTGCTATTGTGGCATCTTCCTTGGCAATCTTTTGAGTCCTTTCGTGGACCCCTAGGGCAAACCCTTGGGGGTAAGACCTGGACGTTTTCACTTTATATACATAGTTTTACCTATTTAAAATCATTCTACAAGTTATTGACCTCATACAACACTTCCAAACCTTCTCGACGCCTAAGGACGTTTTACTAGTTCAATTACACTAGGTTCCGGACGTCTTGGATGTTTCTTAATGTATTGACTCTAACAATTCCTAAATGACTTATAAAATTTATTTTAGTCTTAGAAACAATGTTACCAACCTTAGTTAAATATGTGAGTGCCTAGATTAGGTCTTGGACTTTCGGAGTGTGACATAGGTAAAAACCCCAAACTACCTTTCACTTGGCCGAGACACCAGAAGAATTGCAAGTGTCAATCGACACCCTCCATCGATGCCTCGTCGGTTAATCAATGTGCTACATTTGAAATCGTTGATTGGATCAGAGTCACTCATATGGTATCTCAAGATCCAATGTTTAGTCTTAAACTATGCCCCTTTTCGATGGGGCGTCGACTGACCTACTGGCCGTCGATTGCCTCTATTGATGGAGCTTGTTTTGACAGCTTTGGCTCATAAGTTGAGTCCTCCTCAAGGACCTCTTGGTTGGTCCTTGGGGAGGTTTGACCGTACGTTTCGTACCCAATTATGTTGGTACACATGTTAGGAAACCCTCACATGAATTTCATCCAAAACGAACACATAAATTTGACGAAACACACTAAGGCACACAATCATGTTTCAAGGCAAACATTTCAAATGTCCTCGACGTTCTTGGACGTTTGACCTCCAAACTTCACCAAACTTTAAACACTGCCTCTTATAATCATTATAAATTATTTTAAGAATTCAAAACATAAAGACACAAGAGTTAGTCTCTAGTTTCACTTAAGTCATTTTTCGAGGTGTTACAATCGTAGGTTGGGATTTAGATTTTTATAATATTAAGCTCCATTTGTTGAGTGTATACTCAAATGACGGTTTCTAGTACAGCCCATCAATGGGTCGACAAGGCGTAGACTGGTCCGTTGATTAGCACCAGCAGATTTTGAGCAGGTATCTCGGCCATCTCAAGGGTGTTTTGCAAATTTCACCTAGCTTTTATAAAATTATTTGGGAAGTTTCTGGAGGTTATTTTGGGTATTTTAAGTGGATTTATAAGTTTTGAACACTTAGATGAATTAATTATTTCAAAATAAAAACCCCTAGACCCCTAAAAAACTCTCTAGAATATCATTGAAGCTTTAAGGGAGATTTGAACTTGAAGCTTGCTTTCTTCATCAATTTGAATTCAATTTCGTGTCTAAGCATCAATTAAGGTATGGTCGTTATCCTTGAATCTCTTTTATTCAAGGATCTAATCTTTAAAGTGGTTTTCCAAGACATTCTCAAAAGATGAACTTCTAAATTGTAATCTAGCCATGGGTTCTTGCATAAAACACTTTGAATCATTGTATTTTGATTTAATTGATGTTAACTTGATGATTTTAGACTAAAATTCCTATGTACCCATGAAAATCATGAATTTCATACCTTGACCATATTATGGGTGATCTGATCGTCTCTATACTATTGAATTCCTGTATAGTTTACTTTGGAATATTGCATTATGAAAGAATCATGTTAGAATTATGAGTAGTCTGTCCTAAATTGATAAATTCACGTTGTATTATATTCTATTCATTGTGTATTTGGATTATTGGATTGAATTGGTTATCATCACTATGGGTAAGAGCCTTGGTATATTGAGTTGGTTGATTTGGCTATGAATTGAAGTTGTAAGATTGGATTAGTGGTATGTTGACCTAACTTTCTTTATATTCTGTAGTATAGATCTTGAATTATGAGGATGGTTGGTATGGTCCACTTATGGTGGCGGTGCTTATGTGCTATATTTGTGAATAATAAGGCCTTGTGGGCATTACTTTATAAATTATGATATTATTATGTTATTACTTGTATATATGAGTATTGTGAAGGTCGTGATGACTTATGTGTACATGATAGGCTATACTAAATCCTTATATGTATGTGTTTTTCTAAGTGAGTATATGTGATCATGATAGGCTATACTAAATCCTTATATATATGTACTTGAATTTGAAGTGTGAATCTTCCTAGTTGACTATATGAACATTATGATGTGCTAATGATGACTCTATTGAATTGTGTAGGGTGACTTGAAAAAATACTTAGTTGA
Source organism: Solanum habrochaites (assembly GCA_027704765.1). NCBI lineage: Eukaryota > Viridiplantae > Streptophyta > Magnoliopsida > Solanales > Solanaceae > Solanum > Solanum habrochaites. The sequence continues at coordinate 28,126,178 of JAKWJA010002496.1, forward strand.
CCCTATGTGCTACATGAAAAATATTGAACATGTGATAAGATGATAATGATGTGTGTCTTGTTTAGGTAAACCTATATCCCTTACCTGATACATAAAAGAATGTTAATATGATCCTTGACTTAGTTAGCTAAAGCACCTATATCATGAATATATATGTATGAGTGGAATATGATCTTGAATATAGAAAAGAAGGTTATTTATGTGGAACCTTTTAGAATGAGGGTTATGATATTATTGAAATTGAAATCGGTAATGGTATCCTTCTCATGTGAATGATGGACTTAGGGTTGGTTGGTTGGAATGACATGAAATCATCCCTAAGAAAGTCATTGAGCTATCTTAATAACAATTGTAAGAAGGCCTACAGGACCCTCTTTGGTAACGTGTTATATGATTTGGTTATGAACAAGCTATGGTACCTCTTCATATGCTCCTTTATTGAATTACTTTGTGAGAACAAAGGCTAGAACTGAGTGAGTATGCTTGGGGAGTAGCTCTAGTTGTAAGATGAGGCTAGAGTACAAAGAAAACCTTGATATTCCTTAAATATGTGTCTATAGGGGGTTGTGTCCTAGTTCTACCATTGGAAAGTAAAACACCCTTTATCCGAATAGGGTTGAATCTTGATTCCATGCTTAGGTAACATTGTCTTTGTCGGTTATTTCCTCTTCTCATCATGTGGGATACATGTTGTGTTGGATAAGTTATATAAAGTTTAGGTAGAGGAAAGGGACACTATTTAGACATTACACAATAAGGATTTGAAGATATTATTAGTATGTGAATCCCTAGTTTTTCTCCTAGAACATTTGTGAATGTCCTTAAATGTTGAATGTCTCTTAAGTAGTTTAATGGACATAATGACTTAAGTAAGTAGTATGTTAATGAAAAGGTACTTATCTAAAATGGTTTTAAGGATTTCTTAGGTAATCTTGGATAGGGTGTATGTGTGTATTCTTCATGTCTTTTCTAAGGGAGTCTCAATTTAATTCCAGGTATGGATTTATATATAAGAAATGAGAATAGTCTTATCTTAGGTAATCTGCAGGATCACTTTAGTGTCTGTGAAGGGATTGTGTAATACCTCAAAAATGACATAGGTGAAGCTAGAGCCAAACATGGTTCTCATGAGGCTCTAAGGTCCTAAAATGGTAAATAATGTGTAATTGAGGCAGTGTCTAGATTTTTAGCGAATTTGGAAGTGAAATGTCTAGTGATGACTAAGACGTTCGATGACTAAGTTACCTATTTGCCTCATATGTCGTTATGTGCCTATATGGGTGTTTCATGAGTTAATAAGGTCATTATATGAGTTACTATAGTATTTATTGGCAGTGTGTCAAATTTCTGGAAGTTTGGAGGTGAAACGTCCAAGAACGTCCATGACATTCGAAAGGTTTGTCTTGTAACAACCTTGTGTGTCTATGCATGTTTTGTTGAGTTTTAGTGTTTCTTACGGATGAAATTCATGTGATAGATCCTAAACTCGTATAAGAACCTATTTAGGTTGGAAATGTTTGGGTGACAGTCCCCATGAACCAACCAAGGGTCCTTGAGGAAGGACCCCTCAAATAGCCAAAGGCTGTCTTAGACCAGCCCAAGCGACTGAAGCAATCGACGACCATTAGGCTGGTCGATGCCCCATAGACTGAATGCATGGGTTTAGACTTAGCCTAGGGATCAAAGCTACCATCGTCCTGTCTCTGATCCAATCGACGGAGCAAAGGACAGTCCGTTGGTGGATTGACGCCCCGTCGATGGGCAACCGTCCGTGAATATTTTTTTCCTACGCAGGCCACTGTTAAGTTAGGGTGAAATTGTAAATTCACCCCAATTCCATATAATATAAAGGACGGTTACTTAGAGGTCTTTTGCAGTTTTTGAAATGTGTTTATAAACCTTTAACACTTAGAAGATTTTATTATCAAAACCCAAATTTCCTTAGCAATTCTCTAGAGCTCCATTGATGCCAAAACTCAAGGAAGAGCTTGGATTGGCAAATTGAGTGGATATTCTTCATAATATTGGAGGATTAGATTTATTGAGGTATGATTTTTTTTCCTTGAAACTCTATTCATCAAGGAGCCCTAGTTTCAAAAAAGTTTTCTAAAATTTGTTAAGATGAATTGTCCAATTTCATGATCTATCCATGGGTTCTTGCATGAAAGGTTTTAAAGTATTTAATACTTATTGAATTTTTATTAAATTGATGATTTTAACCCAATTAAAATATGAACCCATGTAATTGATGAGCCCTAGTTTTACTACTTTATGGGTTAAGTGATTTGGACTACTTATTGAATGATATAAGAATTGTGTTGAATTGATAGCTAGGTTGTCTAATATTGATATATCTATATTGAATGATCTAGTTTCATTGAATATCATAGTTTATGTATTGAATTGTTTGTTATGGATATAGGTAAGGGCCTTATGGTATTGAATTGGATTATTTAGCAGTGTTAGAATGGATTGGTAGTGCTCTGCCTAATTCTCTTTATTTTATGTTAATTAGACTTCAATTATGTTGTTATTTATATGGTAAACTTATGGTGGCGGTGTTGTGTTCTTTACATGCAATTAATGTGGCCTTGTCGATGTTATTTTATGTATTATGATGATCACGGCCTTTTCGGCACTAATTGAAATATTATGTTGAATTATGTAGTTTATTATGTGAAGTTGGATAATATCTACCAGCATGATAAGTACTTTTAAAGTATATGTGTTCTTCTATTGATGTTATGTAGGTGATCCTGCTAGACTATGACTATGGTTTTATGTGTATAGTCTTAGGGTTGATGCATGGTTATTCTGACTTGACTATGTGAGTCTATGATGGTCATATTGATGATGATATGGTAGTGTATAGTATGACTTAAAGATGGTAATGGCTATTTCTTTGTGCTTCTAGAATAACATGTAATATGTGTTAAAATCAAGTGTGTTGTATCTTGTCTTGGTTGACTTGTGTCCCTTACTTTATGCATGTACGAATTTGAATTTGAGATGTCTTTACTTAGGATGCTAAATCCTCTTAATCTTGTATGTATTAATGACTTGAGACCTTGAATGATGTAAAGAGGGTCCTTTATGTGAAATCTAGAACGACATCATATCAATCCTTAGGAAAGTCATTATGATATTCTTTTCTCCATTGTAAAGTAGCCCTAGTGGACCTCTTTGGTAGGGTAAATTTGATTGGGTTATGAACTTGATATGGAACCCCTTTATATTAACCTTTGATGTAAATTACTCTATGGGAACAAAGGCTAGCACCGAGTAAGTATGGTAAGGGAAGTAACTCTAGTTAAAGGATGAGACAAGAGTACAAAGCACACTTTTCATGTTCCCTAACCATGTGCCTACATTGTATGTGTCGATGTTCTAACCTTGGCAAGTAGAACACCCTCCATAGGAGTAGGTTTCAACTTTGGATTCCATGCCCAACATGGTATATGTCGGTTATTGCCTATTCTCATCGTGTCGAATATTTACTAGCATTAGAAAAGTTCTATGAAGTTTAGGTGGTAGTATGGGACACTATCTAGACATTGCAAAATAGGCTTTGAAGGTGTTAGTTAAAGTCCCTAAGTCTTGTCTAAGACCACTAATTAAATGTCCTTATGTGATGAATGAGTATTAAATCAACTAACAAATATAATTACTTAAGTTAAGAAAGCATGTTAAATGAATGAGTAGTTATCTAGAGTAGTTAAGGGTTGTTTAGTTAAGGTGTGAAGGGGGCATAGGAATGGTTACTTCGTATCTTACCTAGATAAGTCCTAAGAATGAGTCTAGTTAGGGAAAATAGTTGATTATGTAGACATGATCTAAGCCTTAGGTAGTCTTAAGGATGAATTAGGTAATCTTGAATAGGTCAATTATGGATGTTATGTTCTTGATTTACTTAAGTAAGTCTTTTGATAGCCTTTGGAAGGAGAATATCATATCATCTATATGTTGTGTATTAAGTGAGAATGATTCTATGTTAGGTAGTCTATTAGATCTCTTAAGTGTGTGTGTAAGGGATTGTATGGACGGTCTCTGTCACATCTGAGGAGCACCCCCCAAAAGTAACAGGGCATGCTTGACCCATCGGAGGTCTTATACAAGTACATAGTAATCATTCATCGCATTGTCATAGTAAATTTAGCAGAAAATTTAAAACTTTTAATAGCACATCATATGCAAGAAACTTTACTTTCATATAAAAAATATCATATTACATTCTTAGACCTTAAGTTGCATTGACATCTTAGACTCAATAAACATTAGAATACATTAGGGACACGGCCCGTAAGACATAAAACATAGGTATATAATTTATAAAACTTTACAGCAAACATAAGTAGGAGATCCTTGAACTTAAGGATTCCTTTTATTAAGCTTGGAAATCATCTATCAAGATCTTCACAATTCACGACATCCTTTAAGAATCCATAACCTACACTTTGTGTAAGAAGTAGAGAAGAAGGGAATTAGTACTAGAATGCACTAAGTATGGCAACCATGGGAAAACATGCATTTAAAGGGGACATTTTCTTGAAATCATACTTCATGCATTTTATGAGTAAATCTTCATAAAACCTTCATACAATGGAATTTCTATCATTAAAATACTTCATATAAACATATTTAAAGGACAAACATTTCATGATATCGCATATAGAATTTATGACATTTTCAAGTCATATTACAATGAGCTATTCCTACTTTACAGTGAACATTTCTTTCTTTTATTCATTAAGCTTCCAAGTAACCCTCTAATGATACTTGGTGCAATGTATCACCTTAAGGCCACAAAAAAATTATGCATAGAACCTCATAATCCAACATATATCATCATATAATCATAATACATCAAAGAAACATTTTAGTCAAGGCTTATAGGCTTTACAGTAAGTTACACCCATTTACACATATTTTTATTTCTTTTCATAAGAATCATTATAAGACCTTATTCATGACCCCAGTCTTCGTCTACTAGTGCAATGCACATGTGAAGCCCCATCACCCTACACATACTTTGTAAACCCTTCATGAGACCACAAACCTTAACATTCAATTCATACATCAACAAGTAAGTGAAAACAACTTCATTCATGTCAATACAAGACCTTCATCATAGTCATTTAGACAAACATAGTGCATACAAGGATAGAATCACATCATGTAGACCATACCATCACATCTTAATAAAAAGTAGACAAATACTACCGTGTCATGCATAAAAACATAAACGTAATCACATACACTAGGTCACCTTCGTAGGATTTCCCAAGGAGCTACTTGTGCAATGTCTAGATGGGTTCATTACTTACACCTATCCTAAGTAACCTTCCTAAAGTCATCCTACTTAGGATCCTATTCATTTACTTCCATTGTCCATTTTACTTAAGAAAAACTATAGCCTTAACCGACACTAAGACCATGGGTTGTAAACATGGAATTTTGTGTTGTTGAGCCTTACACCAATGGAAGGTTCTACTACCTAGCCAAGGTAAAACATTAAGACATGCTCGCATATTAGGTGATATCATTTGCTAGATCCTATGTGGCAAACATAGATTATGGATCTTAGGGCTGTCATAGAAATATCAACTCTAGAAAGTTTGTTGGATCATGAGGCTATCCACCCTGTGAGGACCGTAAGTGGATGCTTTCACCTTCCCGCTTTAGAAATGTGTCACCCCCTCATCTATAAGTTCACTCGGTACTAAGCTAAGTTCCCTTTATTGAATAAGTCTTTATTATCATTTCTTTATAACACATAGGCTTAGGAGATTGACTCTCTATATGCATAGCTCATAGATAATATAAGAGAATTCCTTTCATAAACCTATATCATGTGAGAAATCCTTTCATATGGGCATATTATATCATTAGCACTATCTAGTTTAGGATAAACTTGAGCACACCTTTCAAGGCTTCAGCATTAAGATAATCATCTTTCATGAGTGTGTGTATGCATATATGTGAGCAAACCTTTCACATAACACATTAAGGTAACACATATTTACATTCATAATCATGAACATAGAAACAAAAACTAGAAACTATCCTATCAAGACACACATGTGCAATGCATAGGCAAAGTCTCATACCCTTGCCTATACTAGTACACCTATCAAGTCATCCTAGTTAAGGAAACGCATATCATATTTTCATACACATAATCTTAACATGCATAGTAGTAGGCACTAGTGGCTATGAGAACTACCTTTCATTAGACAATATGAACATTCATTACATTGTAAACATGCATGTAGAGTGAGGGTGCATGTACATTGGTTAACATGATCACATAATGGCTATCAACAACAAATTGAGGCATTCACCATCTTAGACCATAATACTCTTTTAAGCGTAGAGCACGTGAAACACAATAGCATAAGAGACAAGCCAACTTCATATTACACTTAAGACTCCTACCTTGGCTATTCATGCATTCACTTATGGGAACATACGTAAGGGATCTTTTAACAATTTAAACTCATCAATGGAAGCATCTATACTTTACCCTAAAATGGATATACACATGCGTATACAATAACCATGCAACCTAAATCAGAACTAGAATAGGAAAAGAGGCATAAGCTTTACATACTGTAGTCATTATAACCACACACACATATTCTCATAAATTTTCCTTCAAGGCCAAGTTCAACAACATATATAATGAAAATAAAGTAAACACCGCCGCCATAAGTGGACTGTACCACACAATGCCATACAAGGCTTTATCAACTAAATACTATAAGAAGAGTAGAGGAGATAAACATTCTTACCAATCTCGCACCCTTTTATCATCATTGAAAAATACACCTTCTTTATAATCAATACACATGTAGGGAAGTATCGAAAGATATCATTACTAAAATGAATCATGCTTTATCTACCGTAACAATTAGATCATGTCATATACATTACAATGTTAACTTTATAGGCTAGAAGAGTCCAGATAAATCTTTACCAATGGTTATATATTCATATTATATCAATTATACCTAATTATCATCACATTATACTTATATGCAGTTTATAAGGACAATCAACCCTAATCGAGTCATATATTAACTTACCCAACATCAACATTACAAGTTACTACTTGATAGCTTGAAGAAACTAGATAAATTCACATCAAACTTCTTCACTTTGATCATACATGATTTATAATTACAATTCAATCATAATATAAACTTAAAATAGTAGCAATAATCATCATCACCTATTCGAATTCAACATTAAATCATAAAAAGGGCAATGTTACCGTTAATCATGGAAAAGTAAGCTAAGCATGTTCAAATCTTCATACATCGATCCACATGGATCCTTAATCATCAATTCAACATTAATTCACGTAAACAACAATATATATAAACAATTCAATGTAACAGAATCGCAATTCAACCATTAACAAGCCATGATCACAAAGCCCATTCAAGCACTAAATCAATTTAGGGAAGGAACATTGCTTCAACATGCAATTGGATTAAAATCACATTCAAAACAAATACGTTAACATCAATTTATCATTATTTAACCATTTAATTTTTTTTTAGAAAGAACCCATGGCTAGATTGAAGAAGAGGAAGTTTGATCATAAAATCTCTTTTGAAACTTTGAGATTAACTCTCTAAATGGAAGGATAAGTAGATATGAAGGATCACAATACCTTTATATAGTTGAAAAACTTTAAAACATGGTGAAGAACCCATGAGAATCCAATTTACAAACTGTTCTTGAGCTTCAACAACAATGGATGTTTCTAGGGAGAATTGGTTTTGGAGGGAAGTTTTATTTCATGAGCATGGGATTGGGAATGGGTTGGTAACGTTTTAGATTACTAATATACACCCAAAAATGGGTAAATTAATCAATTAGAGTAAGTTTAGGACGTGGGGTGAATTTCCCAATCACCCATTAATTAAAACAGTGGCTAGGCAGTGTTGCTGGCAACCATCGATCGATCACCAACTACTGACCGTCTGTGGCTTCTGTCGATTAGACCTTGGCCTGTTTTTAGGTTTAGACATGCCTAGTATAAGTGTCCATCTACGAGATCTCAAAAACAGGCCGTTGGTCAACCAGCTGACCGTCATTTGGTTCAGTCGATTGACACTGCCATGGAAGTGTCTCGACCAGCCTTGGGTCCTTCTTGTGGGGCTTTTACGGGGACCTTTAGAAGTCATACCCATATGTTTAAAACGTAAATAAAACATTTAAAATGTTTTAGACCTTCCACCTAAGTTTCACCGAAAACAAATACACATAACACATCCCACTAGGCCCCATCAAGACACACTTGGACGTTTCAAGGGCTAACTTTCGAACGTCTTAAACATCTTGGACGTTTGACCTCCAAACTTCACGGAGCTCCATATACTACTATTAAAAATCATTATAACTCAATTTAAAACTTTATAAGATCATTACATACACATATAAGCATGTATAGACACATGAGACACATAGGTGACTAGTCGTCGAACGTGTTGGTCGTCGCTTGATGTTTGACTTCCTAATCACCTCAAACTTTATTATAAACTGTCTACAAATCATATTATAAGAAATTACAGGAATTTATAACCTTAAGATGAACATGTTACGCTCTAGACACCCTAACTCATTTTGGGGGTCACACAATATGCCCCACTTGGAAACATTCGTCCTCGGATGACACTTAGAACACTTTAATCACAACAAGGACTTCAATGCATCATAGAGAAGTTTATCTCAATTATAAAATCATCACATAAAATTTAATTTACCAAACTTACAAGGAATACAACTTCAAATCATTTTAGGCACTCAATGCACACAAGCAAGAAAAACATTCATTCATTCACTCTTTAATGCATCATACATAGGCTCTTATCATGTTCATAGGAGGAATATCCTTATCCTAATCATAACATGGTAATTACACTTCAATTCTTTAAGATCTCATCTCACAACCATTTTTAAGTCATACTTAGGCAGATTTCAACAATACTAAAAAACAAGTAGGAACTCACACTTCAATGCGCAAAGACTAATTGAATCCACAAAGATCTTTATTAATTAGACCTAGTACTATGAGGTCATACTCAACCATACCATGCTTAGTTGTGTCCATTGAGGATGTCCTTCTCCTCAACACACTTATATGTATCATGAGTTCACACCTTAGTAAATTAGAAGGTCAATTCCTTTTTAAATTAGAGATTCTCAACTTTCCAACCAAGAAATGATCATGTTTTCTTCCTAGTGAAGTCTGAATGGTAACTTACACCAAATGCATCACAAAAAATAGGAAGCCATTTAACAAAATGTCATTTTCCTAACATAGTACTCACCTTCACAGTAAGTATCATTTGGGAAATATAACGCAAATCATAGGCATACATATGAACACTTAGCTAAACATGCTTTCACTTTTCAAGAGTGAGCCTACAATCATTCTTCTCAAAAAATACAAGTCACATAATTTTCAAGCGACTCAACATATTTTTATTTTAAAGAGACTCAACTTTCGTTACAAGGCTTTAAATATTACACCTCAAAAGTTACTACAACCAAGTTTCTTACCTTACCTCATGAAGTCATATTCACAATTAGCACGTTAAGATGCACATACACATGAGAAAACATGGATTTTTATCAATTTTCCCTCATGCACTTTGGAATCTTAAAAATATCTTTAAGGTAATGTTAATCAATTCATACCAAACATTCATAGTTCATGCAATTCATACTTTATGGAAAATTCTATTCTTAAACAAGCTTACTAAGAATTCATTAGTTTCAATGTTAAAGTTAAGTCATGCTATGCAACCACATATATAAATTATCCCCTAAAATTTTCAAGTTAAGTCATGCTATGCAACCACATAAAGTTTTTAACAATACAATAGACACCGAGGTCATACATCATTGGGGGAAACAACAAGGAGACTGAGCCATAAGGACTCTTTCTTTTCTTGCAACATTAAAATAAGGTAACTTCTAGGTCAACCAAACCCACATCATCATCCTACAAAGACAACAATACTACCCTCTATTGGGAAAAATCAATTGAACAATATAAAGGGACACACAACACAATAAGAAGTTAGAAATAAATCTATGACTCATCATGCCATAAGACTCTCATTATTCATTCAAAATATCAAATATCCCTTTTTACATTCATTATCATGCTCATATGCATAAATTCTATACGCATTTCAACAACTTACTATCAAAGAATAATTTAGTCAATTTCCTAACAATCTTACAGTAAGCTGCCAAGCATTACAATGAACATGCTTCAAAATTCCCAAAATGAAACATTTAATTTAGGATATTCATGGGAAAAGCATGACAATATGAGATACAAAACATTACCAACTCATCCTACATAAACGTGCATACTACCTTCACACCTAGGATCAAGACTATACCAAGAACTACAATCCACACAAAGTAATCATGAAGGTTCACACATATTACCAAGACAACATTTGACACATTTAAGCACTTATTCTTAGGGTAGCATGCTTCCATAGGTAGTCACTAAGCATTTCAAATTCAAATCATAATATAAGGCTCCATCATGCAAAACTATATAGCAACACATTATTCCAAAAGAAACTCATGTCAACCATAATAACTTGTAACATGATTTAACTATATCATGACACATATTCTCAAACATAACATGTTATTTCACATAAATATCATACATAGCTATAAATGGCATCACATCATTAAAACATGAAAGAATTCACCTTCACACATAGTCATCAAACCATAAATCCAAGATAAGCATTTAAAATCACCTTTTCTCCCTCAAGCATAGAGATACAATCTCATCGAAGAAATCACGTTTAAAATACCACCAGACAGGAAAAAAAGAGAGGGAGATCTTATATAGTTAGGTTCTATGGAATGATATGAGAATGATGGAGAAGGGAAACTCTATTGTCCTATAGCCTATCGTGTAATTGGATGTGTTGCGACTCACCACCAATGATACGAGACTCTACTAGAAGTCGCAATATGAGACTTCTTGGACCCTAAACCACTTTCAAAACCTCATGATCTGATACCACGTTCGTCACATCCGGGGAGCACCCCCCAGAAGTAACATGGCGTACTTAACCTCTCGGAGATTTTATACAAACGCATAGTAATCATTCATCGCATTGACATAGTAAATTTAGCGGAAAATTTAAAACTTTTCATAGCACATCATATGCGAGAAATATTACTTCAAATATATATAAAATATCATATTACATACTTAGTCCTTAAGTTTGTTGCCATTTTAGATTCAATCAACATTAGAATGCATTAGGGACACGACCTTTAAGAAATAAACATAAGTAAATAATTCATAAAACATTACAGTAAACATAAGTAGGAGATCCTTGAACTTAAAGATTCCGTTCATTGAGCTTGCAAATCATTTATCAAGCTCTTCACCATTCAAAACATCCTTTAAGCATCCATAACCTACACTTTGTGTAAAAAGTAGAGAAGAATGGGATTAGTTTAATAATGCACTAAGTATGGCAACCATGCAAAAATATGCATTTAAAAGGGTCATTTTCTTGAAATCATACTTCATCCTTTTTGAGTAAATCCTCATAAAAACTTCATACAATAGCATTTATATCATTCACATACTTCATATAAACATATTCTAAGGCCAAACATTTCATGAGATCACATATAGATTTTATGACATTTTCAAGTCACATTACTTTAGCTATTCCTACTTTAAAGTGAACATTTTGTTTTTATTCATTAACCTCTCATGTAACCCTCTAGTGATACTTGGTGCAATGTATCACCTTGAGGTCACAAAGAAAGAATACATACAACCTACATAAGCCAACACATATCATCATATAATTATAATACATCAAAGACATATTTAAGTCAAGACTTATAGGCTTTACAGTAAGTTACACCCATTTACACATGTTCTCACTTCTTTTCATATACATCTATATAAGACCTTGTTCATGACCCCAGTGTTAATCTACTAGTGCAATGCACATATGAAGCCCCATAACCCCACACATACTTAGTAAAACCTTCATGAAACCACAAACCTTAACATTCAATTCATACATCAACAAGTAAGGGAAGACAACTTCATTCATGTGAATACAAGACATTTATCATATAGTCATTAAGCCAACATAGTGCATATAAGGATAGGATCACATCATGTAGACTCATACCATGCAAATCTTAATAACAAGTAGACAAATACTACCATGTCATGCATAGAGACATAAACATAATCACATACATTAGGTCACCTTCTTAGTATTTTCTAAGGAGCTACTTGTGCAATATCTAGATGGGTTCATTACTTACACCTATCCTAAGTAACCTTTCTTATGTAATCCTTATTAGGATCCTATTCATTTATTTCCATTGTCCATTTTACTTTAGGAAAACTATAGCTTAACCAATTCTAAGACCATGGGTGCTAAATATGGAATTGGTGTTGTAGAGTCGTACACCAATGGAAGGTGTTCCTACTTAGCCAAGGTAGAACATCAACACATGCTAGCATATTAGGTGATATCACTTGCTAGATGCTATGTGGAAAGCATAGTTTATGGAACTTGAGGCTGTCGTGGAAGTATCAACTTTACACCCTTTGTTAGGTCATGAGGCATCCATCTTGTGAGGACCGTAGTGGACCCTTTCTCCTTCCCTCTTTATGAAGGTGCCACCCCCTCATCTACAAGTTCACTCGGTGCTAATCTAAGTTCCTTTTTGAAAAAGTCTTTACTATCATTTATTTTTAAAATATAGGCTTAGGAGATTGCCTCCCTATATTCTTAGTTCATAGATCATAGATGAGAAGTCCTTTCATCAACCTATATCACGTGACAAATCCTTTCACAGCATATTATATATCATTAGCACTATCTTGTTTAGGATAAACTTGAGAACACCTTTCAAGGCTCCTCTATTGACTAGATCATCTTCATTTGTGTTTATGCATATATGTGAGCAAACCTTTCACATAACACATTAGGGTGATACAAATTCATATATTCATATTCATATTCATATACATAGAAACCAAAACTAGAAACTATCCTATCAAGGCACACATGTGCAATGCATAGGCAAAGTCCCATACCCTTGCCCATACTAGTACACATATCAAGTCATTATACTTAAGGAAACACATATCATATATTCATAGACATAAGCTTAACATGAATAGTAGCAGACACTAGTGACTATGAGAACTACCTTTCATTAGACAATTTTAATATTAGAAAAGGGCCTAAAATACCCTCAAAGTTCTCAAAATGGTATAAAATTACCCTCCATCAACCTAGTGGCTCAAAAATATTCTTCCCACCAACCTATTGGCTCCAAAATATATTTGTCATTCACCTTTGGGCTCAAAATTGACCACTTATTTAACGGTTTTAAATTTAAACTATTTAAATATTTTTTAAAATATGTGGCTCTCAATTATTTGGTATAGTTTAACTTATTATTATAATTTATAAATCAATCTACTACCCAGCCATTACTAATTAAACCCCACCAAATTAATAAACCAGTCATATTACTAATGCAACAACTAGAAAGCTACTGTAAAATGAGTGTTTTAAAAATTTGAGGCAAAAATATCTATAGAAGTAAATTATCATAAATTCAAGTGTATAAATAAAAATTACCGATAAACACAAAAGTCTAACTATGTTTATCTTAATAATTTTTTTTCTCAATTATGTAATGTTACTTCATAGATAACTTTTTTTTAAAAATAATATACTGAAGGGTTTAACAAAATTTATAAATATTTATAAAATTATAATAAAAAAATTCATGAATTAATTCGGGATGAACTACTTCTTTATATTTAATCATAAATTTTGAATTCAAGCTTGAAGAGAATCTTGTTGAAAGTGTACTCCTAAATAAGCGGCTCAACCTAAATTTAATTGGAGCTTCAATTGGGACTAGAACAATTTTGGATGTCATTTTCAGAAATTTATAATTTTGTCATGTTTTATTAGTTGGGTTGGGTTTAGTTAGTAATGACTGGGTAGTGGATTGATTTATAAATTATATCAATGAATTAAATTAAAACCAAAAGCTGAGCGCCAAATATTTTTTAAAAAATATTTAAATAGTTCAATTTTAAAATAGTTAAATAAGTGGTCAATTTTGAACTCAAATGTGGATGGGAAGGGTATTTTGCAGCCAATAGGTGGATGGGAAGGGCATTTTGGAGCCAATAGGTTGATGGAGGGTAATTTTGTACCATTTTCAATACTTTGAGGGTATTTTAGGCTCTTTCTCGTTTGAACATTACTAAATAGTGAACATGCATCTAGAGTGAGGTTGTGTGTACATTGGTCAACATGATCACATAATGACTATCAACAACACATTAAGGCAGCCACCCTCTTAGACCATAATACTCTTTCAAGAATAGACCACACAACACACCAACTTCATATTACACTTAAGACTCCTAACTTGGATATTCATGCATTTACTTAGAGGTACATAGGTAAGGGATCATTTCACCATTTTAAATCATCAATGGCAGAACTTATACTTTACCCTAACATAGATTTACACATGCATATATAATAGTCATGCAACCTAAATCACAACTAGAATACGAAAGCAGGCATAAACTTCACATAGTGTAATCATCACAACCACACACTCATATACTCATAAATTTGACTTCAAGGACATGGTCAACACATATATATGACAATAAAGTAAAAACCTCCACCATAAGTGCACCATACCACAAAATGCCATACAAGGATTCATCAACTACAATACTATAAGAAGAGTAGAGGAGATAAGCATTCTTAGAAATTTCGCACCCTTTGATCATCATTGACCAATAGACCTTGTTTATCAACAATAAACATCTAGGGAAGTAGCTAAAGATATCATTACTCAAACGAAATCATGCTTTATCTACGCTAACATTTAGATCATGTCATATACTTTACTATGTTAACTTTATAGGCTAGAAGAGTCCAAATCAATCTTTACTAATTCCATGGTTATCTATTCATATTAGATAAATTATACCTAATTATCATAACATTATACTTGTATGCAGTATATAAGGACAATCAACCATAATCGAGTCATATAGCAACTTACCCAACATCCAGATCACAAGTTACTACTTGATAGCCTAGAAGAAACTAGATAAATTCATATCAATCCTTCTTGACTTTGATCATACATGATTTATAATTACAATTCAATCATAATACCAACTTAAAACAGTAGCTATAATCACCATTACCTATTTGAATTCAGCATCAAATCATAAAAAGGGCAATGTTAGAGTTAATCATGAAAAACTAAGCTAAGAATATTCAAATCTTCATACATGGATCCACATGGATCCGCCATCATCAGTTCAACATTAGTTCACCTGAATAACAGTAGATATAGACAAGTTCACATAATATCATAACAATTCAACCATTAACAAGCCATGATCACAAAGCCCATGCAAGGACTAAATCGATTTAGGGAAGGAACATGGGTTCATCATGCAATTGGATTAAAATCACGTCCAAACCAAAACATTAACATCAATTCATCATGATTAAACCATTTAAAACATTTTTAGAAAGAACCCATTGTTTGATTGAGAATAGGAAGTTTGATTTTAAAATTTCTTTTGAAACTTTGAGATCTACTCTCTTGATGGAAGGATAAGTAGAGATCAAGGATCGCCATACCTTTGCCGAGTTTAAAACCGTTAAAACTTGGTGAAGAACTCATGAGAATCCAATCTACAAGATGTTCTTGAGCTTCAACAACAATGGAGGTTTCTAGGGAGAATAGGTTTTGGAGGGAAGGTTTATTTCGTGAGCATGGGATTGGCAATGGCTTGATCACGTTTTATATACAACCAAAAATAGGTAAATTAATCAATTAGAGTCAGGTTAGGACGTGGGGTGAATTTTCCATTCACTCCTTAAATAAAACAGTCACAAGGCAGTGTTGCAGGCCACCATCGACGGATCACCATCGACTAGCTGTTGGTAAATTGACTGCCGTAAGTTGCTTCTGTCGATTGGACCTTGGCATGTTTTTCGGTTGAGACTTGTGCAGGCTAAGTTTCCATCGATGAGACCTCACCAATGGGCCGTTTTTCAAACTATTGGCCGTCGTTTGGTTTAGTCGATTGACACTGGCAGTGTCTCTACTATCCTTGGGTCCTTCTTGTGGGGCCTTTTTTGAGCCCCCCTTTAGAAGTGTACCTAGACGTCTCCAACGTAAATACAACCCTTAAAAATTTTTAGACCTTCCACAAAAGTTTCACCCATAACAAATATACATAACACGTCCAAACAGGCTAGGCCCCATCAGGACACACTTGGACGTCTCAAGGGCTAACTTTCGAACGTCTAAGATGTTCTTGGATGTTTGACCTCCAAACTTCATGGAACACCATATAATACCATTAAAAATCATTAAAAATCATTTAATAAATCATAATCTAATGACATACACATATAAGCACGTATAGACACATAGGTGACTAGTCGTCGAACGTCTTGGTCATCCCTTGACGTTTGACACCAAATCACCTCAAACTTCATGTACTGCCTATAAACCATATTATAAGACATTTTAGGACCATATAACCTTAAGATAAAAATTTTAGGATCTAGACACCCTAAATGATTTTGGGGGCCTTACAATTCACAACTCACTCAAGTGAGACTTACAATCACTGTAAGGCTAACATAGTTCACTTAAAAATTGGCTAAGCTTACTGTCATATTTCCTAAAATGTGTTAAATTGATTAAATTTTATCTTATGTGTTTCTAAGGTGTTATATGTTATTCTTATGATTATAATATGACGTTTTAATGAAAAAGTTGCATATTTCCAATAAATGTCCATTTTCATGATTTTTATGCATTATGCATACTTACTACACGTGGTTGTACTAATTCCTTGATTTTATCTATATCTATGGTGTTTTGTAGGTGAGGATATTTTGGAAATCAAGTCTTGGATCGTATCACCATTCAAGTGAAGTTGAAGTATGTCCTCATTTGACTCGAGGGCATAGATAACTTTTATTTCGTTATCCAAGTATTGTAAGACTTAGTAGTACTATTTTTCTAGTGTGTATCATCTGTTTCCCAAAGTATCCTCGTGTCTAAGATTTGAAGAAATGAGACTTAGTATTTCATATGATTTTATATGAAAGATATTTTAAAGACTTTATAATATTTATGAAAAGTTTTAATTTCACACTACTTTTCATATGTTTATATGCGATGAATGATACGAAAGGGTTTGTACAAGACCTCCGAGAGGTCATGTACGCACGGTTGCAATCCAAGATTCGCCCTAACTTCTAGGGTGTGGTCTCGGGTCGTAACAATCTTGGTATGAGAGCATAGGTTATGAAAGTGGTCTTAGGAATCAAAAAGTCTCACCAAGTCACGTCTAGTAGAGTCTTGACCATCGATGTGAGTGGCAAAACATCTATGGGCGAGAGGCTATAGGACGATAGAGTTTACCTTCTTTTATACTCCCGTGTCGTGGAGTAAGAGTTATGAGTACTCTTTTATTATGGTTTTCCTTGTCTTTATAGGTAGATTAATACGAGGAAGACTCCGGCTAGGAGGGTTAAGGAGAATGATGTGAATGAGGATATTCCTTCTCAAGTTGAGCAAGTTGAGCAAGTTCCTCAAGGTGATAAAGTCCCTATTGTGGAAGGAGGTAATGATGTTTCGGTCGTTCCCCCAGAATAGACTAATAGAGAGATTAGAGAGGCTTTGCTTGCCTTAGCCCGAGCCATGACTACTTAAGTGAATTTGAGTATGGAGCCGATAGTGAATATTGTAGAGAGCACTATGACATCTAGATTAAGAGATTTTGTGAGGATGAAACCTCTTATCTTTCTTGGCTCTAAAGGCGGGAGAGGATTCCCAAGAGTTTCTAGATGATGTGTACAAGGTATTGAGTGTTATGGGGCTTACATCTAGGGAGAAGGCGGAGTTGGCTTAATATCAATTGAGGGATGTTTTTCAAGTATGGTACACTCACTAGAAGGATAATAGGCCGGTGAGTTGGGTCCTATTGAGTGGGAAGAATTTAAGGAAGCTTTTCTTGGGAAGTACTTTCCCCGTGAGAGTAGGGAAATTAAGGTAGAGGATTTTATCAATCTCAAGCAAGACAATATATGTGTTGAGGAATACTCATTGAAGTTCTCTAGGTTGTCTAAATATGCTCCATCCCTTGTGTCTAATCCAAGGGATGAGATGAGTAGGTTTGTGATTGTTGTCGCTGATCTACTGAGGGAAAAAATCTGTAAGACCATGCTACATGATGATCTGACCCTAGGTAGACTTATGGTGTATGCACAATCAATAGAGGAGTCTAAACTTGGGAGGATTGCTAGGAACTTAAAAAAGAAGTTGTTCAAGTGATCAATGTCAACCTAGGTTCAAGAAGAGGGATAAAACTCAAGAAGAACCTAGGAGTTCTAAGGTGAAATTTGAGAGAGGAGATGGTTTTCAAATTGGCAAACCTACATGTGTGAC
Source organism: Solanum habrochaites (assembly GCA_027704765.1). Classification (NCBI taxonomy): domain Eukaryota; kingdom Viridiplantae; phylum Streptophyta; class Magnoliopsida; order Solanales; family Solanaceae; genus Solanum; species Solanum habrochaites. The sequence goes on from JAKWJA010002496.1 coordinate 28,144,754, forward strand.
TTGTGGAAAGAGGCACTACCGAGAATTCCCAAGGGGTACCGGGAGTTTCTTTGGTTGTGATAAAGAAGGACACAAGGTGAGAGATTGTCCTACCATTGCGGCTAGAGGAAGAGATGGTAAGAAAGTTGATCCTAATGTTCTAAAGGATGATACTCCAAGTAATAGGCATGTTTCTATGCACTCAGGACTAAGGGAGAAAAGCATATGAGGATGATGATGGTAAGTCCTTATATCTATTTAGTGTTATGAGTTGCTTCTAAGTAGGGGAGTATGGTTAGTATATGGAATAGGAAGTCATATAAGCATGTTGCATGTGCATTGTGTTAGGAGTCTTGTTAAAATTGAAATTAATTGATTCCTTCGATTGTGCACTCTATGAAATTATAATTATGTGGTGAGATGTGTTTATGTTATTTTATTTTTCATAGTAGAATGTTTCCATCATAAATTTCCTAAAAGTTGCTTTTTTGGGAAAAGTTGCCTAATTCACTGTAATGCTTGCCTGTTCACTATAAGAATTTTGAGAAATTGACTATTTTATTCGATGGTCTAAAATTGTTGTGTGGTGGTTAGAAATGATGTATATGAGCATAATATTGAATATAAAATGAGTTTTTGATATTTGAAATGAAGCATGTAAGTTTTATGGAATAATGAGTTGTAGAATTTATTCTAGTTTCTTGTTGTGTTGTGAGTCTCTACATTATGTGAAATCGATGTTCTGTTAGATATTTGTATTGTATAACTTATTATATGGTATGTTAATTAGCTTTTAATTTAAATCTCTATTCTTTGAAGTGTTCGGAGAGTGGCAACCGTCATTTGAGGACCAATGTTGTCCAAGTGGGGGATATTGTAATACCTCGAAAATGACTTAGGTGAAGCTAGAGCCTAACATATTTTTCATGAGGGTATAAGGCTATAATATGGTCAATAATGTGTCATTGAGGAAGTTACTAGAGTTTTAGGTTATTTGGAAGTGAAACGTCAAGCGACGACTAAGACGTTCGACAATTAAGTCACTTATGTACCTCATATGTGGTTATGTGACTATATGTGTGTTGTAAGGCCCCAAAATGAGTTAGGGTGTCTAGATAAAAACATATTTTTCCTAATTTTATAAGGTCTTAAGATGAATTATAATATGATTTAGAGGTTGTGTGTAATGTTTCAGGTGATTTGGAAGTCGAACATCAAGGGACGATCAAAACGTTCGACGACCAGTAACCTATGTGTCTCATGTGTCTATTCATGTTTATATATTGTATTTCATGATGATTATGAAGTATTAAAATGAGTTATAATTATTCTTAAATATGGTATATGGAGTTTAGTGAAGTTTGGAAGTCAAACGTCCAAGAACGTCCATCACATTCCAAAGTTAGCCCTTAAGATGCTCAATGTGTGTCTTGATGGGGCCTAGCCTGTTTGGATGTGTTACGTGTATTTGTTTTGGGTGAAACTCATGTTGGAGGTCTAAAACTTGTTAAGGGTTGTATTTATGTTGGAAACATCCGGGTACCACTTCTAAAGAGACCAGCAAAAGGCCCCATAAGAAGGACCCAAGGCTGGTCGAGACATTGCCATGGGAGTGTCAATCGACGGACCAAACGACTGCCAGTTGGTCAACCAACGTCCCGTTGGTGAGGTATCATTGATGAACACTTATCTTGGGCAGGTCTCAACCCAAAAATAGGCTAAGGACAGTCAATTGTGGGCTGCACATTGTCTATCGGACTTTTTTATTTAAGGGGTGAATGGTAAATTCACCCCCATCCTAAACTGATTCTAATTGATTAATTTACCTATATTTGTGTGTATATAAGGGATCACACACGTGATCAACCCATTCCAAATCCTTTCCCTCCAAAAATCTTCTCCCTAGAAACCTCCATTGTTGTTGTAGCTCAAGAACAGCTTGTAGCTTGGATTTTTATGATTTCATCACCAAGATTTAGAGGTATTCATTTATATAAAGGTATGGTGATCCGTCATATCTAGTTATCCTTCCATTTAGAGAGTTAATATCAATGTTTTCAAAGAAAGTTTCAATATCAAAGTTCATCTTCTTCAATCTATTCACGGGTTCCTGCTAAAAACGTTTTTAATGATTAAAGAATTGATGCTAATGTATTAGTTTGAACGTCATTTTACTCCAATTTCATGATTAACCCATGTTCCCTCCCTAAATTTATTTAGTCCTTGCATGGGCTTCGTGATCTTTACTTGTTATCGATTGAATTATGATTCTATTACATTGAATTGATTATGCCTACTGTTATTTACGTTAATTAATGTTGAATTGATGTTGAAGGATCCATGAGGATCTATGTATGAAGATTTGAACATGTTTAGCTTAGTTTTACATGATTCACTGTAACATTGGCCTCTTAATGATATAATGTTGAATTCAATTGTGTAGGGATGGTTGTGTCTACTGTCTTACTTGGATATTATTTATGATATGTAAATGAGTGATTCATGTTGATCAATGTTGATTACCCTATGATTCTTCTCTTTTCCATTGATGTCTAAAGTAACATGTTCACTGTGATCTAGTTGTTATGGCAATTGTAGTAGGATTTCATGTAGAATATATTGTCCTTAAATACCACCTTATATTGATGATATTAATGAATTGTGGGTATGGATTCTTTATGATCAAAGAAAAGGAGTCTTCACATGAATTGATCTAGGTTCTTCTATCCTAAAATTTGAATGTTGTAGTGAACATTATGTGATCTTAATTCTAAGGTAGATGAAGCATGATATTATTGATCCATGATGATTGATAGCAAAACTAGGGAAGTTAGTTGATGATCTATAACTCTTTACTTTCTACCATAATATATGTGATGTAGTGCACTAGTTGTATCATGATCTTATGATGACATGTAAATGGTTTAGTTTATGATTTAAGTACTTATAGCTACTGCTCTATACTGTATAAATGATGACCAATGGCTAAAGGGTTGGTAAGAATTGCCCATGTGTTTACCATATCCTTTAAGGCAAATCGATGAATACATGAATGAGTGATTATGATGATCACCTTATGTGTAACTTGTGCCTAGTTTTCTTCTCTAGTTGTGAATCTAGGTGATATTACTATTGTTATGATCAGGTAAATAACTATGCTAAGGTTATATGTACTTGCTGCCTATGATTAGGTCTTATAATTCTATATATAATGTAAAGCTAAGATAAGTACATAAAGACCTAAGCTTAATGTAAAAATGTTGTAAGATAAGTACATAAAGACCTAAGTTTACTGTAAAAATGTTGTAAGTCTTAAATAAATGGGTCTTACGCTATGCTAACAATTCTTTATGGGATAGTTCCTAGGTTGTTCTTCGAATGACAGGCATAGGGTTGTATGAACATGTTATGAATATGAATTATATGGTATAATGTTAAATATATAATATGATGAAGTATGAATGTGCATAGTGTCTTGAAGTGTTGATATGAAATGATTGCTCATATAGGTACACATATAGACTTATGCATTGATATATAAACATGTGTGATATTAATGTGCTATGTGAAAGGTTTGCTCACATATACGTATACACACACACATGAATGATGATCTAGTCAATAGAGGAGCCTTTAAAAGGTGTGCTCAAGTGTATGTTAAACTAGATAGTGCTAATACATATGCTATATCCATGTGGAGGGATTCCTCACATAATTTAGGTTGATGGACTTTCATTTATGACTAATGAGCTAAGCATACGAGGGGGATGACTCTCCTAAACCTATGTTTTATTAAGTAAAAATGTAATAAAGGTTTTTATTATAGGGAACTTAACTTAGCACCGAGTGAACTTGAATATGAGTGTGTGTCCCTTTCCAATGTGGAAAGGAAGGTCTACCATAAATATCATGAGGTCGATAACCACAATGCTTCAATAGGAATAAATAGGGTTTCCACAAGTGAACAACCATAATGCCCCATCTTATCATAAAGAGGGTTTTCACATGTATTTCAAATTTCCACAACTATGCATGTCACATAGGATCTAGCAAGTGATATCACCTAAGATGACAGTATGTTACTTATGTCTTACATTGGCAAGTAAGATGCCCTCTTTTTGGTGTGACGGGATGAGACCAAATTCCATGTTTAGCACCTATGGTCTTAGAGTCGCTTAACACTATAGTTTCCCTAAATTAAAATTGACAATGAAAGTAAATGAATAGGATCCTAACTAGGAGGAGTTAAGGTAAGTTACTTAGGATAGGTGGAAGTAATGAACTCATCTAGACATTGCACAAGGAGCTCCTTAGGAAGTACTAGGAAGGTGACCTAATATATATGATTACGCTTATGTCCATATGCATAACTTTGTAGTAATGGTCAACTTGTTATGAAAATGTGGATGGTATGAATCTATATGATGTGGTCTTATCCTTACACGCACTATTTTGGTCTAAATGAATATATGATGAACATCTTGTATTTACACGAATGAAGTTTTTTTTCACTTACTTGTTGAGGTATGAATTGAATGTTAAGGTTTGTGGTATGATGAAGGGTTTACAAAGAATGTATGGGGTTATGGGTCTCCATATGTTCATCGCACTGGTAGACAAATATTGGGTTCATGAACAAGGTCTTATAATGATGGATGTGAAAGGAAGTAAAAATATATATAACTTGAACTAGCTTATTGTAAAGCCAATGTAGTCTTGATGATATGATGATATGTTTTGGCTTAGGTAGGTTATATGTATGTTTTACTTGTGGCGTTAAGGTGATTCATTGCACCAAATATCACTAGACGGTTACATGGGAGGTTAATGAATATAAGCAAGAAATAGTTCACTGTTAAGTAAGAATAGCTTAATGTAAAGTAGCTTAAAAAATGTCACAAATTCTATATGTGATCTTATGTTATGTTTGACCTTTGGATATGTTTATGTGAAGTATGTGAATGATATTAATGCTATTTTCTTAAGGTTTAATGAAGATTTACTCAAAATGCATGAAGTATGATTTCAAGAATGTCCCTTTTAAATGCATGTTTTTGCATGGTTTCCATAACTAGTGCACTCTTGTACTAATCTTATTATTCTCTACTTTTTACACAAAGTGCAGGTTATGGATGCTTACAGGATATCTTGAATGTTGCGGATCATGATATGTAATTACCAAGCTCACAGAAAGGAATCCGTAAGTCTAACGATCTCCTACTTATGATTTACTGTAAAGTTTATTAAAAATTGTATAGTTATGTCTTATGTTTTAAGGGTCGTGTCCGTAATTTATTCTAATATTGCCGAGTCTAAGATGGCAAAGAGACTTAGGGTCTAAATATGTATTATGACATATATATTATATATATATGAAGTGATGTTTCTAGAATATGGTGCCTGTGAAAAGTTATAAATTATTCGCTAAATTTACTATGTCAATGCAAAGAATCATAATTATGGGCTTGTATAAGACCCTTGAGAGGTCAAGTATGGCATGTTACTTATAGGGGTGCTCCCCGGACGTGTAATGTGTTTCATGAGTTAATGATGTCATTATATGAGTTTTTATTAGTATTTATACGCAGTGTGTCAAATTTTGCGAATTTTGGAGGTCAAACGTCTAAGAAAGTCCATGACGTCCGAAAGGTTTGCATTGAAATAAACTTGTGTGTCAATGCATGTTTTGTTGAGTTTTGCGTGTTTGTTTTGGATGAAATTCATGTGAGAGGTCCTAAACTCGTATAAAAACCTATTAGTGTTGGAAACGTACAGGTGGAAGTCCACAAGGTCCAACCAAGCTTCCTTGAGGAAGGACGCTTCAAAGATCCAAAGGTTGTCTTAGACCATCCCAATCGATTGAGGCAATCAACTGCCAGTAGGCTGGTCGACATCCCGTCGACTGAAGGAGTGGGTTAAGGCTTAGACTAGGGATCAAATCTCCCATTTTCCAGTCTCTTAACCCATCGATGGAGGAATGGACGGTCCGTTGGTAGATGGACTGCCGCCCAGTTGATGGGCAACTGTCTGTGAAGATTGTTTTCCTGTGCAAGCCACTGTTTAGTTAGGGGTGAAGTTGTAAAGTCACCCCACTTCCATACAAGAGAAAGGGAGGTTACTTAGGGGTGTTTGGGTATTTTAAATGTGTTTATAAGATTGTAATACTTAGAAGATTTCATTCTTCAAAGTGAAAACTCAAATTCCCTTAGAAATTCTCTAGATATCCATTGAAGCCAAAACTCAAGGACGGGCTTGGATTGGAGAATTTAGTGGAGATTCTTCATAAAATTGAAGGATTTTATTTATTGAGTCATGATTTTTGATCCTTGAAACTCTATTCATCATGGAGCCCAACTTCGAAAGAAGTTTTCTAATGTTTTCAAAGATGAATAGTCCAATTTCATGATCTATCGACGGGTTCTTGCAATAAAGGTTTGCATATTAATTGAATTTTTTTTAGTTAGATTATTTTAATTCAATTTACCTATGAACCCTAATTTTTGATTACTTTATGGTAAAGTAATTTGGACTTAAAGCTTAAAATTCTAGTGTAGTTTTTTATGGGCTATTAAATGATAGAAAAATTGTATTGAATTGACATATAGGTTTTCTTAGATTGATAAATCTATATTGAGTTGACCTACTTTAATTGAATATCATAGTTTATGTATTGAATTATTGGTTATGGCCATGGGTGAGGGTCTTATAGTATTGAATTGGATGATTTAGCATTGGATTGAAGTTTTTAGAACGGATTGCTAGTACACTACCTAATTCTCTTTATTTTATGTTAATTAGAATTCAGTTATGTTGTGATAGGTATGACCCAATTATGGTGGCGGTATTATGTTCTTTACTTGCAATTGATGTGGACTTATCGACGTTACTTTATGTATTACGATAATCATGGCCTTGTCGGCACTACTTGAAGTATTATGATGAAATATGTAGTTGATTATGTGAAGTATGATAATATCTACCAACATGATAAGTAATGTGAAAGTATATATGTTCTTCTATTAATACTATTTAGGTAATCATGTTAGACTATCACTATAGTTTTATGTGTATTGTCTTAGGGTTTATGCATGATTATTCCTACTTGACTATATGTGTCTATGATGGTCATGTTGATGATTATTCTATGTGATTTTAGAATGACATGTAATATGTGTTAAAGTGAAGTATGGTGTGTCTTGGTTTTGTTGACTTGTGTCCCTTACTTGATGCATGTATCAATGTGAATATGTGATGTCTTGACTTAGGATACTAAAACCTCTTAGTCTTGTATGCATGAATGATATGAGACCTTTAATGATGTTAAGATGGTCCTTCATATGAAACCTTGAACGTAGTGGTAAGGTTATGAATGTTATAGTCTAAAGCTGTAATAGTATCCTTCTTGTAAAGGAATGATGGACATAAGGTTGGTTGGATGAAACAAGATCATATCAAATCTTAGGAAAGTCATTATGAGCTTCTTGTCGCCATTGTAAGTTAGCTCTAGTGGACCTCTTTGGGAGGGTAAATGTGATTGAGTTATGAAGTTGATATGGAACCCTTTTATATGAACCTTTGATGTAAATTACTCTATGAGAACAAAGGCTAGAACCGAGTGAGTATTTTAAGTGAAGTAGATCTGGTTAAAAAATGAGACTAGAGTACAAAGAATGCCCTTCATGTTCCTTAACCATGTGCCTACATGGGATGTGTCCAAGTTCTACCCTTGGCAAGTAGAACACCCTCCATCAAAGTAGGTTACAACTCCAGATTCCATTGCTTTGCTACCATGGTCTATGTAGGTTATTGTGTATTCTCATACAGAGAAGTTCTATGAAGTTTAGGTGGTGGGATGGGACACTATCTAGACATTGCACACTAAGCTTTGAAGGTGTTAGTTAAAGTGCCTAGGTCTTGTCCAAGACCATTAATTGAATGTCCTTATGTTATGAATGAGTCTTTACTGTACTAAGAAATATAATGAATTATTTGAAGAAAGAATATTAAATGAATGAGTACTTATCTAGAGTAGTTAAAGATTGTCTAGTTAAGGTGTGAAGGGGGCATAGGAATGTTCACTTCGTATCTTACCTAGATGAGTCTTAAAAATGTCTCTAGTTAGGGAATATGGTTGATTATGTAGACATGATCTAGTCTTTTGATAGCCTTTGGAAAGAGAATGTCATATCATCTATACGTTGTGTATTAAGTGAGAACGATTCTATCTTAGGTAGTCTATTGGATCTCTTAAGTGTGTGTAAGTGATTGTATGGGGGGTCGATTCACAACTCACTCAAGTGAGACTTAGAATCAACCTTTTTATAAGAATCTCATGTTCATATGTTTGATATTTTGTAAGTGTGTGTTAATCTCATTATATGTGTTCTTAAGGATCATTTTGGTGTTCCTAGAGAGGTTGTATGGGCGTTCTCTCTTTTTCTAACTTAAGTGAGTCTTAGAATAGCTTTAGTGAGAGGATTGCATGCTAGGAAGATTTCTATATAAAGTGGATAGGATTCACTGTAACATGAAAAATAGTCACTATAAGGCTAAAGTAGTTCACTGTAAAATTTGCTAAGCGTACGATAATATTTCCTAAAATGTGTTAAATTGCTTAAATGTTATCTCATGTGTTTCTAAGGTGTTAAATGTTATTCTTATGATTATAATATGAAGTTTTAACAAAAAATATGCATATTTACAATAAATGTCCGTTTTCATGATTTTTATGCATTATGTCATACTTAGTAAATGTGGTTGTACTAATTCCATTCTTTTATCTATCTCAATAGTGGTTGGTAGGTGAGGATAATTTGGGAAGAAAGACTTGGATTATAGCACTATTCAAGTGAAGTTGAAGTATATCCTCATTTGACTCGATGAGATAGATTTCTTTTATTTAGTTATCAAAGTATTGTAATAGACTTAGTAGTACTATATTTCTATTGTGTATGGACCGTATCCCAAAGTATCCTCGTGTCGAAGGTTTGATGAAATTATACTTAGTATTTCCTATGATTTTATATGAAAGATATTGAAAACACTTATGGAATGTTTATGAAAAGATTTAATTCCGCACTACGTTTCATATGTTTATATGTGATGAACATACGAAAGGGTTTCTACACGACCTCTGAGAGGCCAAGTACTCCAGTTGCAATTCGAGATTGGCCTTACATCTAGAGTATGTTCTCGGGTCATGATAGATTGTATGGGCGGTCGCTTCATAAATTACTCAAGTGAGCCTTAGAAAATCCTTTTGTAGAAGGGTCTCGTGGTTATATGAACTAAAGTGATATTAATGTTTATTGATTGAATGTAACTATATGTGTTTATGTTGACTTAATGTGATCTCTTATACTTGTTTAACGAAGTTTTATTCAAAAAGAGCATGTTTTATACAAATGCCCTTTTAACATGATATTATTGCATTGTACCATACTTAATACATTCCAGTGTATTAATTCCATATATTTTGTCTATCTCTAAAGGTTTAGGTAGCATTTAAAAAGAGTCTCGAAGTGGAAGCTTGGATTAGTGTTCATTAAAGCAAGAGTTAGTATGTCCTCACTATATTCGAGGACATCTTGATGTTTATATTTCCTTGTTGAAAGTATTGTAATAGACTTAGCTATTTTCTATATTTTGAAGTATGGGTCCTTTCCCAATATATTCGTATGTCTAAGATGGCGACTTTGAGACTTAGCCTTTCATTATGTTTTTCTATAAAATGAGTTATTTTGAAATATTACTATTTCATGTGAAAATTTTTAATTCACACTACTTTTAATACATGTATGCAATGAATGATGTCAAAGGGCTTGTACAAGACCTCCGAGAGTTCAACTACGCCATGTTGCAATCCGAGAATACTATACCTTCTAGGGTGTGCTCTCGGGGTGTGAAAAAGTTGGTATCAGAGCGTATGTTATAAAAGTGATCTTAGGAATCCAATGTCTTATTAAAGACACGTCTAGTAGAGTCTTGTTTATTAGTGTGAGTCGCCACACATCTATGAGCGAGAGGCTATATGACGATAGAGTTTCACTTTCTTCATCAATCTTGTGTCGTACCAATAGAGTTTATTTTATAAGTGTCTATTCCTAATCAATTCTTTTCTGATTTTAAGAGATGACTAAAAGAAGAATGGCCACAAGAAGGTTTAAAGTAGGAATGCAATAGGAAGCTCCCCAAGGTGGACTAGCTCCACAAGGAGTTGAAGTTCCTCCCCAAGGTGATCATGTCCCTATTGGAGGTGAATGTAATGAGGTTTCTGTGGTTCCCCCGGACATGACTGATGAGGAGATTCGAGAGGCTCGACTTACTTTAGCCTGAGATTTGACAGCTCATGTTACTAGATAAATTGGACCTGGAATTAATGCTTTGGAGAGTACCATGACCTCTAGGTCTAGAGACTTTGTCAGAATGAATCTTCCTATATTTATTGGTTGTAAGTTTGGAGAAGATCCCCAAGAGTTTCTTGATGGTGTGTACAAGGTGTTGAGTGATTTTTTTGGTGACTTCTAGGGAGAAGGCGGAGATGGCCTCGTACTAATTGAGGGAGGTGCTCAAGTGTGGTACACTCAATAGAAAGATAATAGGCCAGTTGAGTCGGGTCCTATAGAGTGGAAATAGTTTATGGAGGCTTTGTTAGGGAAGTACTTTCCCCAAGAGAAGAGTGAGGTGAAGATTGAGGAGTTCATTAACCTTAGACAAGGGAACATGAGTATGGAAGAGCATTCCTTGAAGTTCACCATGTTCTCTAGGTATGCTCCATCCTTGGTGTCTAACCCTAGGGATTTGATGAGTAGGTTTTATACCAGTGTTGCCCACCTTGTGAAAGAAGAGTGTCGTACAATCATGCTCCACAATGATATGAACTTATCTAGGCTCATGGTCTATGCACAATCTATTGGGGAGTCCAATCTTAGTAGGATTCCTAGAAATTTTTAGAGGGGTGGATCTGATGAGCAAAACCAACCTAGGTTAAATAAAAGGGATCCAAACCATGATAGACCTAGTTCTCCTAAGGTCAACAGTGTAGGTGGTAGTAGTTCTGAAGGTGTTAAACCTACTTGATCTCCTTGTGGGAAGAAGTACTTTAGGAAGTGTCTAGTTGGTATCATAAATTTCTTTGGTTTTTGTAAGGAAGGTCATAACGTGAGGGATTGTCCTAGTGTTGCACTATAGATTTGGTAATTCACTCTAAAGATTTTGCAAAAATGAATAAATTGTTCTTTTGTTAAAAATGGTTATAATGTGTATAGAAACAGATGTATATGAGCATGATAATGTGTATAGAAGGATTTCTTCCTATTTGAAATGAATAAATGTGAGTCTTAGTGCATAATAAGTTGTAGATTAGTTTCTATCTTCTTGTTATGTTTTTAGTGTCTTGATTTTAAAATTTGGTGCTCCTCCAAATTGTGTATTGATATGGTGTGGAATGGTTATGTGATTCTAGTATTTAGTTTCTTATCTCTTGATAGTGTCTAAAATGAAATAAGTGTCATTCAAGGACGAATGTTGTCTAAGTGGGCTAGAATGTAACACCTCTAAAATGACTTTGGTGAAATAGATCCTAACACGTGTGTCATGAAATTCTACAGTCATAAAATTGTTTATAATGATGTTTATAGGCAGTGTCTGAAGTTTGGTGATATTTGGAGGTCAAACGTCCAAGAACGTCCATGACATTCGAAAGATATGCGTTGAGACGTGCTTTTACATGTTTTACATGTTCGTTTGGTTTATTGATGTGAGGGGTTCCTAACATGTATACGAGTGTATTTGGGTTGGAAATGTCCGGGCGAAACTTCCCAAGGACCAACCAAAGGGTCCTTGAGGAGGATCTAACTTGTAGCAAAAACTGTCCAAAACCAGCCCAACCAATGAGGGGCAATAAAGGGACCGTAGGTCCATCGATGTCCCGTCGTTTGGGGTGTAGGTTGGAACTTAATTGTTTGAAGCTTAAGCTTCCTTTATTTAGCCTCTAACCCAAACGACGGTTTCCAGTACAGCCCGTCGATGAGGCGTAGACTGGTCCGTCTATTGACACCTACAGATTTTGTGCACGTGTCTAGGCCAGCTAAAGGGTGTTTTGGGAATTTCACCTAGCCTTCCTAAAATCATTTGGGTGATTTCTTAAGGTTATTTTGGGTATCTTAAGTCGGTTTATAAGTCTTGAACACTTATATGAATTCATTATTTCAAAATCAAAACCCCAAGACCCTTGAATAACTCTCTAGAACACCATTGAAACTTAAAGGGAGATTTGAGCTTGAAGCTTGGTTACTCCATCAATTTGAATTCAATTTCGTGCCTTAAATCAATTAATGTATGGTCTTCATCCTTTAATCTATTTTATTCAAGTATCCAATCTTCAAAGTTGTTTTCCAAGACCTTCTCAAAAGATGAACTTCTAAATTGTAATCTAGCCATGGGTTGTTGCATAAAACATTTTGAATAATTATATTATGATTGAATTAATGTTTAACTTGATTATTTTAGGATAAAATTCCTTATTTCACGGTGCCAAGTTAATGGCCTTCTTTACATATTTCAAGGTCATTTATCAACCACTCATACACATACAAGACAAGGGTGCTCTAGCCTACCAAGTCAAGGAATCAGATATTCACATTTTTACTTGTATCAAGAAAGGACACGCGTCTACCAAAACAAGACACACACATACTTCACCATATTACATATAGCATATTAATCAAGAAGCACATAGGGTAAACTAAGCACAAGTCACCCTACACACTTACTATAGAATTATCAACATAAGTCATCACAAGTCTGATATAGTCCACTAGGAAGATTCACACTTCAACTTCAAGTATACATTCATAAGGCACCACTATAGCCTAGCATGATCACATATAATTATATAGTTTATAAAGTAATGCCGATGAGGGAACATTGTTTAACAATTCATAAAGTAATGCCAACAAGGCCTCATTACAAAATTATATCACATAAGCACCGCCACCATAAGTTGAACACACCAATCATCATTATAATACAAGAACTATGCTACATAATATCAAGAGACTTAATACTCAAAGGCTATTACCAATAGACATGATAACCAATTCAATCCAATAAGCTCAATATACAATGAATCCAACAATATCAAACGTTCATATAATCAAATTGAGGCAGCCTACAGACCATACAATTATGATCTATACATGAATCAATAGCCTTAAACAATCTACACATGAATTTATTACTATTTAGCCATAATCAATTAACCCATGCAAAAGTAATTTATAGAGATTTAAGAAGATCAAGGGTTCATGGAAATTTTTATTGAAAAACATCAGTTATACATCAAATATCATATCTTAATGTTTGAAAATGTTTCATGCAAGAACCCATGACTTAGAGTAGAAATTGAACTTCTCATTTTCTTGAAATCTTTGTAAATCATCTTTGAAATTGACATTAAGGTGATACAAATCTTTAGGTTAAGAACTCTCATACCTTTTTATAATAATCCAAAGAGAATTTAAGAATAAACTACATTGAAAATCCATCATCAAACTCCATCTTCACCTTGAGCTATCATGTAGGCTTTTTTGAGAAACTTTGGGAGGGCTTGGATCTAGGTGATAGGGTCTAAATATGAGTTTGACTTAAATACTCTAAAAATATCCAAATACACCTAAATAAACCGTCCTCCTATTTTATAATACTTTGGGTGAATTTTCCAAAAACACCGCAAGCCTTACAGTGAAGCAGGCAGATTGTAGGCACCATCGACGGTTGCCCAAGGACGGATCGTCGAGTAGGATACGCCCCATCGATTGGTGTCCGTTGGTTGGTTATGCAACTCCCATACCTTAACGCTACATGGCACAATCGACGAGCCGTTGCCTGGTCGACTGGCCGTCATTTGGGGGTTGTGGTTTGCCACTGTCAGGCAGTCCAAACCCTTGAGTTTGGGGTCCTCTTCTAGGGCCCCTTATGGGTCCTAGGTTGAGTCATTGCCGGACTTTGGACCCATAAAAATGCATATCTAGGTCTTAGGAACATCTCCAATCGAATTCAACACAAACAAACACGTAAAACATGCTTTGACACACAGCAACACACAAGGACACCCAAAGGTTAACTTTTGAATGTCTTGGACGTTGGACCTCCAAACCTCACCAAACTCAACATGCTGCCTTTAAACACTATAATTAACCATATAATAACTTATAAATGCATGATACACACACAAGAACATGAAAGCACATAAGGAATAGTCGTTGAACGTCTTCGCCGTCCCATGATGTTTGACTTCAAACTTAACCGGATTGACATCAAAATTCACAAACACATTAATTAAGATATTTATATGCCTTTAGAACATATATGATTATCTAGATATACCTAGTTCATTTTAGGGTCATAAAAACATGCTTAGGCTTTGAAGTTATTAGTATGTGAGTCCCTAGGTTTTCTCTAAGACCATTATGTTAATGGCCTTAAATGTTGAATATCTCTCAAATTGTTTAATGAACATAATGACTTACGTAATTAGTTTGTTAATGAAAGTTACTTATCTAGAATATCTTTAAGGATTGCTTAGGTAGGCTTGGAGATGGTGTATGTGTGTTATCTTCATGTCTTAATTAGGTGAGTCTTAGAGTTATTCTAGGTAGGGAGTTGAATGTATGAAATGGAAATAATCTTATATTAGGTAATCTAAAGGATAAATTTGGTGTGTGTGAAGGGATTGTATTGGTGGTCGCTTTATAACTCACTCAAGTGAGCCTTGGAATCACCTTTGGTAGGGGGGCTCATGGTTATGTGAATTAAAGTGATATTAATGTATATTGATTGAATGTAACTATATGTGTCTATGTTGACTTAATGTAATCCCTTATACTTGTTTAATGATCTTAGATTAAAAAAAGAGAACGTTTTATACAAATGTCCTTTTATCATGATTTTATTGTATTGTGCCATACTTAGTACATTCTAGTGTAATATTCCATATGTTTGTCTATATCTAAAGGTGTAGGTTTAATTTGAGAGGAGTCACGAAGTGGAACCTTAAAGATTTGGTATGTCGTCACTAGATTCGAGGACATTTTGACGTTTAGATTTTCTTATTGAAAGTATTGTAATGGACTTAACTATTTTCTATATGTTTAAGTATGGGTCGTATCCCAATAAATTTGTATGTCTAAGATGGATACTTTGATAATTATCCTTTCATTATGTTTTTCTGTAGAAAAGTTACTTTGAAATATTAGTATTTTGTGTGAAAAATTTTAATTATGCACTAATTTTCATATATGTATGCAATGAATGATGTAAAAGGGCTTGTAGAAGACATCTGAGAGGTCAAGTATGCCATTTTGCAATCCAAGAATACCATACCTTCTAGGGTGTGATCTCGCGGTGGGACAACAACTATGCATGGCATCAAACCTCGTGCATCAATAAATGTCCCATCGATTTGTGGCGTCTCTCCACACTTAGGAGTGGGAGCTAAGACCCAAAAATGTGAGTCTCTGTGACAAACGACTGACGTGCAGGACAATGAATAAACCAGATGTTGGCCAACCGACTGCCACCGTCGTTTGAGACTATAACTTTCTTGCATGTGTCTCGTCATGGCTAGGGGTGAATTAGGAAATTCACCCCAGGTTCCAAATAAATCATGATCGGTTTTTTCTTACTTAGAATTTTTAGGTATTTTAAGTATATATAAGCAATAAAATATCCTTTTAGACTTCATACTTCAAAACAAAACCTTTCCCTCCCTAAAACTCTCTCAAGAAAACCATGGAAGAAGAAAAGAAAGAGGAGTCAGCTTCTTGGAAGAATTTCACGATTAAATCAACCTTGGTTTAAGTCTATAATCTAAGGCATGCAAATATTTTTCATCCATGGAACCCCTATAGATGTCCCTCAATTGTGAAACCAAAAGACCCCAATCTAGATAGGGTTATGGTTGCATTGTGGGTAAGGCTTAATTGTTATCCCAATCTAGTGGGTGAAATTCAATTATATTTATATGATGATTATGTGATGTTTTCATGTGCTTTCCTTTATGAATTCTAAGCTTTGATGTGAAGGTGATCATGGTGGGTTTAGTCCATTAGAGGAAAGATTGAAGGTCCTATGTTGATCTTCTTAACTCAATTGTCTTGAATACTAATTGATCATAATAGGATCACCTAGATATGAATTTAACTAGGCCTAATTGATTGAGAATAATCTTGACTTGTATAGTTGGAATTAACTATATGTGATCAAGTATGACTAGAATTACCTTCTAATGACCAAATTGAATAAATAAGTTGTAATTCGACATCGATCATGATAGAATGAAGTTAGCTTTGATTATAGGGGATTACATGTCATTGTTCTTAGGGGTTTGGGGTTGAATTCATTATGAGGGGATTGCGATCAGTTGTTCTCTTTCTCCTATACACTTAGACATGAACAAGCTAGGGGAAGATGTTCTCTCACATAGATGGATTCTAGGTTGACCTAAGAATCTAAATGAATGAATGCATGACAAACTGTAATATTTTAAAGTTGTATTGAATAGTCACTTCTTGTGTAATTGACTTTGTAAGATAAAACCAAGTTGTGAAACCTTGAGTTGAATAAATCACGGTCGCTTGAGGTGATGAATCTGATGGTAGCTTGGGATTGAAGAATAAAGCTCTCCCATGTTTAGCTTAATCTTGTGTTGCAAAGATTCTTGATCATGGTAGCTTGTATTAGTAGTAGGCAAGATAGCCTTGGATGCAAGATCCATAGTTTCCTAGGATAAGCTTTAAGTAGATTGACTAATGGTAGCTTGATTTCCTAATGGTAGCTTTAGGACAAAAGGCGTATATCTCCTAATCATAGCTTGATTTGAAAGCAATGTGCATTAAATGGAATATCTTGAGATAGGTTTCTCATGGTAGCTTAGGGTTGATTCTTCATGCTCCCCTATGGTTATGTTGCATCTACATGATTGGTTGCATGGTGGTTAGGTTGGTGCTTTTGTATCCTTCCTTTATTATCTTGAATTGTATGTTATGATACATTCCATGGTAGTAGGTCTATATGTTAGTATGTTAACCTTAATAAACAAGAATATAAGATAAGTTAGATTGCATTAGGATATCCTAAAGAAGTACCGATTATGGATGGTAGAATAGGATGCTATTTGTACATGGCACAAGTATGAATTGAAGCTACCTATAGCATAACCCCTTTATGATGTATGCTTAGCTTGGGCAGTGGCTATAGTTGATTTCTGTGACATGATTGTCTTAAGATGATAGTTCTTTGTCAATATGAAGTAGATGTACTACTAACACCTGAAATTGATGAAAGAGAATAGGGTGACTTAAAGATATGCTTAGTGTGTAAGGTAGAATGAGATGCCTCACATGCATTACACGAGTGTGCCTTGTGATGATGTAGGGGCATGTGCTCATACGTGATGAAGAACTTAAGTCTTAATTATAAGAGTGGATTATGATAAAGAATCACCAAGGAGAGGTACTTAACTTAGGTATTAGTATGGGATATTGTCTTGGCTTTGCACAAGTATAGTTGGAGGTTTCTTGTTAAGTAGTTCACTTAAGTAAGAAGGAAAAATGGTTTGAGTATTAACTTACATATGCTTTATGATAATTTTATCTGGTTATTATATTCATGTTACGTTCATGGTATTATCCCTTATGATTATGCCTATTGTTGTCTAACCCTTTGAGATATCTTATGTTTTATATGTTAGTTTCCATACTTGGTACATTGCATACTAACACATATTTTTCCTACATTCTAATTCAATGTAGGGTGTTGAGAAGATTGAGTTGATTTGAAGGCTAGAGTTTCCAATACTTTCAAGGACTGAAGATTGGTGAGTCCTCATAGCATCCTAGGACACCACCCCCTATGTTTCATGAATGTTCTTTATCATGTACAGGCTTTTGTGGGCGGCATCCCAGGACATTTACACTCATGTTATCATAGATGGTTTATGAGACCTATGTTAGAAAGGATTCCATTTTATGAAATGATTCCGCCTTATGTTTTAATATATAAATTTCACACTACTTTGTATATTTATGAGCTTAAATATGTCTAAGGTCTTGTCCAAGACCACCAAGAGGTCAAGTATGCCATGTTACTGTTTTAAGGTCTAGGGGATGCTCCCTAATCCTGACTGTAAGACTCCGAAAATGACTCAGGTTAACTAGAGCCTAACATGTTAGTATTGATGTTTTAAGGTCCTTAATATATCTAATATATGGTATGTATGCAGTAGCTAAAGTATTAGAGGTGTTGGAAGTCAAACGTCAAGGGACGACTAAGACGTTTGACGACTAAGTCACCTAAATGTCTAAAATGTGGTTCTATGTATTTATATGTGTTTAATGAGGTTTGAATGTTCTTAATAGATTTAATATAGCATTTATAGGCAGTGTTTAAAGTTTCATGAAGTTTGCAGTTCAAACGACTAAGAACGTCCAAGGTGTTGGAAATATATTTCTTAAGTTGACCTTGTACGTATAGGCGAGTTTCATCGAGTTTTATGTATTCGTTTTGGATGAAATTTATGTTAGATGTGTTAAACTTATATATGATAATATTTGGGTGGGAACCGTCTGGGAAATTATCCGAAAGGACCATCAAAGGGTCCCTGAGGAAGGACCAAAAATTAGTGTGCAGGCTGTCCCAGGCAGACCCTGGCGACGGAGCAGTCAATGGCAAATCGTGGCTGTGACGCCCTGTCAAAGGGTCCCATCATGAGGGATTTAGCCTTGTGTTAAGAACGGAGGCTTTTTCAGCCACTGTTGCCACCGACGAAGGCCTGTGACGGCCCGTCGAGGTGGTCACGCCCCGTCAAGGGCAGGCGTCGCACGCATCTGTCTTATTGCGTAGGCTGCTGCGAAGTTATGGGTGAATTGGTAAATTCACCCACTTCTAAAATAATTCATTTGCGTTTTATTAAGGGCCTTTTGGGTATTTTAATTAAGTATAGAAAGGTTAATCACATGGAATACTTCATTCTTCAAAATCATAAACCCAAAATACTTAGAAAATATCCCAAAACCTCCATAGAAGTCCATCTTGAAGAGGAAGCTTGGTGAGGGATTTTTGTGTAGAAATCCTTTATCAAAGTGAGGAGTTATCATCCTTGAGGTATGACTTTTGATCCTTGAAACTCGTTTCATCAAGGATCCCAACTCCCAAGATGTTTTTCAAAGTTTTCTAAAGTGAATTGTCCAATTTGATGATTCTACCATGGGTTCTTGCATAAATCATTTCTAAACATTGAATTATAATAAAATTGATATTATATTGATGATTTCAACATAAATTACCTATGAACCCATGAATTTGGATGAACCCTAGTTTTCGACTATAATGTAGGTTACTTGATATTAAGCTAATATTGTTAAATTGTTATGTAGTTTATTATGGGATTTCTAATGATATAACAATTATATTCAATTTTAATCTAATTTATCCTAGATTGTTAAACCTAGATTGAATTGATAGAGATTTCATTCAATTTTATGATTATTTCTTGAATTATTGGTTATGGTCATGATAATGGACTTGTGATAATAAAATGGTCGAATTAGCATTTGATTGAAGTTTGGATAAGGGATTAAAGGTATGCTGCCCCGTTTTCCTTATTTTGATATTATTTATACTTTCGATTCTATTGTGATTGGTATGGTCCACTTATGGTGGCGGCGTTATGTGTTTTTGTTGCAATTGACCTGGCATTGTCGGCGTTACTTTATGCAATATTGTGAGCATGGCCTTATTTGATACTACTTGAAGTTATGTGGATATTTGTGTAGTTTTATTATGTGAAGCATGACATTAGTTATCTACATGTGAAGTTATATAGTCATATATGTATTCTTCTACTTATGTTGCCTTAGGTGATCATATCAGACTTTGAGTTGACATTATGAATGTAGTGTTAGGTTAAGTCTTGGTTATTACTAATTGAATTTATTAGTCTATGTGGAGTACATTAATGATGTTATGATGATATATAGGATGACTTGAGGATCTAAGAATGTTTCTAGGTGTTTCTAGAATGACTTGCATTATGAGTTAAAAGTAAAGTATGTGGTATCTTGTCTTGCTTTACTTGTGTAACTTTCTTGATGTATATATGATTATGAATATGTTATGTCTTGATTTAGGGTTTTATAACTCTTAGTATTTAATGTATGAATGACATGTGACTTTAAATGATGTTATGTGAGTCTCTTATGTGCAAACCTTGACTTAACGGTAAGGTTAAGATTGATTGAAGTGTAATCCGTAATGGTATCCTTCAAAGTAATGTAATGATGGAGTTAAGGTTTGTTGGCTGGAACGGCATCATATTAATCCTTACGAATGTCATCATGAGCTTCTTGTCGCCATTGTGAGGTAGCCCTAGTGGACCTTCCTTTGTAGGGTAAATGTGATTGAGTTATCAACTTGTTATGGAACTCTTTTATGTGAACCTAATGTATGAATTACTCTATGAAAACGAAGTCTAGAACCAAGTTAGTATGGTAAGATAAAGTAGTTCTAGTTAAGTATGAGCTAGATTACAAAGTATGCCCTTCATATTACTTAACAATGTGCCTACATGGGATGTGTCCATGTTCTACCAATGGAAAGTAGAACAACCTCATCGGAGTAGGATAGAGCTCTAGATTCCATGTCTTGCTATCATGGTCTATATTTGTTATTGCCTATTCTCATTATATGGAATACCTATTAGCATTAGAGGAGTTTATCGAGTTTAGGTGGTGGTAAGGGATGCTATCTAGACATTGCAGAATAGACTTTGAAGGTGTGATGTGGAGTTCCTAGGTCTTGTCCAAGACCATTATTCGAATGTCCTTTATGTGATGTACTGGTCTTAATGAACTAATGACTTATGTTAAGGAGTATGTAAATAAATGAGTACCTAATCAAAAGTGACTTAAGGATTCCTTAGCTAAAGTGTGAAGAGGGCATAAGGGATGATCTCTTTATGTCTTATCTTTGGAAGTCTTGAGGATGTCTCTAGCTAGGGAAGTTAGTCGATTTTGTGTACATGATCTAAGCCTTAGGTAGTCTTAAGGACTATTTAGGTAATCTCGAAGAGGTCACTGTTGACGTTATCTTCTTCATTTACTTAAGTAGGTCTTTTGATAGCCTTTGGAAGGAGAATGTCATATCCCCTATGTGTTGATGTATTATGTGAGCATGATTCTATCTTAGGGAGTCTATAGGATCTCTGAAGTGTGTGTTGAAGGGATTGTATGGGCGATCGCTTCACAACTCACTCAAGTGAGACTTAGAGTTCACCTTTGGTATTACCTTGTTGTTTATGATTGCTTTGTAAGTATATATGTGACTCATTATAGGTAATCTTCAGGGTCGTTTAAGCACATCTAGAGAGGGTGTATTGGCGGTCTCTCTTTGTGTGATTTAAGTGAATCTTAGGATGACTTTAAGTGAGGAAATTACATGCTAGAAGTATCTTATGTGTTTTTAAATTAATTAATGATGTTATTATGATTAAAATATGATTTTCAAATGAAAAGATGCATATTTTCAATAAAGTTCATTTTCATGATTTTTATGCATAAAGACATACTTAGAACATGTTGTTGTACTAATTCCATGCTTTTATTTATCTATATAGTTCTTGGTAGGTGAGGAGATTTGAGAAGTGATGACTTGGACTTAAACACCGTTCAAGAGAAGTTGAAGTACGTCCTCACTTGACTCGAGGGCATATATGTATCTTTTATGTTTTCATTGAAATTATTGTAATAGACTAAGTATTTCTGTAATCGTTTTTTGAATTATGGGTCATATCCCAAGTATTCTTGAGTCTTAAGATGATGAGGTTGAGACTTAGTATTTCCCATGACTTTTATATGAAAGAGATTTTGAAGACAATACTATATTATGTGAAAAGTTTTTATTCCACACTACTTTTCATATGGAACGAATGATATGAAAGTGGCTTGTCTAGGAACTCTGAGAGTTCGACGACGCAAGTTACAATCCAAGATTGTAGCCTAACTTCTAACGTATGGTTTTGGGATGTGACAAGCTTGGTATGAGAGCATAGGATAGTGAAAGTAGTATTAGGAATCAAGAAGTCTCATCAAGTCACGTCTAGTAGAGTCTTGACAATCGGTGTGAGGCGGGACACATCTACGGGCGAGAGGCTATTGGACGATAGAGTTTCCCTGCTTTTCTACTCCTATGTCGTATGGTGAAGTAAATTTTATGAGTTTCCTTGTGTTTTCTAGGATATGAATACTAGAAGGATTGCCGCTAGAAGGTTTGAATAAGAGAGGATGAATGAGGAGATTCCTCAAGTTGAGCAAGTTGAACAAGTTCCTCAATGTGGGCAAGGAGTTCAAGGTGCTCAAGATGCCCAAGTGCCTCTCCAAGGTGATCCTATTCCTAATGTGGAAGGAGGTATTGAGTTTCCGGAGATGTCTAATAGGGAGATTAGAGAGTGTTTGATTGCTATAGCCCAGGACGTGACTATGCAAGCTAATTTGAATATGATTCCTAGGGTTGTGGAGAGCACTATGACATCTTGGTTGAGATATTTTGTCAGGACGAATCCTTTTATTTTTCTTGGCTCTAAGGTAAATGAGGATACCCAAGAGTTTCTTGATGGAGTGTACAAAAGGGATGTTTCTCAAATTTGGTTTACTAAATTGAAGGATAACACAATGTCCAGCTTACATCAGATGTGGGTTCCACGCATCGGCGTGGCATGCATATTTATCAGCCAACGTCCATTGCTTATGCACATTAATCAACCATTTTCGGGGGTTGACTGCCCAAATCGCCCTTAGCCTGCAAACAATGGTCAGAGACATTGAGTGTTGTCTATGTCTTATGCACCCGCTCAACCATTGTCGGGGGTTGACTGCCCACATTGGCCTTAGCCTGAAAACAACGGTCAGACGACATTGGGCGTTGCCTGCTCCCATCACCTTTTTCCTACACAACGGACAGGCGACGTTGGGTGTGGCCTTCCCGCATAGCCTTTCGCCTGCACACAATGGTGAGTTGACGTAGGACATGGCGATTTCGCATAGCCTTTGGCTTACACACAATGATCAGCCAACGTTCGACGTGGCTTGCACACAACTGTCACTTGACATCAGCATACGGCATGCGACATCGGCGATGCGACATTAGTCATGGACCACGTGCATTGGTCGTAGCCTACACACATTGGCCAGCTAACGTTGGCGTGACTGCCTAGATCGGTCGTGTCTTCTGCACATGGCTTAGTCATTCTCGGGCGTGGACTGCACGCATTTCCCTTGGCCTTCACACAATGGTTGGCCGATGTCTGGAGTTTCCTACTCGCATCACCTCTGGCATGCACTCACTGGCGAACTAACGTTGGGCGTGTCATGCCCGTATTGTCTTAGGCCTAAACACAACAGTCATCCGACATCGGACGTGGTCTGCCTGCATTGCCTTTTGCCTAAACATAATAATTAGTTTATGTTGGACGGATGCTGCTAGCATCGTCCGTAACCGGTACACATTGTTCTACTGAAGTCTAATATAGTCCGCCAGCATCATCCTCTGCACGCATCTGACGTGGCATGTGCTCTTCATTCAAAGGACGTCGGCCAATGGAATGAGGTTCAACCAAGTCCTGTACGCACAGACGTGGCATGTTCGTATCTGGTAAGCGACGTCAGCAAATGGAATAATAAATCGTCAAAGACAATCATGCACGGGCGTAACATGTGCACATCTTGCAAGTGATATGAGCCAATGACATGCGGCATCAGCCAAGGCTTGCATGCATTAGCCGTGGAATGCGCATAACGACTGGGAAACATCAGTCATGGTCTGAGCGCGCCGGCAAGGAAACATCCGTTATGGCGTGCACACATTGACCAAGCAACATCGACCAATGGCAGGCAGCAAAAGCCATGGCCTACACGCATCAGTCGTGGCGTGTGCACATTGTTTGGATGACATCGGTCGTGGACCACATGCATCATCAAGGCAACATGGGTTAATGACGGGCATCATTAACAAAGGCCTAAATGCATCAACCATGGCGTGTACATGCTTACACGATATCGGTAGTGGCATACGTGAATCGTCCAGGCAACGTTGGCCAACAACAAGCAACATCAACCAAGATCTTCATGCATCTGATGTGGTTTTTGCGCATTTGGAATGAAACGTCGCACAAATAAATGCATCATTATCCAAGGCATGCAGGCATCACCCATCGAGTGTGTGAATCGGCTGGGCAAAATCATCATCGACAAACAGCAGGCACCATCGTCCAAGGCTTGTTCTTTTCATGCAAGCGATGTCAGTCAACGGAAGGCAGCATCGAGATTGGCAAGGCGACATTGCTGGTGGACTGCTGTATCGGCCTTGGTCTATGCACAACGCGCAGCCTATGTCAAACGTGGACCGGACGCATCGTCCGTGGCCTGTGCACAACATTCAGCGATCGTCGATCTTTGCCTCCAAAAATTGCCATTGGCCTGCATAAAATGGCCATCCAACGTCGTACGTGGACTTCTCGCATCAGCCATTGCCTGCACATTGATCAGTCAATGTCGGCTGTAAACTTTCATCATCAGTTATAGCTTGTGGACATCGCTCAACCATCATCGGGCGTGGACTGCCCGCATCTTCCTTGTCCTGCAAACAATGGTCACCATACATACCGTATTTCCTGCCGCCTTTGTCTTGCTCAAAGGTCAGCCCACGTTAGGTGTAGCCTTCTCGTATAGCCTTTGGCCTGCACACAAAGGTGAGCTGACATTGGATGTGGCCTTCCCACATTGCCTTTGGCTTGTATACAATGGTCAGCCGATGTCGACATGGCCTACTTACATCGCCTTTGGCCAGTACACAACAACCAACCGTCATCGAACGTGGGCTCCATCTATCGTCCCTGGCCTTCACACATCGGTTAGCCAATGTCGGACGTGACTTGCCAACATCTTGTGAAGTCACACACATCTGTCTACTGATGTCAAATTCATCCAATCAACATTTTTTGTAGCGTGCACACATCAGTCTGCCGATGTGAAACGTGGCCTACCCGCATCGCATGTAGCCTGGACATTTCTTGGTTGACGTCG
Source organism: Solanum habrochaites (assembly GCA_027704765.1). Lineage (NCBI taxonomy): Eukaryota > Viridiplantae > Streptophyta > Magnoliopsida > Solanales > Solanaceae > Solanum > Solanum habrochaites. The sequence continues at coordinate 28,169,869 of JAKWJA010002496.1, forward strand.
GTCGTGCAATGGCCGCATCGACCATGGCTTATGAACATCACTCATTCGTTGTGGTTTGTGGACTGCTAGTTTATCCTTTGTCCTGCAAAAACATCCAGGCCACATAGGGAATTTCCTGCCCCCATCGCCTTTGGCCTGCACAACAGTTAGCCGATGTTGAGCGTGGCCTTCCCTCATTGTCTTTAGCTTGCACCCGATGGTCAATCGGCTTCGGACGTGGCCTTCATGCATGACTTTTTCCTGCAAACAACGGTCAACTAATGTTACAGGTTGCCTACCACATCACCTTAGTCATGCACATAGCGGTAACCCGACGTCAGATGTGTGTTGCACCTATCATCCATGGCCTTCACACATCGGTCATCCGACATCGGACATGTTTTGCCATCATCGTCCTTAGCTTGTATACATTGGTCTCTAGACCCATACGTGGCCTGCTAGAATCGTCCATAGCTAGCACAAATCAGTCTACCGACGTGGGACGTGGCCTGGCCGGATCGCATGCGGCCTGTACACTTCGCTCAGCTGATATCGAATTATCCTACCCACATCATCTGTATCTTGCACTAGTTAGACGAGCGACGTCGCATGCACTGATATTGATTGAGGTCTAGTCAAAAACATGAGGATTTCCATGCCGAACAAAAATCAAAAGAATTTGAAACACCCTTCCTACATTAAAACATATTCATCAATTTTCCATTATCTATTCCTAACTATTCAACCTCATGTGTTCATTCGTAAAAATTTTCATTACGTTTATGGTTTATATGATATTGAAAAATCTTTTATTTGTACAAATATGTACTTCATCATTAGTTTCACATATTTAGAAATATTTTCGACCATTTTTTATTTTTTCCAACTTTATTAATTTTTTTAATGTTTTTTTTGTTTTTCATTTTTATGTCATATTTTGAAAATTAAAATTTATGAAATTGTTGAATTTTAGGTTAATTTATTTATTTGTGAAGTTTTGGTGCTAATTTTATAATTTTCTTTATTTTTCTTATATTTTATTAATTAATTACCCATTTTCTGGAATTACCAAACAATGATAAAAGTTTTAAAAATAGTCCAAATTGTTGAATTTACGTTTACTATATTTATTTTGTGTTTTTTTACGTTAATTTTATGTTTTTTCATATTTTCCCTATATTTTATTAATGAATTACCCATTCTCGAGATTTATTAAACAAAAATGAAAAACTTTACAAAATTCGAAAATGTGGAATTTAAGGCTACTATATTTATTTGTTAACTTTTTTCAATAACTTTTTATTCATACCATTCTCAGGATTTACTAAATAAAAATATAAAACTTAATATTTTCTTTAGATATTGATGAATTTAAGGTACTATATTTTTTCTTGAATTTTTAGAAATATTTATTCAAATATTTTTTAAATTTTTATTCATGAATTTCCCATTTTCTGGATTTATCGAACTAAAATAATAATTACCGAAATTGTTGACATTTTTGAATTTTTTAATTTAAGGTTAATGTAATTATTTTTTAATTTTGTTGCATTATTTTATATAATTTCTTAATATATTTTTTTATCATCAATTACTCATTTTAAAGATATACTAAACATTAACAAAAATTAAAAAAATGATGGTGAAATTGTTTAATTTAAGGTTACTATATTTATTTGTGAAGTTTTGGCGTTATTTTAATACATTTTTTTCATATTTCTCCTATGTTTTATTGATCATTTACACATTTTCAAGATTTACCAAAAAATAAAAAATTAAAAATTAAAAATTTTTGAAAACTATTTTTTATAAATAAAAAAGTTATTTGCGCGAGCTAATGAGTGTTTGTACCTTAGCACGTGCATATTTCGGTTGAACATATTCATTATGAATCTCTAGAAAAATGATGTCTACTCTTCTTAGTTAGAATCCACGCCACGGATCAAGAGCTCCAAGTAGGTCATGCATCAGATGTGACAAGTGGGCATAAGGCAAGCGATGTCGTCTAACATAATGAGTTATCAACCAAGGCATGTATGCATCGAACGTGGTGTGTGTGCACCTGGAAAGCAATATCGGGCAAGTACGCATCGGGCAAGCGACGTTGGCCAATGACAGACAACATTAGACAAGACATGCACGTATAAGCCATGGCATGTGCACATTCATTGGGCGAGTTTAGGGTCAGCCAATGGCAGAACATTAGCCAAGGCATGTGCGAGTCGGGCAAGGGATGTCCGCCAGCAACAAGTGTCATCGATCGTAGACCTCCCGCATCCATCGTGGTCTGTGCACATCACTTTATCGATGTTGGTTGTGGACTACCCGCATCGATCGTGGCATGTTCACATCGCTTAGTTGTTGTCGAGACTGGACTGCCCGCATCTCCTTTGTCCTGCTCAAAATGGTCAACCAACATCATTACTATATTTATTTGTGAATTTTTGGCTTTAATTTTATTTTATTTTTTTCATATTTTTTTTATTTTTAATCCACGAATAACCTTTTTTGTTATTACTGAAGAAAAATAAAATAAAAAAATTATTAAAATTGTTGAATTTAAGATTATAATAATTACTTGTAAATATTTTGCCTTAATTTTATATATTTTTTCATATTTTTCCTAATTTTATTCATCAATTACTCATTTTTGGGACATACTGAATAGAAAAAAAATTAAACAAAATTGTGTAAATTGTTGAGTTTAGGTTACTATATTTATTTGTAAATTATTTGCGCTATTTTTATATATTTTTTTCCATATTTACCCTGTGTTTTTTAATCCATTACTCATTTTTTGAGTTTTTTCGAAAAAATAAAAAAATGTTGAAACTATTTTTTTATATAAAAAAGTTATTGTGGAAACTAATTCTGTTTGTACCTTAGAATGTGCATAATTGGGTTGTAGATGTTCATTATGAATCCCTAAAAAAACGTTGTCTACTCCTCTATGTTTGAACCGCGCAAAAAATCAAGAGATCTGAGTGGGCCACACATTAGACATGTCATGTGGGCATCGGGCTAACAACGTCGGCCAACTACAAGCGGCATCAAGCAAGGCATGCATGCATCAGACGCGACATGTTTGCATCTGACAAGCGACATCGGCGTCGGCCAACGATAAGCAACATCATTCATAGCCAGTGTGCATTGAGCAAGTGACGTCGGCCAACGACCTGCAACATTAGCCAAGGCATACACACATAAGTCGCGGTGTGTGCAGATCAGCTAGGCAACATCAGCGTCAGCCAATGGCAGACAATATTAGCCAAGACATGTGCGCTTTGAGCAAACGACGCGGCCAATGGTAAGTGTCACACCCCTTTTTCGCGCAGCGGCGTAAGGGTTTTTCCAATTTAAGTGACGTTATTAATTAGGGGATTATTTTAATTTTTTCAGAGTCGCCACTTTGAATTGAGTTACGGTGTTCCAAATCACCTTTTTTTAAATCCCTAATAAAAAGGCAATGACTCTTTGTTTGGTCTGTGAACCAGTTCGGGTAAGGAATTCTATTGACCGAGGGGAAGGTATTAGGCATCCCTCGAGTCCCGTGGTTCTAGCACGGTCACTTTATGTACTTTTATGACTTAAACTGATTTTTTGAATATTCTATTGGTAAAACATGTATTCAACATCATTCTTTAAGTTATTTAGATATATTAAAACTACCTTATTTTATTAATTTATGCCCTTTAATTAAAAATATATATACGCATATAAATTAGATAAAACAAAGAAGAATACAATAAGATATTCTTTATTTTTACTTTTTCTTTTGTTATTATTATTATTTTTATTTATTATTCTATTTTTTACATTTCTTTTTTTTCTCTTTTTACCTTCTCATCTTTTGCTATTATTACTATTTTATTGTTATTATTATTTTTTATACTTTCAAGGTTTTATTTGTTATTTTTATTATTCAACTTAATTTTTTTTTCTGTTTGGACAAAGAAACTTAAAAAAAAAAATTCCTCTTCAATTGCATGTTTTTTTATTCAACTTAATATTTTTTGTTTGGACAAAGAAACTTACAAAAAAAATTCTTTCCTCTTCAATTGCATATTTTTTTTATATTATTTTTATAATTGTCTTTCTTTTATTTATTTTTTCTGTTTTCTCTTTTACCCTTTTTTTTGATATATTCTTTCTCACATTTTATTTTTTAACTTTTCTTTTTTCTTTTTATTATTATTATTATATTTTTTTTGTTCTTTCATTTTTATTCGATTTTTTTTACGTCACTAACATTAAACGATAATTTCACTAACTAAAATTAACATATTTACATAATAGCTACACATGTTATCATAAAAACTAAATATTAAAAATTAAAATGAATTGGACAATAATTTTACTTAAATATAAAATAAACTATGGGTTATTTAAATATAAAATAAATCATGGTTTGTTATAATAATTTCACACTAAATATAACTATACAAAGTATCTAAACATAAAGTTGATATGAACATTTGAACATACATCATACAATAACATCAATAAATATTAATGGTTTAAACACATGCGAAATTTAACAACTTCAATATATTGCAATCCACTTTAGCATTATCATGACATAAAGTAATACAAAATAAAATTTGTATTACCTCTTGTGGAATTTATTTCACGAAAAGAAAGTGTCACGACCCAAATCGGATCGCGACTGGCACCCACACTTACCCTCCTATGTGAGCGAACCAACCAATCTAAACCTTAACATTTCAATATAATATCAACAGACAGTAATGCGGAAGACTTAAACTCATTAATAAAAACCAATTCAATAACTTCTAAAATTCAACATCTATTAATTTCCCAAAATCTGGAAGTCATCACCACAAGAACATCTATGATCAAATTACTAAACTAAGAGTATTCTAAGAAGCTAAAATAACAAAATCTAGTCTATGCCGGAACATCGAGGCATCGAGACATGAGAAAGGAGATCCAGTCCAAGCTAGAAGCATTAGCTCACCCTGAAGATCCGATGTGACGAAGACTGGATAGAATTGCGGTTGAGTTGAAGACGACGGCACGTTTGCTGCACTACACAAATAAACAAGAAGAAAACATAAAAGTAGGGGGTCAGTACAACCACAAGTACTGAGTAGGTATCATCGGCCAACTCAAAATAGAAAGAAATATATCTCAGATAACATCATAAAATCAACTAATATTCTTAACAGGTGATAGCAACAAGTATAAACATCATTTATAATATCACCGATCATATCTATGAGGACTCAAGCCTCCACACCATACTCTTTTGGGAAAACATGTTCTTTAGATTGAGTATATTAGCATCTTTCAGGATTCATTATCTATATTTCTCTTGTGTCGGTACGTGACACTCCGATCCCTCGTTAGTCTTTATTCCTCTTGTGTCGGTACGTGACACTCCGATCCCCTACTACTATGTGTCGAACGTGACACTACGATCCCCTAAATCTACGTGTCGGTTCGTGACACCCCCATCCCCTAAATCTACGTGTCGGTTCGTGACACCCGATCCCCTAAATCTACGTCTCGGTTCGTGACACCCGTCCCACTAATTCTACGTGTCGGTTCGTGACACCCGCCCCACTAATCTCATTCTATTAGTAAATCAAGCCTTCTTTTATACCAAGGCATCATTATCTCATTACTTTAGTTCATCAAGCCTTCTTTTATACCAAGGCATCATCATTTAACAAGAGATTAGGTTTTTATAAAAATTTGGGATTCAATAGCTTCATCATGCTTGTTTCATCACAATCATATATATATATATAATCACATCATACATACACACAATTAAGCATATAGAAGAGTTTATGATACTACCCAACACATATCATTCGCTATTAAGAGTTTACTACGAATAGCATAAAAACCATAACCTACCTCCACCGAAGAATTGCGATCAACAAGCTATCTTCTCAAAATCCTTGCTATCCTCTTCGTTTCTCTCTCTCTCTACTCGTTCTCCCTCTCTTTCTATTCTTTTTCTTTTTCTTATTCAAACCCTCTTTCTTTTACCCTAATTAGTATATAATTAAGAATGAAAGATGGCAATAATAACCCACTAATTAACTTAAGGTTACCTCTTTTAACCCCCAAGTAATTAGACTTATTAACCTTAACCCTCTAACTTTATAATTAAGGTAGGAATAGTCCAAAACGTCCCTTAAAACGTGTAAAGAAATCCGACCCAAACTGGGATTACGCAACCTCTGACGGCCCGTCGTGCCTGCGACGGTCCGTCCTGCAGGTCGTCGCAACCGTCAGAGACTCAATTTCCACCAAAGAGTCTGTGACGGTCCGTCCTGCCATTTCGTCGTGACGTTCAGAGAATCGATTTCAGTACCAAATTTTCAGATTTCTTAAGTGTTTTGGAACGGGACCCCCTCGACGGTCCGTCGTGACCATGACGGTCCGTCGTGGGGTCCGTCGACTCAGCCAATTTTCCAGAAAAAAAATCTGCTGCTCAAAACGACTAAACAGGTCGTTACAGAAAGAATTTAGGAACCACGAACTTGAAACCTCAAACTCCACTATTTTTCGTTGTGTTTTTCTTTGTGCGTGTGTTCATCAGGAAAAAAAATGAAAAGTTTTCTTTGTTGTTTCTTATTTTTCTTTTTCCTTTCCCTTTTTGTTTTCTTTTTTCTTCTCGTTCTTTTTGTTCTCTTTTGTTGTTCTTCTTTTTTTCTTACTTTCCTATCTCTTTTCTTTCCTTTTCTCCCTTTTTCTGATTCTTTTCGTCCCTCTCTTCTCTTCTTTTTTTTTGTTATGTAATTTTTATATAATAATAGGGGGGGGGGGGTTGTGGCTTAGTTTTTTGATTGTTTTTCATGGAAGGTGGTGGTAGTGTAATGGTATGTGGGAATGTGGTAGTGGATAGTGATTAAGTGGGCTAATGGGTAGGTTATTATTATTAATTTTTGTTGTTAGTAAATAATAATATAATAATAATAATAATAATAATAATAATAATAATAATAATAATAATAATAATAATTACTAGTTATTTTGGCATTGATAATAAAAAAATATGAAATAGCTAAATGAAAAATATAATGAAGAAAATATTAAAATCAATAATTTATTTGCTAAATTTTTAATAAATTAAAAAAATAAATAAATGTAACTTAAAGAGTAACTCAATTTTTGTTGTTTTCAAATCCTTTAAAATAAACTTATTAAATAAAATATCTACTTTATATTTAAAAATATTTAAGCTTTAAAAAGGGTATAAAACTTAAATTCGGTCAAAATTACGTGTGTACAGTTTGACTCTCTTTGACTGGAAACACGAAGAGTTTTCAGACAAAGAAGTAGACAAAGTGACATGTTTTGACCGAACTCTTATTTGAAAGACCAAAATTTATGCGACCGAGTCCTTGTTTTGGACAGCCTACATATCCCAGGTTATAAGGGAATCAGGTCACGTGTAGTTCAAGGACATGAGGTGATGAGTTGGAGTTAAGTGAGGTTCCATCGACACTCTAGATCGCGACTCTTAAAAAAATATAAAATTGAAATATAATAGTGAAAAGAAAAACAAATGTACAAACTTCTATCCATGCAACTTTTCTTGAATCTTCACTTGAATTTTGACTTTAAGATATCACCTTGATTTTTGAGTGAATATCTTAACTTAGAATTGGAATGGAGACTGAAATTGCCACTTAGACGGAACTTTTGACATTCTTCAAAATGAAAACTTGAAAATGCTCTTGAATGAATGCGTGTTTTCTTGATCAAAAGTTGACGAGTAAAAGATGTGTGGAAGTGAGGTTGCTACATGCATAGAAGAAGCTAGGAGGGTCCTGCTAGTCCCATTATCCAGGAGGGTCCTGCTAATCCCATTATCCAGGAGGGTCCTGCAAGTCCCATTATCCAGGAGGGTCCTGCTAGTCCCCTTATCCAAGAGGGTCCTGCTAGTCCCAATATCAAGTAGGGTCCTGCTAGTCCCATTATCCAGGAGGGTCCTGCTAGTCCCATTATCCAGGAGGGTCCTACTAATCCCATTATCCAGGAGGGTCTTGCTAGTCCCATTATCCAGGAGGGTCCTGCTAATCCCATTATCTAGGAGGGTCCTGCTTGTCCCATTATCCAAGAGGGTCCTGCTAATCCCATTATCCAAGAGGGTCCTTCTAATCCCATTAATCAGGAGGGTCCTGCTAGTACCATTATCCAGGAGGGTCCTGCTAATCCCATTATCCAGGAGTGTCCTGCTAATAAAATTTTCAACAAACTTATAATACCAACGAAACATTGTGAATGCTATCTTCATTATTTGGCAGTTCCTTCAAGGAGAATAATAATCATAATAATAATAATAATAAATAAAATAAATATTCCAACATTCAAGTAATTGCTATTTTGATATATATTATCCAACCTTCATATAATATTCCACAAGTATTTACTATAGGGTTTCAATTTCGCTCGCTGCAGACTAGGTCGAACATCTAGGTTCCTCAAATCCTCAATCTTGAAAAAACTAGTGTCCCTGCTTCAACAAAGAAAATTCATGAGTTTGAAAAGGTGGTGGTTGGTTTGTGGTTCCATCTTTAAACAAGGGTGCTCAAACATTTGTGACGCTTTGGTTGTTTCCAATGGTCAATACTTCTTATTGAATGATTGTACTTTCATCCAAATTTGCTTATTTTGGGACCTAAATCCAATGTCTTTATCTCACAACACTCATTGGCTTGCACAACGGTCAACCACGTCGAGCGTGGCCTTCCTTCATTGCGTTTGGCTTGCACAAAACACTCAACTGACGTCGGACATGGCCTTCTCTCATGCCTTTGTCCTGCACACAACGATTAGAAAACGTCAAACATCGCCTACCTGTATCTACATAGTCTTAAACACTTGGTCAACCGAACATGGGCTGCACTTATTGTCCCAGGCTCTCACACATCGGTCAGCTGACGTCACATGTGGTCTGCCAGCATTGTCTGTAGCTTGTACACAATGGTCTATCGACGTCAGACATGGCGATCTTGCATGCTCCGTAGCCTGCACACATTAGTCTTCTGACGTTACACGGTCCCAAGTCACATCGTGTGTGCCCTGCATACTTCGCCCAGTCAACCTCGGACATTCCTACTCGCATCGTCTATCGCTTTCACTTGGTAGACGAGTGACGTCGCATGCCGCGACGTTGATCGAGGTCTAGTCGAGAACATGCAAATGTCCATGCCGAAAAAATATCAACACAGCTTGAAACATCCTTCTTGGTTAACAACATATTCATCTATTTTATAGTATCAATTCTCAATGTTTTGCCTCACGTTTTTCATTCGTACCAATTTTCATTACGTTTATTGTTCATACGATATTGAAACATCGTTTATTTTTTCAAATATGTACACTAACATTAGTTTTAGATGTTAGTAGTATATTTGAGAAATTTCATATTTTTCTGACTTTTATAATTTTTTAAAAATTTATTTTTATGGTTTTATATTTTCGTCAACATATTTTGAAAACTAAAAAAATGTGAAATTGTTGAATTTAAGAGGAAATTTTTGGCGCTTATATTAGAATTTTTCAATATTTTATTAATTAATTACCCATTTTTCTGAAATTACCTGAGAAAAATACATATTAAAAAAATTATTGAAATGGTTGAATTTAAGGTTACTTTATTTATTTATTTATTTTAATTTTTTTCCTAATTTTTATTAATGAATTACCAATTTTATGGATTTACAAAACAAAAATTTTTTTTTTAAATAATATTCAAAATTGTTGAATTTAATGTTCTTGTATCATTAGTGAATTTTTCGCGTCAATTTTATATTATTATTTTTTCATATTTTTCCTAGTATTTTGCCAAGAATTACCCATTTTCGGGACGTACTGAATGAAAAGAAATTTTTTTTGTTGAAATTGATGATTTTAGGTTACTATATTTGTTTGTGAATTTTTGAAGTTAATTTTATATTTTTCATATTTTCCTCGTTTTTATTCATAAAATACTCATTCTCGCGATTTATAGAAAAAAATAAAAAATTAAAAGAAATTGTTGAATTTAAGGTTATATTTATTTGTGAATTTTAGGAATTAAATTTTTAATACTTTTTTTTCATATTTTTCCTTTTTATTATTCATCAAATAATCATTTTTGAGATATAACGATCAAAATAAAAAAATTTTAAAAATTGTTGAATTTAACGTTAATATATTTGTTTATTGAAAACTATTTTATATATATATATATATATATATATTATATATAATATATATATATATATATATATATATATATATATGTATAAAACTTATTAATTGAAGCTAATGTGTGGATGTAGCTTAGAACGTGCATGTTTTGGTTGTACATGTTCGATATGAACCTTTAGAAAAAAATCTACTCCACTTTGTTAGAATCTGTCAAGAACTCAAGAGCTCCAAGTAGGCACAAATCAGACGTGGCATGTGCCCGTCTGGTAAGCAACGTCAGCCAATTGCAGGAGGCATCAACCAAGGTCTACATGCATCGTATATGGCATGTGTGCATCTGGCAAGCAACATCGGCGTCGGCGAATAGCCTGCACCATTACTTGTAGCCAGTGCGCATCTGGCTAGCGACGTCGGCCAATGATAGGCAACGTCAGCGAAGGTGTGCGCACATTAGCCGTCGTGTGTGCACATAAGTAAGGTTACATCAACGCCGTCCAATAGTAGACAACATAATCCAAGGCATGTGCTCTTCCAGCAAGAGACATCCGCGAACAACAAGCGACATCACCAAGACGACATTGGTCATGGACTGCCCGCATTGATTGTGTCCTGTTGCACATCGCTAATTCGCTGTTGTCCATGGACTACCCGCATTGGCCATGGCTTGTGAACAAAGCTTCATCATTATCGTACGTGGACTGCCCGCATATCCCTTGTCCTGCTCATAACAGTTAGTGAATGTCAGCATTTCCTACCTGCATCGCTTCTGACCTGCACAAAATGGTCAGCGGACATCGGACGTGGCCTACTCGCATCATTTGTGGCCTACACAAAACAACCATCGGACTTCGACGTGGTCTGCCCCCATCACCTTTAAGTTGCGTACAACAGTCAGCAGACATTAGGATTGGGATGCAACTACTGTTCGTGCCCTACACACATCGGTCAGTTGACATCGGACGTAGCCTTCCAACATCATTCGCAAGCTGCGCACATCGGCATTTTTCAAAAGTGTTGAATTTAAGGTTATTATAGTTATTTGCTAATTTTTGGCATTAATATTTTTTCATATTTTTCTTATTCATGAATTACCCATTCTTGGGATTTACTGAATAAAAATAAAACTAATTTTTTGTAGAAATTGATGAAATTAATGTCACTATATTTTATGAATTTTATGCAATAATTTTATTGTTTTTTCATATTGTCTTACTTTTTACTCATGAATTACCCATTTTTGGAATTTACCGAAGTAAAATAAAAATTAAAAAAAATTATTGAAATTTTTGATTTTAAGGTTACTATATTTATATGTGAATACTAGGCGTAAATTTTATAATTTTTTTTTATATTTTTCCTTTTTTTATTCATCAATTACTAATTTTCGAGATATACCAAACATATCTTGTTGAAATTGTTGAATTAAAGGTTACTATGTTTGTTTATGAAGTTTTGACATTCTTTTTATATATTTTTCATATTTCTCCTATGTTTTTTTAATCGGTTACTCATTTTAAGGAATTATCTAAAAAAAATTGTTGAAACTATTATTTTTTATATAAAATGTTATTTGTGCAATCTAATGTGTGTTTGTACCTTAGAACCTGCATATTTGGGTTGTACATGTTCATTATGAATCTCAACAAAAATTATGTCTACTACTCTTAGTTAGAATCTACGCCACAGAATTAAGAGCTCCAAGTAGGCCACAACATCAAACGTTGCATGTGGCATCATCGGAAAACAATGTCGACCAACTACACGCGACATCGACCAAGGCTTGTACGCATTGAAAAGCGACATTAGTGTCGGCCAACATTTAGAAGCATTGTCCGTAGCTAGTGTCATCGGGAAAGCAACGACGACAAACGAAAGGCAGCATTAGACAAGGCTTGCACACATAAGACGTAGCGTGTACGCATCAGTTCGGCGAATGAGCATCAGCCAATAGCAGAACATTAACCAAGGCATGTGCACTCACGCAAGGTACATTCGCTAGCCGCAAGACTCATTGTCCAGGCGATATTGGTCGTAGATATCCCATATCAATTTTTGCTTGTGCATATCGCTCAGTCGACATTAGACATGGACTACCTGCATTGGTCGTAGCTTGTGCACATCGCTTAATCATTGTTGATCGTGGACTGCCTGCATCACCTTTGGCCTATGCATAATAGTCACTCAACATCAGGCGATGCCTACATGCATCATCTTTAACCTGCACAGAATGGTCTGACGATGTCAGACGTGACCTACCCGCATTGCCTTAGTCGTGCACACAACGGTCACCAGCGTCGGACGTGGTCTGCCCATATTGCCTTTTACCTAAACACAGTAGTCATCCATATCGGACATGGGATGAACCTATCATTCGTGTCCAGCAAACTTCAGTCAGCTGACGTCGGATATGGCCAGCCAACAACCTGCACACACCGGTCTTCAAACTCCGGACGTAACATACCAGCATCATCACACTTTGGTGTGCCGACGTTAGACGTGGCCCGCCAGCATCGTCCATAGCCTACAAAAAATTTTGTGCCGATGACGAAGAATGGCAGGCAACATACGCCAATGCCTGCACGCATCTGATAAGGCAAGTGCACATCTCGCATGCGACATCGGCCAATGGCATATAGTTTCAGCCAAGGCATGCAAGCACATAAGCGACTTGTGCATATCTCACAAGAGATTTTGGTCAATGGCTTGCGACATCAGAAAATTCCTGCATGCATAGAAACGACATGTGTTCATTGTGGCAAGCTACATCGGCTAACGACATGCACCATCAACCAAGGCCTAAACACATAAGCCTTGGTGTGTGCAAATCAGTAGGGCAATATGATTCATGTTCTTAGCGCATCGGCTAGGTGACCTCTGATATTGCTTGCATATATCGGCCAAGCGACATTGGCCAACGGCACGCATCAAATGCAAAGACCTGCAAGCATCAGTCATGGCGTGTATGCATTGACTAGCGACATCGGTTGTGGCCTGCGCGCATCGGTTGTGCAACATTTGCATCGTTTAATGTCAGGCAACATCTATTAAGGCCGATGTTGGCCAACAATTGACAACATCAGCCAAGGAATGTGTGCTTCGGTCAAGCGACATCGGTAAATGAAAAGCGGTAAGTGACATCGTCCATGCAACATAGCTTGTGGACGTCCGCATCGGTCATGTTCTGTGGACATCGCTCAGACGATGTCGGGCATGGTACGGAAGCATCGGTCATGTCCTATGCATTGACTGTAGCTTGTGCACATCTTTGAGCAATCGTCAGATGTGGAATTCCTGCATATCTCTTGGCCTACAAACAACGGTCAAGCGACATAAGGTGTTCCCTACCCCCATCACCTTTGGCTTGCACGACGGTCAACCGACGTTGTGTGAGGCCCTCCCTCATTGACTTTGTCCTGCACACAACGGTTATCCGATGTTGGACATGGCCTTTGTATCACCTTTGTCCCTTACATAATGGTTATGTGACGTCGGACGTGGGGTAAACCTATTTTTCATGGCTTGAACACATCCGTCAGCCAACGTCGGACAAGGTTTGCCATCATTGTTCGTAGTATGCAAACATCTGTCTACCGACATTCAACGTAGATTTCAAGCATCATCTATAGCCTGCACACATTGGTTTGCTGATGTTATACGTGGCCTAGCCACATCGCATGTGGCCTGCACACTTCAGTAAGCCGACATCAGATGTGCCTACCCACATCGTCTGTGGCTTGCAATTGTTAGACGAGCAACGTTGCATGAGGCGACATTCATCAAGATCTAGTTGACAACATGCGGATGTCCATTCCGTAAAAAATTAAAAAGGCGGTAAAACATCTTTTCTACGTAACAACATATTAATTTATTTTGCATCATATATTCTCTATGTTATTGCCTCACATGGTTCATTCCTACAAATTTTTATTACGTTTACGATTCGTACAATATTGAAGCCATTTTTTCATATAAATATGTACTCTATTATTTGTTTCACATATTTAGCAGTATATTTGATTATTTTCATATTTTTTTGACTTTTATTCATTTTTAAATTTTTTTATGGGTTTTTATTTTTTACGTCACATTTGAAAATTTAATATTATGAAGTTGTTAAATTTAAAATTACTATATTATTTGTGATTTTTTGTGGTAAATTTCAATTTGTTATATTTTTCCTATTTTTTAATGAATTACCCATTTTTTGGATTTACTTAATAAAAACAAAAATAATTTAAAAAAATGTTTAAATTTTTTAATGTGCCTACCCACATCGTCTGTGGCTTGCAATTGTTAGACGAGCAACGTTGCATGAGGCGACATTCATCAAGATCTAGTTGACAACATGCGGATGTCCATTCCGTAAAAAATTAAAAAGGCGGTAAAACATCTTTTCTACGTAACAACATATTAATTTATTTTGCATCATATATTCTCTATGTTATTGCCTCACATGGTTCATTCCTACAAATTTTTATTACGTTTACGATTCGTACAATATTGAAGCCATTTTTTCATATAAATATGTACTCTATTATTGTTTCACATATTTAGCAGTATATTTGATTATTTTCATATTTTTTTGACTTTTATTCATTTTTAAATTTTTTTATGGGTTTTTATTTTTTACGTCACATTTGAAAATTTAATATTATGAAGTTGTTAAATTTAAAATAACTATATTATTTGTGATTTTTTGTGGTAAATTTCAATTTGTTATATTTTTCCTATTTTTTAATGAATTACCCATTTTTTGGATTTACTTAATAAAAACAAAAATAATTTAAAAAAATGTTTAAATTTTTGAATTCAAGTTTACTATATTTATTGTATGATGATACATGTCGTTATCCAACGTCGCTTGCCAGATGCGCACAAATCTGTGGACTACCCGCATTGGACGTGGCTTGTGCACATCCCTAGCCATCGTCGGGTGGGGAATTCCTGCATTGCCCTAGGCCTACAAATAACGGCCAGGTGACATCGGGCATTGCAGGCCTCCATTGGCTTTTGCTCGCACAACGATAAACCCACGTCGAGTGTGGCCTTCCCTCATTGCGTTTGGCTTGCAAAAAACACTCAACTAACATCGGACTTGGCCTTTTCGCATGCCTTTAGACTTCACATAATGATTAGAAAATGTCAGACGTCGCCTACCTGCATCGCCTTAGTCTTGCACACTTTGTCAGCCGAACATGGGTTGCACCTATTGTCCCTAGCTTGCACACATCGGTTAGCTGACGTGATATGTGGTCTGCCAACATTGTCTGTAGTTTGCACACATTGGTCTGTCGACGTTAGACATGGCCATAATGCATCCTCCGTAGCCTACACAGATCGGTCTTCCAACGTTACACGTGGACAAGCCACATCCCGCGTGTCCTGCACACTTTGCTCAGTCGACATCGGACGTTCTTACCCGCATCATATATCGCTTTCACTTGTTAGACGAGTGACATCGCATAACGCGACGTTGATCGAGGTCTAGTCGAGAACATGCAGAAGTCCATGCCGAACAAGACCAACATAGTTTGAAATGCCCTTCTTGGATAACAACATATTCATCTATCTTACAATATCTATTTTAAATGTTTCACCTCACGTTGTTTATTCGTACCAATTTTAATTACGTTTATAGTTCATATGATATTAAAAATTCATTTATTTTTTCAAATTTGTACACTATAATTAGTTTCAGATGTTTAGAAGTATTTTCGAGAAATTTCATATTTTCTCAAATTTTAAAATTTTTAAAAAAATTATTTTATGGTTTTTTATTTTCTTACCACATATTTTAAAGATTAAAAAAACTGAAATTGTTGAATTTAAGGTTGGAAATTTTTGCGCAAATTTTATAATTTTTTCATATTTTTCCTATATTTTATTAATTAGTTACCCATTTTCAGAAAATTACCAAAAAACAATATAAATTAAAAAAATTTGTTGAATTTAAGGTTACTTTATTTATTTATTTTTATTTTTTTTCCTAATTTTTATTAATGAATTACCCATTTTAGGGATTTACCGAACAAAAATAAAAATTTAAAAAAATATTCAAAATTGTTGAATTTAATGTTCTTGTATTCATTTGTGAATTTTTGGCATCAATTTTATAGTATTATTTTGTCATATTTTACTAATCTTTTGTCATGAATTACCCATTTTCAGGACGTACTAAATGAAAACAAAATTAAACATAATTTGTTGAAATTGATGATTTTAAGGTTACTATATTTGTTTGTGAATTTTTGGAGTTAATTTTATATTTTTCATATTTTCCTAGTTTTTATTCGTAATTTACTCATTTTGGAGATTTATCGAAAAAAATAAAAATTAAAATAAATTGTTGAATTTTACGTGACTATATTTGTTTGTTGAAAACTATTTTATATATATAAAAAACTTGTTTATTGAAGCTAATGTGTGATTGTACCTTAGAACGTGCATATTTGGGTTGTACATATTCATTATGAATCTTTAGAAAAACAGTCTACTCCTCTTAGTTAGAATTCGCGTCACGAAATCAAGAGCTCCAAGTAGGCCACACATCATACGTTGTATGTCTGTGCCAGTAAAGTAAGAAAAGTCAGCCAACTGCAGGCGGCATCAACCAAGGTCTAGACGCATCACACATGGCATCTGTGTATCTCGCAAGCAACAACGGGGTCGGCAAATGGCATGCATCATTGCTTGTAGCCAGTGCTCATCTGACATCGGACGTTCTTACCCGTATCATATATCGCTTTCACTTGTTAGACGAGTGACGTCGCATAACGCGACGTTGATCGAGGTCTAGTCGAGAACATGCAGAAGTCCATGCCGAACAAGACCAAAACAGTTTGAAATACCCTTCTTAGATAACAACATATTCATCTATCTTACAGTATCTATTCTAAATGTTTCGCCTCACGTTGTTTATTCGTACCAATTTTAATTACGTTTACGGTTCATATGATATTAAAACGTCGTTTATTTTTTCAAATCTGTACACTATAATTACTTTCATATGTCTAGAAGTATTTTCGAGAAATTTCATATTTTCTCAAATTTTAAAATTTTTTAAAAATTTATTTTTATGGTTTTTTTTTTCTTACCACATATTTTAAAAATAAAAAAATCTGAAATTGTTGAATTTAAGGTTGGAAATTTTTGGCGCTAATTTTATAATTTTTCCATATTTTTCGTATATTTTATTAATTAGTTGCCCATTTTCAGAAAATTACCAAAGAAAAATATAAATTAAAAAAAATTGTTGAAATTGTTGAATTTAAGATTACTTTATTTATTTATTTTTATTTTTATTCCTAATTTTTATTAATGAATTACTTATTTTAGGGATTTACCGAACAAAAATAAAAATTTAAAAAAATATTCAAAATTGTTGAATTTAATGTTCTTGTATTCATTTGTGAATTTTTGGCATCAATCTTATAGTATTATTTTGTCATATTTTACTAATCTTTTGTCATGAATTACCCATTTTCAGGAAGTACTAAATGAAAACAAAATTAAACATAATTTGTTGAAATTGATGATTTTAAGGTTACTATATTTGTTTGATAATTTTTGAAGTTAATTTTATATTTTTCATATTTTCCTAGTTATTTGTAATTTACTCATTTTCGAGATTTATTGAAAAAAATAAAAATTAAAAGAAATTGTTGAATTTAACGTGACTATATTTGTTTGTCGAAAACTATTCTATATATATATATATAAAACTTGTTTATTGAAGCTAATGTGTGATTGTACCTTAGAACGTGCATATTTGGGTTGTACATATTCGTTATGAATATTTAGAAAAACAGTCAACTCCTCTTAGTTAGAATTCGCGTCACGAAATCAAGAGCTCCAAGTACGCCACACATCATACGTGGTATGTCTGTGCCAGTAAAGTAAGAAAAGTCAGCCAACAGCAGGCGGCATCACCCAAGGTCTAGACGTATCATACATTGCATCTGTGTATCTGGCAAGCAACATCGGGGTCGGCAAATGGGATGCACCATTGCTTGTAGCCAGTGCTCATCTGACAAGCGACGTCAGTCAATGACATGTAGCATCATCCAAGGCGTACACGCATTAGTCGTCGTGTGTGCGCATAAGTTGGGAGATATCAACACCGTCCAATAGTAGGCAACATCAGCAAAGGCATGTGCTCTCCGAGCAAGCGACATCCACAAACGACAAGCGGAATCGCCAAGAGGACATTAGTCATGGACCGCCAGCATCAATTGTGTCCTGTTGCACATCGCTCATTCGACGTTAGCCATGGATTACCCGCATTAGACATGTCTTGTGCACAACGCTTCATCATTATCGTACGTGGACTGCCCGTATCTCCCTTGTCCAGTATATAACAATTAGCGAATGTCAGGCGTTGCCTACGTGCATCGCTTTTGACCTGCACAAAATGGTCAGCCTACGTCGTACGTGGCCTGCTCGCATCATTTGTGTCCTGCACACAACGACCAGCAGACTTCAACGTGGTTTGCCCCCATCACCTTTAACATGCGTACAATAATCAGCAGACATTAGAAGTGGGATGCAACTACCGTTCGTGACCTGCATACATCGGATGTGTCCTGCCAGCATCATTCGCAGCATGCGCACATCAACCAACGGACAACTAACGTGGCTTGCCAGCATTTTCCATAGCCTGCACATATCGTTCCGTCGACATCGAATGTATACTTCCATCATCGTCAGTAGCCTACACACATCAGTATGCTGATGTTAGACGTGGCCTGCCACATCGTCTGTAACCTGCACATATTAGTATGTTGACGTCAGACGTGGCCTTCCAACATCGTTAGTATCCTACACACATTGGTCTACCGATGTCAGCCAGCGGTAGTCAGCACCAACCAAAGACTGCACACATCTAATATAGCATGTGGGCATCTGGCAAGTGACATTAACTAGTGGCTTGCGGCTTAAGCCAAGGCCTACTTGCACAGATGAGGCATGTGCGTATCTTGAAAGCGACTTTAGCTAATGGCATGCGACATCAGCCAAGGCCTGCATACAAGAATTTGTCATGTGCTCTTCTGGCAAGCTATATCGACCAACGATATGCAACATCAACAAAGGCCTGCATGCATTAGCTGTGGCGTGTGCACATCGCCTAGGTGACATCATTCATGGTCTAAGCGTATCGTCCAGGCGACATCAACTATGGCTTGCATGGATCAGCCGAGCGATATTGACCAAAGACAGGAAACAACAACCACGGCATGCACGCATCAGCCGTGGTGTGTGCACATCAACAGGGCAACATCGGCGTCGACCAACGCAGGCAACATCGTGTAAGGTCTTCTCATTTTACGAAAGTGACTTCATCCAATGGTAAGCGACATCAGCCAAGAGACTTTAGTCGTGGACTACCACATTGGTCTTGGACTATGCACATCACTTAGTCGACGTCATGTGTAGACCGACAACATCGTCCGTGGTCTGTGCACATCACTCAACAATTGTCATGTTTAGATTTGCTACATCTCCCTTTGCATGAACACAAATGTCCAGCTGACATCAGAAGTGGGCTACACGCATCGGCGTGGCATGCACATTTATCAGCCAACATCGAGCGTGAATTTCCCGCATCAGCCATGGCTTATACACATTAATCAACCGTTGTCGGGGGTTGACTGCCCAAATTGCCCTTATCCTGCAAAAAATGGTCAGAGACATCGGGTGTTTCCTGTGTCTTATGCACCCGCTCAACCATTGTCGGGGGTTGACTACCTAAATCGTCCTTAGCCTAAAACAACGGTCAGACGACATTAGGTGTTGCCTGCTCCCATCACCTTTAGCCTGCACAACGGACAGACGACGTCGGGTGTGGCCTTCCGGCATAGCCTTTGGCCTTCACACAATGGTGAGTTGACAAGGGACATGGCGTTTTCCAATAGCCTTTGGCTTACACACAACGATCAGCCAACGTTCGACGTGGCTTGCACAGAACTGTCACTTGACATCATCCAACGGCATGCGACATCGGCCATGCGACATTAGTCATGGACCACGCGCGTTGGTCGTGGCCTATAGACATTGGCCAGCTAACGTTGGCGTGGACTGCCCAGATCGGTTGTGTCTTCTGCACATGGCTTAGTCATTCTCAGGAGTGGACTGCATGCATTGCCCTTGGCCTTCACACACTGGTTGGCCGATGTCTAGAGTTTCCTACTCGCATCACCTCTAACATGAACACAATGGCAAACTGACGTTGGGCGTGTCATGCCCGTATTGTCTTTGGCCTAAACACAACAGTCAGCCGACATCGAACGTGGTCTGCCTGTATTGCCTTTGGTCTACACATAACAATTAGTTGATGTTGGACGGATGCTGCTAGCATTGTACGTAACCGTTACACATTGTTCTGCTGAAGTCTAATATGGTCTGCCTACATCATCCGTAGCGTAACCATATTGGTCAGTTGATGTCAAAAGTGGCGTGCAAGCATTGTCCGTAACCTGCACACATCAGTCTGCCAACGATGTCCTGCCAGCATCGTCCATAGCCTACTAACATCGGCTGCCGATGTTGCCCACCAGTAGCCTGCATCAATCTCTGCACGCATCTGACATGGCATGTGCGCATCATTCAAGGGACGTCGGCCAATGGAATGAGGTTTAACCAAGGCCAGTACGCACAGACGTGGCATGTTCGTATCTGGTAAGCGACGTCGGTCAATGGCATAAGACATCATCCAAGACCATCATGCACAAGCGTAACATGTGCGCATATTGCAAGTGATATGAGCCAATGACATGCGACATCAACCAAGGCTTGCATGCATCAGCCATGGCGTGCGCATAACGGCGGGGCAACATCAGTCATGGTCTGAGCGCGTCGGCCAGGATACATCCGTTATGGCGTGCACACATTGACCAAGCAACATCAACCAATGACAGGCAGCGAAAGCCAAGGACCACACGCATCAGTCGTGGCGTGTGCACATTGTTTGGATGACTTCGTTCATGGACCACGTGCATCATCAAGGCGACATGGATTAATAACCAAGGCCTAAATACATCAACCATGGCGTGTTCATTCCTAGACGACATCGGTAGTGGCATGCGTGCATCGTCCAGGCAACGTTGGCCAACGACAGGCAACATCAACCAAGATTTTCACACATCTGATGTGGTTTGTGCGCATTTGGAAAGAAACGTCAGACAACAAAATGCATCATTATCTAAGGCATGCACGCATCACCCATCGAGTGTGTGAATCGGCTAGGTGAAATCGTTGTCGACCAATAGAAGGCACCATCATCCAAGGCTTGTGCTCTTCACGCAAGGCGACATTGCTGGTGGACTGTTGTATCGTCCTTGGCCTATGCACATTGCTCAACCTATGTAAGACATGGACCGGACGCATCGTCCGTGGCCTGTGCACAATATTCAGCGATCGTCGAGCTTGGCCTCCAAAAATTGCCCTTAGCCTGCATATAATGGCCATCCAATGTCGTACGTGGGCTGCTCGCATCAGTCATTGCCTGCACATTGATCAGCTGATGTCGTCTGTAAACTGTCATCATCAGCTATAGCTTGAGGACATCGCTCAACCATCATCGGACGTGGACTGCCCGCATCGCCCTTGTCCTGCAAACAATGGTCAAAAGACATACGGTATTTCCTGCCCCTGTCGCCTTTGTCTTGCTCAAAGGTCAGCCCACGTTAGGTGTAGCCTTTTCGCATAGCCTTTGGCCTAGATATACCGTGGATTCACGGTATTATTAATACTTCTTCCTTAAGTTTAGTGTGTCCAAAAGACTTTTTGTGCTAATTTTTATGTAAGTTTCTCCTTATTTGCATGAAATCTGTCCAAAGATGAATGTAGAGGTTTTTGAGTGAAGAAATGCAGAAGAGACCACTTACGCAACTTGTGACGGTTTGTCATGCTCGTGACGGTCCGTAGGTGGCAGCGTAGTGAAGCTCTTGAAGGAAGATATGGAAGTCTGACCAAGTAGGATTACGAAAAGAGTGACGGACCGTCGTAGCCATGAAGGTCTGTCCTACAGGTTCATCATGAATATAAGAGAAGTAGTCCCAGTACCTATATTCCAAGAGTTCAAGTGTTTTGGCACAGAGACCCTCGACGGACCGTTGTGCCTGTGACGACCCATCATACCTGCCGTCGAGGGTAATGGAGAGAGCAGTAGAAGAATTTGCAAAGTATGGGACGATGGAGTCCTTGACGGCCCGTCGTGACCAAGACGTCCCGTCGCGAGGTCCGTCGACCCAACCGCGTTTTGACATATTTCCAGCAAATAGAGTCCTTATGTAATTAGGTTATTATTTTTTTATAAATAGTTCAAAAAACCTCGTTTTTGAGGTTAAACTCTGGATTATTTGGTTAGGTCCTTGACTTTATGAGAATCTTGATTATTTTGAGATTCTTGTAATTAATTGTTGGTGATTTTTGTTAATTAATCAAGGGAACTTTCAGATTTTACTCTTTCTCATTGAAGTAAATACATGAATTCTTATACTATATATTTGAATATTGTAATTATGACTTTGGGTAACTAAACTCGATCACTAGGTTGTGGGAACCATAGGCGAATAATGAGGTAAAATCTAACTAAAATAACAATTCTAGAATACTGTCTTGCATGTATTGATAATTCTTTCTCTTAGAAGTCTTTTTAACGGATGACTAACGTTAGAAATCTCATTAATGCTACTTGCCGGACCAAGGAAGTAGATAATAGGAAAAGAATTATCAACATAGATTTAGTGTATACTAACTAATAGGATAGTATTAATTGGTACGAGGTAATAACTTAGTCAAATATCTAATACGATGCTTAATATGAGGTAAAGATAAGGGTTAGTATAGCAACACACGTAGCCAGATCAAGGTGCGGAGTGAAATTTTCTAGATGTCGGACCAAGGATTTAGAAATACATAACTTATCACTTTTCATTCAAGATACTAGGAAAGAATTGTAATAGTTAGACTTATCAAGTTATGAACCTGTGGGGAACACGTAAACCCTAGTTACTTTCATTAATTGATTAAACTCCAACATTTGAAGTTGTTAAGTGTCTCTTTCACTTTCTCTAGTTATTTTCATTATTTAGAAATAGAAAACCCCTCCTTTTATCATTCTTGCTTTCCAAAAAAGTGATTGACTGAACAATAGTAACAATAGATTGAAGTTAAGTCTAAAGTATTTTTCTTGTGGGAACGATCCCAACCTCACTAGTTGGGTTATTTACTTGACACGACCGCTTTACTTCTTATTTGAGAAGTAAGTTTGAGTGTATCAAACTTTGGCGCCGCTGCCGGGGAAAGTAGCTTTTAGATTAACTTATGCTTATTACTATAGTTTAGTTGATATTTTCTTGACTTTACTTTGTTTTATTTTTTTTGATTCGTGCAGAACCACCCTCTTTATATGCCAAATACACGGAGAGGAAGAGAACATCCCAGCTCCGGTTGATGTTCATGGTCAGTTGTTACCCGATACCCCGGGTGAACACTAACAGAGGGATAAAATCCCGCTCCACGGCCCCAAGCATACTATAGAGGCTATGATAACATAGAAGACTCAAATGGGCCACTTGTCTTGCCTCCTCTACCACCAGGCCACACCTTTGTGGTAACTAGTACCCTAATGCAAATGCTCACTGCCAGAGGTTTGTTTTCAGGGCTACCTTCTGAGGATCCACATGCCCATATAGATAAGGTAAGGGTAGTGTGTCAAAGTTGTGTAGGGAGGACTGACTTGGACTTAGATGTAATATGGCTAAGAGTGTTTCCTCTCTCACTAACGGGAGAGGCTTCTATTTGGTTCACTAAGCTCCCATACAATTCAATTTTCACTTGGAACCAATTAAGGGATGTTTTCTTAGCACGCTATTACCCGGTCTCCAAGCAACTAAACCACAAAGACAGAGTGGACAACTTTGTGGCACTAATAGGAGAGTATTTAGTAGTTCATGGGATAGATTCACCTCGTTTTTGAGAAGCGTCCCAAATCACCGTATAAATGATGAGTCACTAAAGGAACACTTCTATTCGGGATAGGATGATAATAACAAAGCGGTGTTGGACACTATAGCAGGTGGATCTTATGGGGAGTGTCCTTATGTTGAGATTGCTGAAAAATTAGAGAAAATCTCCCGGAACAATAAAGCTTGGAGTACTAGGAAATCAGATACCGTGAGAAATACCTTCGCAGTGCAGTCCACTCACAACCCAGCCACAGATGAGATTCGTGAAGAAATGGCTCATATGAGAACTTAGCTTGGGTTGTACTAAAACATATCATTGGGGGTGCAGAAAAGATAAATGCAGTTAACAACTTGCCTAAACCACCACCTCCTAATGATTAATGCTATTATGCGGAGGACTCCTATGTAGTAAATGAGCAGACGTGGGGGAGGGGGGGTTCCGACCGAGCGCCCAAGGCTCAAATCAGGATAATTGGCGCCAAGGTCAAGGGAACCAAGGTCGGATCTATGGTAACTATAACCGTGAGGGTCATTATGTCCGAGATAGAAACTACAACCGCGACAAAAACTTCAACATGGGTAACTATGATAACAGAAATGATAGGAATGGGCCCTATGTCCCTCATCAAAATTGTGAAGTTACTCCTAGGGATGGTGGAGATAGTATGGCGCGAGTTGAGGATATGTTGCACAAAATGATGAGGAGGTTCGATGCTAGTGATGAGCACATTAAAGAGTTAAGGTGTGATTTAGCAGGTATTGGGAAAAAAGTTGATACACATGCAATATCGATTAAGCAGATCAAGTTGCAAATGGCCCAATTATCTGCGACTGTGAACACAATGGCACTCTTCCTAGAAACACTGTCTAAAATCCAAAAAATGATGCCCACTGTATGGCAATCACTACTCGGGGTGGTAAGCAAACCATTGACCCACATATGCCGTCTAATGAGGAAAAGGTGAGAAAGGATAATGATAAGGTGGTAGAGGGTACTGGTGAAGCAGAAGATAGCACTGGAAAAGATTCAGAAGTCCCTATAAAGGTAATTCCCATGCCTAGACCACCACCCCCCTTTCCTCAGATATTAGTGAAAAAGACCGAGGATGGTAAATATCTGCGTTTTGTAACAATGTTAAAGCATCTTTCTATTAATGTCCCTTTGGTAGAAGCTCTAGAACAAAAGCCCGGTTATTCCAAGTTTATGAAAGATCTGGTTA
Organism: Solanum habrochaites; assembly: GCA_027704765.1. Classification (NCBI taxonomy): domain Eukaryota; kingdom Viridiplantae; phylum Streptophyta; class Magnoliopsida; order Solanales; family Solanaceae; genus Solanum; species Solanum habrochaites. The sequence goes on from JAKWJA010002496.1 coordinate 28,195,214, forward strand.
CAAAGAAAAGATTGGTCACTTTCGAGGATGATGATAGAATGCATCACTGTAGCGCTATTTCTACAAGATCTCTCGCACAAAAGAAAGAAGACCCAGGTGCGTTCACTATTCCTTGTACAGTATTGTCATTCCATTTTGCGAAAGTATTATGTAATCTGGGGGCAAGAATAAATCTCATGTCCCTCTCGATTTACAAGAAGTTGGGTTTGGGTGGCCCAAAGCCCACTGCGATGCGGCTACTGATGGCTGATCAAACAGTTAAAAGGCCTATAGGGATACTCCACGATGTGCTAGTAAAAGTGGAGTCATTCATATTTCCGACAGATTTTGTTATTCTTGATTGTGAAGTCGATTTTGAAGTGACTATTATTCTTGGGAGGCCATTCCTTGCTACAGGAAGAGCCTTAGTTGATATGGAAAAGGGGCATATGAAATTCCGGTTGAACAATGAAGAAGTGACCTTCAACATTTGTAGGTCCATGAGGTAGAGTGGTGAGCTCTAATCGGTATCCTCCATATCCCACAAAGAGAAGATGAAGAAGGAGAATGAACAAAAAAGTGAAAAACAATAGTTTATGGTTGGGGATTTGGTGCTTTTAGACAGTTCAAGGATGCATTGGCTTCCGGGCAAGCTCAATTCCAAACAGACTGGCCCCTTACTTGATTACCCAAGTATTCCCTCATGGAGCAATTGAGTTAAAAACCATGGAGGGAGTGTGGTTTAAGGTGAATAGAGAATGAATAAACTCTATTTTGGGCATACTGCATCGGTGAATGAAGTGATAATGGCATACCATCTTGATGAAGGTTGAGTAATCAAGTGTCCTCAGTCGTGCCGCGACGTTAAATCATGCGCTTTTTGGGAGGAAAGCCAATACTTATAGTTTTTTCTTTCTAGTAATGGTAGCATTTTCTACTACTGGGTTTTAAATTTGCACGAACATCACAAGGAAATTCTGCATAAAATTACTCTACAGTAGTCATTGACGGATACATCGACAAACCGTTGCTCCTGCGATTGTCCGTCGCATGAATCCATCCTGCCAGGTACGTCTTTCTGTTATTTTTAAACAAGGGCACACGCGATGGAACCAACGACGAACCGTCACAATCGAGACGGACCATAGTCGGGGAATCGTCGCGTCTTTAATGAAGCGTACCCGACCCGACCCGGCTGGGTTTTTTTAAAAAGATCATTTAAAACCCCCACCCCTTCATTTCACCCCATTCTTTCACTCTTTCTCCCATTTCCCTCCCTTTTCAACTTTCAAGGCTCTCAGTTTCCCCAAATTCCTCAAAATTCATCATCTACTAGTCGGAGAGCTGCTGCTGTGGGTCTCTACTTGATCACCAAGTACCTTTCTCTCTTGTTTTTCCTCAAATTTTCAGGTACATGTCTCTAATTTCTACTCATTTATATTGCATTTTTGTTTATCAATTAGTATTAGCCTAGTTCTTGTCCATTCTTTATCAAATTTTGTCTGACCTAGGTTAAAAATCCTCCAAAATTGCCGTGTTAAAACCCTAGAAATAGGTGCTTTAGCATTGCTAGTTTACTAGGTATTTGAGTTAGACAAATGTAGGTTAAAACACTACCAATTTGATTTGGGTCGCAGGGGGATGAATGGGGCATCCCCAGTTCTGTCACTTAGTTACAGAACAAGACCCTGATGACGGACCATCGTACCCACAACGAACCGTCATTGGGTCCGTTCCAACAGCCCTAACACCCCACTGTCCAATTTTCTCCAAGTGTCCACCAACGGCCACATGCGACGGACCACCGTTACCATGATGGTTCGTCCTGTAAAACCGTTCTGGTTGTCAGAGACCCTATTCCTAAGGGTCTCTCACTTTTTCTAAGTGTCCTACAACGGACACATGTGACGGACCGTCATACCTACGACGGTCCGTCCTGGACAACCGTTCTGGTTGTCAGAGACCCTGTTCCTAAAGGTCTATCACTTTTTTTCCAAGTGTCCTCAAACGGACAAGTACGACACACCGTCATACCCATGACGGTCCGTGCTGCATGACCGTTATGATGGTCAGAGACCCCTCTCTTAAGGGTCTCCATATTTTTTCAAGTTTCCTATGACGGACACCTACGACGGACCTTCGTACCTGTGACGGTTTGTCCTGCACATACCGTCATACTTGTCAGAGACTCTCCTTCAGGGTTCTCCATACAAAAATAGTCTAAGACACGACGGACCCCATGATGGTCGACGAGCCGTCACCTGGTCCGTTGTGTTTCACTGTTACTATAACAATGTCATTTTATTTTGATTTAATTTTATTTATTTTGTGTGGTTTTTCTTGTCTTATTTTCTCCTTCTATTACTAATATTGATCCTTTACAGGTACTATATACTATGGCACCCAAAAAAGATCGAGTCTATGCACGCGGGCGATCGAAGTCTGTTGCCCCGTCTGCCCGTCTAGTCATTGGCTCTGATGATAAGTGTGACACCGAGTACGTGCCCCCAGGCACTTCCACCCCATCCCGTGCTGCCAGAGCCACACCCAAAAAGGTGGCGTCCAGCGTAGTCACTACCTCCCAGTCTTATGAGGAGCGCACACTGGCCGGGACACCTTCTGGGTCAACCACTAATGAAGAAGGAGCGTCTGGCTCCTTAGGAGTTTTGTGGTCGGAGAAAGCCTTCGGATCTGCTGAGGTTCCCTTTCCCGCCACCACTGCAGCGTTGGCCTCCTGTAATGAGGCTGATAGTTCGAAATCCACACCGGGTTCACCAGCTTGTGCTCTCACCCCGGTTACTGACCAGCCCAACCGGTGGTGTGTCGACGTGCAGTTTCAAGTCTATTCCGATGCAAAGTTCCTGAATGACAAAGGAGTTATGACTCAGACACTTACATTGGAGCGGCGTGTCCTTACGGGATGTCTCCCGATGATGCCGGAGATCCACAATCTCTTCACCGGACATCGACTTGAGTGGACAACACGTCCGTTGGGACGTTATAATGAAGAGTTGGTCTGAGATTTCTATGCATCCTACGTAGTGACTCTCTGATCACAGATTGATAGGCGAGCTTCCCCCGCCAAACAGTCCCCACAGGAGAAGGTCCGAGTACGTGGCGTTCAGGTTGATATCTCCCTGCCTGCCATCTGCCAGTTTCTATACGGCGAGAATGTTGATGCTAATCGGACCCCTCTCACTGTCGAGTTTGACTACCGATGGCAGATTGTTAAAGTTGGGAAATTCCTGCGTGAGCCATCACTGAGAGAGACCACAAAGAGGTGGATGGCCCTGCACTTATCCGTTGATGGAGAGGGTGCCGACTGGGTGACCGAGCCGAGGGGTCCATCAAGAAGTCCAACCCGACTTTCACGAAGAAGTTTTTATGGTTGATTGTCCGCCACTGCCTTTCCCCCACAGCCGCTGATAATATCGTCACATGGGATCGAGCAGTACTGATGGCGGCGATGATAGCCGAGTTTGAGGTTGATTCTGCGTGGCTTTTACAGGCGGTCATGCACGAGAGGGCTTTTAATACCCTTTTCTGTGCATGATATTTTCTCTATGCTGGTCTGCCGGTGTGCCTATATGGCACGTTGATCAGCTCAAGACCCCGCTGGGCACAGTTGATATCGGCCTAATCAGGGATGAGGCCAATGAATTGGCTCCACGCAGAGGGCCCCATCCAGAATTGCCTCCTCTTGATGACAATCTAGCTAAGATGGTAGCACAGGCCCGCACGGCTACGCAGGAGGCTTCCACTGACACTACCGCGGTCGAGTCTATCCCGGGTAGTAGCACTGCCCCGAGCTCCTCTCGCTCAGCCCCTTTCTACGCTCTGGTCCCGCTTGCTAGGGTCCAGAAATTTGAGGCACAGATGGCCACACTTCTACATCACATCCAGCCTTAGATACAGAAGTCTATTGCTGAGATAAAAGAGCGCTTGGAGCGGAGAATGGTCCAGCACATAAAGCGGAAGATCGCTGAGGTTCATCAGCGCTTGGACGCTTTTAAATTGCATGTGTTAGCCCGTCCATCCCCTTCGGTGGATGTGTCGACCCTTCAGGCTGCAGTCGATAGTCTTTGCGCAGATATTGATATGATCTTAGAGGCTAGGGTGCCTGAGTCTGAGGCCCCTTCTGTAGAGCCTACTGAATACACAGTGATGGCGGCCCTATTCGCCACATCAGAGATTCCACCACCTCCCCCTCGAGAGCATGCCAAGAGACGTAGGGGTCGAGAGGAGGATGAGGCGTGAGCACGGAAGAAGGAGCGTCGTGAGATAGAGGCTGCAAGGAGAGCCTCGCTTGCTGAAGAGGAGGTGCGTCACATGAGAGCAGGGGTGTTAGCTGCTGAGGCATCTAGCTCCAGAATGTGGAGATAGCGAGAGGCACTGCTGATAGTGTTGTCGATGCATTGGGGACAATTGCATGTCTTTTTGTTGGGGGTGGGGTAAATGGAAAGTGAGTGCTAAGGTGAAGTCTGAGTAGCCCAATTCACTATAATCTTTTGGGGTTTTCTTGCCTGTGTTCTTTTTCCCCAAGAGACTGATTACTTTTTCTGTTGAACCGGCATGTCTATATCTTGTGTACATAGTTTAATTCTGGAGCATGATGTCTAAAATGATATCCTGATAAAATGGAAAATGATGCATGACTAGGCGTAGTAATTGATAAATGTGTGGCTCTAAGCATGACATAGAGGTACACAACTGCATGACCCTAAGTCTAAAATTCGAACTAGGTGTCTGATACTCTGGTAGAGTAATGAGATGTCAAGTGAGTGTGAGGAAGATTTGAATAGTCCACTATTTGTACTGAGCTAGAACTTGTCTGGTTAGTCCTGCTAAAAGTAAGCTTTAATAGACAATTAGGAAAGGATCATAGACCCTTATTCAATATAGCCCATTGTTTAGCCTAAAAGAAAGAAAACCAAATGAAATTTATCCTTCTTTGATCCAAATGATTTGAGATTGAATTGGACCTTTCTTTTGTACCCCAACTGATCTTTTCTTGGAATAATGTGTTGGCCCTGGTCCCTCCTTGGACATGTGCACCTCAGCTTATGCCAAGAACATAAGTTGAGGGTGGCTAATGTAGTAAACAACCTTTTTATGGCCCTGACCCAACTTTGGGTATTGTGTACTTTGTCTCATGGCAAAGCCATGAGTTGAGGGTGGCTATTATGAGGAATGCTCTGGAAAATGGGGTTGAAAGAACAAAGAGAGAGAGAAAAAAAAGTAAAGTGACTCAAGAATTGGTTCAAAGAAAAGTAAAGAAAAATAAAAATATACAAGAAATACAAGGAAGAAAAGAAGAGAGTCACTTACACAAATGAAGAAAAAAAGGGTAGCAAGGTGAAAGAATATGGGAAACTAGGCAAAATAAAACGATAGAAAATGGTATGTTTAGACAATATGTCAAGGAGGTCAAAAAGTCACTAAAGTATACCTAAATATACCCTACCTGACCCTGAGCCTATGTTATAAGCTAAGAAAGTCCTATCGTGATCCTAAGAGTTGTATAGCGAACTTAAAGCAGTGAAAATAAGGGCAAGTTTATGGAAATATGTATGAATGAGTGTTAATTTGTTCTGAGTGTGAGTGTTGAAAAGTAATCCTTATACTTAAACTTAAATCATTGTGTGAAAACTGAGGATTTTGTTTTTAAGTGAGGACACTAGTTGCAATACCGGAAATTTTAGCACCTCGATGAGAAATTGAATAGGATAGGTGTTGGTGCATGGTGAGTCTGTGTCATGGTCTGACTCCACATAATTCAAGCTTTATAGTGATAGCATGCATAAATATGATGAGATTAATCGGGATTGATAGCCAAATGATTGCAAAGGATAAAACATGGATACTATTGTACAACGATTTTGTATTGAGTCATAGTGCGTCGCTTGAGGACAAACAATGAATTTATGTTGAGGGTGTTGATATACCCCGAGTTTTGATCCACTCATCATCATCAATTTCAGCCTCCACAACAATTCGTAAAGATGGGATCTTAATTTCTGCAGGTATAACTGCCTCAGTCCCGTATACCATTGAATATGGGGTAGTGCCCACTGACGTACGGACGGTAGTGCGATAACCCAACAAAGTAAACGACAACTTTTCATGCCATTGTCGAGAACTTTGCACCATCTTACGAAGTATCTTTTTTATATTTTTGTTAGCAGCTTCTACAACCCCGTTTGCCTTTGGGCGATACGGAGTCGAATTTCGATGCTCAATCTTAAATCAGTAGCATACCTCTTGCATTAAGTGACTGTTGAGTTTGCGGCGTTATCAGTTATAATCAACTTTGGAATACCAAACCGACAGATGATGTTGAAATGGATGAAATCCACCACGACCTTCTTAGTCACTAACTTGAAAGTTACTGCTTCCGCCCACTTTGTAAAATAATCAATAGCCACCAAGATGAACCTGTGACCATTCAACTCTTTTGGTTCTATCGGTCCAATCACATCCATTCCCCATGCCACGAAAGGCCATAGAGCAGAAATTTCATGTAACTCAGAAGGGGGACAATGTATCAAATCACCATGTATTTGACATTCAAGAAATTTACGAAAAAATCGTATGGAATCCCGCTCCATGGTGAGCCAATAATATCCTGATCGAAGTATCTTCTTGGCTAGAACATATCCATTCATATGAGGTCCACAAACTCTTGAGTGTACTTCAATCATGATTTTGGAAGCCTCTTGAGCATTTTTGCACACCTTAAAAGACCTAAATTGGGTGTCTTCTTGTACAGTATGCCTCCGCTTAAGAAAAACCCCTTGCTAGTCATCGAATAGTCTTTTTTTTCTTACTAGTTACATGTGACGGACATTCTCCAGACTGAAGATATGTTTTGATATCATGAAACCAAGGCTTAATATCAAATTCCTCCTCAATCATGTTGCAATAAGCATGTTGATCACGAATTTGTATGTATAAAGGGTCGATATGAGCGTCATCATGGTATTGTAGCATCGAAGATAAAGTGGCCAATGCATCTGCAATCTCATTGTGCACTCTGGGAATGTGTCTAAACTTTGTAGACACGAATCGTTGACAAAGACATTGTAAACAATGTTTTTATGGTATGAGCTTTGGGTCTCGAGTTTCCCATTCTCCTTGAATTTGATGAACTACTAACTCTGAGTCTCCTAACAGTAACAATTCTTGGATGCCCATGTCAACAGCTAACCTCAGACCCAAAATGCACGCTTCATACTCAGACATATTATTAGTACAACAGAATCTAAGTTGGGATGATATAGGGTAATATTCCCCTGATTCAGACATAAGAACAACTCCTATTCAACCTCATTTCCTGTTAGAGGCACCATAAAAGAATAACTTCCAACCTTGATTGTTATCGTGAATAACTCTCATCGATACAGGATATCTCTTCATCTAGATAATAGGTTTTAAGTGGTTCATATTTCATATTCTTCATCAATAGGGTTCTCTGCCAAATGATCTGCCAATGCTTGAGCTTTCATTGCGGTCTGCATTATATAGATAATGTCAAACTCTGTGAGCAATATTTGCCATTTCACAAGCCTGCCTGTGGGCATGGGTTTTTGAAAAATATATTTCAACGGATCCATACGAGAGATGAGATAAGTAGTGTAAGATGAAAGATAATGTTTCAACTTCTGTGCTACCTAAGTTAGGGCACAACACATTCTTTCAAGAAGGGTGAACTTCGCTTCTTAAACGGTAAACTTCTTGCTGAGGTAATAAATGGCCCGCTCTTTATTCCCAGTGTAATCATGCTTACCCAGTACACAACCAAAAGAATTATCCAATACTCACATATACAATATCAAAGGTCTTCCCGCCTCGGGAGGTACCAACACTGGGGGATTCAATAGATAATTCTTAATTCTTTCAAAAGCTTCTAGATATTCTTCTGTCCACTCGGCTATGGCATTCTTTTTCAACAACTTAAAGATAGGCTCACAAGTTGTTGTGAGTTGAGCAATGAATCTGTTGATGTAGTTTAACCTTCCTAGAAGGCTCATAACCTCAGTTTTGTTCTTTGGAGGTGGCAATTCTTGAATTGCTTTTATTTTTGAAGGATCCAACTCGATACCTCTTCGACTTACTATAAACCCCAAAAGCTTCCCCGATGGTACTCCAAATACACATTTTGCAGTATTAAGCTTGATATTATACATGCGGAGCCTTTCGAAGAATCTTTTTATGTTTTTCACGCGATTTGACTATTTTTTAGATTTAATGATAACATCATCCACATAAACTTCGATTTCTCTATGCATCATATTGTGAAACATGGTTGTCATTGCTCTCATATAAGTTGCCCCTGCTTTTTTTAATCCAAAAGGCGTAACACGATAACAATATGTACCTTATTGAGTGATAAAAGATGTTTTTTCTGCATCTTCAACATCCATAATAATCTGATGGTAGCCCGCATAACAATCCACAAAAGATGCAACCTCATGTTTAGCAAAATTATCCAATAATATATCGATGTTAGGCAAAGGAAAATCATCTTTTGGACTTGCCTTATTCAAATCACGATAGTCAACACACATTTGAACTTTGCCATCTTTCTTAGGGATGGGTACGATATTGGCTAACCACGAAGGATATTTAGAGACTTTAATGACTTTGGACTTAAGTTGTTTTGTGATCTCCTCTTAATTATTAAACTCATATCGGTTTTGAGTTTCCTCAACTTCTGCTTTATCGGAGGAAAATTAGGATCAATTGGCAACTTGTGAACAACCATGTCAATGCTTAATCCAGGCATGTTATCATAAGATGACGCAAAAACATCTTTGTAATCAAACAGGGCCTTGATTATATCTTCATTTTGATGTCGAACATGTACAATTATCTTAGTCTTCTTAATAATTTCCTGATCCCCCAAATTTATCGTCTCAGTTTCACTTATGTTTGGAATTGACTTATTTTCAAAATGATTGAAATCCCTCCTTACTTATTCAAATACTCTGTCTTCATCATATTCGATTTCTTGACTTATTATTTCAATATTAGGTCGAAGATAAGATTGGATATTAAGATCTGGCAAAAAATTCTGCATGCATGTCATATCACTAGAATCGGCATAGAAAGAACTGTATAAAAGAAAAAACAAATATATTAAACTGAAATAAAGATGCAATTACATCCTATTGAAAAGGGAAATAGAGAGTTCGAAATAAAACGACAGGATAAAATCCGAATTACAATCCTTGAATTAATCAGACGACAAAAGAAAAAACAAGACAGACTACCAAGACTCGTCTTTAACGGGGAGAGGGGTGGCCTCCCAATTTTTTACATTGACATCAGGACCAATTAATTGCACATCTCTGTTGCTAGTGCCTTCTCCGAGTTCCACCATATCAACATCGACAAATAAATCTTGAAAATAATTGATCATTTCTTCGCTTACTTTCATCACTGGCTCTGGAAAAAATGATTCTGTTGCGCGGGCTTTGATGAAAGATTTGTAGATTGGTTGTATAGGCTTGGTAAGTGACCATATATCTCTCTTCTGCTTCTTTGCCTTCATTTTTTCCTCGACTCTAGGTTGGTAGCCTAAGCCAAAAGTACCGATGCTCTTTCGTAGACTCACTGGATAAGCTTTCCCTTGCAAGCAGATTCTTAAACCTTTAGCCGACTCAAACCCATGTTTCAGCAATTCATTCACCACCATTACTGACGCGATGGGTATATTTGATTTTGAAATGACACTCCCCTCGGGGACATGCTCAATAACCACTACCTCAAAAGCTTGATAAACTAGTGCCTCATTCTCATTATTCGCCATGATAAAAGGGGAGGAAGAGTCTTTGTCGATTGACAAATCCCCCTCACCATGAACAATCACCTCTTGTCGATCGTATTCCAACTTAATCATTTGATGCAACGTTGAAAGGACTACTCCAGCCCTATACACCCATGGCCTCCCCAACAATATATTGTAGCACGCGTTGATATCCTACACTTGAAAATTCACAACGAAATCCACAGGCCCTATGGTTAGTACGAGCTCTATCTCACCAATGACATCTGTTTTTGACCCATCAAAAGCTTTAACATATACATTGTTGGGTCGGACCCTTTCAGCACTAACATTCAATTTCTATAGAGTTGATAAAGGAAAAATATTTTCTCCAGATCCTCCATCAATTAGAACTCGAGTGACATATGAAAGCTCACACTTACAGTGATATGTAGGCCTTGGTTATGTCCTGTACATTTTTTGGGTAGTTCATCATCTGAAAAGGTGATGTGGTTTACCTCAAATATTCTCCCAGCAATCTTCTCTAACTGACTCACTGTAACTTTACTAGGAACATGTGCTTCATTCAAAATTTTCATTACAGCCTTACGATGTTCATCAGAATGTATTAGCAAAGACAACAAAGAGATTTGGGCTGGAGTTTTTCTTAATTGTACCACGGAGTAGTCTGATAGTTTCATCTTCCTTAGGAATTCCTCTGCTCTCCTTCAGTGACCGGACTATTTATTTGTATTTGGTCATTTTTCATTTTCCTTAATTCCATCGGGACATAACATCTTCCTGAACGGGTTATTCCTCCTACTTCATCTGCTTCTTCATCAATTTCTTTTCCCTTGTATGTCACAACAGTAGGCTCATAATTTCAACGAACAACTTTGGGGTTAGTCATTGGGAGCTGGGATACTGGCCTGATAATCACAGGAGGAATATGGGCCCCTTGCATGATCAAGATAGGCTTGTTTGGCCTTTTTGGGACAAACGATTTTGCCTTACTCGAACTTGCCCAAACATCTTCAAGGGCTCCTTTCACAGTTAAGATGGGTGTGTTTGATGGACTCCACTTTTCTAACCTACTTTCCACCCTAAGGGCATCATTTTTTTTAAATCAACAACATTTGCCGACTTCTCAATGCCAGTTCCAAACTTAAGGATTGGCTTATACGGAGATGCAAACTCTTCATGACCCTTCATCATTTCTAGCATGTTTGTTTCAGTATGCCTCGGCAATGAATTTTGATTGATGTTGGGTCTATTCAGACTTTCAACTATAATTCGATTAGAATCGATCAAATCCTGAATGGCCCTTTTCAAATACCAACATCTCTTTATTTATGTGCCCTAGGTCATTAGAACAATATGCGCAATGTTGAGAATAATCTAAATTTATCGGGGGAGGATTCAACATCTTTCTCTCAATAGGACTCAAAACATTCTACGTCTTTAAATATTAGAACAAGCTAGCATACGACTCCCTTATAGGAGTGAACTCATCTTTAACGCCATTTCCCTTTTTGTATTGTGGTCTAGGACGAAAAGGAATTCTAGAAGTATTTTGATGAATTTGTGGGGGTGGTGGATTATTTTGTGGAGTTGGTGCACGCCATTGTGGATAAGAAAGGGATGCAATGTGTTGTGCATTAAAAACATGATATGGAGTGTATGGGAAAGAATATTGTGAAGATTGGGAAGGAAAATAGTGTTGTGGGGAATTATCTTGGACATGAGTCCTAAGCGCTGATATAATAGTGGTCACATCCTCCCTTTTCTTCTTCCCTCCAATATTTCCTGGACCATTTTGAAGCTCTTGCGTTGTGTCTTTTAAGGCAGCTTGACTTACAATCTTTCCAAACTTGATGCCATTTACCACCATTTCTCCTAACTTAATAACTCCAGCGAATGTCTTTCCGACGGCAGAAAGCAGATAGGGAAAGTAATCAGGTTTTACGCCTAGAGAAAAACGTCAATCATCTCTGACTCCTTCATCGGTGGTTTAACCCTAGCAGATTGTTCCCTACATTAAATAGCATATTCACGAAAAATTTTCGTGGTCTTTTTCCTCGTGTTGGCTAATGAGGAGTGATATGGCACAATGTCAATATTATATTGGAATTGTTGTATAAAACATCGAGCCAAATCATCCCATGTGTGTCAGTTGGTGATATCCTCATCTATGAACCATTCTAATGAAATCCCTACTAAGCTTTCCCCAAAATAGGCCATAAGTAACTCTTCTTTGCCCTATGCACCCCTCAATTGGTTGCAATACCTCTTTATATGAGATATGGGGTCTCCGTGACCATCGTAGTTCTCAAACTTTGGATTTTCAAAACCAGTAGGCAAATGGACGTGAGGAAACATACACAAGTCACTGAACGAGATGCCTTTGTGGCCTCCTAGTCTTTTCATATCTCTTATACTCTATTCCAAACTCTTCATTTTCTTAGTCATTTATTCATGTTTCTCATTCTTGACCATCTTCTCAATTTCGACAAGGGAACTATATTGATGAATGTGGGGATGAGAGCATGGAATTTTAATGGCCTCTTCAAGAGTGTAACTGTAATCACGCCAATTTTTGGGCAGAGGATCGCTGTTGGATTTGGGCACAATCGTTGGTTGTAGGACGCTGTTAGTCGGGGCATTCGATACAAAGAGTGGATTACTTATCACAGGTGTATTCGAAGGGCGCACCATAGAAGTTCCAGCGACATTGGATGTGTTAGCATAGGGGCCGAATCCTGGGGGATATATCGGATCACTTGTCGACACCGGGATAGGGGGAGACATATTTGTATTAAAATAGTCCCGGATTGAATACGGTGGAAGTTGTCCACTCATCCAAGCCCCGTACATCTATGCCATTTGTTGTTTTAATTCCCTTATCTCTTCTGTTGTCCCTATTTCTTGTGAAGTCATCTGGTTTTGGATCTCATCATTGTCCGGTTGATTTCCGTCTTTGGGGGCCATTTTCTGTTTCCCTTTCGATCTTGTGTTGTAAGAATGTGATGCCAGTTTAACCACAAACAAACTACCTTTAAGCTAGTGTGTCTCTCTTTATTTCTCTCTCTCTCTCTTCCCCTCTCTCTCTAAATGGAGTAACAAACCGATTAGTGTTAACAAATTATGCACATTGCATCCACATACATACTTCTAATATGGAGGACCTTATGTTTCATCCCGGCTTACCTAGGCATTCTTCTCTTCCTTAGTTTTTATATTTTATTATTATCATTTATTTATTTACTTATTTATTTTTTATTATTATGATTATCATTATTTTTTTTTTTATAATTTTTTTATAATTTTTTTTTGATTTTTTTTCAGAGAGAGAAGAAAGAAGAAGAATTTTTTTTTGGATAGAACCCCCTGGGTTGCCTACGTATCATGTTTGGCCCATGAATCAGATCTTGCGTAGTTCGAGAAAGATATTACTTTTTTTTGCATGACATATGCACATAGGTGACCAAAAGCAAATCTTTTTCATTCATTTCAAATATTTTTAAAACAATTATTTGAATAAAACATAAAAAAACAGAACTACCTAGGACTTAGATAGACTCTAAATGAAATAAACTAACAAAAAAGAAAAAGAAAGAAAGATAAAAAAAATGAAATAATCACTACTAAGAAAATAGACTCGAAAAGAAACTGAATCCTCGAATCTCAATCATCTCCAAGACCCTTATAAATCTTCGCCAACGCTTTCGGTAGATATGGAGCAAAAGCACGGGCCTGTCGGCCCAAACTCTCATTTTCTTGGTGTAAATATCTAGCATAAACATTATTGAGTCAATCCCTGAGTTGTAGTATGCGGTCTCTGGCTTCATCCATATTGTCATAACAATTCTGTAACTAGTGGTGAGCAGTATTGACTTCATGCATCAAATTTTCTCTTTGTTCTTGGAGCTCCTCAATTTGAAGATGAAGTGACTCTCGCTCGGCTATACTTTGACCTCTCTCAATATCACTGTCTGCCTGATAAGCACTGAAATGCCTTGCTATTTCTCTTTCCCGTTCCATAGAGGTTTTAACTTGAGTTTGGAGTCTAGACTGTGCGCAGATAAGTTGGGCCTTTTCTTTCTTATACTCCTCTTCCTGTTGCTCCATATCGGCTGTTGCAATGCCCAAGTCTTCTTGTAAGGTTAGAATGGTAGAGAGGTGTTTTCTAACTCTAACTTCAAATATCGCATCACGTTGGGCCAACTCCTCTTTAGCGTTTTTAGGTCATTACTTAGGATATCCAGAGTAGATTTGTAGCTTCTTTCAACTTTGAGGCGAGCTTGCTTAATCTTAACCTCAATTTCTGCTTCTCTATCTATAGGTCCTTTTATTGACCCTTCTGGCATAACCTTACGAAGGGCTGATCATGAACCCACTCTAAGTACGCTTGGTTCACCTCGCCTCTTGTGCGATCCTTTACCATATCGTGGGGATTTGAGAGTATGCATCCCCCCCAAATTTTAAATATCTCTGATTGCCTCAAAGATATCTCGGGATGAAACTCATACATGAATTCCCGCATATCTTTATTAGGGTGGTAGAAACTGGCGTCGCCCAAGTTGTCGCATAACTCTAAGTGGCATGTAAGGTTGGACACCTTGAAGACCCATTAGGATGATGAATGATCAAAAAGTAGACATGTATGTCACCTCGACCGACGGAAACCAATGATAATTCCACACAATCTTGTCAGCAGTCAGATTATTGAGGTGTTGCTTCCAAGCTTCAATACCCTTCGGAAAACTATCATCTTTGATTCTTTCTTTATGGCCTCCAATATAATCATTTTATTCTACTTTAAAGTCCACTGCATAAGGGTGATGACGAATGTGTTCAATCATCCATAGTTGTAATAACATATTGCATCCCTCAAAGTAGTCTTTTTCATCCTTGTAAATAGTTAAAGCACCATAGATGTCTGCCAGAATCATTGGTACGAGGGTGATATTATGCTTTTTCTCAAAAGCTTTAATGACTGCAACCAAGTTCATGCTAATATTTCCTCTTTTTTTTTGAAATAACATGATCCCCAAAAAAGCCACCACGAAGGCATCATAACTGTGTGCTTTGTGGGTCAGACGACACCCGTTATTACGGAGTTTCTTTCCATACACTTCGAATCCATCACTTTTGCCATTTCTTTTGTACAGAAATTCTAACGGAACCCATCCATTATCGAGACAACCACCTATATCATTCTCATTTATATGCAGTAATTCTAGAAACCTCCTCCCAGTAATATGTTTTTGTATCATAGGCTCTCGTATGTGAAGATGTTTACCTTTTCCAATGAATGCCTCTATCTCCTCAAAGGTGGGGGTGAGTTCACAACCAGACAAACGGAATACATTCCTTAATGGGTCCCAAAAATGCACTAGTGCTTCTATCAAATCCCGTTGTGGCTCAACATACAAAAGGCTTCGTAGAAATCCCAAGCGTTTGAACACCATTCCTTGTCCATGGTTTCTCATATTTTCATACCACGTCTTCAAGAATGTCGGGGCCTTATCCAATATCATGTATCGAGGTGATTGATCCTGTCTTTGTCTATTATCTCCCTTTCCATATGGATTCATATTTTCCTATATTATGATAGTGACAAATTAGGCTTAATAAAATATATTTTTTTTAATAAGAACAATGTAAAAATCATACACACAAAAAAAAAGTAATTTATTTATTTATTTATTTTTATTTTTATTTTTTATTTTTTATTTTTATTTTATTTTTATTTATTTATTTATTTTTAAAAAATATGGTTATTAAAGGAAGAATGAGAGAAAAATAATATATATAAGTATCCCTCAAAATATTTCCAAAAATAAAATATTAGTATATTCGATAGTATTTTATTTTTTGTTAATTAAATTTCCAACCCTTTTTTTTTGTTTTATATAGAAAAACTTGATGGTAATGATAGATTTTTCTATTTGTAAAAGAAATATAAATTTTGATAGAGAGGATTGTGTTTAATAAAAGGAATACGTCAAATTAATTCTATATTATTTGTTATAATTAATTTTTTGTTGTAATCATTCATCTAAAGCCGATCAACATTTGTATAGTCTTCCTAATAATGCAACAAGTAACACAAATAATGTACATGATTGTCTTAAGTAGGGATACTTCTCCTAGACAGGCTCGGCCCCTATGTCGAGCTCCCTATTAATTCAACATTATGCATGATGCATATAAATCGAATCCAATTAGGGATAGTCATAGTTGAGGCTTGTTTTAATAGGTAAACAACCTAATAGGGAAGGTTTCTAGACTGGCCGTAAAACGAGCGGACCAGTCGAGTCGAGAAGGGACAACTTACCAGTAACAGGGCTTTGTGGACTCACTGTTAGTCCTTCCCATCCTAAGACATGTGTTACTATACAATCCTTTCCAGTAGCGTTGCCGCATCTCTGGTATCTCATGGCTCGGGAGCGTAATCGCATCTCCGAATAAAGTATCTCAGAAGACTCTGATGGATGCGCGAGAAAAATAGTTATATGATAATTCACATTTTATCAAAAGGCAAAATAAGCAAGCAAATAACATATTATGCCATTAAACACAATATCCACAAATAGATAAGTACATAAATAAATAATAAAGTCATGTATAAGTCCATGTTTACAAGATCGAATTCTACTCCCAAGCGGAGTTGCCAGAGATGTCACACCCCTATTTCGCGCAGCGGCGTAAGGGTTTTTCCAATTTAAGTGACGTTATTAATTAGGGGATTATTTTAATTTTTTCAGAGTCACCACTTGGAATTGAGTTACGGTGTTCCAAGTCACATTTTTTTTAATCTCTAATCAAAAGGAAATGACTCTTTGTTTGATCTGCGAACCAGTTCAGGTAAGGAATTCTATTGGTCGAGGGGAAGGTAGTAGGCATTCCTCGAGTCCCGTGGTTCTAGCACGGTCACTTTATGGACTTTTATGACTTAAACTAGTTTTTTGAATATTCTATTGTTAAAACAAATGTATTTACCCACATTTTTAAATTTATTTAGATATATTAAAACTACCTTATTTTATTAATTTATGCCCTTTAATTAAAAATATATATACGCATATAAATTAAATCAAACAAAGAAGAATAAAATAAGATATTCTTTATTTTTACTTTTTCTTTTGTTATTATTATTTTTATTTTTTATTCTATTTTTTACATTTTTTTCTCTTTTTACCTTCTCATCTTTTGCTATTATTACTATTTTATTGTTATTATTATTTTTTATAATTTCGAGAACTATAGAACAAAAATAAAAATTTAAAAATATTGGTGAAAGTGTTGAACTTAAGGTTACTACAATTATTTGTTAATTTTTGGCATTTATATTATTTTTTCATATTTTTCTTCTTCATGAATTACCCATTCTTGGGATTTACTGAATAAAATAAAACTAATTTTTTTTGTAGAAATTGATTAATTTAATGTCATTATATTTTTTTGTGTATTTTTTGCAATAATTTTATTGTTTTTTTCATATTGTCTTACTTTTTATTCATGAATTACTCATTTTTTGAATTTACCGAACTAAAGTAAAAACTAAAAAATTGTTGAAATTTTTGAATTTAAGGTTACTATATTCATATGTGAATACTAGGCGTAAATTTTATAGAATTTTTGTTCTTTTTTTTCCCATTTTTAATTCATCAATTACTCATTTTGGAGATATGCCAAACATATCTTGTTGAAACTGTGGAATTTAAGGTTACTATATTTATTTGTGAAGTTTTGACATTCTTTTTATGTATTTTTCATGTTTCTCCTATATTTTATTAATCAGTTACTCATTTTCTGAAATTATCTAAAAAATAAAAAGTAAAAAAAAAGTGTTGAAACTATTATATTATATATAAAATGTTATTTGTGCAATCTAATGAGTGTTTGTACCTTAAAACCTGCATATTTGGTTTATACATGTTCATCATGAATCTCTACAAAAAAATATGTCTACTACTCTAAGTTAGAAACTATGCCACAAAATCAAGAGCTCCAAGTAGGCCACACATCAAACGTGGCATGTGGGCATTGTGCAACAACGTCGGCCAACTACACGCGACATCAACCAAGGCTTGTACGTACCAAAGAGCGACATCAGTGTCGGCCAACATTTGGAAGCATTGTTTGTAGCTTGTGTCATCGATCAAGCGACATGGACCAACGAAAGGCAACATTAGACAAGGCTTGCACGTATAAGTCATAGTGTGTAGGCATCAGCTCGGCGAACGAGCATCGGCCAATGGCAGAACATCAGCCAAGGCATGTGTACTTCACGCAAGGTACATTCACTAGTCGCAAGCATCATTGTCCAGGCGACATTGGTCGTAGATATCCCGCATCAACTGTTGCTTGTGCATATCACTCAATCGACATTGGACATAGACTACCTGCATCGACAATAGCTTGTGCACATCGCTTAATCTTTGTTGATCGTGGACTGCCTGAATCGCCTTTGGACTACACATAATAGTCAACCAACATTAGGCGATGCCTACCTGCATCGTCTTTAACCTGCATAGATTGGTCAGATGATGTAGGACGTGACCTACCCGTATCGCCTTAGTCCTACACATAACGGCCACCAGCGTTCGACGTGGTCTACCCGCATCGCCTTTGACCTAAACACAATAGTTAGCCAATATCGTACGTGGAATGCACCTATCGTTCGTGTCCAGCAAACTTCAGTCAGCCAACGTCGGATGTGACCTTCCAGCAGCCTGCACACTCCAGTCTTCAAACATCGAACGTATCCTACCATCATCATCAAAAGCCTGCACACTTCGGTGTGCCAACGTGGCCTCCCAACATTGTCCATAGCCTACCAAAATTTGTGTGCCGATGACGCCGAATGGTAGACAACATCCGCCAAGGACTGCTTGCATCTGACAAGGCAAGCCCATTTCTAGCATGCGACATCGGCCAATGGCATGTAGTTTCAACCAAGGCATGCAAGCACATAAGCGACTTGTGTGTATCTCGCAAGCGATGTCGGTCAATGGCTTTTGACATAAGAAAAGTCATGCATGCACGGACGCGGCATATGCTCATTATGGCAAACTACATCGTCCAACGACATGCACCATCATCCAAGGCCTGAACGCATAAGCCTTGGTGTGTGCACATCAGCTGAGCAATATGAGTCATGGTCTGAGCGCATCAGCATGGCGACCTATAATATTGCCTGCATATATTGTCCAAGGGACATTGGCCAACGGCACGCAGCAAAGGCAAAGCCATGCAAGCATCATTCATGGAATGTAGGCATTGAATGGCGACATCGGTCGTGGCATGTGCGCATCAGTTGTGCGAGATTTGCATCGACTAATGTCACACAACATCTACTAAGGCCGGTGCGCTTGAGGAAAGCAATGTTTGCCAACAATCGACAACATCAGCCAACGAATGTGTGCTTCGGGCAAGCAACACCGGCAAACAAAAAGTGGTAAGTGACATCGTCCATGTGACATTGCTTGTGGACGTCCGTATAGGTCATGGCATGTGTACATCACTCAGACGATTTCAGGCGTGGTGTGGAAGCATCGGTCGTGTTCTCTGCACATCACTCAATACTCGTCGGGCTTGGCCTTCCGACATCACAATTGTCCTGCACACAACGACAAGTAGAAGTTGGACATTGGCTGCCTACATCAGTCGTGGCCTATACATTACTCCGCTTATGTCAGCTGTGGACTTCCAGCATCGACTGTATCTTGTGCACATCACTGAGCCATCCTCAGGTGTGGAATGCCTGTATATCCCTTGGCCTACAAACAACGGCCAAGCGACATAAGGCTTTCCCTACCCCCATCACCTTTGGCTTGCACGACGGTCAGCCGACGTTGTGTGTGGCCCTCGCACATTTACTTTGTCTTGCACACAATGGTTAGCCAACGTTGGACATGGTCTTTGCAACGCCTTTGTCCTATACATAAAGGTTAGGCGATGTCGGACGTGGGCTGCCCGTATCTCAATTTACCTGAACATAATGGTAAGCTAATGTCGGACGTGGGCTACACCTACTATTCATGGCCTGCACACATCGATTATCCAACGTCTGACGTTGTCTGCTAGCATTGTTCATAGTATGCACACATCTGTCTACCGACGTTCAACGTGGCTTGAAAGCATCATCTCTGGCCTGCACACATTGGTTTGCCAATGTTAGACGTGGTCTAGCCACATCGCATGTGGCCTGCACACTTCAGCTAGCCGACATCATATGTGCCTACCCACATCGTCCATAGCTTGCAATTGTTAGACGAGCAATATTGTATGAGGCAACATTAATCAAGGTCTAATTGACAGCATGCAGATGTCCATGCCGTAATAAAATCAAAACAGTATGAAACACCTTTTCTGCGTAACAACATATTCTTTTATTTTGCATCATATATTCTCTATGTTTTTACCTCCATGGTTCATTCAAACCAATTTTTATTACGATTACGATTCGTGCGATATTGAAACATCTTTTATTCGTATAAATATGTACTCTATAATTAGTTTAACATATTTAGAAGTATTTTTGATCATTTTCATATTTTTTTGACTTTTAATTATTTTTTAAAATTTATTTTTACGGGTTTATATTTTTTATGTCACATTTGAAAATTTTAAATTTATGAAGTTGTTGAATTTAAGATTACGATATATATTTATGATTTTTTTGCATTAATTTTTCAAGTTTTTCATATATTTCCTATTTTTTTTAATGAATTACCCATTTTCGGATTTACTGAATCAAAACAAATATTTTAAAATATGTTTAAATTTGTGAATCGAAGGTTACTATATTTATTAGTAAATTTTTGGCATAAATTTAATATTTTTTTTCAAATTTATTCTATTTTTATTATTGAATTACCCATTTATGGAATTGATGAATAAACATAACAATTAAAAAAATTAAATTATTGAATTTAAGGTTACTATATTCATTTATGATTTGTTGGCGTCCTTTTTAAATTTGTTTCCCTATTTTTCCTATTTTTATTCATGAATTACCCGTTTAGGGATTTACCGAATAAAAAAAATAAAAAACAGTTGATGAAATTGTTGAATTTAAGGTTATTGTATTTTATTTATAAATTTTTGGTGTAAATATTATGTTTTTTTTTCAATTTTTTCCTATTTTTATTAATGCATTACCCATTTTCAGGATACAAAAAAAAATTAAAAAAATATTTCAAAAACAAATTCATGAATTTAAGATTACTGTATTTATTTGTGAATTTTTGGTGTTAATTTTATATTTATTGTTTCATATTTTTCCTAGTTTTTTGTCCATAAATACCCCTTTCGGTATTAATCAAAGAAAAAAATTTAAAAAAATAAATTTAAGCTTATTATATTTACTTGTGAATTTTTTTCTTTAATTTGTATATTTTTTTATATTATTCCTAATTTTTATTCATCAATTACTCATTTTAGGGATATACTAAACAGAGAAAAAACAAACAAAATTGTTGAAATTGTTGAATTTAGGTTACTATATTTATTTGTGAATTATTTGCGTTATTTTAATAAATTTTTTTCATATTTTCCCTATGTTTTATCAAGCCAATACTCTTTTTAGATATTTTCCGAGGAAAAATGTTGTTGAAAATAAAAAGTTATTTGTCGAAGCTAATCTGCATTTGTACCTTAGAACGTGCATGTTTGGGTTTTACAAATTTATTATGAATCAACTCCTCAAAGTTTGAATCCGCGCTACAGAATCAAGAGCACTTAGTGAGGCACACATCGGACTTGCCATGAGGGCATCGGGCTAGCGACATAAGGCAGGCACATGCTGCTTCAACCAAGGCCTGCACGCATCCGAAGTGACATGTTTGCATATGGAAAGAGACATCGGAGTTGAAAAAATGTCATGCAACATCATTTGTAAATAGTGTGCATCGGGCAATCAACGTCTCCGAATGACATGTAACATTAGACAAGTCATGCATGCATAAGTCACGACGTGTGCAGATCTGCTGCGCGTCATCGTCGTCGGCCAATTGCAAGCAACACCAGCCAAGCCATGTGCTTTTGAGGCAAGCAACACCGGCACATGTTAAGAAACATCATCCAGGCAATATTAGTCAAGGACCACCCACATCGGTCATGGAATGTGCACATTGCTTAACTGAAGTTGGTCGTGGATTGCACGCATCAATCGTGGATTGGCCGCATTGGTCATTTATTGTCGGGCATGGACTACCTGCATCAATCTTGGCATGCTCACAACGGTCAGATGACGTCGGGCGTTTCCTGCCCACGTCGCCTTTGACATGGACACAATGGCAAGCTGATGTAAGGCGTGGCCGCTGGCATTTTTTTTGGTCTGCACGCGATGGTCAACTGACGTCCAATGTGGTCTGCCTGCATCCCCTTTGGCCTCCATACAATGGTTGGCCTACATTAGATGTGGGTTGCACCTATCGTCTATTGTCCGTCGATGTCAGACGTGACCTGCCAGCATCATCCACATCTTGCACACATTGATCTACCGACGTCAAATTTGGCATGCGAGCATCATCCGTAGCATGAACACATCGGTCTACTAACCTCAAAAGTGGCCTGCCACCATCGGCCATAGCCTACACACATTGGCCTGCCGATGTCGAACTTGGCCCGCAAACATCATTCGTAGCCTTTAAAAATCGGTCTACCGATGTCAGCCAAAGGAAAGCCACTTCAACCATGGACTTCACACAATGTATATGGCATGTGAGCATAAGGGAAGCAATGTCGTCCAATGACATATGGCTTCAACAAAGGCCTGCACCCATAGATGTGGCATATGTGTAACTAGCAAGCGACGTCGTCCAAGGGGATGTGGCATCAGCCAAGGACTTCATACACAGACGTGGCATATGTGCATCTAGCAAGTGACATCAGCCAACAACAAATAGCATCAGTTAGGGCATGCACGCATCAGTCATGGCATGTGCACACGGTTGGGGGACAATAGTCGTGGATTGAGTGTATCGACCATATGACATCAACATTAGTCTACGCGCATCGGCATAGTGACATCGGTCAACTGTAGGTAGTAGCAGCAAAGTACTTCATAAATTAGCTATGGCGTGTGCACATCCACTGGGCGATATCAATCGTGGACTACACGCATCTGACACGCGACATTGACAAATGGTAGGCAGCATCAGCCAAAGCCTATAGGCATCATCCATGGAGTGTGTGTATCGATTGGGAGACAACAATCATGGCCTACGTTTATCATCCAGGCGACATTGGCCAAAAAAGACACCATCATCCAAGATCCTCATGCATATAATGTGGTGTGTATGCATCTTGCAAGCGACGTAGGAGAACGACATGCATCATCATCAAAGGCATGCATGCATCATCCGTGGTGTCTGTGCATTGGTTGGTTGACATTGATGTAGGCAAACGGTATGCACCATCAGCCATGGCTTCTGTGCTTTGGTCAAGCGACATTGGCCAATGCTAGGCAGTATCAGCCAAGGAATGCAAGGATTTGATATGGCATATGTGCATATGGCAAGAGATGTTGGACAATGTAATGTAGCATCAACAAAGGGCTGCACGCATCATTCATGGTGTGTGTGTGTATTGACTGGGTTTACATTTGCATCAACAAACATCATGCATCATCATCCAAGGCTTGTGCGCTTCGTGTAAGTGACATTGTCCAATGTCAGGCAGCATTAGCTAAGTCGTGGATGCATTAGTCGTGGTATGTATAAATTGAATGGGCAATATTGGTGTCGGCAACTGACATACAACATCAGCTGAGGCTTGTATGCTTCGGGCAACTGAAATCGGCAAATTGCAAGTGACATTTGTCATGGACTGCCACATCAGTCTTGGCTTGTGCACATCGGTCAGTCGATGTTGGGCTTGGACTAGCCATATCGGTCGTCGCTTGTGCCCATTCCTCAGCGGTTGTCGCTCAGACTTCCTACATCGCCCTTGTCCTGCACATAATGTCCAACCGAGGCCAGACATGGACTCCCTGCATCGGTCGTGGCCTGCACATTGCTTAGCCAATGTCGGCCATGGACTTCTCGTATTGGCCGTGGTTTATGTACATTGCACAGCCATCGTCGAGTGGGGACTGCATGCATTGCACTAGGACTAAAAACAACCTCCAGGTGACATCGCGCATTGTAGGCCCATATTGGCTTTGACCTGCACAACGGTCAACCAACATCGAGCGTGGACTTCCCTCATCGCCTTTGGCTTGTACAAAATGGTAAACCAACATCTGACGTGGCCTGACCGCATGCCTTTGGCATGAACACAACGATCAACAAATGTTAGACGTCTCCTACCCACATCGCCTTAGTCATGCACACAACAGTCAATTTAACATGGGTTGCACCTATCGTTCCAGGTTTGCACACATTGGTCAGTTGACGTCAGATATGGTCTAACAACATCGTCTGTAGCTTGCACACATTGGTATGTCGACGTCAGACGTGTCCAGCATGCATCCTTTGTAGCCGTCATACATTGGTCTTCCGACGTTAGACATGGCCTAGCTATATCGCGTGTGGCTTGCACACTCTGCTCAGCCGATAGCGTACGTTCCTACCCACATCGTGTAAAGCTTTCACTTGTTAGACGAGTGACCTCGCATACAACTAAATTGATCGAGGTCTAGTCGAAAACATGTGGATGTCCATGCCGAACAAAAATCAATAGAGTTCGAAACACCATTCTTGGTTAACAAAATATTCATTTATTTTACAGTATCTATTCTCAACGTTTCCCCTCACGTGGTTGAGTCATACCAATTTTCATTACGTTTACGGTTCATACGATATTGAAGCATCGTTTATTTTTACAAATATGTACACTATTATAGTTTCACATGTTTATAAGTATTTTTTGACAAATTTCATATTTTTTTGACTTTTACTCATCTTTTAAAATATAGATGTTTTTTATTTAAATTTACCTCATATTTTAAAATTTTAAAAATATGAAATTGTTGAATTTAAGGTTACTTTTCAATGTGTGAATTTTTGGCTATAATTTTATATCTTTTCCATATTGTTTCGATATTTTATTAATTATTACCCATTTTTAGAAATTACCAAACAAAAATATATATTAAAATAATTATTGAAATAGTTGAATTTAAGGTTACTTTATTTATTTTAATTTTTTAACTATATTTTATTAAAGAATTACCCATTTTTGATGTTTACATAAAAAATAAAAGTTTTAAAAAATTGTCAAAATTGTTGAATTTAATGTTCTTGTATTCATTTTAGAATTTTTGGCGCCAATTTTAGTTTGTTATTTTTTTTCATTTTTTTCCTTTTTTTTATTCATTAATTATCCATTTTGGATGTACTGAATGAAAACAAAATTAAAAATAATTTGTCGAACAAAAATAAAACTTAAAAGAAATTGCTGAATTCCTATGTTTTATTAACCAATAAGTAATATTTAGGATTTACCAAATAAATAAAATATAAAAAAATTGTTTAAAACTATTTTAGTATATACAAAACATATTTATGGAAGATAAGTGTTGTTGTACTTTATAACGTGCATTTTGGATTGTACATGTTCATTATGAATCTTCGGAAAAATACTCTACTCCTCTTAGTTAGAATCCACGTCACGCAATCAAGAGCTCCAAGTAGGCGATACATCAGACGTGGCATGTGCCCATCGCAAGCAATGTCAACCAACTGCAGGCGGCATCGACCAAGGTTTGCATTCATCGGACGTGGCATGTATGCATCTGGCAAGCAACATTGTCGTGCGAATGGAATGAAGCATTGCCTGTAGCCAGTGCGCACCTGGAAAGCTACGTCGGACAATGACAGGCAGCATCAGCCAAGGCCTGCACCATTAGTCGTCGTGTGTGCGCATAAGTTGGGTGACATCTACATCGGCAAATAGTAGGCAGCATTAGCCAAGGCATGTGCTCTTCGAGCAAGAAACATCCGTGAATGACAAGAGACATCGGCTAGACGACACAGGTGATGGACCGCCCGCATTGATTGTGTCCTGTTGCACATCTCTCAGTCGACATTGGCCATGGATTACCCACATTGGCCATGGCTTTTGCGCATTGCTTAATAATTATCGTACGTAGACTGCCAACATGTCAATTGGCCTGCACACAAAAGTTAAAAAACGTCAGGTGTTGCCTGCCTGCATCTCTTTTGACCTGCACAAAATTGTCAGCCTTTTTTGGACGTGGCCTGCTCACATCACTTGTGGCCTACACACAACGGCCAGCCGACGTCAGACGTGGTCTGCCTGCATCACCTTTTACCTGCATATAATAGTTAACTGACATTAGGAGTGGAATGAAACTAACGTTCGTGACTTGCACACATTGGTGAACTGACATCGGATGTGGCCTGCCAGCATCGTCTGCCATCTTGCACACATCGGTCTGTCGACATCGAATGTAGCCTTACATTATCATCTGTATCCTCCATACATCAATATGCGGACGTTAGACATGTGCTGTCAGCATTGTTTGTAGCCTGCACACTTTAGTATATCGATGTCAGATGTGGCCTGCCAGCATGATAAGTAGCCAACAGACATTGTTCTACCGGTATGAGCCAATGGTCTGCATTCATGGACATGGCATGTGCACATCTGGTAGGTAACATAAGCAAGTGGAATGCGGCTTCAGCAAGTCCTGCATGCACAGACGTGGCATGTGCATATCTGGAAAACAACGTCAGCTAATGGCATGCGACATAAGCCAAGGTCTGCATTCATGGACATGTCATATGCACATCTTGAAAGGCATGCATGCATCAGCTACGGCATGTGCACATCGCTGGGCAACATCAGTCATGGTCTATGCGCATCGGCCAGGCGACATCGGTTGTGGCTTGCACGGATTATCCAAGCGACATCGGCCAAAGACAAGCAACGGCCAAGGCGTACACACATCAGCCATGGCATGTGCCAATTGACTAGGAGACATTAGTCGTCGATTACGCGCACCTTCCAGGAGACATCGACCAATGGAAGGACGCATCAACCAAGGTTCCACACATTTGTGGCGTGTGTGCATCGACAGGGCAACATTAGTCGTTGCATATGTGCATTAGCCAGGCGACGTGGGCTAACGACAGGCAATATCAACCAAGGTATTCACACATGTTACATTGTTTGCGTGTATCTGGAAAGCGACTTCAGATATTGACAAGAAACATCATCACTCATGACGTGTGTGCATTAGTTCGGAAAAATTGAGATCGGCCGACTGTAGGAACCATCGTCCATGGCTTGTGCGCTTCATGCAAGAGACATCGAACAATGACTGGCATCATCATCCAAAGCATTCACGCATCTTACATGGCATGTGCACATCTGTAAAATAACGTCTAACATTGGAATGCAACATCAGAAAAGCCTTACATGTATCACATGTGGCGTGTATGCATCAGCAGGGTGACATTTGCATTGACCAATGTCAGGCAGCATCAGGCAATCTTTGTGCATTTTAGGTAAGCGACGTTGTACAATGGATAACAACATCAACAAAGGCATGCACGCATCATCTGTGCCGTGTTTGCATCAACAAGG
Organism: Solanum habrochaites; assembly: GCA_027704765.1. NCBI lineage: Eukaryota > Viridiplantae > Streptophyta > Magnoliopsida > Solanales > Solanaceae > Solanum > Solanum habrochaites. The sequence goes on from JAKWJA010002496.1 coordinate 28,222,527, forward strand.
AAACATCAGAGTTGCCAACGTGATGCAACATCATCCAAGGTCTATTTGTTTTTTGAAAGCGAAATCAGCCAACAGTAAGCGACATCGGCCAAGTGACTAAAGTCGTGGACTACAACATTATTTGTGGAATATGCACATCACTCAGTTGATGTCAGGTGTAGACAAGACGGATCATCCGTGGGTGGTGCACATCACTCAACAGTTTTTAGGCTTGGCCTTCCTGCATCGCCCTTGGCCTGCACACAGGTCAGCTGACATCAGACGCGGTGTACACGCATCAGCGTGGCATGCACATTTCTCAGCCAATGTTAGTCATGGATTGCCCACATCAATCGTGGATTTTGCACATCACTCAACAATTATCAGGGTGGGCTGTCCAAATCTCCTTTATCCTGCAAAAAATGGTCAGACGACATCAGGAGTTGCCTACCCCGATCACTTTTAGCATGCACAACAGACAATTGATGTCGTGCGTGTCCTCCCTACACAGCGTTTGGCCTACACATAACGGTGAGCTGACGTAGGACATGGCCTTCCCCCATCGCCTTTGGCCTACACACAATAATCATCCAACATTTGACCTGGCTTGTACACAACAGTCAGCCAATGTTGGCCAAAAGAAAGCGGCATCATCAAAGAGACATTAGTTATGGACTACACACATCGGTCGTAGCTTAAACGCCCCAGCTGACATTGGCTTGGACAGTCCGGATCGGTTGTGGATTTTGCACAACACTCAGTCATTCTCGGGTGTGGACTGCACGCATTTCCCTTGGCCTTCACAAAATGGTTAGCCGACGTTTGGCTTTGCCTACCCTCGTCATCTTTGGCATGCACACAATGGCAAACCAACGTCGGGCGAGTACTGCCCTTATCGCCTTTGGCCTGCACACAACGGTCAACTGACGTCGGATATGGTCTTCCCACATCGCCTTTGGCCTGCATGTAATAATTAGTTTATGTCGGATTTGTGCAACTAGCATCATCTGTAACCCACACACATTGTTCTGCCAAAGTCTAACATGGTCTGCCAGCATCATTCTTAGTCTAAACATACTGATCAGCTGAAGTTGAATGTGTCCTGCTAGCTTTGTTCGTAACCTGTACACATCATTCTGCCAACGATGGACGTGGCCTGCCAGCATCATCCAAAGCATGCACACATTGGTCTGCCGATGTCGTCCAACGACTGCCTTCATTATCCATGGTCTACACGCATCTGACGTGTAATGTGATCATCACACAAGCGAAGTCGGCCAATGGCATACAACTTTAGCCAAGGTCTGTACGGATGGACGTGGCATATTCCTATTTGGCAAGTAACATTAGCCAATGACATACAACATCGGCCAACACCTACATGCATGAGCGTAGAATGTGCACATCTTCCAAGTGATATGAGCCAATGCCATGTTGCATCAGCCAAGGACTTTACACATTAGTCATGGCGTGCACATAATGGATGGGCGACATCAGTCGTGGTTTGATTGCATCGCCCAGGAAACAACTTTTATTGCGCGAAAGCATTGGCCAAGTGACATAGTCCAATGGCAGGTAGAGAAATACAAGGCCTACACGCATCAGTCGTAGCATGTTCACATTGTCTGGATGACATCAGTCGTGGACCTGGTGCATTATGTAGGCGACATCTATTTGTGACAAGCTTCATCAACCAACGCCTACATTCATCAGCCATGGCATGTGTGCATAGACTGCTCGACCTCGGTAGTGGCATAAATGCATCAGCCAGACAACGTTGGCCACTGATAGGCAATATCAACCAAGATTTCACGCATCTGATGTGGTTTGTGCGCATTTGGAAAGAAACGTCGGACAACAAAATGCATCATCATCCAAGGCATGCATGCATCACCCGTCGAGTCTATGCATCAGCTGGGCGAAATCGTCATCGACCAATGGCAGGAACCATCGGCCGAGGTTTGTGTTCTTCATGCAAGCAATTTCGGACAACAGCAGGCATCATCAACCAAGGCATGCATGCATCTCACATGGCATGTGCGCACTTGGAAAGGGACGTTGTCCAATGCAATGCTGCATCATTCAAGGACTTCACGCATCATGTGTGGAGTGTGAGCATTAGTCGTGCGATATTTGACTCAGACAACGTCAGGCAACATGAACTAAGGCCTGTACGCCTTAGGCAAGAGACATTGGCCAACGATAGGGAACATAAGCCAAGGACTTCTTCGTTCATCAGCCATGGCATGAGCGCATAAGCTAAGCGACATTAGTGTCGGCCAACGGCAGACAACATCAGCCAAGGGTTATGTTCTTTGGGAAAACGACATCTGCCAACGAAAAGCAACACAGGAAAGGTGACATTGGTGGTGGATTGCCGCATTGACCTTGGCCTATGCACAACACTCAGCCTATGTCAGGCGTGGACCAGCCACATTGTCCTTGGACTGTGCACATCACTTAGCGGTCGTGGGGCTTTGCCTTCCAACATCTCCCTTCGCCTGCATACAACGGCCATCCAACGTCGAACGTGGGATGCTCGTATCGGCCATTGCCTGCACATTGATCAGCCAATGTCGGTCATATATTGCCATCATCGTTTATAGCTTGTACACATCGCTCAACTCAACCATTTTCGGGCATGTACTGCCCGCATCGCCCTTATCCTGCAAAAAAAAAGATAAGCGACATCCGGCATTACCTGTCATAGTCTCCCTTGGCCTGCTCAACTGTCAGCTAACGATAGGTGTAGTATTCCACTATAGCCTGTGTCCTGCACACAAATATGAGTTGATGTTAGATTTGACCTTCCCACATTTCCTTTGGACTGTACAAAATGGTTAGCCGACGTTGACGTGGCCTATCGGCATCGCCATTGTCCTACACACAACAGCCAGACGACGTTGTATGTGGGTTGCACCTATCATCCTTGGACTGCACAGATCAGTTATCTAATGTCGGACGTGACTTACCAACATCATGTGTAGACACACTCATCGGTCTACCGACGTCAGATGTATCTTGCCAACATTGTTCGTAGACTGCAGACATGGTTTATCGACGTCAAATGTGGCCTACCCGTATATCCTGTGGCTTGCACATTGCTAAGCTGATGTCGGGCATGAACTTTCCGCATCGGCCATGGCTTATGCGCATAGCTCATTTGTTGTAGTGTGTGGACTGCAAGTATCACCTTTGGCCTACAAACAATGGCAGGCAAAATCGAGAATTGTCTGCCCCCATCACCTTTCGCTTGCACAAATGTCATCCGACATCGGGGGTGGGCTTCCTTCATTGCCTTTGTCCTTCACAAAATGGTCAATCGACGTCAGGCGTGGCCTTCCTGCATTCCTTGTACTGAACACAACGGTCAGCCAACGTCAGACATTTCCTGCCCATTTTGTCTTAATCCTGCACACAACGGTAAATTGACGTCAGACGTACGTGTAGATGTACATGTAGATTGTCCTTAGCTTGTATACGTAGGTCTGTAGATGTCGTACGTGGCCTGCAATCATCGTCCATAGCCTGCACACATCAGTCTACTGACGTTAGACGTGGCCTGACCGCATCGCGTAGGGTGTGGACACTTCGCTCAACCGATATCAAACTATCCTACCCGCATTATCTATGGCTTGCACTTGTTTGAGGTTGCATGATGTTTCATTGACCGAGGTCTAGTCAACAACATGCAAACGTCCATGCCAAACTAAAATCAAAAGATTTTGAAACTCCCTTTCTTCATACAAATATATTGTTCAATTTTCCATCATATGTTCTTAACGTTTCCACCTCACGTGCTTCATTCTTACAAATTTTCATTACGTTTATGGTTCGTACGATATTGAATAATCTTTTATTTGTACAAATATATATTTAATCATTAGTTTCACATGTTTAGAAGTATTTTCTAGCATCTTCATATTTTTCCGACTTTTATTCATTTTCAAAGTTTATTTTTTTGGGTTTTTATTTTTAACGTCATATTTTAAAATTTAAAATTTATGAAATTGTTCAATTTAAGGTTATTTTATTTATTATTGAAGTTTTGGTGCTATTTCGTAATTGTTTTTTATATTTTTTCAATATTTTGTTTATTAATTACCCATTTTTAGGAATTACCGAAAAAAATAATATAACTTTAGTGCAATTAAGCAATATCATTACTTACACATTATCTTGAGAAGTATGGGTTGACTACCGATTCTCCCAATGTAATCATGATATCATCAAGAGCATGCAAAACCTTATACCATCAAAGGAAATCATAACATAAAGCTCATACTAATATGCAAGAATCTTTATTATTACCAAACTACCAAGGATTGGTCTCAAGCTTGTATAAGGATAGAAGAAGAGATAAGAATATCAACTACCTTTCCACTCAACTCATTCTACCCACTTATGGTAAAGCGATCTTCAATATCTCATTCTTCAAAGTACCATTATACCTCTTACAAGGTAGGAACTCATTCTATCCTCAATTCATGCACTTCATGACTAAACATCAACCTTACAAGTCAAGCATAACATTCTCCTCTAAGGTTTCAATCTTAGATAAACTTTGTTAAACATAACCTCATTAAACTCTTAGGCACCTTATAGCTCAAGATCATGAAATGGAAACTCCTTTCTCACAACATTAACACATTCTTTCAACACTCCTCAAATTTACACCTTAACTTTTCTACTATCATCATACACAACTTTAAGATAACTCATTTCCCCTCAAAAGTACTTCATTCAACCATTTAAACTCTAACCATGCTTAGAACTACATCACCATACAATTTTACATCACCATACTTCCAATATCAATAGTCACACATAGCCATAAATGGCATGACATCACAATCCTAAAAACTAACCTTCACCTTTACTCCTCTATCCACCAAACCATCATAAGCATCAAAACTCACCTTGCTCTCCCTCAAACTTAGAAACATCTCCCAATCCACGCAATCACATCTAGAAAATCATCAAACAAGGGAAAATAAGAGAGAGACCTTATGGAGTTAAGTTCTATGTCGCGATACAAGAGTAATGAAGAAAGTGAAACTCCATCATCCTATAGTCTCTCATCCCTAGATGTGTCGTGAGTCACACCAATGAACAAGAATCTACTAGACGTGGCTTGTGAGACTTTACACCCTAAACTATTTTCCATAACCTTATGCTATGATACCAAGTTTGTAACGACCCAAAAGTACCCCATAGAAGAAGGGAGCACCCTTAGGTCGGAACAATTGTGTACTTTGACCTTTCGGTGGTCTTGTACAAGACTTAGATATCATTAATTACATAATACATGAAAAGTAGTTCGGAATTAAAAAAATTTCACGAATAAAATAATAATAGAAACATCTTTCATAAAATCAAAGGAATGATCTCGTCTTCACAAGCAAACTTAAAGACACGAAATAAATATCATAGGGACACGTCTCTTTACACTAAAATAAATACATAAAAAGTATTTATGCTATAATCTAATAAATAGAACTATGCCCTCGAATAGATGAGGCTATACATAGTATTGAGAGAGTCTTTCCCAAGCTTGTCTTCTAGTCTTCAACTTGCCTCCAACCTGTTAAGTGTAGAAAAGTATGGGGTCAGTACAAAACAATGTACTAAGTATGGGGTTACTACAAGACATTTATTTTTAAATTAGTTTTTTTTTAAAAAAAAATGTACTAAGTATGACATATGCAAAAACATGCAAAAGGGACATTTTGGTAAAATAAGTTTTCATGCAAAATAAGTAAAACCTTCATGATTATAGAGTTAAAATAGTGTAGGAATCATCATTTAGCACATAATAAAAGATTTCCATAATTTTAGCACAAGAAGTCATTTTACACTGAACTCCTTAAATCTTACAGTGAAACAGTGACAACATTACAGTGACCATTTCTTTTCAAGCATAATGAACTCATTTCCTTTGATGTTTCCGTAACAAAGTTATCCTAAGACTTCCTAAGGTAGTACAAGAAGGGCCCCCATACACCCCCTTCAAGACACACCAAAGCGATCCTTAATACTACCAACCATAGTCTTACCTCGCACGGGAATGTGAGAGCAACATCTCATACTACCACTCCCACTTAGTGACCCTTGAAGATTCTCTTGGACCAAGTACACTACATGCCTCTCTCTTAGCTTCATTAAATGAAACTTAGTGCTTCCTTAACATTAGACTTTAAGTCTTATAAATTCATTTGCAATACATGATAACTTATTGATACACTTCATATAGAACACACCAAGACTCCCCTTTCGGAAGGTCTATTTAGTGCAATGGATAGATGACGTCCCATACCACCACCTACCTTGAGTAGTACATTCTCTTAGGAGACTTTGTTCTTTCATTCTTTTATGGCGGAATAGCTTTAACCGACATAGAACATGAGAGCTAGACATGGAATCCTGATACTACCCTTATCAGATGAGGGTTCCCCACATGCCTCGGGTGGGGTCATTCTCTTAGCTTTTACATGGCTTTGTCCAATAGCTATACCTACGTGGGGGCATAGTTAAGGGATAAGGAGATTGATACTGAGTAACTCACTCTCTACTAACGAGGAGTACTCATCTCAAGAGGTACATTGGGTACAATATCTCTACTAACAATTGCACCCACCGCTTCTTCAAATCTTTTAGATGATAAAAGTAACTCCCCTAGAAGTCTTAAACATTCATTACAAAAGTTCAAAGATAACTTTTGGACATCCAATGTCAACTTACAATGGGTATCCGTCCTCCAACCTACATTAGAAAGCTCTTGGGAGGTAGTGAGGTTGCTACAAACACTTCATCTCCACTCACAATCAGTGTTCACCCCAAACTCCCCTTTTTTCACATTATTTAACTTCATTCATTCATTCAAAGTGTGACTATGTATGTACATGTGATCACATCTTTCACATAAATCATCACTTTCATAACATTGGATTCTAAACACGGTTGCATCTTTATTCATCATATTTCCTACTTGAATCATGCTTCACATAATCATTAAGTTCCTTCATATATTATCTTTAGAATACTTCACATAAAAAGCTTCATAAAGCATATCAACAAGAACAATATCATTATCATTTTACTTCACATAATATGCCTTCATAAAGTACATCAACAAGAACAAATTCATTTTCATCATACTTCACATAATATGCCTTCCTAAAGTACATCAACGAGAACAACATCATTTTCTTCATACTTCACATAATATGCCTTCATGTCCTCAATCATAATACAAAAGTAGATTCACATTCATATATTTCAAGTAAACACCGCCACCAAAGGTGGACATTACCACTCAAGATTATTTAAAATAAGAGTTATGAAATTTAACCAACTTATCATTAACCCAAGATTTCACCACCTATAATCCATACCTCAATGATAATTCATAAAATATCCCTTAGGGCAGTATCTAAGTCACACTATAACCATAAATAAACTCTAACTCTAACAATGTCGAATCATGCTCATTAGACACATTTTATAAGTCAAAAGTTGATAAAAAGCAATAACATGGACTCATTGAAGCTTTAGAATTAAAACCACCAACATTAAAAATATCATATTTGAATCCTTTAAAACGTTTTCATCCAAGAACCATACTTAGAGTCCAAGATAGAAGAAGCTAGGGTTTGAAAACCTCTTTGAAATTCATAGAAATGGATCCTTGAATGGAAGAGAGTTCAAGGATGAGTACCATACTTCAATGAGAAGGAAACCCACAAAATTTGAATGAAGAAACGTCCAGCACCAGGCCTCCAAGCCCTTTCTTTATTCCAAGCTTCTATTTGGTTTTGAGAGAGTCTTTCTAGAGAGAAGGTTTTGGCTTTTAGGAAATGAAGTCTAAAATTAAGTCTAAGTGTTTGAATACTCTTAATATACCTAAAATACCCTAAAACTATCATCCTAGGTTTATAATAGACTTGTGGTGAATTTACCAAACACCCCAAGCTAAGGCAATTTTTTTGATAGTTTTTTGGCAAGCTTCCACGCCCACCCACAAACGGACCGTCTCCCAGTCGACGCTCCTTAGATGGGCTACGTCGATTGGAAATACAAATACAACATGTGAAGTCTTCTCTAGAATTGCAGGGCCAATCTACGCCCAAGGTCGATGGGCCTTTGGTTGACCAACGGTCCGTCCCTTGTGGCCGTCATTTGTCACTATATGGCATCCTCTTGTAAAATGAATGGGGTCCTCTTCTAGGTCCCCTCGTGGGTCCTAGGTGGATTTTTACCCGTAGGTTAAACCCATATACCAAGTCATATAGGTCTTAGTAATATCCCACATCAATTTTGATTAAAAAGAACGCGTAAATCTCACTAAAACACATGAAGACAAACAAGCACAATCTAAGGCATATCTTTTGAATGTCATGGACGTTCTTGGGCGTTTGACCTCCAAACGTCACCAAACTTCACATAATGCCTAAGTACATCATTATAACTCATTTTAACACAAAATTAACTTATGAAAATTTCACGAATCTCTAGTTCACCTTAGTTCATTTTTAGGTGTTACATTCTCCACCACTTGGAACAACATTCGTCCTCAAATGTCACTAAACTCTTTTAAGAACATTTAGGACTTAATGGAAGAACATAGAACATAAAATCAAGGATCAACATTCATAACTAATGGACCAACTCACAAGGAACACCAACAACACATGCAACTCTTGGAAAATAATTTCCACACTTCAAAACACATTCTCATTCCTCATTTATGGAGGAACTACCTTATCTAACATTAAACTTGATCATAAACATAATTTCTAAACACATTTAAACCATTGTTCATGAAAAATGCAATTTCTCAATTTTGAACTTCTTTACAGTGAATGCAACAATTGAACAATGAAACATGCTAAAAATCCACTAAATCATCTTTGAAGCAATTTTATCATGAAGGCATGACCACATGAGAGACAACATCATACTAATTCACATTAAAACATGATAACACGACTTTGAAGCAATTAAGCAATATTATTACTTACACCTTATCATGAGAAGTATAGGTTGACTACCAATGCTCCCAATGTAATCATGATATCATCAAGAGCATGAAAAACCTTCTACCATCAAAGGCACTTATAACATAAAGAGAAATGCAACTCATACAATAATGCAAGACTCTTAATTATTACCAAACTACCAAGGATTTTGGTCTCAAGCTTGTATAAGGATTAAAGAAGAGATAAGGATATCAACTAACTTCACACTCAACTCATTCTCCACCACTTAGGTAAATCCATCTTCAAGGTCTCATTCTTCAAAGTACCACTATACCTCTCACAAGGTAGGAAATTATACTACACTAAATTCATGCACATCAAAACTAAACATCACCTTACAAGTCAAGCATAACACTCTCCTCTTAGGATTTAATCGTAGGATTTAATATTTATTTTTAAGGTTTTATATTTTTTACGTCATATTTATAAATTTAAAAATAAGTATGAATTGTTGAATTTAAGGCTACTTTATTTATTTGTGAATTTTTGGCTCTAATTTTATAATTTTTCCATATTTTCCTTATATTTTATTAATTAATTTCCAATTTTCAGAAATTACCAACAAAAATATAAATTAAAAAAATTGTTGAAATGGTTGAATTTAAGGTTACTTTATTTATTTATTCATTTTTTTCATTTTTTCGTATTTTTATAAAAGAATTACCCCTTTTTGGGATTTACCGAACAAAAATAAAAAATTTATAAAATTGTCAAAATTGCTTAATTTAATGTTACTGTATTCATTTGTGAATTTTTGGCGTCAATTTTATATTATTATTTTTTCATTTATTAATGAATTACCCATTTAAGGGAAGTACTAAATGAAAAAAAATTCTTGAAATTAATGATTTTAAGATTACTATATTTGTTTGTGAGTTTTTGAAGTTATTTTTATATTTTTTAATATTGTCCTAGATTTTATTCATGAATTACCCATTTTCGGGATCTACCGAACAAAAATAAAAATTAAAAGAAATTGTTGAGTTTAAGGTTATATTTATTGTGAATTTTGGCGTTAATTTTTTTTTCTTCATATTTTCCTTTTTTTATTCATCAATTACTCATTTTCGATATATACAAGTCAAAAATAAAAATTTTAAAAATTATTGAATTCAATGTTAGTATATTTGTTTGTGAAGTTTGGCGTTATTTTAATATTTCTTTTCATATTTTTCCAAAGTTTTATTAATCAATAACTCATCTTTAGGATTTTACATATGTTTCTCATGTTTACAAGTATTTTCATTATTTTTCATATTTTCCCAACTTTTATTCATTTTTTTAAATTTATTTTACAGTTTTATATTTTTTACGTCATATTTTAAAAATTAAAAAATATGAAATTGTAGAATTTAAGATTAATTTACTTACTTCAGAATTTTTGGCGCTAATTTTATAATTTTTCCATATTTCCCCTATATTTTATTAATTAATTTCCCATTTTCAAAAATTACCGAAAAAATGTAAATTAAAAAATTTGTTGAAATGGTTGAATTTAAGGTTTACTTTATTTATTTATTTTCATTTTTACCTATTTATTATTATTATTATTTCATATTTTTGCTATTCTTTTAATTCATGAATTACCTATTTTCGGGACGTACTAAATGACAAAAATAATTTGTTGAAATCGATGATTTTAAGGTTATTATATTTTTTTGTGAATTTGTGAAGTTAATTATATATTTTTTTAATATTTCCTAATTTTTATTCATGAATTACCCATTATTCGCGATATACCGACAAAAAAAAATTAAAAGAAATAATTTAATGTAAGGTTATATTTCTTTATGAATTTTTTGGCGTTAATTTTATATAACATTTTTTCATATTTTTTCATTTTTATTCATCAATTACTCATTTTTGAGATATGCCGGTCCAAAATAAAATTTTTAAAAATTATTGAATTTAATGTTACTATCTTTGTTTGTGAAGTTTGGCGTTATTTAAATATATATTTTTTTCATATTTTTCCTACGTTTTATTAATCGATAACTTATTTTTAGGATTTCCCAAAAAAAATAAAAAATAAAAAATTGTTGAAAACTATTTTTATATATATATAACTCATTTATGGAAGCTAATGTGTGATTGTACCTTATAACGTGCATATTTGGTTGTACATGTTCATTATGAATCTTCAGAAAAATAGTCTACTCTTTTTAGTTAGAATCCGCGTTACAGAACTAAGAGCTCCAAGTAGGACACGCATCACACGTGGCATGAGGGCGTCGGGCAAGCGACGCCAGCAAACTACATGTCGCATCAACCAAGGTGCGCATGCATCAGATGTGGCATGTGTGCATCTTGCAAGGAACATCAGTGTCGGCAAATGTCATGCAGCATTGCCTGTAGCCAGTGCGCATTAGGGAAGCAACGTCAATGACAGGCAGCATCAGCCAAGGCCTGCACATATAACCCGTCGTGTGTGCACATAAGCTGCATGACATCAACGTTGGCCAATAGTAGGCAGCATCAACCAAGGCATGTGCTCTTCGAGCAAGCGACCTTCGCAAATGACAAGAGGCATTGGCCAGACGACATTGGTTGTGGACCGCCCGCATCGATTGTGTGCTGTTGCACATTGCTCTGTTGATGTTGGTCATGGACTACCCGCATTGGCCATGGCGTGTACACATCGCATATTCATTATCATACGTGGACTTACCGCATCTCCCTTTGCCTGCACACAACAATTAGCAAACTTCAAGCATTGCCTGCCTGCATCACTTTTGACCTGCACAAAGTGGTCAACTCACGTCAGATGTGGCTTGCTTGCATCACATCTGGCCTGCACTCAACGGCCAGCCGACGTCGGACGTGGTCTGCTACTACACCAAATTTGGATTATGGCAACACTAGAGCGCTTAAAAAGTGGTGCAAAAAGTATCTAAGAGCACACTTTTAAAGTGTGACCTTTATATCGAGCTTTTAGCCACACAAATATTGGCAACACTTTAAAAGTGTACTCTTTAAATTATACCCTACATTTAATAAGCGTGGCCGAATAATAAAACAATTTTCAACACTTCTTTATACATATAGCTACACTTTAAATTGTGAAATATTTATATATTCAAAAAAACCATTTTATAAGTGTCATATTAATTCTCATAAAATTTTCCCATATAATTTTTCCCAAATTTCTAAAAAATAAGACTAATATGATATGTAGTATCATTTTTGCCTAAAATTATAAGATTCCTCCTTAATATCTCCCTCAATTTCTAGAAAGAAAGATCTAGAAATAAGAGAGATGGCTGAAAAAACAATTTCTACGGCGCCGTTCAAGGCCTGCAAAATCGGAAGTTCCTTGAGAAACAAAGACCTAGAATAAGAGAGACGGCTGAAATTTCATTAGAGGTGGAATGGAAAAGGTTGACATGACTAGTGGAAGTATAATCGAGAATCATGATCGTCCATATATCTATTATAGGTCTTTGCATTCAATGCCATCAAAGTTATACTTAATGAAACTAAATTTTGATTCCCACATGGCTTTTGGCTTGCACACAACAGTAAGTTGACGTGGGACATGACTTTCCCACATCCATTTGGCCTACACACAATGGTTAGAAAACGATCAACGTGGCCTGCACACAACGTTTAGCTGATGACCAATATGGCCTGCACAAAACAGTCAGCTAATGCCAAGCGGCATCAGCGAGGTGACATTATCATTGAACGCCCGCATCGGTTGTGGCCTGCACACATTGCTCTACTGACTTTGGCATGGACTGCCCGCATCGGTTGTGGCTTCTTCACATCGCTCAGTCATTCTCGAGCATGGACTGCACAATTGCCCTTGGCCTTCACATAAGGGTTAGCCAACGCTGGATGTTCCTTTCCTACGTCGCCTTTGGCATACACACAAAGGTGAACCAATGTTGGGCATGTTCTCTTATATTACCTTTGGCCTACACCAACAGTCAACCGACATAAGGCGTAGTCTTCCCGCATCTCCTTTGGCTTGCACACAATAATCAATCTTTGTCAGACGTGTGCTGTTAGCATCATCTGTAGCCAGTACACATTGATTTTCCAAAGTCGAATATAGCCTGCTAGTATCATCTGTAGCCTACACACATTGGTTAGTCTACGTTGAACGTGTCCTTCCGTCATTATGCGTAACTTGCACACATTGGTCTACTTACATCAAATGTGGTCTACTAGCGTTGTCCATAGTCTGCACACATGGGTTTGCCGATGTCGGCCAATGTCAGCCTGCATCAGCATGGACTCCACACATCTTATATGGCATGTGAGCATCAGGCAATCGATATCGACCAATGGATTGCGGCGTTAGCTAAGGCCTGTATGCACGGACGTGGAAAGTTCATATCTGGCAAGCAACATCGGCCAATGGCACATCAACAAAGATTTGCCTTCATAGGGTAACATGTGCGCATCTTGCAAGCGACATTTGCCAAAGACATGCCGCATCATCCAAGGCTTTCATGCATCAACCGTGGCATGTGCACAATTGCTGGGTGACATCAACAGTGGTCTGAGCGCATTGGCCAGGAAGCATCTGTTATGGAGTGCACGCATCGGTCAAGGAACATCGGCCAGTAGTTGGCAGCGACAACAAAGGCCAGCATGCATCAGCTGTGGAATGTGTGCATCATTTTTGGTGACATCAGTAATAGACTATGTGCATTGTCCATGCTACATCAATAAATGACAGGAATCATCAACCAAGGTCTACATACATCAGTCATGGCATGTCCGCATCAACTACAGGACATCGCTAGTGGCATGCGTGCATCGGCCAGGCGACGTTGGCCAACAACAGAAAGCATCAACCAAGGTCTTCACGCATCAGATGTGGTTTGTGTGCATTCATAGAGCGACGTCGGATAATGAAATGCATCATCGTCCAAGGCATGTATGCATCACCCATGAAGTGTGTGCATCAGCTGAGCGAAATTGACGTCAACCGATGGCAGGCACTATCGTCCAAGGCTTGTGCTATTTAATGCAAGTGATGTCGTCAAACAACATGTAGCATTTTCCAAGGCCTGCATGAATCTTCATGGCATGTGCGCATTTGGAAAGAAACATTGGCCAATTCAATGCATCATCGGCCAAAGACAACACACATCAAGCGTGGTATTTGAGCATTAGATACGCAAGATTTGAATCGGCTAACATCTTGCAACATCAACTAATACATGCGCACTTCGATCAAGTAATATTGGCCAACGGTAGGTAACAACAGCCAAGCACTTTACACATCATCCATGGAATGAGCACATCGGTAGGGCAACATCTGTGTGGGACAACAGTAGGAAGCATCAGCCAACGTTTGCGTGCTTCCGGAAAGAAACATTAGCGAATGATAAACGACATCGAAAAGGCATCATTTGTTGTGGACTGCTGCATCAGCCAGGGCCTATACACATTGCTCAGCCTACATCGAACATGGAATGGGAGAATCGTTCATGGCTTCTGGATATCACTTAGTGTCGCCAGTCTTGGCCTTCCTACATTGTCCTTTGCATGCGCACAACGGCCATTCGACGTCGAATGTGGGCTTACCGCATCGAATGTGGCTTTCACTTTACTTAGCCGACGTTGGTTGTAGACTACATGCATCAGACTTGGCTTGTGCACAACGCTCAATCATCATCGGGATTGGACTTTCCGTGTTGCGCTTTGTCTTTAATCAATGGTCAGACGATATTCAGCATTGCCTGCCCCCATCGCCATTGGCCTACTCAATAGTCATCCCGCATTACGTGTAGCCTTCCCACATAGCCTTTGGCCTGCACACAAAGGTGAATTGATGTCAGACATGGCTTTCCCACATCACCTTTGGCCTACACACGTCGGCCAACCAACGTTGGACGTGGTCTACTTGCATCGCCTTTGGCCTGCACACAACAGCCAACCAACGTCAGACGTAGGCCTCACTTATCGTCCTGGACTGCACACTTCAGTCAGCCAATGTCGAAGGTGACTTTCCAGTATCTTTAGTGGTCACACACATCTGTATTCCCACGTCCGATGTGGCCGTCCATCATCGTTTATAGCCTGCACACATCGGTCTGTCAATGATAAAAGTTGCCTAACCTTATCGCCTATGTCTCGCACATTGATCAACTGACGTTAATTGTGAACTACCCGCATCGATCGTGGCGTGTGCACATTGCTCATTCATCGTCGTGTGTGGACTGTCTGTATCGCCTTAGGACTGCACAACGGTCAGCCGACGTGGGGCGTGACCTTTCCTTATTGCCATTTGCTTGCACACAACGAATAATCGACTTCGGACGTGGCCTTCCCGCATGCCTTTTGTCTTTCACACAATAGTCAGCCAATGTCAGGCATGGGCTGCAAGCATTGTCCATAGCCCGCACACATCAGCCATGGTGTGTGCGCATCAATTGCACGACATCGATAGTGGCATGGGTGCATCGACCGACCAACGTTTGCCAACAACAAGCATCATTTACCAAGATCTTCATGCATCTGATGTTGTTTTTGAACATTTTGGAAAGAGACATTAGACAATGAAATGCATCTTCATCAAAGGAATGCATGCATCACTTGTGGAGTGTGTGCATCGGCTGGGCAAAATCAACGTCGACCAAGGGTAGGTACCATCGTCCAAGGCTTGTTCTCTTCATGCATGTGATGTCTGCCACCATCAGGCAACATCAGCCAAGGCCTGCATGCATATTACATGGAATATGCGCATTTGGCAAGAGACGTTAGCCAATGCAATTCCACATCGACCAAGTCCTACATACATCACGCATGCTGTTTGAGCATCAGTTGCGCGACATTTGAATAGGCAAATGTCAGGAAATGTCAACTATGGCTTTTGCACTTCGGGAAAGTGACGTTGTCCAACAATAGAAAACATCAGCCAATGACATCACATATTATTCATAGTGTGAGATATCGACATGGAGACATTAACGTCCGCCAATGGTAGGCATTAGAAGAATCCTATGTTCTTGGGGAAAGAGACATCCACAAGACGATATTGGTGGTGGATTGATGCATCGGCAATGGGCTATGCATATCGCTCAGCCTAAGTCGGGTGTGGAACGAACGCATAGTCTGTGTCCTTTGCACATCACTCAGAGCTCATCGGGCTACTCCATCCTATATGGCCCTTGACCTACACACAACTTCCATCCGACGTCGGATATGAGATACCCGCATTGGTCATGGCCTGCACATTGTTATGCCGACATCGGTCGTAGACTGCCTGCATCGGCCATGGCTTGTGCACACTGCTCAACTGTCATCGGGCTGGACTCCATACATCGCCCTTGTCCTGCAAACAGTGGTCAGGCGACATCCGACATTTCCTTCCCCCATCGCCATTGTTCTACTCAACGGTCTTCCCACGTTAGGCGTAGCCTTCCCGCATAACCTTTGACCTACACACACAGGTAAGAAGGCGTTAGACGTCAGCTGACGTAGGACGTGGCGTACCTTAATCGCCTTTGGCCTGCACAGATTAGCTAGCTGTTGTCGAACATGGGTTGCACCTTTCATCCCTGGCCTACACATATCGGTTTGCCAATTTCATACATGACTTACAATCACCGTCTATAGTCACACACATCTATTTGCCAACGTCTGATATGATCTACCAGCATTATCTGTAGCCTGCACAGATTAGTTTGCCTACGTCAAACGGGGTCTTACCGCATCGCCTATTGCCTGCACATTGCTTAGTTGACGTAAGCCGTGGAATGCCTGCATCAGTCGTGACTTGTGAATATTGCTCATCCATCATCGTGTGTGGACAGTCTGTATCACCTTTGTCTTGCAAATAACAATCATGTGGTATTGGGCATTGCCTGCCCCAATCGCCTTTGTTTTCACAACGGTCACCCGATGTCAGGCGTGGACTTCACTCATTGCCTTTAGCCGGCACACAATGGTAAACCGACGTCAGAAGTGTCCTTCCCGCATACCTTTTTCTTGCACACAATGGTCAACCAATGTAGAACATGCCTGTCCGCATAGCCTTAGTCCTGCACACAACAGTCAACCAATGTCAGACGTGGCCTACTGAATCATTCGTAGCCTGCACACATATGTCTCTCGATGATTGATGTGGCTTCAAAGCATCATTCGTTGCCTGCACATATTGGTCTACCGATGTTAGATGTGTCTTGGCCACATTGCATGTGGCATGCAAACTCCAGTCAGCCGATGTAAGACATGCCTACCCGCATCGTTCGTGGCTTCCACTTGTAAGACGAGCGACATCGTGTGCGGTGACATTGATCAAGGTCTAGTTGATAACATGTGGGTGTCCATGCCATACAAAAATCAAAAGAGTGTGAAACACCTTTTCAGCATAACAACATATTCATCTATTTTGCATCATCTATTCTTAATGTTTCCGCCTCACATGGTTCATTCATATCAATTTTCATTACGTTTACGATTCGTACAATATGGAAACATCTTTTATTTGTCGAAATTTTACTCTATCATTAGTTCACATGTTTAGAAGTATTTTTGAGCAATTTCTTACGTTTTGACATTTATTCTTTTTCTAAATTTTATTTTTTTGAGTTTTTTATTTTTTACGTCATATAATAAAATTAAAATTTATGAAATTGTTGAATTTAAGGTTACTTTATTTATTTGTTAATTTTTGGCACTAATTTTATAATTTTCTATATTTCATTAATTAATTACACATTTGAAGGAATTACTGAACAAAAATAAAAATTTAAAAAATGGTCAAAATTGTTGAATTTAAGGTTACTATATTTTTTTTTTTATTTTTGAGGATTAATTTTATATTTTGTTTTGATAATTTCCCAATATTTTTTAATGAATTACACATTTTCAAGATTTACTAAAAAATTAAAATTTAAAAAAAAAATTTCTGGAAAAGTGTTGAATTCAAGGTTACTAAATTTATTTGTTAATTTTTGGCATTAATTTTTTTTATATGTATTCTTCCTATTTTTCATTCATGAATTACCCATTCTCAGGATTTACGAATTAAAAATACAACTAAACCTATTTTTTTGTAGAAATGGAAAACTAAATTCTTTATGAATTTTTGGCATTAGTTTTTTTCTCCATATTTTCCTAGTTTTAATACATGAATTAACGATTTATAGGATTTATTAAACTAGAATAAAAATATAAAAAAAATTGTTGTGAATTTGAGGTTACTATATATATTTGTGAATTTTTGGCATCAATTTTATATTATTTTTCATATTTTTCCTTTTTTCATTCATTAGTTGCTCATATTTAAGATTTATCAAAAATATAAAAAAATATACATGGACGTCCGTTAAGACTTTAGATATTGAGTTAGTGTCACGACCCAAAACGAGCCGCGAGTGGCACCCACACTTATCTTACTAGGTGAGCGAACCAACAATCTAAACCCCAAGTTTACCAATATTTCAACCATAGTGAACAAAATATAATGCGGAAGACTCAAAACTCATTAACGAAAATCAATTAAATAACTTCTAAAACTCAATACTTATCGTTTCCAAAATCTAGAAGTCATCACATCAAGAATATCTATCCTCAAATTACTAAGTCTAAGAGTATTAAGAAGCTAAATTAAGCAAAAAGATTGTCCATGTCCGAACTTCAAAGACTTCAAGACGTGAAGAAGAAAATCCAGCCCGAGCTAGGAATAATATCTCACCCTGAAATCTGACGTGCTGAAGTCTGGCTAGAGTTGAGGACGAGTCGATGTCAATGGTGCACTTGTTGCACTCCACAAAACAACAAGAAAGAAGTAAAAGTAGGGGTCAGTACAAGGAACACGTATTGAGTAGGTATCATCGGCCAACTCAAAATAGAAAGAAATATATACTGAACAATAATAAAATATCAACCATAATACTTAGCAGGTAGCAATCAACAAGTACAAGAACCATTGGCAACAACACCACGCACACCTATGAGGGCTCAAGCCTCCACACCATACTCATTTGGGACATAGGTTCTTCGAAATTGAGTACATTAACATGATTGAAGATTTACTTCTCTTTATTCTTATCGTGTCAGAACATGACACTCTGATCCCCTAATGCTACGTGTCAGAACGTGACACTCCGATCCATTATTACTACCGTGTCGGATTGTGACACTCCGATCCCCTAATACTACTTGTCGGAACGTGACACTCCGATCCCCTAATACTACGTGTCGGAACGTGACACCCGATCCCCTAATCTCATTAATTTTATTTCATCAAGTCTTCGTTATGCCGAGGCGTCATCTTAACAGAGAGGATTCAAGATTAAATATTCAACAGTATCAACATTCTAATCCACCACAATTACACAATTACAACATACAAACCCACAATCAAGCATATAGACTTTACAATACCACCCAATACATATCAATCCCTATTAAGAGTTTACTATGAAATAGCATAAACCATAACGTACCTCCACCAAAGAATCGTGATGGAGCAATCTATCTCCCCAATACCTTTTGCTTTCCTCTTCGTTCTCTCTTTCTCGCTCGTTCTCCCTCTCTGCTTCTTTTTTTTCTTCTCCAGATTCTTTTTCTTTTACCCTAATTATCATATAATTCATCACGATAAAAGTAACCCATTATTTATTTTAAGGTTACCTCTTTTAACCCCCAAGTAAATAAATTATTACACTTACCCCACTAATTTCATAATGTTTGTCATGAATAGTCCAAAATACCCCTTTAAAATCTTTAGAAGAAATCCGACCCAGTTGGGGTTACGCAACCTGTGACGGCCCGTCGTGTCTATGACGGTCCGTCCTGCAGGTCCGTCACAAAGTTCAGAGAATTTAACTTTCTAAAGCGTTTGTGACTGTCCGTCGTATCTACGACGGTCCGTGCTGCAGTTCCGTCGCGAAGTTCAGAGAGTCGCTCCCAGTACCTAGATTTTTAGAGTTGAAGTGTTTTAGAACGGAGCCCCTCGACGGTCCGTCGTGACCATGATGGTACGTCGCCTGATCCGTCGACCCAGTCAGTTATTTTCAAAATAATTCTACTGCTCGAACCGACTAAACAGGTTGTTACAATAGATACCAATTTACCCATCGTTCGTCCCCGAACAATCACAGATAGAAAAACAAGGGAGAGAAAGAGTACCTGAATCTTTAAAAAGATGTGGATATCTTTCTTGCATATCAGCCTCATTCTCCCAAGTGGACTCTTCAACTGGCCGATTCTTCCACTGAACCTTGATGGATGCAATCTTCTTTGATCTCAACTTGCGGACTTCTCTATCTAAGATAGCAACAGGATCCTCCCCATAAGACAAATTCTCATCCAGAAGGACTGAATCCCAACGAATAATGTAGTTTCCGTCCCCATGGTATTTTTTAAGCATAGACACATGAAATACCGGGTGCACTCCTGAGAGTCCTGGAGGCAATGCGAATTCATAAGCCACCTCCCCCACGCGCTTCAGAACTTCAAATGGACCAATATACGTTGGGATAAGCTTACCTCGCTTACCAAACCGCATCACCCCTTTCATGGGTGAAACCTTTAGCAAGACTTGCTCAGCCTCCATAAAATCCAAGACCCTAACCTTTCGATCTGCATATTCTTTTTGCCTGTTCTGAGCTGCTAGAAGCTTCTCCTGAATGAATTTTACTTTATCTAATGATTCCCTCAAAAGATCGGTACCCCATGGTCTCACCTCAAATGCATCAAACCACCCAATGGGAGACCTACATCTCCTCCTATACAATGCCTCAAATGGGGCCATATCAATACTTGATTGATAGCTATTATTGTATGAAAACTCTGTTAAGGGCAAGAAGTTATCCCAATGACCACCAAAATCTATTACACATGCACGAAGCATATCCTCAAACACCTGAATCGTTCGCTCAGACTGACCATCGGTCTGAGGGTGAAATCCGGTACTAAGATCCAACCTAGTACCTAATTCAGCATGCAATGTTCTCCAAAACATAGAAGTAAATTGCGTACCCCTATCTGATATGATGGAAAGTGGGACTCCATGAAATCGAATAATTTCTGAGATATAGAGTTTGGCTAACTTCTCTGCATCGTAAGTCACCCTGACCGGAATGAAGTGAGCAGACTTAGTTAACCTATCAACAATTACCCAAATGGAGTCATACTTACCTAATGTCTTTGGAAGACCAACCACAAAATCCATTGCAATTCTTTCCCATTTCCATTCAGGAATGGGCATTTTCTAAAGTGTTCCTCCGGGCCTCTGGTGCTCATACTTTACCTGCTGACAATTCGGGCATTGGGTAACAAAATCAACAATGTCACGCTTCATCCTACTCCACCAGAAATGTTGCTTTAGGTCACGATATATCTTGGTTGCACCAGGATGTATAGAATACCTTGAACTATGAGCCTCTGTAAGAATAGTGTGAATCACATCACCGACGCGGGGCACACATACCCTCCCCTTAATTCTCAAAACGCCTTCCTCATCAATTTTTGCTTCTTTATCCTCTCCTCGCAATACCATGTCTCGAATCTGGACCAGTTTCTCATCAGTAAACTATTTTCCCTTAATCTTGTCAAGAAAAGAAGATCTTGCCTCCACACAGGCCAAAAATCCTCCCTTCTCCAGTACTTCAAACCTCATAAAGTCATTAGCCAGAGTCTGAACCTCTCTAGCCAATGGGCGTCTAGAAACCTGCAAGTGAGCTAGACTTCCCATGCTCCCTGCCTTTCTACTTAAAGCATCTGCCACAACATTAGCTTTTCCTGGGTGATACAAGATAGTAATATCATAGTCCTTTAGTAGTTCCATCCACCTCCTCTGTCTCAAATTCAAATCTTTTTGAGTAAAGACATACTGTAAACTACGATGATCTGTATAGACTTCACACTTAACCCCATATAGATAATGTCTCCATTGCCTTAATGCAAACACTACTGCAGCCAACTCCAAATCATGGGTCGGATAGTTGCATTCATGCACTTTTAATTGCCTCGAAGCATAAGCAATTACATTTATCTCCTGCATTAGCACTGCACCCAAACCAGAATAAGATGCATCACAATAGACAATGAAATTCTTACCTTCCACTGGCAAGGTAAGGGTTGGTGCAGTAGTCAACAAAGTCTTGAGTTTCTTAAAACATTCTTCACATTCATCCGACCATACAAAGGGAATATTCTTCTTAGTCAAATTTGTTAGCTGCGAAGCAATAGAGTAAAATCCCTTGATAAATCGATGGTAGTAGCTAGCTAAACCAACAAAGCTCCTTACCTCTGTAACATTAGTAGGTCTTACCCAACTCTTCACTACTTCAATCTTGGAAGGATCCACCATCACTCCATCCTTAGAAACTACGTGCCCCAAGAAGGACACTGAATCTTGCCAAAACTCACATTTGGAGAATTTGGCATAAAGCTTTTTCTCTCTCAACACTTCCAATACCATTCTCAAATGCTCCTCATGTTCTTTCCTGCTCTTTGAGTATATCAGTATATCATCAATGAATACAATAACAAAGAGATCCAGATATGACTTAAAAATCCCGTTCATCAGACTAATGAAAGCAGCAGGGGCATTCGTAAGCCCAAAAGACATTACTAAAAATTCATAATGCCCATACCTGGTTCGAAAAACAGTCTTTGGCACATCTGCTGCCCGTATTTTCAATTGATGATAACCGGATCTCGGGTCAATTTTAGAGAAGACACAAGCACCTTGTAACTGATCGAACAAATCATCAATTCGAGGAATAGGATACTTTTTCTTAATAGTTACCTTATTCAGCTGCCTGTAGTCTATGCACATCCGAAGGCTTCCATCCTTCTTTTTCACAAATAAAACCGGAGCGCCCCAAGGGGATGCACTAGGTCTAATAAAACCTTTACCTAACAACTGCTGAAGTTGGGCCTTTAACTCCCTTAACTCAGCTGGAGCCATTCTATAAGGGGGGATGGAAATGGGGTGAGTACCCGACTCCAGATCAATGCAAAAATCAATATCCCTATCCGGTGGCATACCAGGAAGGTCTGCAGGAAACACATCCAGAAACTCAGAGACTATCGAAACAGACTCAATCGAAGGTACTTTGGAAGTATCATCCCTGAGATGTGCCAAGAAGGCTAAACAACCTTTACTAACCATCCTTTTAGCGCGAAAAAGAGATAATACGGACTGGGGTGGAAATGTAGTCACCCTCCCACACTAGCGGATCTGTCTCAGGCTTGGCCAATGTCACAGTTTTAGCATTACAATCTAAGATTGCAAAATTTGGGGAAAGCCAAGTCATACCCAGAATTACATCAAAATCAACCATTTCTAGGATAATCAAATCTACATAGGTATTGCTCCCTGCAAAAGTCACAAGGCAAGACCTATACACCTTCTCAACTATCACATACTCACCCACAGGAGTAGAGACACTAATAGGCATGTCAAGCAAATCGCAATGTAAATCAACACCAGTAGCAAATGAGGAAGATACATGTGAAAATGTGGATCCAGGATCAAATAATACCGAAGCCATGCAATCACAGACCATAAGATTACCTGTGATAACAGCATCAGATGTCTCTGCTTTAGACCTCCCGGGGAAAGCATAACAATGGGCCCTTTCACCTGCCTGTCCATTGCCCCTATCATGTTGCGCTGCAGCAGTTCCAGCTTGCCCTCCACCCCGATTGATTGAGTGACCACCATTACCTTGGCCACCACGTCCTCCAGAATGGCGGCCTCGCCCATGACCACCTCTACCTATGACTATTGGGGGTCTGTAACTCTGTTTTGGACAATACCTCCTAATATGTCAAGTCTCCCCACATCCATAACAGTTCCTGGAGTCAAGCATAGGTCTTTGTGAAGGTGACGAAGTCTGGGGATAACCTCCAAACTCATAAAAAGGCTGACTGGGCTGCGATGGACCCCCAGCTAAAGCCTGCAGGGCAGACTGAATAGGGCGGTTTTTGTAACCTTCTGAACTCTGCCCTCTGGAGTAAGAACCGCTAAACTCACCTCCCTTACAAAACTTCTTAAATGTCGACGCTGCGGCAAAGTAGTTTGGCTTCACCCCCTCTACTTCTATCACAAAATCCACCACTTCCTGAAAGGATTTTGTTGCTGCAGCTACCTGTAAGGCCGGAATCCGCAAATTTGACCTCAATCCTTTCACGAAGTGGCGAATCCGCTCTTGTGGACTGAAGCAAAGATGAGTGGCATAACAGGATAGTGCACGAAATTTAGCCTCATAAGCAGCAACAGACATCCTGCCTTGCTCTAGGCTTAGGAACTCATCTCTCCTCTTGTCCCTCAAAGTCCGGGGTATATACTTCTCCATAAATAAGCTAGAAAATGATTCCCAAGTCATAGGTGGTTCCTGTGCTGGTTGACACTCAACATACGACCGCCACCACCTTTTGGCATCCCCATGAAACTGATAGGTCACAAACTCAACACCGAATCGTTCTACTATGTCCATCTTATATAGCAGCTGATGACAATAAACCAGAAAATCATAGGCATCCTCAGATTCAGCACCCTTGAAGACTGGAGGTTTCAACTTTAAGAATTTAGTGAAAAGTTCATGCTGATCACTCGTCATTATAGACCCTGTAGTCAATCGAGGAAACGTGCCTACTTCCAATGAGGCATCCATGGGGGGAGCCACAGCGGCTGCATGTTGTACTCCCTGAACCTGAGGTGTTGGTGCAGAAAACACTGGAGGTGTCTGGCCCTGATCAGATAACCCGATAAGATAGGTAAGAACTTGGTTAATCATCTCTGGGGTAGGCTGGGGTGGTAGTTCCTCATCTTGATCCTGCTCATTTTCCCCTTCTTCACCCCCTCTTACTACTTCATCAGTTGGTGGAGGAGTCACCGCCCTATCACTAGTTGGACCAGGTGCTTGTCCTCTACCTCTAGAGGGCGTCCTCCTGCGACCTCTACCACGACCTCTTGCCACTGCTCCTCCTCGAGCTATGGTCCCAATGGTTGGCTCAGACGCACCCTGTCCTGCCGATGCGGGTGTTGACACAGTTGTTGCTCTAGTTCTAACCATCTGCGAGATAGAGTGAGGATGTCAGATACCAATTTGTATCACCTAGATACCAAATAGACCCAAGTAATAGCACGAAAGGAAGAAAGAATGGAGTTTTCCTAAAGTCCTATAGCCTCTCAAAGAAAAGTAAGGGCTTCCCCCTACCGTTGCTCAAGACTCTACTAGACTCGTTCTTGTGTGATGAGACCAACGAACCTAAAGCTCTGATACCACGTTTGTCACGACCCAAAACGAGCCGCGAGTGTCACCCACACTTATCTTACTAGGTGAGCGAACCAACAATCTAAACCCCAACGTTTACCAATATTTCAACCATAGTGAACAAAATATAATGCGGAAGACTCAAAACTCATTAACGAAAATCAATTAAATAACTTCTAAAACACAATACGTATCGTTCCCAAAATCTGGAAGTCATCACTTCAAGAACATCTATCCTCAAATTACTAAATCTAAGAGTATTAAGAAGCTAAATTAAGCAAAAAGATGGTCCATGTCCGAACTTCAAAGACATCAAGACGTGAAGAAGAAAATCCAGCCCGAGCTAGGAATAATAGCTCACCCTGAAATCTGACGTGCTGAAGACTGGCTAGAGTTGAGGACGAGTCGAAGTCAATGGTGCACTTGCTGCACTCCACAAAACAACAAGAAGGAAATAAAAGTAGGGGTCAGTACAAGGAACACGTACTGAGTAGGTATCATCGGCCAACTCAAAATAGAAAGCAATATGTACTGCACAATAATATAAAATCAACCATAATACTTAGCAGGTAGCAATCAACAAGTACAAGAACCATTGGTAACGACACCACGCACACCTATGAGGGCTTAAGCCTCCACACCATACTCATTTGGGACATAGGTTTTTCGAAATTGAGTACATTAACATGATTCAAGATTTACTTCTCTTTATTCTTATCGTGTCGGAACGTGACACTCCGATCCCCTAATGCTACGTGTCAGAACGTGACACTCCGATCCATTATTACTACCGTGTACGTGACACTCCAATCCTCTAATACTACGTGTCGGAATGTGACACTCCGATCCCCTAATACTACGTGTCGGAACGTGATACCCGATCCCCTAATCTCATTAATTTTATTTCATCAAGTCTTCGTTATGCCAAGGCGTCACCTTAACAGAGAGGATTCAAGATTAAAGATTCAACAATATCAACATTCTAATCCACCACAATTACACAATTACAACATACAAACCCACAATCAAGCATATAGAAGACTTTACAATACCACCCAATACATATCAATCGCTATTAAGAGTTTACTATGAAATAGCATAAACCATAACCTACCTCCACCGAAGAATCATGATCGAGCAAGCTATCTCCCCAATGCCTTTTGCTTTCTTCTTCGTTCTCTCTTTCTCGCTCGTTCTCCCTCTCTTCTTCTTTTTTTTTCTTCTCCAGATTCTTTTTCTTTTACGCTAATTATCATATAATTCATTATGATAAAAGTAACCCATTATTTATTTTAAGGTTACCTCTTTTAACCCTCAAATAAATAAATTATTACACTTACCCCACTAATTTCATAAGGTTTATCATGAATAGTCCAAAACACCCCTTTAAAACCTTTAGCAGAAATTCGACCCAGTTGGGGTTACGCAACCTGTGATGGCCCGTCGTGTCTATGACGGTCCGTCCTGCAGGTCCGTCACAAAGTTCAGAGAATATAACTTTCTAAAGGGTTTGTGACGGTCCGTCGTATCTACGACGATCCGTGCTGCAGTTCCGTCGCGGAGTTTAGAGAGTCGCTCCCAGTACCCAGATTTTTTGAGTTGAAGTGTTTTGGATCGGAGGCCCTCGATGGTCCGTCGTGACCATGACGGTACGTCGCTTGATCCGTCGACCCAGTCAGTTATTTTCAAAATAATTCTACTGCTCGAACCGACTAAACATGTTGTTACAATTAGTTTGTCACCACGTCGAAAAGACGTATTTTCAATGTCAAACGAGCCCTGGAGAATGTAAACCGACATTGTGACAATTTTCGTGATGCAGAATTCGACATCATTTTTGGCAAAAAAATTACATGGACGTCCATGAAGATCTTAACTGTGGAGCCTGATGGCCCTTACTTTTAAAATGACCCACAATCTGTGTCAAACAAGCCCATAGTAGTTAAGCCTCCCATTTTGTCGATTTTCATGTGTTATAGTTCACCATCTTTTTTGGTGATCAAGAATTCCAGCGTTGTTTACTACAAAACACTACATGAACATCAATAAAGCCTTAGCTATGGATCCAGCTAGCCCTGATGACCAAAACGTCCAATCTTCAAGGTCAAATGAGCCTGGAGTAGGTTAATCCCCCATTTTGCCGATTTTTGTGTGCTATGATCCATGGATTTTTTGGTGATTTAGAATTCCATCGTCATTTTTGTCAAAAATTTACATGTACGACCATTAAAACCTTAGTTATTGATCTAGTTGGCCTTGTCGGCTAAAATGACCCATTTTCAAGGTCAAACGAGCCTTGGAGAAAGTAAACCCCCCATTTTTCCAATTTTTGTATGTTATAATTCAGTATCTTTTTTTGTGATATGGAATTCCAACGTCATTTTTGGTAAAATTATTTATGGTTTTTTGTTACAATACAGTTATGGAGCTAGTTGGCCAAAACGACCCATTTTTAAGGTCAAATAAGCCTAGAGCAGGAACACCCCTATTTTTCCATAATTCCATTATTGTAATGGTTCACCATCTTTTTTGGTAATCCAAAATTCCGACGTCATTTTTGCTAAAATATTTAATGGATGTCCGTTAAGACCTCATCTATGGAGCTATTTGGCCATGACGACCAAAATGACCCATTTTCAAAATCTAACAAGCACCGGAGAAAGAACACCACCCATTTTGCCAATTTTTGTGTGTTATAGTTCACCATCTTTTTTCTTATTCGGAATTCAAAAGTCATTTTTCCAAATTTTTTTGTGGACGTTTCTTAAGTCCTAAGCAATGGAGTCAATTGTCCATGATGACCAAACTAGCCCATTTTAAAGGTCAAATGAGCCCGGGAACATTAACCCCACCATTTTGCCAGTTTTCGTGTGCAATAGTTCATTATCATTTTTGATGATCCAGAATTCTGAAGTAATTTTTTGCAAAAACATTTCACAGACATCCGTTAAGACCTTAGTTATGGAGTTGGTTGCCCCTGATAGCGAAAACGGCTTTTTCAAGGTCAAGCGAGCCAAGAGCATGTAAACACCTGATTTTGCAAATTTTCGTGTGCTATAATTCACCATTTTTTTGGTGATCCAAAATTTCGACGTCATTTTTGCCTAAATTTTTCATGAACGCCTGTTAAGACCATAGTATTGAGACATTTTGCCTTGATAGCTAAAGTGCGAGCCTCAGAGAAGGTTAACCCCTCTATTCTGCTGATTTTTGTGTTCTATAGTCTATAGATTTTTTGTGATCTTGAATTTTGATGTCATTTTTGCCAAAAGTTTTCATGAACGTCCATTATGATCTTAGTTAATGGAATTTTGGTGATCCAAAATTTCGACGTCTATTTTGCTGATTTTTTTTCATAGATGTTCATTAAGACATTAGTTATGGAGACAATAGGCCCTGATGGCCACAATGACCTATTTTCAAGATCAAACGAACCCCGGAGCAGGTAAAACCTTATTTTGCCGATTTTTGTGTGCTATGCATGTATTTTTTGTGAGCTGGAATTCGATGTTATTTTTGCGAAATATTTTCTTGGATGTCTATTGAGCCAATTGTACCTTACGGCCAAAACGAGCCATTCCAAGGTCAAACGAGCCTGGAGCATGTAAACCCCTTATTTTGCTAATTTTTATGTGTTATTATAGTTCACCATATTTTTTGGTGATCCATAACTCCGATGTAATTTTTGCGAAAAAAATTCATAGAAGCATGTAAAAGCCTAGGTATGGAGCCATTTGGCTGTGACTACCAAAACAACCAATTTTAAATGTCAAAGGAGCCTCGGAGCCGAACACCCCTAGTTCACTTCTTGTTTTGGTGATCCAAAATTTTGATGTCATTCTTGCTGAATTTTTTCATGGGAATCTGTTTAGACCTTAGCTATGGAGCCTGTTGGCCTTGACAGACAAAATAACCCATTTTATAGGTCAAACGAGCCCAGAGCAGAAACACCCCATATTTTTCAAATTTCGTTTGCTAAAGTTCACAATCTTTTTTTGGTGATCCGGTATAGTGATGTCATTTTTGCCAACAATTTACTTGGACCTCCGTTAAGACTTAAAATATGGAGGAAGTTTGTCACCATTGGCAAAAGGTCCATTTTCAAGGTTAAATAGGCCCCGGAGAAGTTAAACCCCCTATTGTGCCAATTATTGGTGCGTTCTTCATCGTTTTTGGTGATCCCTAATTCCGAGGTCATTTTTGCCAAAAATTTACATGGACGTCTGTTAAGACCTTAGTTGTGGACACTGATGTCCCTTACTTCCAAATCAATACATAATAAAGGTCAAATGAACCCCAGAGTAGGTAAACCCTCCATTTTGTCGATTTTCGTGTATTATAGTTCACCATCTTTTTTGGTGATCCGGAATTCCGACATCATTTTTCCAAAAAACAATACATGGACTTCACCAAATAAATTATCTATGGAGACTGTTAGCCCTGACGATAAAAATATCCCATTTGCAAGGTCAAACGAGCCGAAACTAGATAAGCCCCCCATTTGTCGATTTTTCTGTATTATAACCCATGGATTTTTTGGTGATTCAGAATTCCAACATCATTTTTACAAAAAAATTTACATGGAAATTTTTAAGACCTTAGATGCGGATCTAGTATGTCTTACTGGCAAAAACTACCCATTTTCAAGGTTAAACGAGCTCGGGACCAAGTAAATCCCCAATTTTACTGATTTTTGTGTGCTATAGTTCACCATCTAAAAATCACCATCTTTTTAGATGATCTAAAACTCCCAAGTCATTTATTCCAAAAATTTAAATGGACGTCTAATAAGACCTTATCAAT
Source organism: Solanum habrochaites (assembly GCA_027704765.1). NCBI lineage: Eukaryota > Viridiplantae > Streptophyta > Magnoliopsida > Solanales > Solanaceae > Solanum > Solanum habrochaites. The sequence goes on from JAKWJA010002496.1 coordinate 28,252,546, forward strand.
GAAGCTAGTTGGCCCTGATTGCCCAAACAACCTATTTTAAGGTTAAACGAGCCCCGGAGTAGGTAAACCCCCCCCCCCCCCCCCCTTTTGCAAATTTCCGTGTGCGATAGTTCATTATATTTTTTGGTGATTCGGAATTTCAAAGTAAGTTTTTCAAAAAATTTACGTGGACCTATTACAAACCAAGAGCACCCTGCATTGTACCAACGTATTTGACCTCTCGGAGATCTTATACAAGCCCTTAGCATACCTTCATCGCATTTTCATAAAAATAGCGGAAAATTTGACCTTTTTCATAACAAAACAAGAGATAAAAGTTATGTTATTTGAATTCCAATAATACAATATTGAAGTACTAAGCCTCATTAATGCAATCTTAGAGACGACTTCCATAATTACTTACGGATACGATCTTTACAATACAAATGAAACATTACTAATATATTACATGAACTTGAAGAAATCTTGACAAAAAGATACTGGAATATATAAGGACACACCTAACTTGGGAATTAGTAATCCAAATTCTTCATTCTAAGAAAGTTCTTTAGCCATCACCACCTATACTTGGTGTACAAACGTGAAGAAGAATGGTATTAGTATAAGAATGCAATAGGTATGATAACTATGAAAAAACATGGTTTAAAAAGGACATTTGTCATAAATCATGCATCATGCCTTTTTAGAAAAACTTCATGAACATTGATACAATAGGCACAATGTATACCACATACATCATCATACACATAGAAACTATTCATAGTAACTCATAAATCCATCTATCACATTTTAGGCACATTTAGTATATACATTGCATTACCTTCCTTTTATCTTAAATCCTTTCCTCAAGCAACCCTTAAGTGATACTTAGTACAATGTATCATCTTAAAGTCATCAAATATGAACTTTAATATAGGATTCACCCATCCAACCATATATATTCATAAAATCATAATAACATCATAAGACATAATCTTTACATTGGAATCATCACCTAAGACAACCCCAAAGTCATACTAGTGCAATGTGCAAGTAGCATCCCATAATACTACTCACACCAAGTGTTCCTAGGATGTCACCCTAGACGAGGCATATCACATTCATCAAGTCATAATATCTTCATCTAACATTATACATAAGACCAACATACTTCATATCATCATATAAGAACTCATTCATTTACTACATCTTTAGTCATAACCACTTTAGTTCATATCATAGGTAAACCACCCTCACAACCCCTTCAAAAGTTCACTTGTGCAATGCACACATGGAGTACCATTCTCCCACATATACTAAGCAAACCCATTGAGAAGTAATAAAGGTAATTCACATGCATCGCCTTAACATAAGCAAAGTCACTTTAACATGCATCATATAATCATACATAAACGTAAGTCTTATTTCTTAAGAGACTCTAATACTATCCTTTCTTAAAGTCCACTTGTGCAATTCATGGGTAGGTTCTATTGTCCTACCTATGCTAAATAAACTTCTCAAGGAATTATAACTAGAGTTCATATTCTTATCTTAATTCATTTCATAACTTTTGGGAGACATAGCCATAACTGACATAGAACATGTAAGCTATATGGAATCCGGTGTTCTACTCCCACACCAAAAAGAGCGGGTACTACTTGCCAAGGTAGGACCTTCATACATAATAGCTATCGAGTGGATCCACTAAGCTAATACCTGAGAGGGCACGTAGTTATGGAAAAAGAAGATTTCTACTAAAAACCTTGACTTTATAAGTGTGGAGGTTTCCATGTCATGAGACAAAATCTATGTTGGGAACCCGAACTCTCTAAATATGAAGGCTCTCTTGTGAGAAGATGGACTTGATAGGCGTGAAACCCCCACTCTCATTTTTCATTTTCACTTGGTGCTAAGCTCAAACTTCCTTTTTAAACATCTTTAAGACTTTGTTTAATTAGTTCATAAAGTAGGATTTAGGGACTTACTACCCTTATACCTCATATAGCTCAAAGGTTGCTAAGATGAGTATGTCCTTCACCATAACCCCTACATTATGTGAGAATGTCCTTTCACATAATCATAGAGTACACTTGAGGAAAGCCTTTCAAGAGACTCACTTTCACTAGATCATCATAAACCTTCTTCATTCATATGTTAATGTATGTACATATATGTGAGAAAAACATTCACATAAACACCTTTAGACAACACATGTTCATACTTTACTAGTCATATACTTTTTGTGCATTAGAAGACATAAAGGTGCATATGAAAATTAACCATTCAAATGATACCATAAATATATAATATTAATAATTTGTGCATGGGGTGTGTGCACACAGTAGTCTCAAAATGACATAATAGCAACCACATTGGTAATGAGGGTAACTTCCCCTCAAAGGATCACAACATATGTACAATATGCCTCATGTCATGAGCAACTCACGTATAGAGAATTTTAGGGATTCTAGACCACACACCACATTTTATCATAGAAGACAAGAGCACATTCCTCATTTGAATAGTCAACTCTTAACATACCTAAGATCACACATTCATATAGGGTTTATAAAGGTAGGTTCATTCAAACATAGCTGATACACCGTGGTTTTACAGTATTATTAATACTTTTTACTTAAGTTTAGTGTCTCCAAAAGCCTTTTTGTGCTAATTTTTATATAAGTTTCTCTTTATTTGCAGGAAATCTGTCAAAAAGATGAATGCGGAGGTTTTTGAGCAAGAAATACAGAAATGTACCACCTACGGAGCTTGTAACGGTTCGTCGTGCCCATGACGGTTCGTAGGTGGAATCGTAGTGCAGCTGTTGAAGGAAGATGGAGAAGTCTGACCAAGTGTGGGGTTACGGAGTGCGTGACGGACCGTCGTAGCCATGACGGTCCGTCCTGCTGGTTCGTCATGAAGTTCAAAGAAGTAGTCGCAGTACCCAAATTCCAAGAGTTCAAGTTTTTTGGAACGGAGACCCTCGACAGACCGTTGTGCCTATGACGATCCGTCATACCTGCCGTCGAGGTTAATGAAGAGATCAGCTGAAGAAAATGCACAAGTATGGGATTATGGAGTCCATGACGGTCCATCGTGACCACGACGATCCGTCGCGAGCTCCGTCGACCCAACCGCATTTTGACAGATTTTTAGCAAATAGATTCCTTATTTAATTAGGTTTTTATTTTTTATAAGTAGTTCGAAAAACATCATTTTGGAGGTTAGACCCTTGATTAATGTTAGACGTTGGATTATTTGGTTAGACTCTTGATTATTTTTAGACCCTTTGTGAGACTCTTGAATAGTTTGAGACTCTTGTAATTGATTGTTGGTGATTTTTGTTGATTAATCAAGAGAACTTTCGGATTTTACTCTTTCTCATTAAAGTAAGTATATGAATTTTTATACCATATATTTTAATATTGTGATTATGACTATGGGTAACTAAACTCCATAACTAGGGTTATGGGAACCATAGGCAAATAATGAGGTAAAACCTAACTAAAATAAAAAATCTAGAATAGTGTCTTGCATGTATTAATAATTCTTTCGCTTAGAAGTCTTTTTAATGGATGGCCAACGTTAGAACTCGCCTTAATGCTACTTGACGGACCAAGGAGGCAGATAATAGGAAAAGAATTATCAACATAGATTTAGTGTATACTATCTAATAGGCTAGTATTGATTGGTACGAGGTAATAACTTAGTCAAATATCAAATACGATGCTTAATATGAGGTAAAGATAAGGGTTAGTACAACAACACACGTAGCCAAACCAAGGTGCGGAGTGAAATTTTCTAGATGCCAGACCAAGGATTTAGAAATACATAACTTATCACTTTACATGCAAGATACTATGAAAGAATTGTTACATATAGAATTATCAATTTATGAACCTGTGGGGAACACGTAAACCCTAGTTACTTTTATTAACTAATTAAACTCCAACATTTGAAGCTGTTAGTTGTCTCCTTAAATTACGCTAGTTATTTTCATTTATTTAGAAATAGAAAACCCCCCTTTTATCATTTTGCTTTCCAAGGAAGTAATTGACTGAATAATAGTAATAATTGATTGAAGTTAACTCTAAACTATTTTCCTCGTGGGAATGATCCCAACCTTACTAGTTGGGTTATTTACTTGACACGATCGCTTTACTTCTTATTTGAGAAGTAAGTTTGAGCATATCAAATTTTGGTGCCGCTGCCGGGAAAGTTGCTTTTAGATTAACTTAAACTTTTTATTATAGTTTAGTTGATATTTTCTTGATTTTACTTTGTTTTACCATTTTTGATTGTTGTAGAACCATCTTCCTTGTATGCCAAATACACGGATAGGAAGAGAACCCTTGTCTCCCTACGATCACGAATTAGAGCGTCCTCTACGCAACATGAATCCAGCTCCGGTTGATGTTCATGGTCAGTTGTTACCCGATGCTCCGGGTGAACACCAACAGAGGGGAAAAAATCCCGCTCCATGATCCGAAGAATACTACACAAGCTATGAAAATATAGCAGACTCTGATGGGCCACTTGTCTTTCCCCCTCTACCACCAGGACACACCTTTGTGGTAACTAGTAGCCTGAGGCAAATGCTCACTGCCAGAGGTTTGTTTTCAGGGTTACCTTCTTAGGATCCGCAGGCCCATATAACTAATGTTAGGGAAGTGTGTAAAAGTTGTGTAGGGAGGCCTGACTTGGACTTGGATGTAATAGGGCTAAGAGTGTTTCCTCTCTCACTGACGGGAGAGGATGCTATATGGTTCACTGCGCTCCCTTACAACTCAATTTTCACGTGGAACCAACTAAGGGACATTTTCTTAGCAAGCTACTACCCGGTCTCCAAGAAACTAAACCACAAAGACAGAGTAAACAACTTTTTGGCTCTACCAGGAGAGTCAGTTAGTAGTTCCTAGGAGAGATTCACCTCGTTGTTTAGAAGCGTCCCCTATCACCGTATAGATGAGTCAGTGAAGGAATATTTCTATCAGGGACCGGATGATAATAATAAAGGGGTGTTGGACACTAACAGGTGGATCTTATGGGGAGTGTCCTTATGCTGAGATTGCTGATAAGTTAGAGAAAATCTCCCAGAAATACCTTCGCAGTGTAGTCTACTCACAACCCAGCCACATATGAGATTCGTGAAGAAATGACTCAGATGAGAACTAAGCTTGGGTTGGTACTAAAAAATATCACTGGGGTGCAGAAAAGAGAAATGTAGTTAACTACTTGTCTAAACCACCACCACCTAATGATGAATGCTATTACGCGGAGGATTCCTATAGTGTAAATGAGTAGAGGGGGGGTTTCCGACCAAGTTCCCAAGGCTCTAATTAGGAGAATTGGTGCCAAGGTCAAGGGAACCAAGGTCGTAACTATGGTAACTACAACCGTGAGGGTCATTATGTCCGAGATTGAAACTTCAACCGCGACAAAAACTTCTACAGGGGTAACTATGGTAATAGAAATGACAGGAATGGCCCCTATGTTCCTTCTCAAAATCGTGAAGTTACTCCTAGGGATTGTGGAGACAGTATGGCACGAGTTGAGGATATGTTGCATAAAATGATGAGGAGGTTCGATGCTAGTGATGAGCACATTAAAGAGTTAAGGAGTTATTTAGCGGGTATTGGGCAAAAAGTCGATACACATGTAATATCGATTAAGCAGATCGAGTTGCAAATGGCCCAATTATTTGCGACTGTGAACACATGGCAACCGGGCACTCTTCCTAGCAACACAGTCCAAAATCCGAAAAATAATGCACACTGTATGGCAATCACGACTCGGGGTGGTAAGCAAACCAATGACCCACCTATGCCGTCTAATGAGGAAAAGGTGAGAAAGGATAATGATAAGGTGGTAGAGGGTTGTGGTGAAGCAGAAGATAGCACTGGAAAAGATGCATAAGTCCCTATAAAGGTAATTCCCATGCCTAGACCACCCCCCTTCCTCAAAGATTAGTGAAAAAGACCGAGGATGGTAAATATCGACGTTTTATAACAATGTTGAAGAAGCTTTCTATCATTGTCCCTTTGGTAGAAGTTCTAGAACAAATGCCCAGTTATGCCAAGTTTATGAAAGATCTGGTTACAAAGAAAAGATCGGTCACTTTCGAGGATGATGATAGAATGAAGCATCGTAGCACTATTTCTAGAAGATCTCTCGCACAAAAGAAAGAAGATTCGGGTGCGTTCACTATTCCTTGTACAGTCGTGTCATTACATTTTACGAAAGCATTATGTGATCTGGGGGCAAGCATAAATCTCATGCCCCTATAGATCTACAAGAAGTTTGATTTGGGTGACCCAAAGCCCACTGTGATGCGGCTACTGATGGCTTATCGAACAGTGAAAAAACCTATAGGGATACTCCATGATGTGCTAGTAAAAGTGGAGTCGTTCATATTTCTGGCATATTTTGTTATTCTTGATTGTGAAATCGATTTTAAAGTGCCTATTATTCTTGGGAGGCCATTCCTTGATACGGTTAGAGCCTTAGTTGATATGGAAAAGGGGCAGATGATATTCCAGTTGAACAATGAAGAAGCGACCTTCAACATTTGTAGGTCCATGAGGCAGTGGTGAGCTCCAATCGGTATCTGCTATATCCCACAAAGAAGAGATAAAAAAGGATAATGACCTAAAAATTCAAAAACGAGAGTTTATGGTTAGGGATTTAGTGCTGTTAGACAGTTCAAGGTTGCATTGGCTTCCGGGCAACCTCAATTCCAAACGGACTGGTCCTTACTTGATTACCCGAGTATTCCCTCATGGAGCAGTTGAGTTTAAAACCAAGAGGGGATGCGGTTTAAGATGAATAGAGAACGAAGTCAACTCTATTTTGGGCATACTGCATCGGTGAATGAAGTGATAGAGGCATACCATCTTGATGAAGGCTAAGTAATCAAGTGTCCTCAGTCGTGCCGTGACGTTAAATCAGGTGCTTGTTGGGAGGCAACCCAATACTTATAGTTTTTCTTTCTAGTAATGGTAGCATTTTCTACTAATGGGTTTTAAATTTGCAGGCACAACACCAGGAAATTCTGTAGAAAATCACTCTGCAACAGTCACAAACGGATACATCGACGGACCGGTGTGTCTGTGATGGAACGTTGCATGAATCCGTTATGCCAGATATATATTTTTGTTATATTCAAACTAGGGCACACGCAACGGAACCAATGATGTACCGTTACAATTGAGACGGACCATTGTCGGGGAATTGTCGCGTCATTAATGAAGCGTACCCGACCCGACCCGGCTGGGGTTTTTTAAAAATTCAACATTTAGAACCCCCCCCCCCCCCACTCCTTTATTTCACCCCATTCCTTCACTCTTTCTCTCATTTCCCTCCCTTTTCAACTTCCAAAGATCATAACCCCTCTCCCTTACAACCATCATTTCCCCCAAATTCTCCAAATTCCTAAAATTCATCATCTACTAGTCGGAGCTGCTGCTGTGGGTCTCTACTTTATCACTAAGTACCTTTCTCTCTTGTTTTTCTAAAATTCTCAGGTATGTGTCTCCAATTTATACTCATTTATATTGCATTTTTGTTTATCAATTAGTATTATCCTAGTTCTTCTTGATAGGTTCATTCTTCAATAAAATTATGTATGACCTAGGTTGAAAATCCTCAAAATTGCAGTGTTAAAACTCTAGAAATAGGTGCTTTAGCATTGCTAGTTTACTAGGTATTTGGGTTAAACAAATATAGGTTAAAACACTACCAATTCGATTTGGGTCATAGGGGATGAATAGGGCATCCCCAGTTCTGTCACTGAGTTACAGAAGAGACCCCGATGATGGGCCATCGTACCCATGACGGACCGTCATTGGGTTCGTTCCAATAGCCCTAACACCCCCACTGTCCACCAACGGACACATGCGACGGACCGTCGTACCTGTGATGGTCTGTCGTGTATATACCGTCATACTTTTCAGAGACTCTCCTTTAGGGTTCTCGATATAAACAAAGTCTAAGTAAGACACGACGGACCCCATGACGGTCCGTCATGCTCACGATGAGCCGTCACCTGGCCCGTCGTGTTTCACTGTTACTATAGAAATGTCATTACATCTTAACTGTTTTATTTATTTTGTGTGGTTTTCTAGTCTTGTCTGCTTCTTTTAGTAATTATATTGATTCTTTACAAGTACTATCTATTATGGCACCAAAACACGATCGAGTCTACACACGCGAGCGATCAAAGTCTGTCGCCTCGTCTGCCCGCCTGATCATTGGCTCTAATGATGAGCGTGACCCCGAGTACGTGCCCCCAGGAACTTCCACTCCATCCTAAGGTGCACGTGCCCCCAGGAACTTCCACTCCATCCCGAGCTGCACGTGCTTCCAAAGCCATACCCAAAAAGGTGGCGTCCGACGTAGTCACTACCTCCAGTCTGATGAGGAGCGCACACTGACCGGCACACATTCTGGTTCAACTACTAATGAAGAAGGAGCGTCTGTCTCCTTAGGAGATTCGTGGTTTAAGGAAGCCTCCGGATTTGTTGAGGTTCACGCACCCGCCACCACTATAGAGTCTGCCTCATATGATGAGGCTGCCAGTTTGGAATCCACACCCGGTTCACCAACTCGTGCTCTCACCCTGGTTACCAACCAGCCCAATCGGTTGTGTGTCTACGGGTAGTATCAAGTCTATTCCGATGCAAAGTTCTTGAATTACAAAGAAGTCATGACTAGGACACTTACATTGGAGCGGCGGGTCCTTACGGGATGTCTCCCGATGATGCCAGAGATCCACTTTATCTTTACCAGACATCGACTGGAGTGGACAGCGCATCCGTTGGGACGTTATAGTGAAGAGTTGGTCTGAGAGTTCCACACCTCCTACATAGCGACTCTCAGATCACAGATTGATAGGCGGGCTGCCCCCGCCAAACAGGCCCCACTAGAGCAGGTCCAAGTACGTGGCATTCAGGTTGATATCTCCCTGCCTGACATCCGCTGGTACCTATACGGCGAGAATGTTGATGCCAACCGGACCCCTCTCACCGTCGAGTTTGACTATCGATGGAAGATTGTCAAAGATGGTCAATTCCTGCGTGAGTCATCGCTAAGAGAAACCACCAAGAGGTGGATGGACCTGCATTTTTCCGTTGATGGAGAGGGTGCTGAATGGGTAACCGAGCCGAAGGGAGACATCAAGAAGGACAACTTGACCTTCACGACAAAGTTTTTGTGGTTGATTGTCCGCCACAACCTTGCCCCCACAACCACATATAATATAGTCACTTGGGATCGACATGTACTGATGGCGGCTATGATAGTCGGATTTGAGGTGGATTTTTCTTGGATTCTACAGGCAATCATGCATGAGAGGGATTTTAAGGTCACAACTACCTACCCTTTCCCATGCATGATATTTTCTCTATGCAGGTCCGCAGGTGTGCCTATATGGAACGTTGATCAGCTCAAGACCCCGCTAGACACAGTTGATATCGGTCTCATCAGGGATGAGGACAATGAGTTGGCTCCACGCAAAGGGCCCCGTCTAGAATTGGCTCCACTTGGTAACAATCTGGCTGATACAGTAGCACAGGCCCGTACGGCTACGCAGGAGGCTTCCACAGACACAACCCCGGTCGAGTCTATCTCGGGTAGTAGCACTGCCCCGAGCTCCTCTCGTTCATCCCTTTTCCCCGCTCTAGTCCTGCTTGCTAGGGTCCTGAAATTAGAAGCATAGATGGATACACTTCTGCATCACATCCAGCCTTGGATGAACAAGTCTATTGATGAGGCAGAAGAGCGCTTGAAGCGGAGAATGGTCTAGCACACATAATGGAAGATCGCTGAGGTTCATCAGCGCTTGGACGCTTTTGAGTTACGGGTGTTAGCCTGACCAGCCCCTCAGGTGGATGTGTCGATCCTTCAGGGTACGGTCGACAGTCTTCGCACAGACATCAACATGATCTTAGAGGCTAGGGTGCCTGAGTTTGAGGCCCCTTCTGCAGAGCCTGCTGAAGACACAGTGATGGCGGCCCTATTCGCCACTTCAGAGATTCTACCACCTCCCCCTCGAGAGCATGGCAAGAGGTGTAGGGTTCAAGAGGAGGATGAAGCTCGTGCACGGAAGAAGGAGCTCCATGAGATTGAGGCTGCGAGGAGAGCCTCATTTGCTGATAAAGAGGTGCGTCAGATGAGAGCAAGAGAGGTAGCTGATGGGGCGTCTAGGTCCAGAAATGTGGAGATAGCGGGAGGCACTGCTGATAGTGCTGTTGATGTTGAGGACACTTCTTAGGGTGTCTAGATTACAGAGGTAGTGGGTTTCGGGGAACCGGAACCACCATCTTGTTGATCGTCGGCGCGTTGCGCCCCAAGTTAACTTCACCTACCACTGTAGTATTTCAAGTTTTTTATACATTGGGGACAATTACATATCTTTTTGTTGGGGGTGGGGTAAATGGAAAGTGTGTGCTAGGGTGAAGTCTGTAGCCCAAATTCACTATCCTCTTTTGGGGTTTTCTTGCGTGTATTCTTTTTCCCCAAGAGACTGATTACTTTTTCTGTTGAACAGGCATGTCTATATCTTGTGTACATAGTTTAATTCTGAAGCATGATGGCTAAAATTATATCCTGATAAAATGGAAAATGATGCATGACTAGGTATAGTAATTGATAAATGTGTGGCTCTAAGCATGACATAGAGGTACACCACTGCATGACCCTAAATCTAAAATTCGAACTAGGTGTCTGATAATCTGGTAGAGTAATGAGATGTCAAGTGAGTGTGAGGAAGATTTGGATAGTCCACTATTTGTACAAAGCTAGAACTTTCCTGGTTAGTCCTGCTAAAAGTAAGTTGTAATACACAATTAGGAAAGGATCATAGACCCTTATTCAATATAGCCCATTTTTAGCCTAAATAGAAGAAAATCAAATGAAATTTACCCTTCTTTGATCCAAATGATTTGAGTTTAAACTAGACCTTTCTTTTTAACCCTAACTGATCTTTTATGAGAATAATGTGTTGGCCCTGGTCCCTACTTGGACATGTGCACCTCAGCTTATGCCAAAAGCATAAGTTGAGGGTGGCTAATGCAGTAAACAACCCTTTTTATGGCTCTGACCCAACTTTGGGTATTGTGTACTTTGACTCATGGCAAAGCCATGAGTTGAGGGTGGCTATAATGAGGAATGCGCTGGAAAATGGGGTTGAAAGAACAAGGAGAGAGAAAGAACAAAAGTAAAGTGACTCAAGAATTAGTTGAAAGAAAAGTAAAGAAAAAAATATACAAGAAATACAAGCAAGAAAAGAAGAGAGTCACTTACACGAATGATAAAAAAAAGGAAAATAGCAAGGTGAAAGAATATGAGAAACTGGGCAAAAATAAATGATAGAAAATGGTATGTTTAGACGATATGTCAAGGAGGGAAAAAAGTCACTAAAGTATACCTAAATATACCCTACCTGATCCTGAGCCTATATTACAAGCTAAGAAAGTCCTATAGTGATCCTAACAGTTGTATAGAGAAGTTAAATCAGTGGAAATAAGAGAAAGCTTATGGAAATATGTATGAATGAGTGTGAATTTGTTGTGAGAGTAAGTGTTGAAAAGTAATCCTTATACTCAAACTGAAATCATTGTGTGAAAAATGAGGATTTTGTTTTGAAGTGAGGACACTAGTTACAATACCAGAAATATTAGCACCTCGGTGAGAAATTGAAGAGGATAGGTGTTATTGCATGGTGAGTTTGTGTCATGGTCTGATTCCACATAATTCAATCCTAATAGTGATAACATGCAAAAGTATGATGAGATTGATCGGGATTCATAGCCAAATGATTGCGAAGGACAAAACATGGATACTATTGTACAAAGATTTTGTATTGAGTCATACTGCGTCGCTTGAGGACAAACAACGAATTTAAGTTGTGGGTGTTGATATACCGTGGATTCACGGTATTATTAATACTTTTTCCTTAAGTTTAGTGTGTACAAAAGCCTTTTTGTACTAATTTTTATATAAGTTTCTCTTTATTTGCAGGAAATCTGTCTAAAAGATGAATGCAGAGGTTTTTGAGCAAGAAATATAGAAAAGTACCACTTACGAAGCATTTGACGGTTCGTTGTGCCCGTGATTGTCCAGAGGTGGCATCGTAGTGCAGCTGCTGAAGGATAATGGGGAAGTATGACCAAGTGTGGGGTTACGGTGTGCGTTACGTACTGTCGTAGTCATGACGGTCCGTCCTGCTGATTTGTCATGATGTTCAAAGAAGTAGTCCCAATACCCAAATTCCAATAGTTCAAGTGTTTTGGAACGGAGACCCTCGACGGACCATTGTGCCTATGACGATCCATCATACCTGCCGTCGAGGATAATGGAGAGAGCAGCGGAAGAAATTGCACAAGTATGGGACGACAGAGTCCAGGACGGTACGTCGTGACCACGACAATCCGTCGCGAGATCCGTTGACCCAGCCGCGTTTTGACAGATTTCCAGCAAATAGAGTCCTTATTTAATTAGGTTTTTATTTTTTATAAATAGTTCAAAAAACCTCATTTTGGAGGTTAGACCCCTGATTATTGTTAGACTTTGGATTATTTAGTTAGACTCTTGATTATTTTTTACACCCTTTATGAGACTCTTGAATAATTTGAGACTCTTGTAATTGATTGTTGGTAATTTTTGTTGATTAATCAAGCGAACTTTCGGATTTTACTCTTTCTTGTTGAAGTAAGTACATGAATTCTTATACCATATATTTGAATATTGTGATTATGACTATGGGTAACTAAACTCCATAACTAGGGTTGTGGGAACCATAGGCGAATTATGAGGTAAAATCTAACTAAAATAACAATTCTAGAATAGTGTCTTTCATTTATTGATAATTCTTTCGCTTAGAAGTCTTTTTAACAGAGGGCCAATGTTATAACTCGCGTTAATGCTACTTGCCTGACCAAGGAGGTAGATAATAGGAAAAGAATTATCAACATAGATTTAGTGTATACTATCTAATAGGCTAGTTTTGATTGGTACGAGGTAATAAATTAGTCAAATATCAAATACGGTGCTTAATATGTGGTAAAGATAAGGGTTAGTATAGCAACACACGTAGCCGGACCAAGGTGCGGAGTGAAATTTTCTAGATGTCGGACCAAGGATTTAGAAATACATAAGTTATCATTTTGCATGCAAGAAACTAGGAAAGAATTTTTATAGCTAGAATTAGAAAGTTATGAACCTGTGGGGAACACGTAAACCCTAGTTACTTTTGTTAACTGATTAAACTCCAACATTTGAAGCTGTTAGTTGTCTCCTTAAATTTCGCTAGTTATTTTCATTTATTTAGAAATAGAAAACCCCCCTTTTATCATTTTTGCTTTCCAAGGAAGTAATTGACTGAACAATAGTAATAATAGATTGAAGTTAAGTTTAAACTATTTTCCTTGTGGGAACGATCCCAACCTCACTAGTTGGGTTATTTACTTGACATGACCGCTTTACTTCTTATTTGAGAAGTAAGTTTGAGCATATCAATATCACTTAACATAATCAACCAAGTAGACCGCACCTTATCCCTAATATAATCATTCATATCATACTCCTCATCACCAACATACTTTACACATCGTGCTAGCATTGAGGATTTCCTCACACAACCTCCATAGAACAACTTCATAGGAATATACATCATAGTCAACAATTAACGTTACATATATTTCCTTCAAGTCCATGACCACAACATGCATAGATGGAGAAGGAATAAAAATCGGCACCATAAGGGGACCATACCACACAACATAAATTCTCATACTATAGACTAGAGATTAGGTCGCTTACCAATTCTCGAAGCTATGATCAACACGAATAAATCCTCCACAATTTATAATCAATGGATATAGAAAAAAATCAGATCTTAAAATACAATCCAATTCAAGAACAATTCATTAACATAAGAGCATATTCACAAATTCCACATTATAGGACAATTTTGAGAACTAGAAGGATCATAGTTTCTTTCATAAATTCCATAGGAAATCATCATAAAACATTTATTCATCATTAGAATGACTTAGAAAATCGTTTGACAAGAAACCCATGCTTAGATTTAAAATGGGGAATTTTGGTCTTTGAATCACTTTTGAAAATCTTAAATAGAACATCTTGAATGTAAGGTTATTCAAGAATCAAGAGTTATCATACATTATTTATTGAAGACCCATGAAATTGAAGAAGAAATCACTTCAAATCTATCTTCTAGCTTGAGCATGAGTTTGGCCTCCTATGGAGTTTTGATAGAATTTTGGAAAAGAAGAGGGTTTTGAATTTTTTATTTCTCATTGAGTATTTGTGTTTTTTACTTGGGAATGGGGGTAAAAATGACTTAAAACCCATTCAAAACGACGCGGCCAAATATGGGAAATAGATGTGCATCAAGGATGCACTTCCAAATCTTGTTTCTGGAATTAATTTGACGTAGTGAACCTCATTAGAGTTGCGCGATGCAGAGGGAAGTTGAGTTCTAAGCCCGCGACGCAGACTAGACTCCAAATCTTGATTTTTCTTGCTACCTTGGCAGCTTCTTTGCAAAAGCTTTAGCCCTCCTCAAGGACCCTTTGGTATGTCCTTGGGGAGTCGTGCCCAAACATTTTTTCCCTAAACTAAATTATTAAGACTAGTGTCGTCTCCATTTATTTTAGACTTCAAAAGACACACCGAAACAAGCAAAACATACTAGAACACACTAGTACACAAAAGACTAGTTTTCGGACGTCTTGGTCGTCCCTTGACGTGTGATTTCCAACTATTTAAAACTGAATTCAAAGGATTATTATTCATTATTTTAACAAGTTATTAAATCATAAAACTCATGTGAGTCTCTAGCTCATCCTATTTCATATTGGGGGCATTTCAAGACCTCTATTAAGACCTTACCTATGCAGCCAAGGTCACCACGGTCGAAAAAACCCATATTCAAGGTCAAACAAGCTATAGATCAGGTCAATCCCAATGTTGCTAATTTTTTTGTACAATAGTTCACCATCTTATTTGGTGATTATCACGACCGAGAGCACGCCTTAGTCGTAATCGCTGTAGTCGACCTTTAAGAGGCCTTAGACAAGCCCTTAGCATTTATCATTGCATATTAAATAAAAGCGGAAAACTTAAAAAATTTCAATTGAAGTTCAACTACACTTCATATATCAAAATAGAAACTAAGTTGTCTCACATTGCTACATAAGAGTTATAAAATTGGGACTTATCCCTTACATAAAAAACAAGTCTTGTAATATGAAAACATCATAGTCTTTTAATAAGGAAAGTGAAGTTAAAATTAGAAGCAAAGCATCGTCCGCCCTCGGACTTGAGAATTCACCAACTTGGGAATAACAATCCTAGTTTCTTCAAGAATGGACTAGAATCACCTCAATGGCCTGAACATACACTTGTATAGAAAATAGAATAGATATGGGTTATTACAAACTATATGTACTAAATATGGAAACTATGCAAGTAAACATTTGAAAATATGCACAACATGAAATTTGGTTCTAAGCATGCTATATTCAATTTAAAAGACTTTATGCACATTCCAAAAATATATATACAAGTTAATACAATAATAAGACATATCCACAATCATAAGTAATATCATAATAAAGCTATAGTCAATATTTCATATTTAGAGTTCACTTCTACTATACTTCATAAGAACTAATCCGAGAATCCTTCTTAAGACCCATTTGTGCAATGTATAGGTAAAGTCCCATGCCCTTACCTACACTAAGTACAATCCCTTAAGTAGTCCTAGTTAGTGTTCGTCTCCTTACTTTCATTCATTCATTTTACCATTCTGGAAACTTTGCAAGAACTGAAATAGATCCTGTGAGCTATATGGAATCCGGTATCAATCCCTTACTCCAAAGCAGGGTGTCCTACTTTCCAAGGTAGGGCATAACATACAAGATAAAATCTAGGTGGATCTACTATCTAAGATTCCTATGGGGGAATATAGTTAAGGAACTATGAGGTTGTTGCTACAAACCCTCTTTATGCTAAGTAGCATTGTAGTTTCCACCTCCTAGGATACATAGTGTGAACCTCCCTTGCTTTGTGAAGGAACACCTGTCATTGTCAAGTTCACTAGGTTCTAAGCTCTCTTTGATGTGTCTCTAAGTCATTTAAACACCCATTTATAGTATAGGTCTTAGGATTTCAACCCATTATATATGTAAGTACATAGATCATAGGTTCTAGGATGAGAAATCCCTTTCATCACAAACCCAATATCATGTGAGAACAATAATTCTTAAATATAGTCATAGAATCTGTACAGGAATTACCTTCAATTCCCATAGTAACACACCTACCATCATCTCACAATCATCACATTCATATCATGATAATAAATTCTTAAATTTATAGTTCATACTTCAGGTAATCAACCTTACCAAAGATAAACTAACAATACCATAATAACATATTAATAACCTTGAAGGTCTTATTCATGACCTTCAAGATTCCATTTCAAGACTTCATCCCAAAATCATTATCTTCATCAATCAAATAGTTTATCAACATCATACAATAGTCAATTATACAAGAAAATTCTCAATTACATTGTCACAACCGGAGCACCCCTAGACATAATCAGTGTCGTCGTCCTCAGATAGGACTAACACTAGCCTCACTATGATAATGATAACGTGTTAATATCTCATATGCGGGTTGTTATAAAATAAGTTCTCATGCAATTCCTAATGAGTTAATGCTTATAATATACAAACGTTCATTCCTAAATGACCTATACTAAGGTATGATGATTGATAAAGGCTTAAAAACATTTTGAAAAGGGACTTTAACTTAGCACCGAGTGAACTAGTTATGAGAGAGTGTCCCTTCCCAATGTGGGAAGGTAGGTTCGCAATGGTTCTCATGAGATAGATATTAAATTGCCAGGGTGCATAAAGAGCGTCGACCTCATCAAACCCTTCTTTAGGCAAGGGACTACATATGTTTACAGGCCATTGTAGAGGAGCTAGGGTAGCAGCTAGTTTTAGTGGAGGTCAGAATCCCACATATGCACTAGGGGATAGACAAAATTCAGAATCCTCGCCGGATGTGGTTACAACTACATTGTCCATCTTTTAACATATAGTATATGCATTAATTGATCTAGGGTCTAAACTATCATATTTTACACCATTTATTGTTGGAAAGTTCAAAAGATCACCAGAATTATTAGTGAAGCCATTTGAAGTATCTACACCGATTGGTGAGTCTATTATAGCTAGAAGGGTTTATCGTAATTGCATTGTAACTTTTTGTGGTCGCGATACATTGGCTGACCTTGTTGATCTAGACATGGTGATTTTGATGTTATAACGGGTATGGATTGGTTATCTTCTTGTTATGCCACGGTAGAATGCCAAACTAAGATAGTGCATTTCTAGTTTCCAAAAGAGGTAGTCCTCAAATAGAAAGGAAATATTGGGGCGCCAAGAGGTAAATTTATTTCTTGTCTTAAGGAAAAGAATAAGATTTCTGAAGGATACATATGCCATCTGGTTAGAGTGAAAAATGTAGATGCGGAGCCACCATCCCTTCAATCCATTCCGGTGGTAAATAAATTTCCAGATGTGTTTCCTGAATATTTTACAGGTTTTCCTCCAGAATGAGTAGTAGATTTCGGTATTGACGTGCTTCCGAATACTCAACCTATCTCAATTCCTCCGTATAGAATGACTCTATACTCACCTTGAGATGGTGTAAACTTCCCATGGATCTGGCCCTCTTAGAATGCCCTGTTTCCCACTCTTGCGTCCATCTTCTTATCCTTTTGATCCTCCAACTTTTGTGCAAAAGCCTGCATCGTTGCTATATACATATGTTTATTTAACGAAACAATTGTAAATTATCTAACCAGATATAATATAATCTATCCATAAATAGATGAACTCTATCCTCCATAGTAGCTACTACATTAGGAGCATACCTGGCCAAGGAATCAAATTTGAGACTATACTCTCTCACACTCATATTTCTTTGGCAAAGATTTTAGAACTGATCTGCACGGGCCTCTCAGATCTCCAATTGCTGATAATGATCAAGGAATGCCTTTTTAAACTCTTTCCACGTAGCTGAAGGTGCATTTGTTCCCCTAGATTGCTTCCACGCTTCATACCACAATATAGCCACACCCTTTAATCTCTATGCAGCTAGCTCAAGTGCTTCTTTACCACTTACATGCATAATATTCAAAGTTCGTTTGATTTGATCTATAAGGTCTTGCGGATCTTCATTTGGATCTGACCCGGTAAATGATGGAGGGTCCAAGTTAATAAAATCACGTATCCATGTACGAGATGATCTATATACACCACTAGTATCTGAAACTTAACCTTCTTGCCTTTTGCCATGACCAGCAACTATATGAGTAATTAATTGGACCAAATTACTCAAATTTTGATCGGTAGCATTGATAGGGGGTTCCTGAGGTTCATCTTCCCTCCTTAATTCTTCAGAAGATTGAGCCGTAGGGGAAGTCTGCGATAGAGACTGATCTTGAGCCCCACTTTGAATAGCTTGATTTGGTGGTGGTTGAAAAGGTCCCATCTTGGGCATCCACATCTACTCGTTTACTAGTACTTTTACTCCTTCTCATAACCGACATCTTTGCTATAATAAAATAATTGAGAAATTAGATATGATTCACCTACAACACTGGTTCTATTGCACGATCTAAGAAATGAAAGAAACGAGACCACTCCCACATTGTCCCATAGCCTCCTGTTTATAAATGTGGTGCACAACACATATAAGCAAGACTCTACATAGACACGGCTTTGTATACACCCTATATTGACCATCTCTAATACCACTTTTTGTCACGCCTCAAAACCAATTAAGACGGACAGGCACTCTATTCCCTAAAGGCCCGAGAGAACCAACCAGCAACCTGTTCTTCCTGTGCATATTACTATATCAATTGTGACAAGTTCACCTAGAATGCAGAGATACGAAACAACATAAGTAGGTCCAATAGTTATATACAAAACTTGGCGTTGAGGCCACAACTCTTTAAGACACAACTGAACCATGAACGTACCTCTACAAAGCCTTTCAATTATAGAAGACTAGAGCATGTCGGGACAGACCTCGCCTTACCCTTAACTACAATACAATACCGAAATGAATTTACCAAAGACTCAATAACGCTCTGAATCAACTTGGAGTCACCCAAAAGTAGTAGAGTTTCATATGCTCATACTAAGGAGGTCTACTAGCTGGAAGACATGTGCCTGCATCGTGAAATGCAGCTTCCCCCGCGAGGGATGTCAGTACAAAAAAATGTACTAAATATGTAAGGCAATAGAATATGTTATCGAGAGATCAAATGAAATCAAGTAGCTACATATGAGTGAATATATTAGGAGAGAATACCACCTATGGTTACTCTTGTGGGATCAAGTAAGTTAAATTCTTTTCTTTACTTTTCTGTATGTTAAGATCTTTGTAAGGCCTGTGATACAAGTGACCTGTTGATTAGTGGTAGAAGAGGATGACCCATGCTAGGCGTATTACCCCTGGGATGCGGACCTCATAATTACACAACTTGGGATCAGCCATGCTAGGATTTCGCCCCTGAGCTGCCATCTTTCTATACCAATAGGGATAGGCTCATGCTAGGCTTTCACCCCTGATCTTCCACCTTTATGTACCAGTTGGGGTCGAATCATAGTAGACACTCGACCCTGAGTTGCAACCGTAATTATATAGATTTCTTCACCTAGATTTTTAATCTTTGAAATTGTTCTTTATCAGTTCATAAGTCTTTTGACATGTTATTTTGGTTGTCATAATCATTTTGGAGATATGGAAGTACAGAACAGTAATAGAAGACATGAAAATCATACTTCAAGGAAATATGACATAAAGAGATATGTAACATCAACACATTACTTTAAGAGATTAATGACACATATGAATTCAAACAACAAAGAGGAGAATTCACATACTTGCTTTTGCAATTACAATTTTTATACAAGCACATGGGGTATAGTTACACAAGTATAAAATAGTGAACAGATAATGAAGTAGTTCTATGCACTACGGAGAGGGGAAAATATTGTTAGCTATTTGGAGATAGTACGCTGCCACTGTGTTTCCTTTTCTAGGAATAAAACTTATGAGATTCACTTCATTGATATTAATTGCAGGTGTCAGATTTAATGCCAAAGGGATATACTATCACAATTTAGCCTCCCCTTTTTGGTTTTAATCTACAATTTAAGTTAAGATAAACTAAAATTGCAGCTATCACACCGTGAGACTTGTAAGATAGTAGCTAAGTTTGATTGATAATGAGCCCATACAACCGTTAACATAATGTGTATCACCACACCGTTATTCTCTATCCATCACATACATTATATTTCCTTTTCCCAAATATTCTTTATCATACAACCAAGTATTGATATCACCACCCCCTTGAGTTCTTAAGAAAGCACACCATTAATTCCTCACTCTAACTCATACATAAGGAAGACAAAAATGGAGCAGTCACGTTTCCTAAATTTCTGCAACTTCTCTTTATAACTTGAATTCTTTTAGAACTTCAGCTTCTCTTCACACTTTAACCAAAGAAGAAAGACAACTATTTTATTAACTAAGGAAGTGAGTAGTAACTGCTGGAAAACATACCTTTGTTTGCAGATATAAGGGTTTCTTCAAGAACCATAGAAAACTTTAAGGCTGCTGGTTTAATCTTTGAGAGAAAAGAGAGAGAGAGAGAGAGAGGTGGAGTTAAATTTTGTTCTTATGTGTTAAATGGGTGAAGAATATCTTCTCATATTGGATATGTATAGAGCTTTATTAATCATAAAAATATCCTCTAGAACCTCTTTTTTTTGGGGTCCATTTTTAGCTAATTAGTGAAGTAGGTGATGCACCTGTTTGTGCACATCAGGCATCTCAAAAGGTCAAACTAGGTGATGCACCTAGTTTCTTTCAATTAGGTGTTATCCATATTGGGGCTTTGAAGATTTGGCTACTGGGATTTCTTTCAAATCTTATTTTCATTTAATAGGTTTGGGCTTCGAGTGACAGCCCATTAATATAAGCCTAAATCTGGTCCATCAAACTTGTCCCTTTAACTTTATTATAGCTTAAGTAGGTGATGAAGATGCTAGCTTAAAATAAACAAAGCAACCAACTCAATTATTTTATTTCAATTTCTGAATGTTAATCCCTTGTTCTTCAACTTAGCACTTACCTTTTAACTTTAAGTTCAATTACCACCTTACTATATCTACTTAATTATTTTTCGTCATAGTTAACTTGCAATACACATGACGAAATGTGCAAGGCATTACATTACTTTCCGAGC
Organism: Solanum habrochaites; assembly: GCA_027704765.1. NCBI lineage: Eukaryota > Viridiplantae > Streptophyta > Magnoliopsida > Solanales > Solanaceae > Solanum > Solanum habrochaites. The sequence goes on from JAKWJA010002496.1 coordinate 28,273,892, forward strand.
TAGTTTAAACAACCACTAACCATATAAGAAACACGATCCCTCACCTACATGATAAGTCTATGTCAAGTATCACATGAATAGAACTAGCATATACATAATATAGGCCGTCACATCCCCCCCCTTAAAACATTCGTACTCGAATGTTATCAATGTTGTCCAGCCAAAACAAGTTCAAGCCTAAGTTAGTAATACTATTAATCACATTGAAAAAATAAACTTATACTTACTTGTCAATGCCTCCACTAACATTTTGATCTTTCTCACCAGTCCGGAAGAGGTGAGAATACTTCAATTTCATTGCTTCTTCGGCTTCCCATGTAACTTATTCTACTTGTTGGTTTCTCCATAGTACTTTTACAGATGCTACTTCTTTATTTATTAATTTCCTAACTTGTCGATACAGAATAGCAATGGATACTTCTTCATAAGTGACATCTCTCGTAACATGTACATCTTCAGTAGGAGTAATACGAGATGGGTCACATACGCATTTTTGTAACATTGAGACATGAAACGCCGGATGACATGATGAAAGCTCTTGTGGTAGCTCTAACTCATAGGCTACCTGGCCGAATTTTTGGATAATCTTATATGGCCCGAAATAGCGTGGACTCAGTTTTCCCTCTTTACCAAACCTCATTACCCTTTTCATCGGAGACACCTTCAAGAACACCCAATCCCCTATAGAAAATTCTAGTCCTATCTATCTAATATCTGCATATGATTTATGTCAACTTTGAGATGTTTCTAGTCGTTGTTGTATCACTTTGACTTTTTCCATAGCTTGATGAACAAGATTTTTTTTCCAAATAAGGCAGTTTCACCTGTTTTGAACCAGCCAATTGGTGATCTACACTTTTGAACATATAAAACTTCGTAAGTCCCATTTAATGCTCGAATGGAAACTATTGTTATAAGCAAATTCGATAAGTGGTAGGTGATCATCCTAGCTACCCTTGAAATCTAATATACAAGATTGCAACATATCCTCAAGTGTCTGAATTTTCTTTATGCCTGGCCATCTATTTGAGGATGAAAGGTTGTACTTCAATTCACTTGTGTTCCCAAACTCTTTTGAAACAACTTCAAAAATTTTGCAGTGAATTGAGATCCTCTATAAGATATTCTAGAGATTTGCACTCCATGTAGTCGAACTATCTCTTTAATGTACAACCTCACATACTCTTCATCTATATACGTAGTCTTCACTGGCAAGAAGTGCGCTACTTTAGTAAGTCTGTCAACTATTACCCATATGGAGTCAAACTTCCGGAATGAGTGAGGCAAACCATGACAAAATCCATGTTCATCATGTCCCATTTCAAAATTGGATGTTCTATATGTTGTATCTAACCTCCGGGATTTTGGTGTTGTTCTTTTACCTGTTGACAATTTGGACACTAAGCCACGAATTCTGCATTGCTCTTCTTTATGTCCCCCCACAAATACAGTTCTTTCTAGTCATCATACATTTTAGTTGACCCCGGATGAACAGAGTATCTTAAATTATATGGTTCCATCATGATCCTCTTTCTTAGTTCATCTTTTTGGGTAAACATAATCTTTTTTGACATCCAAGCACTACGTCTTTCTTAAACTCAAATGCCTTTGTCATACCATGTAGTACATTCTCTTTAATTTGTAAAAGAATTGGACCACTGTACTATTTCTCTTTCACTTCCACTACTAATGAGGATTCTGCCGCATTTTGTACAATAACTCCTTCTTGTTGAGATTCAAGAAGGACAACGCCCAAGTTCACTAGTTTGCACAGATCCTTAGTCAATCCTTGTCTTTCCACACACTTCCCATAAGTGCTTACCATTATTTTATGACTTAAAGCATCAACTACTACAGTAGCTTTACCGGGATGATATAAGATGTCAATGTCATAATCTTTTAGTTGCTCCAGCCACCTTCGCTGCCTCTGATTTAAGTCCTTTTGCTTAAAGATATATTGCAATCTTTTGTGATCAGTGTATATGTCAACACGAACTACATACAAGTAGTGCCGCCACATCTCTAAAGCAAACACAACTGCTGCTAGCTTTTAATCATGGGTTGGATAATTTTTCTCATGTGGCCGTAGCTGCCTTGAGTCATAGGTTATAACTTTACCATGCTGCATCAATACACAACATAAGACCACCCCCTAAGCATCGCAGTACACTACATAGCCTTCTTTACCTTCTTGAAGCACCAACACAGGTGTAGAAGTTAATTTACTCTTCAATTCTTGGAAGCTTCTATCACACTCATCGCTGCACTGAAACTTGGTTTGTTTGTGTGTTAGATTTGTTAAGGCTGCAGCCATGGAAGAGAATCCTTCAACAAACCTTATGTAATAACCTGCCAATCCAAGAAAACTACGAATCTCCATAGGCGTTGTAGCTCTTGGCCAATTTTTCACGGCTTCTTTTTTCTTGTTATCAACCCTTATTCCTTCCTCAGATAGGATATGACCAATGAATGCCACAAATTTCAATCAGATCTCACATTTAGAGAACTTTGCATAGAATTTACAATCACAGAGGATTTGTAAAACCTAGAGCAAGTGATTAGCATGATCCTCTTTTGATCTTGAATACACCAAAATGTCATCTATGAACACTATCACGAACACATCTAAAAATGTTTTGAACACCCTATTTATCAAATCCATAAAAGTTGATGGTGCATTTGTTAGCCCAAATGACATGACTAAGAACTCAAAATGACCATACTGTGTTTGGAAAGCTGTCTTGCGTATATGTTTGTCCTTGACCCTCACCTAGTGATAACCTGACCTCAGGTCGATATTTCGAAGACACCTAGCACCTTGTAATTTATCAAATAAATCATCGAGTCTATGGAGGGGATATTTGTTCTTAATCATTACATTATTCAACTTCCGGTAGTCGATATACATTTTTAACGAGCCATTATTTTTGTGCACAAATAAAAATGGTGCTCCCCATGGGGACATACTGGGCCTTATGAATCTTTTTTCTAATAAGTCTTTTAATTGCTCCTTTAACTCTCGTAGTTAAGCTGGAGTCATTTTATACGGAGGAATTGAGATAGGTTGAGTATCTGGAAGAACATCAATACCGAACTCTACTTCTCATTCTTGAGCTAAACCTGGAAAATATTCAGGAAACCCATCTGGAAATTCATTTACCACTAGAATGGATTGAAGGGTTGGTGGCTCCGCATGTACATTTTTCAGTCTAACCAGAGGGCATATGTATCCTTTGGAAATAATATTCTTTGCCTTAAGATAAGAAATAAATTTACCTCTTGGTGCCCCAATATTACTTTTCCATTCGACGACTACCTCTTTCGAAAACTAAAAATGCATTATCTTAGTTCGGTAATCTACCGTGGAATAACAAGAAGATAATTAATCCATACTCATTATAACATCAAAATCACCATATCTATCTCAACAAGGTCAACCAATGTATCGCGACCACAAAAAGTTACAATGCAATTACGATAAACCCTTCTAGCTATAATAGACTCACCAATCAGTGTAGATACTTCAAATTGGTTCACTAATATTTCTGGTGTTCTTTTGAACTTTCCAGCAAATAATAATGTAAAATATGATAGTGTAGACCCTGGATCAATTAATGCATATACTATATGTGAAAAGATGGACAATGTACTTGTAACCATATCCGGCGAGACGTATGAATTTTGTCTATCCCCTAGTGCATATGTGGTATTCTGACCTTCACTAGATCTAGTTGCTCCCCTATCTCCTCTTGGACGACCTGTAAACATATGTAGTACCTTACCTAAAGTAGGGGTTGATGAGGTCGACGCAACAACTGATCTAGTTGGTTGTGCAACACCATCCACTCCCCTATGAGGGCAGTTTCTCATCATATGCGTTGGGGTGCCACACCAAAAACAAACATCCGTTCCAAACCTGCATGCACCTAGATGATTCATGCCACACTATTTACAAGGATTTTATGGAGGCCTTTATTGTCTCGTACTTCCCTGCTCTTGATGACTCACTATTTGTGAGCCTTGGCTTTCACTTCTTTGCCAAAAATGATTGCCCCAAAACCCTTGGAACCGTGTTGGAGAACTAGATGTAGAGTAGAAAGATGACGGCCTATGTGGTCTATTAGATCCAAGGCCTATACTCACCTAGAGATGGTGTAAACTTCCTATGGATTTGGCCCTCTTAGAACGCCCTGCTTCCGACTCTTGCGTCCTTCTTCTTTGCCTTTGCTCCTCTAACTTTTTTGCAAAAACATGCATCCTTGCTATATCCATATCTTTATTTAATGAATAAATTGTACATTATCTAATCAGATATAATCCAATCTATCAACAAATCGATGAACTCTATCCTCCATAGTAGCTACTACATTAGGAGCATACATGGACAAGGAATCAATTTGAGACTATACTCTCTCCCACTCATATTTCCTTGGCGGAGATTTAAGAACTGATCTGCACGGGCCTCTCGGATCTCCAATTGCAGATAATTATCAAGGAATGCCTTTTAAAACTCTTTCCAAGTATTTGAAGGTGCATTTGTTCCCCTAGATTGCTTCCAAGATTCATACAACAATATAGCCACACCATTTAATCTCTATGCAGCTAGCTCAAGTTCTTCTTTAGCACTTACATGCATAATATCCAAAGTTCGTTTAATTTGATATATAAAGTCTTTTAGATATTCATTAGGATCTGACCCGGTAAATTATAGAGGGTCCAAGTTAAGAAAATCATGTATCTGTGTACCAGATGATCTATATACACCACTAGTACCTGCAACTGGACCTTCTTGCCTTTTTCCATGACCAGCAACTACATGAGTAATTAATTGGACTGTATTCCTCAAATCTTGATCGGTAGAATTGATAGGGGGTTCCGTAGGTTCATCTTCCCTCCTTAGTTTTTTCAAGAGATTGAGGCCTAGGGGAAGTATGTGATAGAGACTCATCTTGAGCCCCACATTGAATAGCTTGACTCTGCGGTGATTGGATGGTATCATTTTGGGCAACCACATCTACTCGTCTACCAGTACTTTTACTCCTTATCGTAACCGGCATCTTTGCTATTATAAAACAATTGAGAAATTAGATTTGATTAACCTACAACACTGGTTCTATTGCACGATTAAGGAAATAAAAGAAATGAGACAACTCCTACATTTTCCCATAGTCTCTTTTTTATATATGTGGTGCACAACACATCCATAAGAGAGACTCTACACAGGCAGGACTTTGTAGACACCTTAGAATGACCTGCTCTGATACCACTTTTTGTCACACCTCAACACCAATTAAGATGGATAGGCACCTGATGTCGTAAAGGCATGAGAGAACCAACCTGCAACCTATTCTTAGTGTGCAAATAACTATAACAATTGTGACAAGTTCACCTACAATGCAGCGATAAAAAATAAAATAAGTAGGTCCAAAAGTTATATACAAAACTTGGCGTTGAGGCCACAACTCGTTAAGGCACAACTGAACCATGCTCATACATCTACAAAGCCTCTAATTGATAGAAGATTAAAGTAGGTCGGGATATACCCCTCGTTACCCTTAACTACAATACAATACCAAAATGAATTTACCAAACACTCAATAAAGCTCCGAATCAACTTGGAGTCACATAAAAGTAGCAGAGTTTAGTGTGCTCCTACTAAAGAGGTCTACTAGCTGGAATACCTGTGCCTGCATCGTGAAATGCAGTGTCCCCCGCGAGGGATGTCAGTACATAAAATGTACTAAATATGTAAGGTTATAGCATATGTTATCGAGCGATCAAATAAAATCAAGTAGCAACATATGAGTGCATAGATTAGGAGAGAATATCACCTTTGCTTACTCTTGTGGGATCAAGTAAGTTACATTCTTTTTTTTTACTTTTCTGTATGTTATAATCTTTATCGGGCATGTGATACAAGTGACCAGCTGATCAGTGGTAGAAGAGGATTACCCATTCTAGGCGTATTATCCCTTGGGATGCGAACCTCATAATTACACAACTTGGGATCAATCCATGCTAGGCTTTTTCCCCTGAGCTGCAATCCTTCTATACCAATAGGGATCGGCTCATGCTAGGCTTTCACCCTTGAGTTGCCACCTTTATGTACCAGTTAGGGTCGACCCATGCTAGGCTTTCTCCCCTGGGCTGCCACCCGTAATTATATAGATTTCTTCACTTAGGTTCTTTAATCTTTGAGATTGTTGTTTATGAGTTCATAACTCTTTTGAGATGTTATTTTTGTGGTCATAATCGTATTGGAGATATGGAAGTACGGACCAGTAATAGAAGACATGAAAATCATACTTCAAGGAAATAACAATGACATAAAGACCTATGTAACATCAACACATTACTTTAATAGATTAATGACACAATTGACTTCAAACAACATAGAGGAGGATTCACAGACTTGCTTTTGCAATTACCATTTCTATACCAGCACTTGGGGGATAATTATTCAATTATAAAATAGTGAATAGATAATAAAGTAGTTCTATGCACTACGGAGAGGGGAAAATATTGTTAGCTATTTGGAGATAGTACGCTCCCACTTTGTTTCCTTTTCTAGGAATAGAACTTCTGAGATTCACGTCATTGATATTAATTGCAGGTGTCAGATTTCATGCCAAAGGGATATAGAATCAAATGGCCTTACATACCTTATCCTCGGACTGATATACTATCACGATTCATCCTCCATTTTTTGGTTTTATCCTACAATTTAATTCATGGTAAACTAAAATTAGCAGCTATCACATTGTGATCCTTGTAAAACAGTAGCTAACTTTGAAAGATAATGAGCCCATACAACCCTTAACATAATGTATATCACCACACCCTCATTCTCTATCCATCACATACATTATACTTCCTTTTCCCAAGATCAACCAAGCTGCACCAACAGTAATATACATAGAACAGCCCCAAATATTCTTTATAATAAAAAACCAAATATTGAACTCACCACCCCCTTGAGTTCTTAAGAAAACACACCACTAATTCCTCACTCTAGGTCATACATAAGGAAGACAAAAATGGAGCAGTCACCTTACCTCAATCTCTTCAACTTCTCTTTATAACTTGAATTCTTTTCGAACATCAGCTTCCCTTCACACTTGAACCAAAGAATAAATAAAGGTATTTTAATAACTAAGGAAGTGAGCAGTAGCTGCTGGAAATATTCTGCCTTTGTAGTTAGATTAGAGAATGAATAACACATATTCCTAATCATCCATGGGAGAATTAAGCTAAACCCATGAGTTTTAACTTACCTTGGTTTGCATATATAAGGGTTTCTTCAAGAACCATAGAAAACTTTTAGGCTGCTGGTTTAATCCTTGAGAGAAAAGAGAGAGAGAGATAGTTGAAGTTATATTTTATTTTATGTGTTAAAATGGGTGAAGAATATTTGCTCATATTGGATATGTAAAGAGCTTTATTGATCACAAAAATATCCTCTAGAACCTCCTTTTTTGGGATCCTTTTTCAGCTAATTGGTCAAGTATGTGATGCACCACTTGTGCACATTAAGCAACTCAAAAGGTCAAACCAGGTGATGCACCTAGTTGCTTTCACTTGGGCTTTATCCATATTGGGCCTTGGAAGATTTGGATGTTGGGATGTCTTTCAAATTTTGTTTTCATTTAATTGGTTTGGGCTTCAAGTGACAGCCCATTAATATAAGCCTAAATCTGGTCCATCAAACTTGGCCCTTTAACTATATTACAACTTAAGTAGATGATGCAACTGCTAGCTTAAATTTAAACCAAGTAAGCAACTCAATTATTTTATTACAATTTCTTAATGTTAATCCCTTATTCTTCAACGTAACACTTAAGTTTAACTTAAAGATCAATTACCACCTTACTATATCTACTTAAATACTTCCTGTCAAAGTTAACTTGCATTACACATGCTGAATCATGCAAGGTGTTACATCACCTTCCAAGAAAGTTTAAACCAACACTAACAATATAAGAAACACGATCCCTCACCTACACTATAAGTCTATGTCATGTATCACAATAATAGAACTAGCATATACATAATAAAGGTTGTCACACTTGGACTAGCTATAGTCCAAGGCACCACGAGCCACTTCACGATACGTGGTGCACATGCCGAGCTAGGAGGGTGGTATTGGAATTATCTTAAGCATTTAAGAGATGGCCAAGTTTGGGGTAGGTACTGTACAAGGCACCACGAGTCTTGTGCACTTGAAGAAAAAGGGTGGCTTCGTAGTTAAAAATATTTGGAAGTCTTAGAGGGTGTACTTTTGGTGGAGCTACTACCTCACTCTTCATGAGCCACACCACGAGTCGTGGTGTCCTTCATGAGCCGTGAAGGTTGTCGTTGAGGTTGGAAGGGATTTCAAAATGGAACTCTAGTTGAACTTATATTTTAAAAGTCCAACTAAGTTAGTGGGGTGTTTTGGGTATCACTAACCAAAGACTCCATTGAAGAGGAAGGTCAAAGTTTCAAGTAGGGTTCAAGAAGAAGAATTTTCTACTTTAATCATTAAGGATTATCAAGTTATGGGAACTCTTTACTCATGGGACTCCTTTCCCCAAGAGCTTCCTTCAAAATTGATTTTAATGTTCTTTAAAATTTCTAGATTTCATTCCATCTCGTGGGTAACATTCAAAGTTGATTTAATTGGTTTAGAATTGAATATTTATGATTGAATATGAATGTTATTGAATAAATTTAAGTGTTTTAAGTTGTTTGATCTAATTCTCTAAAGACCCATGAATATTCCTCTTCTCTTAACCCTAACTTTTGAACTATGTTGGATGATGATTAAAAATGATGTATTTAACACTCCGAAAGTCCAAGACCTAATCTAGAACCTCACATGTTGAACTAAGATTGGTAAAATTGTTCCAAGGTATTAATAATTCATATAAATAATTTAGGAAGTTTTAGAGTCAAAATGTCAAGTAACATCCATGACGTCCAGTGAATTGTGAAAAAGAGGTATGTGACTTGGCATTTTTCATTGGCTTTTAAGAGTAGGAATTTAATGAAATTTGGTAGGAAGGTGTTAAAAATGTAATAGAATATGTTTGAGGTCGAAACGTTTGGGTATGAATCCCCAAGTGTCACCCTAAGGGTTCTTGAGGGGGACCCTTCCAAAGTGACCAAAAACTGTCAATTGACAACGGATACCTACGAGACCAGTCGACGAGCTATCATATAGTCAACAAGGCGTTGATGGACTCCGTAGGTGGAGCCTTATCCATTTTCAAAAAATCTCCAAATCAGACTCTTTGACATCATCGACGAATGTGCAACACGGAGGGCATAAGAGGCATCAGTTGACCTATGGATCGTAGGTCGGGGTCTCATAGGTCAAGTTCTGATTTCACTGTCCAATTTTTAAAGAAGTCATTTAATTAGTTAATTAGTTAATTAGTTAGGGTTTTAATTAGGGTTTAAGGGATTCTTAGTTTAGTTAGTTAAGAGACTATAAAAGGCCTAACACTCATTAAACTAACCTTACTCACTTCAATTACCAAACCCAAAATCTTCCACCTTCTCTTGAATTACTACATATGGAGTTTACATACACTCCTCACATAGGAAGCTTACATAGGCTTCTCTTTTAGATAACATAACTTATACATAAGAATTAGTCTAATACTTCATCTCATATTGAACCATCTAAACGAGTACAAATCTTGAACATTACCAATACAAAGTCAACATGCCAATATAGGCTTACATCAATATCCAAATGATAAAGGAATGAACAATGTCCTTATGATAATAAAACTTTAAAGATATAATGTGGAACAAGGTTACATCCCCGAACATAAGTACCTACCAACACTTGGAGAAAAGAATCCAAGTCTTCTTTAATTGGCCTTCTAAGAACGCAATGACCGAAACTTACATAATTGCGGATATATAAAGGAAAATAGGTTACTACATCCACTTGTACTACGTATGGAAACATATGCACATATAATGTTTGAAATCATGCTTTAAAGGGACATTTGTTCAAAACCATGCCAAAGTTACTTTGAAAAGCCTTATGCACAACAAAAAAGACATATAATACAATAATCTTATATCCCTTAACACAAAACCATATACAACACAATACCAACATTATCAAATATATCAAGTCAACATGTGTAGTAGCATATTAGAACCCATCACCAAAGAAACTCCAACATCATGTCATAATATAGTAGCATATTAGAACCCATAACCAAAGAAACTCCAATATCATGTCATAACAACAAATCATGTACAAGAGTTCATAACATTTCAGTATATGCAATACCCTTACTCATAACCCATTACAAATCTTACAAGTGCAATGACCAAGTGAATTCCCATAACCCCACTCTACCAAGTAAACCAAACAAAGGATCACAAGTAATGTCTAACTTCATATAACGTAGCATCATGATTAGTCATCATGATATATACCAATATTGGCCAACAATATGTTCATAAGCGAAACCAACATCATATAGGATAATCAACATGTAAAGTCAACATATACATATTATTTAATTTATAGGAACATAATAATATCCTCTTTGGACATCCCGCATGGCCAACTAGTGCAATGTATAGGTAGAGTCTCATACCCCTACCAAGACTAAGTCAAACCCCTTAAGTAACCCTAGTTAGAGTTCACTTTATTACTTCATTTTTCTTTCAGGGATAATGGCCTTAACTGACATAGACCAAATGAGCTAAATGTGGAATCCGGTGTCATGGCTGAATTACGAGAGTTGAAGGAGCAATTCAAAAACTTACTGGAAAAAGGATTCATAAGTCCTAGTTTGTCCCCATGGGAGCACCATTTTTATTTGTACACAAAAAAGATGGATCGTTAAAAATGTGTATCGACTACCGGCATTTGAATAAGGTAACGATTAAGAACAAATATCCCCTCCCTAGAATTGATGATTTGGTTGATCAATTACAAGGTGCTAGGTGTTTTCCAAATATCGACCTGAGGTCATGTTATCACCAAGTGAGGGTCAAGGACAAACATATGCCCAAGCCAACTTTCCAAACGCGGTATGGTCATTTTGAGTTCTTAGTCATGTCATTCGGGCTAACAAATGCACTATCAACTTTTATGGATTTGATGAATAGGGTGTCCATTTTTAGATGTGTTCGTGATAGTGTTCATAGATGACATTTTGGTGAATTTAAGATCGGAAGTGGATGATGGTAATCACTTGCAATAAGTTTTACGAATCCTCTGTGATCGTAAATTGTATAATAAGTTCTCTATATGTGAATTCTGGTTGAAATTTGTGGCATTCCTAGGTCAATTCTTATCCATTGAAGGAATAAGGGTTGATAACTAGAAAATAGAAGACGTGAAAAACTGGCCAGGACCTACAACGCCTACGGAGATCCGTAGTTTTCTTTGATTGGCAGGTTATTACAGAAGGTTTGTTGAAGGATAAATTATCTTCCATGGCTGCACCCTTAAGAAAGCTAACACACAAAGAAACCAAGTTTCAGTGTATCTATGAGTGTGAAAGAAGCTTCCAAGATCTGAAGAGTAAATTAACTTCTACACCAGTGTTGGTACTTTTAGAAGGTACAGAAGGCTATGTAGTGTAGTGTGATGCTTAGGGAGTGGGATTACATTGTGTATTGATGCATCATGGTAAAGTTATTTCTTATGACTCAAGGCAATTGCTGCCACATGAGAAAAATTATCCAACGCATGATCTAGAGCACGCAGCAGTTGTGTTAGCTTTGAATATATGGCGCCACTACTTGTATGTAGTTCATGATGACATATACACTGATCACAAAAGATTGCAATATATATTTAAGCAAAAGCACTTAAATCTAAGGCAGTAAAGGTGGCTGGAGCTATTAAAAGATTATGATATTGACATCTTATATTATCTTGGAAAACCAATGTAGTAGCTGGTACTTTAAGTCGTAAAATAATGGCAAGCACTTATGGGAAGTGTGTGGAAAGACAATGATTGACTAAGGATCTATGCCAAGTAGTGAACTTGGGCGTTCACCTTCTTGAATCTCAACAAGTAGGAGTTATTGTACAAAATGCGGAAGAATCCTTCTTAGTAGTGGAAGTGAAAGAGAAGAAGTACACTGATCCAATTCTTTTACAACTTAAAGAGAATGTGATACATGGTATTACAAAGGCATTTGAGCTTAAGAAAGACTTAGCACTTGGATGTCAAAACAGATTGTGTTTACAAAATATAGATGAACTAAGAAAGAGAATCATGATGGAAGCACATAATTTAAGATACTCTGTTCATTCGCGGTCAACAAAAATGTGTCATGACTTGAAAGAAATGCATTGGTGGGGGACACGAAGAAGAACATTGCAGAATTTGTGGCTCAGTGTCCAAATTGTCAACAGGTAAAAGTAGAACACCAAAAGCCCGGAGGTTACATGCAACATATAGAACATCCAATTTGGAAATGGGACATAATCAACATGGATTTTGTCACTGGTTTGCCTCGATCATTCCGAAAGTTTGACTCCATATCGGTAATAGTTGACAAACATACCAAAGCAGCGCACTTCTTGCCAGTGAAGACTAATTTTAAAGCTGAAGAGTATGTGAGGTTGTACATTAAAGAGATAGTTCGACTACATGGAGTTCCAATCTCTATTATATCATATAGAGGAGCTCATTTCACTGCAAAATTTTGGAAGTCTTTTCAAAAGAGTTTTGGAACACAAGTGAATTTAAGTACAACATTTCTTCCTCAAACTGATGGCCAGGCAGAACGTACAATTCATACAGTTGAGGATATGCTGCGATCTTGTATATTAGATTTCAAGGTTAGCTGGGCTGATCACCTACCACTTATTGAATTTGCTTATAACAATAGGTATCATCCGAGCATTAAAATGGCACTTATGAAGCTTTATATGGTCAAAAGTGTAGATAACCAATTGGATAGTTCAAAACAGTTGAAAGTGCCTTATTTGGGACAAATCTTGTTCATCAAGCTATGGAAAAATTCAAAGTTATACAACAGCGTATAGAAACAGCTTAAAGTCGACATAAATCATATGCAAATATTAGAAGGAGAAGACTAGAGTTTTCTATAGGGGATTGGGTGTTCTTGAAGGTGTCTCCGATGAAAAGGGTAATGAGGTTTGGTAAAGAGGGAAAGCTGAGTCCACGCTATATAGGGCCATATAAGATTATCCAAAAATTCGGCCAAGTAGCCTATGAATTAGAGCTACCACAAGAGCTTCATCAGATCATCTGGTGTTTCATGTCTCAATGCAACGAAAATGTGTATGTGACCCATCTTGTATTACTCCTACTAAAGATGTACATGTTACGGGAGATCTCACTTATGAAGAAGTACCCATTCCTATTTTGATCAACAAGTTAGGAAGTTAAGAAATAAAGAAGTAGCTTCAGTTAAAGTACTATGGAGAAACCAACAAGTAGAAGAAGTTACATGGGAATCGGAAGAAGCAATGAAATTGAAGTATCCTCACCTCTTCCAGACTGGTGAGAAAGATCAAAATGTTAGTGGAGGCGTTGACAACTAAGTATAAGTTTATATGTTCAATATGATTAGTAGTAGTACCATATTAGGCTTGAACTTGTTTGGGCTGGACAATATTGATTACATTGAGGACGAATGTTTTAAGGGGGGAAGGATGTGACGGCCTGTATTATGTATATGCTAGTTTTATTCATGAGATACTTGACATAGACTTATCATGTAGGTGAAGGATCGTGTTTCTTATATGGTTAGGGTTGGTTTAAACTAGCTCGGAAGGTTATGTAACGCCTTGCACGTTTCAGCCTGTGTATTGCAAGTTAACTTTGACGGAAAGTATTTAAGTAGATATAGTAAGGTGGTAATTGAGATCTAAGTTAAAAGTTAAGTTCTAAGTTTAAGAACAAGGGATTAACATTCACAAATTGAAATAGAATAATTGTGGTTCTTGCTTCGCTTAATTTAAGTTGGCACCTGCATCACCTAGTTAGCTATAATAAAGTTAAAGGGCCAAGTTTGATGGACCAGATTTAGGCTTATATTAATGGGCTTTCACTCGAAGCCCAAACCCATTAAATGAAAATAAAATTTGAAAGAAATCCCAGCAGCCAAATATGCCAAGGCCCAATATCGATAAAGCCCAAGTGAAAGCAAATAGGTTCATCACCTAGTTTGACCTTTTGAGATGCTTGATGTGCACAAGCAGATGCATCACCTAGTTGACCAATTAGTGACTGAAGATGGACCCCAAAAAAAGGAGGTTTTAGAGGATATTTTGTGATCAATGAATCTCTATACATATCCAATATGAGCAGATATTCTTCACCCATTTTAACACATAAAAATAAAATTTAATGCCATCTCTCTCTCTCTTTTCTCTCAAGGATTAAACCAGCAGCCTTAAAGTTTTCTATGGTTCTTGAAGAAACCCTTATATCTGCAAACCAAGGTAAGTGATAACTCATGGGTTTAGCTTAATTCTCCAATGGATAATTAGGAAAATATGTTATTCATTCTCTAATATAACTACAAAGGCAGAATATTTCCAGCAGCTACTGGTCACTTCCTTAGTTATTAAAATACCTTTCTTTCTTCTTTGGTTAAATTATGAAGGGAAGCTGAAAGAATTCAAGTTATAAGGAGAAGTTGAGGAAAATTGAGGTAAGCTGACTGCTCCATTTTTGTCTTTCTTATGTATGAGTTAGAGTGAGGAATTAGTGGTGTGCTTTCTTGAAGAACTCAAGGGGGTGGTGAGTTCAATACTTGGTTTTTTATTATAAAGAATATTTGGGGTTGTTCTATGTATATTATTGTTGGCGCAACTTGGTTGATCTTGGGAAAAGGAAGTATAACGTATGTGATGGACAGAGAATGAGGGTGTGATTATAGACATATGTTAAGGCTTGTATGGGCTCATTATCAGTCAAAGTTAGCTACTGTTTTACAAGGCTCAGGGTGTGATAGCTGCTAATTTTAGATTTCCATAACTTGAATTGTAGATTAAACCAAAAAGTGGAGGTCGAATCGTGACAGTATATCAGTCCGAGGATAAGGTATGCAAGCCCATTTGATTCTATATCCCATTTGGGATTAAATCTGACACATTCAATTAATATCAATGAAGTAAATCTCATAAGTTCTATTCCTAGAAAAGGAAACATAGTGGCAGCGTACTATCTCAAAATAGCTAACAATATTTTTCCCTTTCCGTAGTGCATATAACTACTTCATTATTTGTTCACTATTTTATACTTGTGTAATTATCCCCCATGTGCTGGTATGGAAATTGTAATTGCAAAATCAAGTCTGTGAATCCTCCTCTTTGTTGTTTGAAGTCAATTGTGTCATTAAACTCTTAAAGTAATGTGTTAAGGCTACATAGCTCATTATTCCATTGTTATTTCCTTGACATATGATTTTAATGTTTTCTATTACTTGTTTGTAAATCCATATCTCCAAAATTATTATGATGACCAAAATAACATATCAAAAGATTTATGAACTAATAAACAACAAACTCAAATATTAAAGAATCTAAGTGGAGAAATCTATATAATTACGGGTGGCAGCCCAGGGGTGAAAGCCTAGCATGGGTCGATCCCAACATGTACGTAAGGGTGGCAGATCAACGGCGAAAGCCTAGCATGGGACGATCCCTATTGGTATAGAAGGGTGGAAGCTCAGGGGCGAAAGCCTAGCATGGCCGGTCCCAAGTTGTCTACCACTAATCAGCTGTTCAATTGTATCACATTCCCTACAAAGATTATAACATAAAGAAAAGTAAAGAAAAGGATGTAACTTACTTGATCCAACAAGAATAAGCAAAGGTGGTGTTGACACCCAATTTTGACCATCCCCGAAATAAGTTAATTAATAAGCTTCTTAATTCTAACGATTTGAAATAGTTAGATTTTATAAAGTTTTGACATTTATTTATGATACAGTTCTTGAATTATTCCAAGTTAATTTTATTATTTTTATAATTTAGATAATATATGATTTGTGTAGCCATGTATATAGCTAGTTTATTTTGGGATTATTCGAAATTCACCTCAAAGTGATTCTTCTCGTTTAAATATTATTTTTAATTCTTTTACATAATAGTTTAGATTTTAAATTATTTAGTTTGTTATTAAAACAATTCTTTTATTTTGTTAAATTTAAAAAAAAATTATTAATCGATTGATTCATTTTTTTAGACCCAAAGTTGGGCCATTTTTCCAGCCCAATGTTAACATCATTCGCCCCAGCCCACTCTTTTCCCTTTACAAAATCCCAACATCCAACCCTTTTTTTGTCCGGCTCGGCCCAAGTATTGTTCACATTAAAACCCGAAAGCCTCAATAGAAGAAGTTAACAGAAACTAAGCGTCGTCAATCCAAACAGTAAGGGAAACGAAATCAGGGGCAACACCAAACGACAATTTCGAGCAACACTAGCGTTCACAGTGAGAAGAAAAGCACACGGCAAATTCACGACGCGAGAAAGCGTGTGCCAATTGGAGCAGTACTCGATTCTCGTCGCCTTCCTCGCTGCCATCGTATGTTCCTGTGTAGGCTTTTCCGTGATTCCAGATGCGCGAATTGTCCTTTTGTCTCAAGAATCAACCACGTTGCTTTCCAAGGAATATCGATCGATCCGGATCGTCCATCACCTTTCCCATTTGGGATGGTTTCAATTTTCACAAAAAGGTGTTTAGCCTAGTTGGGAAAACTTTTCAAATTTTAATTTGGGGGATGGGCTTTGAACCCAAATCCTCATTCATTTCCCTTAATTGTTTTGCCCTAATTTTCGGCTATAAGTAGTCATTTGTTCCTTTTTTTTGGAGGAGGAGCTTGGGGGAATTTTTTTTGGATTTGTTTCACCGAGGACTGTGAGATTGAATTTTTTTCAGCCCTATTTTGTATTTTTTCCCCTTTTCTTTTCCAGTCAAGAATAGTCATCGAACTCTAGCAAAGAAAATAAAAATTATCTAACGGATACATTCGAAACAAATATCACTATGATTTTGGTTGGTTTATTCGCCCGTTCAAAAGAGTTCTCTCGATTGAGTGTCTCTAGTGTGAAGGTGGTCATTCTTCTATTCACCCCGTCACCAGTTTTGCAGCCCCTTGAAAGGTAAACATCGTCCTAATTCATTTTTTTTCATTTTTTTCTTGTTGATTGTTCCTCTACTGGAAAGTTATTTCATGGTCGTCTTTCGTTTAATGTCAAATATGGTTGGTGAGTGAGCTAGTTAAGTGGTTTAAATGTTGTTGTCTTTTGTCGATTATTTCAGAGAATAGAATGACTTTTTTATATATATTTTCCTTTTGTACTAATTTTCTTTCCCCTAGCCAGTGTATGTTTATGTCACTGTTATTTTTGAATCGGGTTATTAGTCGTGATGATTATTTACTCCTTGTTAGTCTTCATGATTAATTATTCGATATGCCATCAGCTTAAAGAAATTTTATGCTACTATTCATTTCATTGTTGTTCTCATTGGTTTTGGATATGTTTATTTTATTTAAGTAATTTACTATGAAGCGAGACATAGATATCTCGAGTTTTCTTAGTATTCTATATTAGACTCTTTAGATAGGTGGCTAAGGATTCGGTCATGTTAATAATCTTCTTCGCTCCGTCTTTTCAAGATAGTTTGTAAGTGGTAAATATGTTAAGACGTCATATATTTTGAGTTCAAAAATTTGTGTCTGAAGCAAAGTGTTGTTCTCGCATGTGCTTTGAATCATGATTCTTGTTCCTTTCTTATTTAATAATGGTTGCTGCAGATTGAATCTCACTTTAGAAGATGAAGTTTTTATAGTGAGTATTAATGCATTCTCGTCTTTCCTTTAAAGCATGCCCCCTTCGTATGATATGTGCTTAACATGCCCGTAGATTTTGTTTTTCTTTTCTTGCTAAATTTCTATATTTACACTATATAGTATTTTTTTTGGAAAAAAAATGGATGTCATGGTTATTGTAATAATGAGGTTTATCCATGCTAATTCCTTCTGTTCATGTTGCCTCGCTAGCTTTTTGTGTTATATATGTCCATATCGATGCTACGATTTGATCGAGTCTCACTTTGTGGATTCATTAGATAGCGTTGATTGTTTCTTTGCCGGTTTATTCGTATTCTCGTTTGTTATATCCATTGCCGAATCTAGCTTCGTGTAATCCACCATGATACTCCCTTAACTGGTTTTCTAAATGCCAAAGCTAATAGTCCATGCGTTTTTCCCGTTTGATCTTGTAGAGTGTAGTAGTCCATCTTTGTTTGTGTACTCATTTGTTTGTTTTAGTGTATCGTCATATTTTTGTATGGCTTCTGTATATGCATGAATGAGAATTCGTGGTCTGATACTTAATTTTTTACGTTAGTAAGATATTGTTTTAAGCATGTCTTTTATTTGTCTTGGTATGTTTTTAAAAATAGACTCATGCTTGTACACACTAAAGCTTTATGTACATATTTTATTCTTAAATGTGTCCCCATGGTGTGAGATTTTGCGCTTTCCTCTCTATCAATGATAGTGATTCATAGTTATTTTATACATATAGATATATGTGCAAAGGAAATATATATATTAGGGATACTTTCATGTTGTTTCCATCATTACGTGCGTTAATTTGTTGAATGATTTGCCTTATTTTTGAGTTTTTTTTTTGTTATTTTCCTCATATTTCTTTCATTCGTTTCATGTGAATCTTTATTGAGTTCATTGAACTCTAGCATCTTTTCTTCCCATCTTGTTGAGCCGTGAAGGCTCAAACATGATTACATCGAGTCAACCCTTTAAAATTGGCGAACAATTCTCCAAAAGTGAAGAATCCGAAGCAAGTCGGAGGAGTTGAAGAGATTGGGGCGAATCACCCAAATTTATTTTAATTGTCGTATTGTATTTATTTTGGGCCTAAGCTCTCGTCGTCTCTATCTTATTGTTATTATTATTGTATGTTTATTCTAGGACAGGTACGGAAGAAAATGGGTCGAAAACCCAAAAACAAATTGGTCCAAATACCGATCAAGGCGAACAGAACCTGGATTTGGACCCAAATCTCTTTCCCTCCCTCTCTTTACTTGCTTGTCTATTTTACTTGTCATTAGTTTAAAAGTTAGAAAGTCCAACTCCCCGCAAAATGCCACTTTGGTTTTAACGATTCAATCAAGTAAAAGGTGTAAAATCTTTACAAGTTCAAATTGACTTAGATAAGTAATTTTCTCTTTTAAACACAATCCGAAATTATTTTTGGCTTTTCATTTTACAAACAACTCTATAGAGTATTTTATCGCAATTGTAAGTCTTAGCCAATAATGTTAGTTCTCGGACAGCCGTAATTAAGCGAAACATCTTAGATGCTTTCAAAACCTTCCTAAGACGTTAATATGAATCCCCGATCCCTTTAAATTATTTTCAAATGATTTTATCTGTTTAAGTGTTTTGAAAATAAACATTTTCTTAATTTTTCTCAAAATTAAGTGGCGACTCTAAAAAGTCAAAAACTTATAAAATAATATTTTTCAATAAAACAGAAATGGCTACTCCGCTAGGGACTTTGGAGGATTCTAACCTTAAGACTAACAGTATTTGGTTATAAGTGCTTATTTGTTTACTTTATTATTATAATTGTTGCATTTTTTCATGGCATATTTCTGCCTAATGGCATGTAGTTTGAATAAGGAAACGAAAATTACGTGGCTTTCCACGACTTTCTTCAGAAAATACACAAATTCGTTTGGATGTATCAAACAAATAGTTGGAATGCGGTCATCCGATGTTATTTTGTAGCTTCACACTGATGTTTGTCCGACTCGGGTAACCGTCAATTTGAAAACTATTCTAGTAAGCCTAAGTTAGAGCAAAACCAAAACCAAAACCAAATTAAGGATTAGCCTAAGACGGCTTAATACCCAAGGTGTATTAAGTCCATTAAGTAGAAAACCGCCAAAACCGTGTCTAAGGTCTTCGACCTCACTACATATAATTCTATGTCAAACTTGAATGATGTACGTGTGAAAACAAACTCGTGGTGGGAGAAACTAATCATCTTTTGTTTTGTAGATATGGATCGTTTCCTGAAGTTTGACATGGTCGTATCAGCGCCGCCGCAACTCTCGATGTGGTATGATAATCCGGACGGAGTACACAGAAGAACCCTCAACAAATATGTGGGTGCATTAACGGAATTAATTAACATTAATGGTTGGCCGGAACTAGTTGAGGTCCTTACGGGATATTGGGACAGCCAAAGAATGGTGTTTCGATTTGGCACCGCCGAAATTGCCTCGACTTTGGAGGAGATAAAAGACTGTATAGACACAGTAGGCACTGGAATAGAAAGAAGAGCGAGAAAACAAGAAGACATCTTCATCCCCAATAAGCCTTCCGTAGAGGATATTGCATACTGGTTCGGGTTGGGAAAATTTTTTGCCTACTGGTGCCAAGAATCCCATGTAGCATTCAGAGATCTTAATATCCGATTTGGACATGCAAGCTTCCAATTACAACTGAGAGTTCAAGATCTCCTACATAGAATGCAATGAAATTCTTCCATCAGCATTTGTTGTAGTGTTATTGGGAATAATGGTATTCCCACATGGTCCAAATTTGAGTACCAATACCCGAGTTATAACACTCGCGCATACCTTGTTCAAAGGGTATGAAAACCAAGCGACAACAAAATACTACCTTATAGATTCGGTCATCATGTCCGACATGTATCGAGCCTTTGAAAAGTGTAAAGAGGGACATCGATATTTCCAAGGACGCAACCTACTCCTTCAGTGGTGGATCCTCAGCCACTTAACAAAGGGTGCTGGGACTCGGGAGCTGCATACTCTTGAAAACAAGAATACCCTTAAGGATTTGAATGACCTGTTGTACAGGGCAAATATGAACAATCAGAGAACAAGGGGGAGATGGGCTCAAATTTTCTACGAATTGAGAGAAGAGGATCTCCAATGGATTCTTGACCATTTTAACTCCAAAGAAGTCATCGTGAAAAGCCACAGACAGATTATGCTTCCTCTCCCAGGTATTCGGGGAATTCACCCTTATGCACCCTTTCGATTCTTGCGATAGTCCGAGAGGAGACAAACTATACCTAAAGAAGCATACTATGGTGCTTATGTTTACGATATTGGAGATGATAGAGTGCACGATGTGTCTAAAATGTTCAGAAAATGGAAAAGTGCCAAGCGTATGGATAAAGACACCATCACCCTTGACCGATTCATTGCTGGATATGATAAAGTTTACAAAGAATGGATGAAGAAGGACATACAAAACGTCTCATCTCAAACCCCGCGTAGCTTTCGCACTGTAATGGACAAAGAATCCAAAGCAGTTTCCAAGCTACAAGAGGTTAATAAAGAGGCCTAAGAGGTGTACGCTAAGTTTGTCGACAACCAAGATACTCTTGAGAGGGTAATGCAAGAGGACTTAGGCCTGGTTATGATGATTTCGATACCTGGATCAAGGAGAAAATCTAGAGAATGCGATACGAAAGCTTGGAAGACAAAGGAAGCCTGGGTGAAGGATTCTTGCTAATGTTAAGATATATGTTTCAGCAATACAAGACTCAGGGGGACGCCGACGGGGTAGGATCATCTGGAGCACAATAGTGGACTTTGCTCCTACTTTGGTTTTTATATGTATTTACATTGTTTTTAGCCCCTACGTGGGCCTGCCTTTATTGCACTTTCAAATGGGCCCAGCGTGAGTTTGTCTTTAATATTTTACCCTCTATTTTTCTTTTTGTGAACATTATTATTCACTAGTGAAATTATTTTGGGGGAATTGTTTATTTGGCTCAGATTCACGCGTACATCATTCAAATTTTCTAGGCCTACCCTTGGCACAAAAGGGTCCCCCTGTATGTTTTAGGTCACGATATATGTATGTTTAACTGCTTATGTGTTACGAATGAGGGTATCGTAAACCCACTCCTATCCAGCAATTTCAAAATAATATACCGAAGCCACTATTACAAAATGTCCGACCAAAATTTTTAAGTCTTGAGTTTCTCACTCAAAAGACACCTTCTATACCAAAAATCCTAAAACATTCATTCTACCGTCTCAGGAAAGGCCAAAATCATTGATATGAATAAAGGTAAGAGCATCCAGATGGAACTTACTGCAGAAGAACTACAAAGGAACATAGAACATATCATTCAGGAAATTCAAGAAGTCAAGGAGGAATGGCTCAGATTCGATATGGTCACCGCAATCTACAAAGCTGCAATAGTGACGCTGGATGAGGATTTGGCATCACAGATGAAAAGAAAGAAAAATGTTGAGACAGAGACAGAGGACTTGCGAGAGAAGTTAGAAAAGCTTCGGCTGAAAGTGCAAGAAAGGGAAGCGAGAGAAGCGAGGATAGAATCGGAGATCGCCGCTCTGTTAGCTAAAAACATGTCACTTGATGAGGAACTGACAGTGGAAATGGAAGAATTATCTTCCGTGAGAGAAAGGATGGCTGCACTAAGGAAGAAGAACAAAGCCTTTCATAGCAACATGATTGATAAACTTTAGAAAATAGGCAAAAAATACCCCGTCTACGAGAAAGGATCCAATAGCGGTCCCGACAATGCTCACCCTGAAGCGACTGAGGAAGACGACGACGAGGAAATCGTCTATGAGCCTCCAATCCCTGCGACAAGAAGGGAAATGACTAACGTGTCATCATTTTATCTTTTAAAGCTCTATTGTTGCCTTTCAATATCCTTGTAATATATATACCGTGGTTTCACGGTATTATTAATACTTTTTCCTTAAGTTTAGTGTGTCCAAAAGCCTTTTTGTGCTAATTTTAATATAAGTTTCTGTTTATTTTGCAGGAAATCTGTCCAAAGCTAAATACGGAGATTTTGAGCAAAAAAATGTAGAAGAGACCACCTACGGAGCTTATGACAGTCCGTCGTGCTTGTGACGGTCCATAGGTGGAAGCGCAGTGAAGCTGCTGAAGGAAGATGGGGAAGTATGACCAAGTGTGGGGTTACGAAGCTTGTGACGGTCCGTCGTGTCTATGACGGTCCGTCCTGCAGGTTCGTCATAAAGTTCAGAGAAGTGATCCCAGTACCCATATTCCAAGAGTTGAAGTGTTTTGAAACGAAGGCCCTCGACGGACGGTTGTGCCTATTACGGTCAGTCATAGTTTCCCTCGAGGGTAATGAAGAAGAGCAGCAGAAGGAATTGCACAAGTATGGGACGACGGGGTCCATGACGGTCCATCGTGACCACGACGATCTGTCGCGAGGTCTGTTGACCCAGCCGCGTTTTGGCAGATTTCCATTAGATAGAGTTCTTGTTTAATTAGGTTTTTTTTTTTTATAAATAGTTCGAAAAACCTTATTTTTGAGGTTAGACGGTGAGATTGTTAAACTCCGTATTGGTAAACATTGTATTGTGAGATTCTTGATAATCATTAGACTTTTTGTGAGATTATTGATTACTTTGAGAATTCTTGCAAGTGATTTTTGGTGATTAATCAAGCAAACTTTTGGATTTTACTCTTTCTCATTGAAGTAGGTACATGAACTCTTATTTAATATATTTGAATATTGTGTTTATGGCCATGAGTAATTAAACTCCATAACTAGGGTTGTGGGAACCATAAGCAAATAATGAGATAAACCCTAACTAAAATAACAATTCTAGAATATTGTCTTGCTTGTATTAATAATTCTTTCTCTTAGATTTAGTGTATACTATGTCGAATACAATGCTTAATATGAGGTAAGGATAAGGGTTAGGATAGCAACACACTCAGCCGGACCAAGGTGCGGAGTGAGATTTTCTAGATGCCGGACCAAGGATTTAGAAATACATAACTTATCACTTTGCATGCAAGATACTAGGAAAGAATTGTTATAGTAAGAATTATTCAGTTATGAACCTGTGGGGAACACGTAAACCCTAGTTACTTTGATTAATTAATTAAAATCCAACTGTCAGCGCTGTTAAGTGTCTCTTTCAAGTTCGTTATTTATTTTCACTCATTTAGAAATAGAAATCCCCGTTTTTATGTTTTTACTTTCCAAGGAAGTCATCGACCAAACAATAGTAATAACAGATTGAAGTTAAGTCTAGACTATTTTCCTCGTGAGAACGATCCCAACCTCATTAATTGGATTATTTACTTGACACGACCGCTTTACTTCTTATTTGAGAAGTAAGTTTGAGCGTATCAAATATTGGCGCTACTGCCGGGGAATTATAGATTTTAGATTAAGTTGAACTTATTACTATAGTTTAGTCGATATTTTCTTGATTTTACTTTGTTTTATTGTTTTTGATTCTTTTTCAGAACTATCCTCCTTGTATGCCAAATACACGGAGAGGAAAAGAACCCTTGTTTCCCTATGATCACGAATTAGAGCGTACACTGCGCAATATGAATCGAAACTTGGGAATAAATGATGATGATCCGAACCAGAGCATCCCAGCTCCGATTGATGTTCATGGTAAGATGTTACCCGATGCTCCGGGTGAACACCACCAGAGGGGACAAAATCCCATTCCACAGCCCCAAGCATACTACAGAGGCTATGATAACATAGCAGACTCGGATGGGCCACTGGTTTTGCCTCCTCTACCCACAGGCCACACTTTTTTTGTAACTAGTAGCCTGATGCAAATGCTCACTGCCAGAGATTTGTTTTCAGGGCTACCTTATGAGGATCCACATGCCCATATAGCTAAGGTAAGGGCAGTGTGTAAAAGTTGTGTAGGGAGGCCTGATTTGGATTTAGATGTAATAGGTCTCAGAGTGTTTCCTCTCTCACTCACGGGAGAGGATACTATGTGGTTCACTGAGCTCCCATACAACTCAATCTTCACTTGGAACCAACTAAGAGATGTCTTCTTAGCACGCTACTATCGGGTCTCCAAGAAACAAAACCACAAAGACAGAGTGAACAACTTTGTGGCACTACCAGGAGAGTCAGTTAGTAGTTCTTGGGATAGATTCACCTCATTCTTAAGAAGTTTTCCAAATCACCATATAGATGATGAGTCACTGAAGGAATACTTCTATCTGGGACAGGATGATAATAATAAAGCGGTGTTGGACACCATAGCAAGTGGATCTTATGGGGAGTGTCCTTATGCTGAGATTGCTGAAAAATTAGAAAAAAACTCCCGGAATAACAAAGCTTGGAGTAATAATAAGTCTGATATAGGGAGAAACACCTTCGCAGTGCAGTCCACTCACAACCCAGCCACCGATGAGATTCGGGAAGAAATGGCTCATATGAGAACTGAGGTTGGGTTGGTACTAAAACATGTCACTAGGGGTGCAGAAAAGATAAATGCAGTCAACTACTTGTTGAAACCACCGCCATAAAACGGTGAGTGTTATTATGAGGAGGATTCCTATGCAGTAAATGAACAGATGGGGGGTTTCCGACCAAGTGCCCAAGGCTCTAATCAGGAGAATTGGCGCCAAGGTCAAGGGAACCAAGGTCGGAACTATGGTAACTACAATTGTTAGGGTCATTATGTCCGATATGGAAACTACAATCGCGACAACAACTTCAACAGGGGTAACTATGGTAATAGAAACGACAGGAATGGACCCTATGTTCCACCTCAAAATTGTGAAGTTACTCCTAGGGATGGTGGAGGTAGTATGTCGCGAGTTGAGGATATGTTGCATAAAATGATAAAGAGGTTCGATGCTAGTGATGAGCACAATAAAGAGTTGAGGAATGATTTAGCGGGTATTGGGCAAAAAGTTGATACACATGCAATATCGATTAAGCAACTTGAGTTACAATTGGCCCAATTATCAGCAACTGTGAACACACGGCAACCGGGCACTCTTCTTAGAAACACTGTCCAAAATCCAAAAAATGATGGACATTGTATGGCAATTACTACTGGCGGTGGCTGGCAAACCATTGACCCACCTATGCCATCTAATGAGAAAAAGGTGACAAAAGATACTGATAAAGTGGTAGATGTTGATGCTGAATTAGAGGATAACACTGCAAAAGATGCTGAAGTGCCTAAAAAGGTAAGTCCTATGCCTAGTCCACCACCCCCATTTCCTCAAAGATTATTGAAAAAGACCGAGGATGGCAAATATCGGCGTTTTATAACAATGTTGAAGCAACTTTCTATCAATGTCCCTTTGGTAAAAGCTTTAGAACAAATGCCCGGTTACGCAAAGTTTATGAAAGATCTGCTCACAAAGAAAAGATAGGTCACTTTTGAGGATGATGATAGAATTCAGCATTGTA
Source organism: Solanum habrochaites (assembly GCA_027704765.1). Classification (NCBI taxonomy): domain Eukaryota; kingdom Viridiplantae; phylum Streptophyta; class Magnoliopsida; order Solanales; family Solanaceae; genus Solanum; species Solanum habrochaites. The sequence goes on from JAKWJA010002496.1 coordinate 28,300,124, forward strand.
GTGCTATTGCTACAAGATCTCTGGTCCAAAAGAAAGAAGATTCGGGTGCGTTCACTATTCCTTTTACAATCGGACTATTACATTTTTCGAAGGCATTATGTGATCTGGGGGCAAGCATAAATCTCATGCCTCTCTCGACTTACAAGAAGTTGGGTTTGGGTGACCCAAAGCCCACTGCGATGCGGCTACTGATGGCTGATCGAACGGTAAAATGACATATAGGGATACTTCACGATGTGCTAGTAAAAGTGAAGTCATTCATATTTCCATCAAATTTTGTTATTCTTGATTGCGAAGTCGATTTTGAAGTGTCCATTATTCTTGGGAGGCCATTCCTTGCTACGGGAAGAGCCTTAGTAGACATGAAAAAGGGGCAGATGAAATTTTGGTTGAACAATGAGGAAGTGACCTTTAATATTTCTAGGTCCATGAGGCAGAGTGGTGAGCTCCAATCGGCATCTGTTATATCCTACAACATGGGTGAGACATTTGAGACACAAATAGAAGAACGTCTAGGTATAGAAGCATTAGCGGCAGTAATAATGAACTTTGATAGAGATTGCATTGAAGAGTATGAGTTATTAGTTGCGTCTCTTGACCGAGGTGATGTTCTGTTTAAACCAAAAAAATTTGAGCTTGATATGAAGAATCTCGAGTCCCCACCCGCGAAACCATCAATAGAGGAGGCTCCAAAACTAGAACTAAAAGCTCTCCCACCTTATCTCAGGTATTAATTCTTAGTAAATGGTGACACTTTGCCGGTAATCATTGCATCAGACCTGGATGAACAACAAGTTCAGAGTTTGGTGAAGGTACTAAAAAGGTTCAAAAGAGCTATTGGGTGGAATATTGAGGACATTATTGGGATCCCTCCTGATATTTTCTCTCATAAAATCCAATTCATGCCTGATCATAAGCCGAGTATTGAGCACCAGAGACGCTTGAATCCTCCTATACAAGAGGTCGTGAAAAAGGAAATCATTAAGTGGTTGGATACCGGAGTAATCTATCCAATCGCCGATAGTAGTTGGGTATGCCCGGTTCAGTGTGTACATAAGAAAGGGGGAATAACTGTGGTCCCCAACGAAAAAAATGAACATGTTCCAATGAGACCGGTTACTGGATGGAGGGTGTGTATGGATTACCGTAAACTAAACTCATGGACTGAAAAAGTTCATTTTCCTATGCCCTTCATTGATCAGATGTTGGATAGACTTTCCTGAAAAGGGTGGTACTGTTTTCTTGATGGATATTCGGGGTATAATCAGATTTCTATTGCACCAGAATATCAAGAGAAAACCACTTTCACTTGTCCATATGGGACCTTTGCTTTAAGAAGAATGTTGTTTACGTTGTGAAATGCACCCGCAACATTTCAGAGATGTATGATGTCGATATTTTCTGACATGGTGGAGGATACTATAGAAGTCTTTATGGATGATTTTTCTGTGGTTGGTGATTCATTCGAGCAGTGTTTGACAAATTTATCTGAGGTCCTTAAGAGATGTGAAGACTGCAATTTAGTACTAAACTGGGAAAAGTGTCATTTCATGGTGAAAGAGGGTATTGTGTTGGGTAATCGCATTTCAGAAAAAGGGCATACAGGTTGATCGAGCTAATGTCGAGGTAATAAAGAGACTTCCCCCACAGATCTCTGTGAAAGGTGTGAGAAGCTTTCTTGGGCATGCAGGTTTTTACCGGAGATTCATCAAAGACTTTTCAAAGATTGCACACCCATTGTGCAAACTGCTGGAGAAAGATTGTAAATTTTGTTTTGATGAATCCTGTCTTACAGCATTCGGTGAGCTAAAAGAAAAATTGGTGTCTGCTCTTATCATTATTTCTCCGTATTGGAACAGTCCATTTGAGGTGATGTGCGATGCTACTGGGGTGGCTCTTGGTGTAGTATTGGGATAGAGAAAAAATAAAATCTTTCACCCCATTTACTATGCTAGTAAAGCCCTAAATGAAGCTCAGAAGAACTACACAGTGACTGAGCAAGAACTCCTTGCAGTAGTTTTTACTTTTGAGAAATTTCGCTCGTATTTGCTTGGTACTAGAGTTATAGTGCATACTGACCACTCAGCATTGAGATATTTCATGGCAAAGAAGGATGCGAAACCTAGGCTGATTCGTTGGGTATTACTGCTACAAGAATTTGACTTTGAAGTTATGGATAGAAAAGGAACTGAAAATCAAGTTGCTGATCACTTGTCTCGTCTAGAGGATGAAGCTATGAGAGAGTTAGGGGATAAGACTGACATTGATGATACTTTCCCCGATGAACATGTATTGGCAAGACTTGATCCCATGGTTCGAAGATTTTGCAAACTATATGGCTAGTGATATTGTTCCACCAAACTTGTCCTTTCATCAATGAAAAAAGTTCATGTACGATGTGAAGAATTTCTTTTTAGGATGAACCATACTTGTATAGGAGTTGTGCCGACGGGGTTATTCGGCGTTGTGTGCCAGAATGTGAGATGTTGAGTGTGTTGGAGGCATGCCATTCCTCAGTCATTGGTGGACATCACATTGTTATCTAAACCGCTCATAAGATATTACAATGTGGTTACTATTGGCCAACTCTTCATCAAGATGCCCATGGGTTTACTGAAGCATACGACAGATGCCAACGAGATGGCGGTATTTCAAGAAAGCAAGAGCTCCCTCTAAACCCCATTCTTGTGATTGAGTTATTTGATGTTTGGGGTATTGACTTTATGGGACCTTTCGTGAGTTCTCATGGAATGAAGTACGTTCTAGTAGCAGTTGATTATGTATATAAATGGGTCGACGCCATAGCCCTCGCAAACAATGAAGGGAAGAGTGTCACTGCATTCTTGAAAAAGAATATATTCTCTCGTTTTGGCACCCCAAGGGCCATTATTAGTAATGGGGGCTCCCACTTCTGCAACAGATTGTTCAAGGGGTTATTGGAGAAATACGGGGTTCGCCATAATGTGGCCACTCCTTACCACCCTCAAACTAGTGGGCAAGTGGAAGTGTCGTATCGGGAGATCAAACAAATATAGTCCAAAACAGTGAACGCTAGTAGAACGGATTGGTCAAGGAAGCTTGATGATGCTCTTTGGGCCTACCGGATAGCATATAAGACCCCCATAGGTATGTCTCCATACCAACTTGTATATGGGAAAGCTTGTCATCATTCGGTTGAGTTAGAGCATAAAGCCATGTGGGCTATGAAGAAGTTAAAAATGGATTGGAGCGAAGCTGCAGAGCAACGGTTAAATGGGTTAAATGAACTCGATGAATTTTGCCTGAAAGCCTATGAAAGCTCAGCCCTATACAAAGAAAAGATGAAGAAGTACCATGACAACAAAATTGAAAAGCGAGAGTTTATGGTTGGGGATTTGGTGCTTTTATTCAATTCCAGGTTGCGCTTGTTTCCAGGCAAGCTCAAGTGCAAATGGACTGGTCCTTACTTGGTTACCCAACTATTCCCTCATGGAGCAGTTGAGTTTGAAACTAAGGAGGGTGTGCGGTTCAAGATGAATGGACAGCGTATAAAAATCTATTTTGGGCATGCTGAATCGATGAATAAAGTGATCGAGGCATACCATCTTGAGGAAGTCTTAGTAATCAAGTGTCCCCAGTCGTGCCGTGACATTAAATCAGGCGCTTGTTGGGAGGCAACCCAATACTTAGAGTCTTTTTAGTAATGGTAGCATTTTTCTACTAAATGGTTTTGAATTTGCAGGCACATCACCATGATTTTCTGCAGAAAATTACTCTGCAAAAGTCACTGACGGATACATCGATGGACCGTTGTGCCTGCGATGGACCGTCGTATGCCTCGTCGTACCAGGTATATTTTTTCTGTTAGTTTTAAACTAGCTCACACATGACGGAACCAACAACGGGTCGTCACAACTGCGACGGACCATCATCGGGGAATCGTCGCGTGATTAATGAGGCATACCCGGCCCAACCCGGCTGGAGTTTAATATAAACTTTCATCATTTAAACTCCTCAACCCCTCATTTCACCCCCATTACTTCATTATTTCTCCCATTACTCTCTCTTTTTCAACTTCAACAATCTATTCCTCTATCAACCATGGATCATTTCCCCCCACAATTCCCCAAAGCCCTAAAAGTTTTAATCTACTAGTCGGAGTTGTTGTTATGGGTGTCTGCCTGGCCACCGAGTACTTGTCTATTTGTTTTCTCCATTTCTAAGGTATGTGTCTCTAATTTGTACACATTTATCTTGCATTTTTGTTTATTAGTTAGTATTAGCTTAGTTCTTCGTCGTATGTTGTTGACTTTATATGAATATGTCTAACCTAGGTTCAAAATGTTCAAAATTCCCATGTTGACAACCTTAGACATAGGTGCTTTTGCATTGCTAGTTTCCTAGGTAGTTGGGATAGACAAATGTAGGTCCAAAACACTACAAGTTTGATGTAGGTTCATCGGGGATGCATGGGGTACCCCCAGTTCTGTCACTGCTATATAGAACGAGACCCCGATGACGGACCGTCGTACACATGACGGACCATCGTAGGGTCCGTTCCGTAAGCCCTAGCCCCCTGTACCAACGGACACATGTGATGGACCGTCGTCTTCACGACGATCTGTCCTGCACAACCGTTCCGATTGTCAGATACCCTGTTTCTAAGGGTCTCTCATTTTTTCCTAAGTGTTTCCCAACGGACACATGTGATGGACCGTCGTCTTCACGATGGTCCGTACTACACAACCGTTCTGGTTGTCAGAGACCCTGTTTCTAAGGGTCTCCCACGTTTTCTAAGTGTTCTTCAACGGACACATGTGACAGACCGTCATACCCACGATGGTCCGTCCTACACGACCGTTATGACGGTCAGAGACCCCTCTGCTAAAGGTCTTCATATTTTTTAAGTGTCCTACGACAGACCGCCATACCTGTGATGGTCCGTCCTGCACATAGCGTTATGCTAGTCAGAGACTCTCCTTAAGAGTTCTCTATATATACGTAGTCCAAGTAAAACACGACGGACCTCATGACGGTCCGTCATAGTCACGACGAGTCGTCACCTGGCCCGTCGTGCGTCACTATTTCTATAGCAATGACATACTATTTTCAATGTTTTATTTCGTATGGTTTTGCTTGTCTTGTTTGCCACTACCATACTAACATTGATCCTTTACAGGTACTATCTACTATGGAACCCAAGCAAGACCGAATCTACGCATGCGGGCGATCAAAGTCTGTCGCCCCGTCTGCCAGCATGGTCATCCGCTCTGATGATGAGCGTGACGCTGAGTATGTACCCCCAGGCACTTCCACACCTTCCCGTGCTGCACGTGCTCCAAGAGCTACACCCAAAAAGGTGGCGTCCGGCGTAGTCACAGCCTCCTAGTCGGATGAGGATCGCACATTGACCGGCACACCCTCTGGGTCAGACACAAATAAAGAAGAAGCGTCTGGATCCTTAGGAGTATCATGGTCCGAGAAAGCCTCCGTTTCTGCTGAGGTTTCCGCACCCGCCACCTCTGCAGCGTCGGCCTCGTCTGATGAGACTAACAGTTCAGAATCTACATCAGGCTCACCAGTTCCGGTACCCACCCCAGCCACTGACCAGCACAACCGGTGGTGTGTCGACGGGCAATTTTAAGTCTACTCCGACGCCATGTTCCTGACTTATAAAGGAGTGATGACTCGAACACTCACCTTGGAATGGCGGGTCCTTACAGGGAGTCTCCCGACGATGCCTGAGATCCACAATCTCTTCACCAGGCATCGCTTGGAGTGGACAGCACGTCCGTTGGGACGTTACACTGAAGAAATGGTCCGAGAGTTCTACGCATCCTACGTAGCGACTCTCTGATCACAGATCGATAGGAGGGCTGCCCCCGCTAAATTGGACCCACTGGAGCAGGTCCGAGAACGAGGCGTACAGGTTGAGATTTCCCTGCCAGCCATCCGCCGGTTTCTATACGGCGAGTGTTTATGCTACTCGGACCCCCCTCACTGTCGAGTTTGACTACCGCTGGCAAATAGTTAAGGATGGCCAGTTCTTGCGCGAGCCATCACTCTGAGAGACCACCAAGAGGTGGATGGCCCTGCATCTGTCAGTTTATGGAGAGGGTGCAGATTGGGTGACTGAGCCAAAGGGGGCCATCAAAAAGGCAACCTCACTTTCATGGCGAAGTTCTTGTGGATGCTTGTCCGTCACTGCCTTTCCCCCACAGCTTCAGATAATATCGTTACATGGGATCGAGCAGTGTTGATGGCGGCGATGATAGTCGGGTTCAAGGTGGACTTCGCATGGCTTCTACAGGCAGTCATGCATGAGAGGGCATGCAAGGTCACTATACCTACCCTTTCCCGTGCATGATCTTTGCTCTCTGCAGGTCCACATGTGTGCCCATATGGCACGTAGATCAGATTAAGACCCCGCAGGGAACTGTTGACGTCGGCGTAATCAGAGACGAGGCCAATGAGTTGCCTCAACGCAGAGGGCCCCGTCTAGAGCTTCCCACACTTGCTGATGATCTTGCTGACACTGTAGCCCAGGCCCGCACAGATACACAGGTGGCGTCTACTGACACTACCTCGGTCGAGTCTATCCCAGGTAGTAGCACTGCCCCGAGCTCCTCTCGCACAGCCCCTCTACCGGCACTGGTCCCGCTTGCTAGGGTCCAAAAACTTGAGGCGCAAATGGCCACACTTCTGCATCATATCCAGCCGTGGATGCATAAGTCTATTACCGAGTCCAAAGAGCGCCTAAAGATGAAAATGGTACAATTTACAGAGTGGAAGATCGCTGACGTTAACCAGTGCTTGGACGCCTTTGAGTTGAGGGTGCTATCCCGACCAGCTTCTCCGGTGGATGTGTCGACTCTTCAGTCTGCAGTCGACAGTCTTCGTGAAGACATCGACACGATCTTAGAGGCTAGGGTGCCGAAGTCTAAGGCCCCTTCTGTCGATCCTGCTGAGGACACAGTGTTGGCGACCCTTTTTGCTACTTCAGAAATTCCACCACCTCCCCCTCGAGCAGAGGACGAGACGTGAGCACGGAAGAAGGAGCGCCGAGAGATAGAGGCTGCGAGGAGAGCCTCATTTGCTGAGGAGGAGGCGCACCAAATGAGAGCATCAGAGTTAGCGGCTGGGGCGTCTAGCTCCCGAACTGTGGAGATAGCAAGAGGCACTACTGATGGTGCAGTTGTTGCTGAGGAAACCACTGAGGGTGTCCAGATTGCAGAGGACGTGGGTTCCTCGGAACCGGACCCACCATCTCCTGATCGACGGTGCTTTGCGCCACAAGTTTGCTTCACCTACCACTCTACTGTTATGATTTTTATGCATTGGGGACAATTGCATGCTTTTTGTTGGGCGTGGGGTAAATGGAAAGTGAGTGTTAAGGTGAAATCTGAGTAGCCCAATTCACTATCCTCTTTTGGGGTTTTCTTGCCTGTGTTCTTTTTCCCCTAAAGACTGATTACTTTTTCCGTTGAACTGGCATGATTATATATTTTGTACATAGTTTAATTCTGAAGCATGATGGCTAAAATGATATCCTGATAAACTGGAAAATGATGCATGACTAGGCATAGTAACTGATAATTGTGTGGCTCTAAGCATGACATAGAGTTACACCATTGCATTACCCCAAGTCTTAAATTTGAACTAGGTGTCTGATAATCTGGTATTGTGATGAGATGTCAAGTGTGTAACGACCTGTTTAGTCGTTTTGAGCAGCAGATTTTATTTCTGGAAAACTGGCAGAGGCAACGGATGCCACGACGGACCGTCATGGTCACGACGGACCGTCGTGGATGTCTCGTCCCATGACACTTAGAAATTCTGAAATTGGGTACTGAAAATCGACTCTCTCAACGCCACGACGAAATGCCAGGACGGATCATCTCAGGCACGACGGCCCGTCACAGGACTTTTTTACTAAAATCAAGTCTCTGACCCTTGCGACGGACAGCAGGACGGACCGTCGCAGGCACGACAGCCCGTCACAGGCTGCGTAATCCCAGGCTGGGTCGAATTTCTATTAATTAATTTAAGGGGCGTTTTGGACTATTTCCTACTTTAATTATAAAGTGGTGGGTTAATCTTAATAAGTCTAATTACTTGAGGGTTAAAAGAGGTAACCTTAAGTTATTAGTGGATTATTAGTGCCACCTTTTAAAACTTAATTATATGATAATTAGGGTAAAAGAAAGGGGTTGAATAAGAAAAGAAAAAGAACAGCAAGAGAGAGAGAGGATCGAACAAGAAAGAGGAGAATCGAACGAGAAGAGGAAAACACAAGGCTTGGGAAATTCTTGCTTGATCACTAGTCTTCGTGGAGGTAGGTTATGGTTTTTACACTATTCGTAGTAAACTCTTAATAGCGAATGATATGTGTTGGGTAGTATTATGGAGTCTTCTTTATGCTTAATTGTGTGTATGCATGATGTGATTTTATATATATTATTGTGATGAAACAAGCATGATGAAGCTATTGAATCCCAAATCTTGATAAAAACCTAATCTCTTGTTATAATGACGCCTTGATATAAAAAGGCTTGATGAACTAAAGTTATGAGATGATGAAGCCTTGGTATAAAGAAGGCTTGATGAATTAATAAATGAGATTAGTGGATCGGAGTGTCACGTACCGACACATAGAATTAGTGGGACGGGTGTCACGAACCGACACGTAGATGTAGGGGATCGGAGTGTCACGTACCGACACATAGAATTAGTGGGACGGGTGTCACGAACTGACACGTAGATGTAGGGGATTGGAGTGTCCCGTACATACACATTGAATTAGGGGATCGGAGTGTCACGTTCCGACACATAGTAGTAGGGGATCGGAGTGTCACGTACCGACACAAGAGGAATAAAGATAATGAATCTTGAAAGATACTAATATACTCAATCTAAAGAACATGTATCCCATGAGTATGGTATGGAGACTTGAGTCCTCAAGATATGTTCGTGATGCTATAAATGATGTTTGTACTTGTTGTTATCACATGTTAAGAATATTAGTTGATTTTATGATGTTATCTGAGATATATTGCTTTCTATTTTGAGTTGGCCGATGATATCTACTCAGTACTTGTGGTTGTACTGACCCCTACTTTTATGTTTTCTTCTTGTATATGTGGAATGCAGCAAACGTGCCGTCATCTTCGACTCAACCGTAATTCTAGCCAGTCTTCGTCACACCGGATCTTCAGGGTGAGCTAATGCTTCTAGCTTGGACTGGATCTCCTTCCTCATGTCTTGATGCCTTGAAGTTTCGGCATAGACTAGCTTTGTTTATTTTAGTTCTTAGAATACTCTTAGTTTAGTAATTTGATCATAGATGTTCTTGTAGTGATGACTTCCAGATTTTGGGGAAATAATAGATGTTGAATTTTAGAAGTTATTGAATTGTCTTTTATTTATGAGTTTAAGTCTTCCGCATTGCTTTATGTTGATATTAAACTGAAATGATAAGGTTTAGATTGGTTGGTTCGCTCACATAGGAGGGTAAATGTGGGTGCCAGTCGCGGATCCGATTTGGGTCGTGACAAACTTGGTATCAGAGCATTAGGTTCGTTGGTCTCATCACACAAGAACAGGTCTAGTAGAGTCTTAAAGAACGGTAGGGGGACGCCTTTACTTTTCTTTGAGAGGCTATAAGACTTTAGGAAAATTCCATTCTTTCTTTCTTTCTTTCGTGCTATTACTTGGATCCAATTGGTATCTAGGTGATACAAATTGGTATCTGACCATCTTCACTCTATTTCGCAGATGGTTAGAACTAGAGCAACGACTACGCCAACATCAACATCAGCAAGACAAGATGCATCTGAGCCAGCCACTAGGGCTGTAGCTCGAGGAAGAACAACGGCAAGAGGCCGTGGTAGAGGTCGTGGGAGGACGTCCCCTAGGGGAAGAGGACGAGCACCTAGCCCATCTAGTACTAGGGCGGTGACTCCTCCACCGACTGAGGAAGTAATAAGAGAAGGGGGGATGGGGATAATGAACAAGTGCAGAATGAGGAAATGCCACCCCAACCTACCCCAGAGATGATCAATCAGGTTCTCGCTTATCTTAGTGGGTTGTCTGATCAGGGTCAGGCACCACCAGTGTTTTCTGCACCAACACCTCCGGTTTCAGAGGTACAACATGCAGCCACTATGGCCCCTCGTATGGATGCCTCATTGGACATAGGCACGTTTCCACGCCTGACTACTGGGCCTATAATGACAAATGATCAGCATGAACTTTTCAGTAAGTTCTTGAAATTGAAACCTCCAGTCTTCAAGGGTGCAGAATCTGAGGATGCTTACGATTTTCTTGTTGACTGTCATGAGCTACTACACAAGATGGGTATATTAGAACGGTTTGGTGTTGAGTTCGTGAGTTACCAGTTTCAAGGGAACGCCAAAATGTGGTGGTGGTCACATGTTGAGTGTCAACCAATAGAGGCGCCACCTATGACTTGGGCCTCATTCTCTAGCTTGTTTATGGAGAAGTATATCCCCCGGACTTTGAGGGATAGGAAAAGGGATGAGTTCTTGAGCCTAGAGCAAGATAGGATGTCGGTCAATGCATATGAGGCTAAGTTTCGTGCACTATCCATATATGCCACCCAACTTTGTTTCAGTCCACAAGAGCGGATTCGCCGTTTTGTGAAGGGGTTGAGATCAGAGTTGCGAATTTCAGTTTTACAAGTAGCGGCCACAGCGAAATCTTTTCAAGAAGTGGTAGACTTCGTGGTAGAGGTGGAAGGAGTGAAGCCAGATGAATTCACCATGGCATCGACATCAAAGAGGTTTCGAAAGGGAGGTGAGTTTAATGGTTCTTACTCTAGAGGACAGGGTTCCTGAGGTTACTTAGTTCGACCCATTCAGTCTTCACTACAGACTGTAGTTTGGGGTCCACCTCAAACCGGTCAACACTTCTCTGAGAGACCTATGCCCGACTCCAGAGAGTGTTATGGATGTGGGGAGACTGGACATATTAGAAGGAATTGTCCAAAACAGAGTTATAGACCCCCAATAGCTAGAGGTAGAAGTGGTCATGGTAGAGGCCGTTATTCTGGAGGACGTGGTGGTAGAGGTAATGGTGGTCACCAAAATGGCCGGGGAGATGGGCAAACTAGAGCCACTACATCACAACATGGTAGGGGCAACAGACAGACAAGTAATGGCCCATTGTTACGCTTTCCCTGGGAGATCGGAGGCGGAGACATCTGATGCTGTCATCACAGGTAATCTTCTGGTTTGTGATTGCATGTCTTCTGTATTGTTTGATCCTGGATCCACATTCTCTTATGTATCATCCTCATTTGTTAATGGTCTAAATTTACATTGTGAATTACTTGATATGCCTATTCGTGTTTCTACTCTGGTGGGTGAGTCTGTGGTAGTTGAAAAGGTATATAGGTCTTGTTTGGTGAGCTTTGTGGGGAGCAACACTTATGTAGATTTGGTTATCTTAGAAATGGTTGATTTTTATGTAATTCTGGGTATGACTTGGCTTTCTCCGCAATTTGCGATCTTGGATTGTAATGGTAAAACGGTGACGTTAGCCAAGCCTGGGACAGATCCGTTAGTGTGGGAGGGTGACTACACTTCCAATCCGGTGCATATAATCTCCTTTCTTCGTGCTAAGAAAATGGTTAGTAAAGGGTGTTTAGCTTTCTTGGCACATCTCAAGGGTGACACTACCCAAGTACCTTCGATTGAGTCGGTTTCGGTGGTCCGTGAGTTTCTTGATGTGTTCCCTGCAGATCTTCCTGGTATGCCACCAGATAGGGATATTGACTTCTGTATTGATCTTGAACCGGGTACTCTCCCCATTTCTATACCCCCCTTATAGAATGGCTCCCGCGGAGTTAAGAGAGTTAAAAGCCCAACTTCAAGAGTTGTTGAGCAAAGGCTTCATTAGACCAAGTGCATCTCCTTGGGGTGCTCCGGTTTTGTTTGTGAAGAAGAAGGATGGGAGTTTTCGGATGTGCATAGACTACCGGCAGTTGAACAAAGTAACCATAAAGAACAAGTATCCTCTTCCTCGCATTGATGATTTGTTCGATCAGTTACAAGGTGCTTGTGTCTTCTCTAAGATTGACTTGAGATCCGGTTATCATCAATTGAAAATACGGGCAACGGATGTGCCAAAGACTGCTTTTAGAACCAGGTATGAGCATTACTAATTTGTAGTGATGTCTTTTGGTCTTACGAATGCCCCTGCTGCGTTCATGAGTTTGATGAACGGGATTTTTAAGCCATATATGGATCTCTTTGTGATCGTATTTATTGATGATATACTGATATACTCTAAAAGTAAGGAGGAACATGAGGATCATTTGAGAATGGTATTGGAAATGTTGAGGGAGAAAAAGCTTTATGCCAAGTTCTCTAAGTGTGAGTTTTGGCTAGATGCAGTGTCCTTCTTGGGGCACGTGGTTTCTAAGGATGGAGTGATGGTGGATCCTTCTAAGGTCTAAGTAGTGAAGAATTGGGTAAGACCTACTAATGTGTCAGAAATAAGAAGCTTTGTGGGTTTAGCCAGTTACTACCGTCGATTTGTCAAGGGATTTTCTTCTATTGCTTCCCAATTGACGAACTTGACTAAGCAAAATGTTCCATTTGTATGGTCGGATGAGTGTGAGGAAAGCTTTCAGAAGCTCAAGACTCTGTTGACCACTGCACCAATTCTCACCTTGCCAGTGGAAGGTAAAATTTCATCATTGTCTATTGTGATGCATCCTATTCGGGTTGGGTGCAGTGCTAATGCAAGAGAAAATGTGATTGCTTATGCTTCAAGACAATTAAAAGTGCATGAATGAAACTATCCAACTCATGATTTGGAATTGGCCGCGGTAGTGTTTGCATTAAAGCAATGGAGACACTATTTATATGGGGTTAAGTGTGAGGTCTATACGGATCATCGTAGCCTACAGTATGTCTTTACTCAGAAAGATTTGAACTTGAGACAGAGGAGATGGATGGAACTACTGAAGGACGACGACATCACTATTTTGTATCATCTGGGGAAGGCGAATGTTGTAGCGGATGCTTTAAGTAGAAAGGCGGGAAGCATGGGAAGTCTAGCTCACTTGCAAGCTTCTAGACGCCCATTGGCTAGAGAAGTTCAGATTCTGGCTAACGACCTTATGAGATTAGAAGTAAATGAGAAGGGAGGATTTTTAGCTTGTGTGGAGGAAAGATCTTCCTTCCTTGACAAGATTAAGGGAAAGCAGTTTAATGATGAAAAATTGATCCGGATCCGAGATAAAGTGTTGCAAGGAGAGTCTAAAGAAGCGACAATCGATGAGGAAGGTATTTTGAGGATTAAGGGAAGGGTATGTGTACCCCGCGTCGATGATTTGATCAACACTATTCTGACAGAGGCTCATAGTTCAAGGTATTCGATACATCGGGGTGCAACCAAGATGTACCGTGACCTAAAGCAACTCTTTTGGTTGAGTAGAATGAAGCGTGATATTGTGGATTTTATTGCCAAATGTCCAAACTGCCAACAAGTAAAATATGAACACCAAAGTCCCGGAGGAACACTTCAGAGAATGCCCATTCCGGAATGGAAATGGGAGAGAATTGCAGTGGACTTCGTGGTTGGTCTTCCAAAGACGATGGGTAAGTACGACTCTATTTGGGTGATTGTTGAATGGTTAACTAAGTATGCTCATTTCATTCCGGTCAAGGTGACTTATAATGCAGATAAGTTAGCCAAACTTTACATCTCAGAAGTTGTTCGATTGCACGTAGTTCCACTATCCATCATATCAGATAGAGGTACGCAGTTTACTTCTAAGTTTTGGAAAACATTGCATGCGGAATTGGGTACTAGGTTGGACCTTAGTACCGCGTTCCATCCTCAGAACGATGGTCAGTCTGAGCGAACGATTCAAGTGTTAGAGGATATGCTTCGCGCGTGTGTGATAGAATTTGGTGGTCATTGGGATAACTTCTTACCCTTAGCGGAGTTCTCATACAATAATAGCTATCACTCGAGTATTGACATGGCTCCATTTGAAGCACTGTATGGTAGGAGATGTCGGTCCCCCATTGGTTGGTTTGATGCATTCGAGGTTAGGCCTTGGGGTACTGATCTTTTGAGGGATTCGATAGAGAAAGTGAAGTACATTCAAGAAAAGCTTCTAGCGGCGCAAAGTAGGCAAAAAGAATATGCAGATCGAAAGGTTAGAGACTTAGAGTTCATGGAGGGTGAACAAGTCTTGTTGAAACTTTCGCCAATGAAAGGGGTGATGCGGTTTGGTAAAAGAGGCAAGCTAAGCCCAAGGTACATTGGTCCCTTTGAAGTACTTAAGCGAGTAGGGGAGGTGGCTTATGAGTTAGCCTTGCCTCCAGGGCTGTCCGGAGTGCATCCGGTATTTCATGTGTCCATGTTGAAAAGGTACCATGGGGATGGAAACTACATTATCCGTTGGGATTCAGTTTTGCTTGATGAGAATTTGTCTTATGAGGAGGAGCCTGTTGCTATTTTAGATAGAGAAGTTCGCAAGTTGAGGTCAAGGGAGATTGCATCCATCAAGGTGCAATGGAAGAATCGACCGGTTGAAGAAGCTACTTGGGAGAAGGAGGCAGATATACAAGAAAGATACCCACATCTGTTTACAGACTCAGGTACTTCCTTTCACTCTTGTTTTTCTTCTCGTGATCGTTCGAGGACGAACGATGGGTAAATTGGTATCTATTGTAACGACCTGTTTAGTCGTTTTGAGCAGCAGATTTTATTTCTGGAAAACTGACAGAGGTAACGGATGCCACGACGGACCGTCATGGTCACGACGGACCGTCGTGGATGTCTCGTCCCATGACACTTAGAAATTCTGAAATTGGGTACTAAAAATCGACTCTCTGAATGCCACGACGAAATGCCAGGACGGATCGTCTCAGGCACGACGGCCCGTCACAGGACTTTTTTACTAAAATCAAGTCTCTGACCCTTGCGACGGATAGCAGGACGGACCGTCGCAGGCACGATGGCCCGTCACAGGCTGCGTAATCCCAGGCTGGGTCGAATTTCTGTTAATTAATTTAAGGGGCGTTTTGGACTATTTCCTGCTTTAATTATAAAGTGGTGGGTTAATGTTAATAAGTCTAATTACTTGAGGGTTAAAAGAGGTAACCTTAAGTTAATTAGTGGATTATTAGTGCCACCTTTTAAAACTTAATTATATGATAATTAGGGTAAAAGAAAGAGGGTTTGAATAAGAAAAAGAAAAAGAACAGCAAGAGAGAGAGAGGATCGAACAAGAGAAAGAGGGAGAATCGAACGAGAAGAGGAAAACACAAGGCTTGGGAAATTCTTGCTTGATCACTAGTCTTCGGTGGAGGTAGGTTATGGTTGTTACACTATTCGTAATAAACTCTTAATAGCGAATGATATGTGTTGGGTAGTATTATAGAGTCTTCTTTATGCTTAATTGTGTGTATGCATGATGTGATTTTATATATATGATTGTGATGAAACAAGCATGATGAAGCTATTGAATCCCAAATCTTGATAAAAACCTAATCTCTTGTTAATGATGGCGCCTTGATATAAAAGAAGGCTTGATGAACTAAAGTGATGAGATGATGACGCCTTGGTATAAAAGAAGGCTTGATGAATTAATAGAATGAGATTAGTGGATCGGAGTGTCACGTACCTCACGAACCGACACGTAGATGTAGGGGATCGGAGTGTCACGTACCGACACATAGAATTAGTGGGACGGGTGTCACGAACTGACACGTAGATGTAGGGGATCAGAGTGTCACGTACCGACACATTGAATTAGGGGATCGGAGTGTCACGTACCGACACAAGAGGAATAAAGATAATGAATCTTGAAAGATACTAATATACTCAATCTAAAGAACATGTATCCCAAATGAGTATGGTATGGAGGCTTGAGTCCTCACAGATATGTTCGGTGATGCTATAAATGATGTTTGTACTTGTTGTTATCACATGTTAAGAATATTAGTTGATTTTATGATGTTATCTGAGATATATTGCTTTCTATTTTGAGTGAGGCCGATGATATCTACTCAGTACTTGTGGTTGTACTGACCCCCTACTTTTATGTTTTCTTCTTGTATATTGTGGAATGCAGCAAACGTGCCGTCATCTTCGACTCAACCGTAATTCTAGCCAGTCTTCGTCACACCGGATCTTTAGGGTGAGCTAATGCTTCTAGCTTGGACTGGATCTCCTTCCTCATGTCTTGATGCCTTGAAGTTTCGGCATAGACTAGCTTTTGTTTATTTTAGTTCTTAGAATACTCTTAGTTTAGTAATTTGATCATAGATGTTCTTGTAGTGATGACTTCCAGATTTTGGGGAAATAATAGATGTTGAATTTAAGAAGTTATTGAATTGTCTTTTATTTATGAGTTTAAGTCTTCCGCATTGCTTTATGTTGATATTAAACTGAAATGATAAGGTTTAGATTGGTTGGTTCGCTCACATAGGAGGGTAAATGTGGGTGCCAGTCGCGGATTCGATTTGGGTCATGACAAAGTGAGTGTGAGGAAAATTCGAATAATTCCACTATTGGTACTGAGCTAGAACTTGTCTGGTTAGTCCTGCTAAAAGTAAATTGTAATAGAGAATTAGGAAAGGATCATAGGCCCTTATTCAATATAGTCCATTTCTAGCCTAAATAAAAGAAACCAAATGAAATTTATCTTTCTTTGATCCAAATAATCTGATCTTAAATTAGACCTTTCTTTTTCATCCCAACTGATCTTTTCTGGGAACAATGTGTTGACCCTGGTCCCTCCTTGTACATGTGCATCTCAGCTTATGCCAAAAGCATAAGTTGAGGGTGGCTAATGCAGTAAACAACCTTCATTATGGCCCTGACCCAATTTTGGGTATTGTGTACCTTGACTCATGGAAAAGCCATGAGTTGAGGGTGGCTATTATGAGGAATGCTCTGGAAAGTGGGGTTGAAAGAACAAAGAGAGAGAAAGAACAAAAGTAAAGTGACTCAAGAATTAGTTGAAATAAAATTAAAGAAAAAGAAAAATACACAAGAAATACAAGCAAGAAAAGAAGAGAGTCACTTATACAAATGAAGAAAGAAGAGAAAATAGCAAGGTGAAAGAATATGACAAACTAGGCGAGATAAAATGATAGAAAGTTGAAGGTTTAGCCGATATGTCAAGGAGGGCCAAAAAGTCACTAAAGTATACCTAAATATACCCTACCTGACCCTGAGCCTATGTTACTAGCTAAGAGAGTCCTATCATGATCCTAAGGGTTGTATAGAGAACTTAAGGCAGTGAAAATAAGGGCAAGCTTATGGAAATAGGTATGAATGAGTGTGACTTTGTTCTGAGAGTGAGTGTTGAAAAATTAATCCTTATACTCAAACTAAAATCATTGTGTGAAAAATGAGGATTTTGTTTTAAAGTGAGGACCCTAGTTGCAATACCAGAATTGTTAGCACCTCGGTGAGAAATTGAAGAGGATAGGTGTTAGTGCATGGTGAGTCTGTGTCATGTTCTGATCCCACATAATTCAAGCTTAATAGTGATAGCATCCATAGATTTGATGAGATTAATCGGATAAAACATGGATACTATTGTACAAAGATTTTGTATTGAGTCATAGTGCGTCGCTTGAGGACAAACAATGAATTTAAGTTGAGGGTGTTGATATATCGTGGTTTCACGGTATTATTAATACTTTTTCCTTAAGTTTAGTGTGTCCAAAAGCCTTTTTGTGCTAATTTTTATCTAAGTTTCTGTTTATTTTGCAGGAAATCTGTCCAAAGCTGAATGCGGAGATTTTTAGTAAAAAAATGCAGAAGAGACCACCTACGGAGCTTATGACGGTCCGTCGTGCTTGTGACGGTCCGTAGGTGGCAGCGTAGTGAAGCTGCTGAAGGAAGATGGGGAAGTGTGACCAAGTGTGGGGTTACGAAGCTTGTGACGGTCCGTCGTGTCTATGATGGTCTGTCCTGCATGTTCGTCATGAAGTTCAGAGAAGTGATCCCAGTACCCATATTCCTAGAGTTGAAGTGTTTTGAAACGAAGGCCCTCGAAGGACCGTTGTTCCTATGATGATCCGTCATACTTGCCGTCTAGGGTAATAAAGAAGAGCAGCAGAAAGAAATTGCACAAGTATGGGACGACGGAGTCCATGACGGTCCATCGTGATCACGACGATCCGTCGCGAGGTCCGTCGACCCAGCCGCGTTTTGGAAGATTTCTAGCAAATAGAGTTCTTGTTTAATTAGGTTTTTATTTTTTTATAAATACTTCAAAAAACTTCATTTTTTAGGTTAGACGCTGAGATTGTTAAACTCCGTATTGGTAAACATTGTATTGTGAGATTCTTGATAGACTTCTTGAGAGATTATTGATTACTTTGAGAATTCTTGCAAGTGATTTTTGGTGATTAATCAAGCAAACTTTTGGATTTTACTCTTTCTAATTGAAGTAAGTACATGAACTCTTATTTAATATATTTGAATATTGTGTTTATGGACAAGAGTAATTAAACTCCATAACTAGGGTTGTGGGAACCATAGGCAAATAATGGGATAAACCCTAACTAGAATAACAATTTTAGAATATTGTCTTGCTTGTATTAATAATTCTTTCTCTTAGAAGTCTTTTTAACGGATGGCCAACGTTAGAACTCGCCTTAATGCTACTTTCCGGACCAAGGAGGTAGATAATAGGAAAAGAATTATTAACATAGATTTAGTGTATACTATCTAATAGGCTAGTATTGATTGGTACGAGGTAATAACTTTGTCAAATATCGAATACGATTCTTAATATGAGGTAAGGATAAGAGTTAGGATAGCAACACACGTAGCCAGACCAAGGTGCGGAGTAAGATTTTCTAGATGCCGGACCAAGGATTTAGAAATACATAACTTATCACTTTGCATGCAAGTTACTAGGAAAGAATTGTTATAGTAAGAATTATCAAGTTATGAACCTGTGGGAAACACATAAACCCTAGTTACTTTGATTAATTCATTAAAATCCAACTGTCAACGCTGTTAAGTGTCTCTTTCAAGTTCGTTATTTATTTTTAATCATTTGGAAATAGAAATCCCCCTTTTTATGTTTTTACTTTACAAGGAAGTCATCGACCAAACAATAGTAATAAGAGGTTGAAGTTAAGTCTAGACTATTTTCCTCGTGGGAACGATCCCAACCTCACTAGTTGGGTTATTTACTTGACAAGACCGCTTTATTACTTATTTGATAAGTAAGTTTGAGCATATCAGTAATCATAATAAGCGAATGAATGAAAATGTTTTTATCTTGTACTCAAACTATGTTGGGCCTCCTTGTGAGATACGTAGGCAGCCTTCCCAGGCCCGGTCCCTAACTTAAAAAATTTTCATTCTCTATCCATGTTACGAGAAGATACGAAGACCAGATCAAAAGACGTCAAAGAACAGCTGCAAGAAGACTGCAACTCAATGTGATTTAGCCTTTCTGAGACAGCACCCAAAACTAAAACAAGCAAACTCCTGCTTGTTAAAAAATGTGTTTCCATCCTCACTCTTGGGTTGAAGATATTCTCAAACAAGAAACTTATGTGTTTATCTGCTCTCTGTGTGATATTATGCATTTTATACTCTGAATCTGCACTGACAAATTTGCCTTTGAGTTGTTTACCTTCTCAGTACTTTGAAACTGATCTATGTCGATCAAAAGCTGTCAGATCATCCCTATTTCACCAGATCAAAAGGTCCCGCAGATTCCTTCCCTAGACAAAGCTCAGAAAAAGGAAAGATTGTTATGGGGGATTAACGAAGAAGTGAGCCTTACTCTTGTTGTGGTGGCTCAATCCACCTTAGCGGATCAGAATGAGTTGATTCTACAGATGATGCAACAGATTGCAAAGATGAGGGTAGAGATGCAAAGGAGACAGGATCTTTCTCCACCAGGATTTGTTGCTAACGCTGCTGATGGGAGGCCTCCAATCTATGTCCCTTCCTAAAATACGGATCCAACTCAAAACCATCCATCTACACCTATTCAAAATCCGTCAGTTATAGATATTACTACCTAAAGCCCCAATATGCTTTTGCATCCTACCAAACTCCACCTCCTATTAAAAACAACCACCCTAAAATGCTACCTCATCCTCAATATGCCCACTATCAAACCGCTCCTCCACCGCAAAATCCAAACCAGAATCCAAATCAAAATACTTTAAATCCCCAAACACCCCACCACCACTTAAATCAGAATATAAATCCTCAAACGTACCCACATAATTATTAAACCGCTCAAAATGCTCAGAGTCCTTCTGTAGCTCAACCCTTACAAAAAAGAGCCACTTTCCAAATTCCCATCCCTGTCGAGCACGATGTGCACGGTTCTGAGCTGGACCATTATCAGGAACATGGAAAGGAGTTTAGGGAACAGGAAAAGGTAAAGGCTGATATAAAGGAAGAGATCAAGAAACCATGAAAGAGTTTCAATGCGTCCCTGATATTCTCGGGCTTAGTTATGAAGACTTATGTATTCATCAAAATTTAAACCTTCCGGAAGGGTTAAAAATCCAAAAGTTTGACACCTATGGAGGAGTGGGCAACTCTATGGCTCATCTTAGAGACTATTATAACCAACTCGTGGGAGTTGGAAGGGATGAAACTTTATTAATGCGGCTCTTCAGTCGAAGCCTGTGCGGAGAAGCTCTTGAATGGTTGACATCGCATGAAACCAGGAAATTGATCAACTGGAATGCATTGACCAAAGATTTTATCAATCTATTTGCTCAAAACGTAGACATTGTTCCCGATCGATACTCTTTGAAGAAGATGAAGCAAAAATCAACCGAGAGCTATAGGGAGTTTTCCTATAGGTGTAAAAAAGAAGCGGCAAGGGTGAGACCACCCATGTCTGAGAAATAAATCGTTGAAGTATTCGTGCGCGTGCAAGAACCGAAATATTATGATAGAATTATGTTGCTCGTTGGAGCAAAGTTTGCCGAAATAGTCAAGATTGGTGAAACAATCGAGGATGGTTTAAAATCGGGAAAAATAGCCCGTGTAGCCACATCACCCGAGTCTTCAAGGTTGTTTATAAAGAAAAGATAAGAAATCGCAGCTGTTTCATACGGGGGAAGAAAAACCTCCAGAAGCTCATAATATTCCCAAGGTCGTTCCCAGACATCCCCAAAGTCCTACCAATCTTGATACACGCAATCTAGTCATCCCTATAATCAGAATGCTACCTCCATTTATCCAAGAGTCCAAGATCCACTATACCAAAGTCCACCCCCAAATTACCATAGTCCATATCCCATATACCAAAATCACCTTCCACCTTACCAAATTCCATCTACCTACCAGGGTGTTGCTCCCAACTATGCCAACATGCAGCCAAGCTACCGAGTACCCCCTCCTGTTTATCAAATTCAAGCTTTAATATACAAAAATCCCCCTCCTAATTACCAAGATCCATCACAAAAATACCAAACAAATCCATATCCCAGAAGACAAGCTCCCCGTCCAAATACCAGAAGTTATCAACAGGTGCCTCCTTCTCAACAAGGAGGTTATGACCTTCCACGACCCATATCCTAGAAGAAGACTTCGATGAACTTTAATACGCTCGCTGAAAGCCGAACAAAGATGTATGAACGACTGGATACATCCACCCCATGGGGCCAACACCTGTGGATGTCAATTCAAAATTCTACAGACGCGATAAGAGATGTGCTTATCATTCCAACTATGTTGGGCATGATAATGAAGATTGTATCAACCTCAAGCACAAAATCCAAGATTTGGTTGATCAAGAGATAGTCAGTCTCCAGCTAGCGGCATCGAATGTCAACACCAACCCTTTATCGAATCATGGGGACGGCAATGTCAATATGATCAAGAGAGATGACAACTGGTATGGAATGAAAATGATTACTCCCGTCTTTCAAGATGATCTGGAAAAGGCTATTGCTTCTTTAAGCGTCAAAGAGAAGAGAGAGTTCGTTATTTTTACACCTGCAAAGGGTGTTTCTTTGGTGCCATCAAAAACTCTCGTCAACACTAAGTTCGTTCTTAAAACTGCTGCTGCTCAAGGCATGACCAGGTTTGGAAGCTGTTACACTCTTGGCGACCTTTCTCTCGGAGGTCAGAAAAAGGATGGGTTAAAAGGCCGATAGGTGAAGGAGAAGCGAATGAATTCAGGAGAAGAATACAGCCAAATGATTACACTATCGTCAAGCATTAGGATAAGACTCTAGCTCAGATCTCCGTATGGGCCCTACTGATAAGCTCTCAATCTCACAGGCAGTCCTTAATGACGGCTCTCGATGATACTTACGTACCCGCGCACAAGCAGTGATAATGGGCCGCCATAATTCACCACATTATTTGAGTGCACCGAATCAACTTTTGTGACGATGAACTTCCTTTTGATGGGAGGTAACATAACAAGGCATTTCACATTAGTGTTGTATGCCGCAAAAAGGTTTTCAATCGCGTATTAGTAGATGATGGATCATGTATGAATATCTGTCTGTTGTTGACGTTAAGGCAGTTAAGGTTTGACCTTGGAAGAATGGAGCAAAACTAAGTCAATGTGAGATCCTTTTAAGGGATTCAGAGAGATACGTTGGGAGCAGTGAATTTGATCATTCAGATGGGCCCAGCGGAACTCAGCGCACAATTTCATGTATTGGATATTGATACGAGCTATAACCTTCTTCTGGGAAATCCTTTCATCCATATGGCTATAGTTGTTCCTTCTACTCTGCATTAGATCATGAATCTCGTGTGGAAGAACGGAGAGTTGGTTATTCATGGTGAAGAGAGTCACTCTGGCAGACAGGTGCCGATCATTGATGAGATATCGCGAGGTACAGACCTCTACACGGTGGAGCTGGTGAATGCCACCGGTGAAGACTTGGCCCCATAGACTCCCATGCCTGTTGTGTACAAGATGATAGCCACTGTGATGCTGCAGAATGGTTTTGAACCGGGTTTTTGATTGGAAAGAGATTACCAAGGAATTATTGAGCTTGTTCCGGTCCTCGTTAAGGAATCTAGATATGGTTTAGGGTATATTTCCACAGATGATGACATGAAGATGAAGAAAAAAAATGATCAAGCCTTGGTTAAGCCGATCCCACATCTGTATCAATCCTTTCCAATCTGGGAGTATGCCGAGCATGAATACCTTAGGGAAGGAATCAGCGACCTCTTCGAGGAGATCGATGTTGTTGTTGAGGAATAGGTCGGGCTAGCTGGTATCCGAGACGCTGAGCCGGGAGGGATGCTGCAAAACTGGACCTCTATTCCCATCCTGATCCCCCAAACTCCTCCGTATAAAGGAATCGTTTCGTGCACATTAAAATCGGTGGTAGTCCTGAGAAGGCTCGAGACCCACTATTTTGAATTTTCTTAACTGTTCAAATTTTTGAATTTTCATTGTGATTTTCAACGAAGGCAACATGTCCCTGTTCCATGGCCAAAGTTTGCATTATTTTAAATTTGAATGAAAGCCTCTTTGTTTTTAAATTAACTTATTTAGTCGTTTGTTATACTTTACTTTCCTAACTTTGTCTGTTTATGGTTTCAGTACTGTAATTTTTAGACCTGCCAATGTCATGTCATGTCACGAGCTGAATGAACAAAATGAGGCTGGTAATGTCAAGGTTTATGATTACGAAGAAGAAAATGAGGAACCAGAGCATGTCGCCGAGGAATTTTGGAAGTTTGAAAATCAGCATAAAGCAAATTTAGAGGAAATGAAAATGGTAAATATGGGGGATCCAGAATGTGTTAATGAAGCTAAGATCAGCATCCACCTAAATGAAGCTCAGAAAGAGGACCTAATTCATTTGCTTGTTAAATATATTGATGTGTTCGTTTGTGAAGTTGGTGATATGCAAAGGTTGAGTACCGATGTCGTATCTCATAAGCTACCGATTAACCCGGGGTTTGATCCGATGAAGCAAAAAACTTGGAAATTCAAGCCTGAACTAAGTTTAAAGATTAAGGAAGAGATCACCAAGAAGATATAGTCCCGATTGGTGGAAGTGACACAATATCCAACTTGGCTGGCCAATGTTGTTCCGGTCGCCAAAAAAGAAGGTAAAATCACGATTTGTGTCGACTAAAGAGATCTCAACAAAGCTAGCCCGAAAGATAATTTTCCATTGCCGAATATTCATATTTTTATTGACAATTTTTCTAAGCATTAAATGAATTCAGTTGTGGATTGTTACGCAGGCTATCACCAAATTCTGATTGATGAGGAAGATGCAAAAAAGACGGCTTTCATTACACCTTGAAGTGTATATCATTATAGAGTGATGTCGTTTGGCCTCAAGAATGTTGGTGTCACCTACATGAGAAATATGACTACCATATTTCACGACATGATTCATAAGGAGATTGAAGTGTATGTGGATGACGTCATAATCAAATCCCGCGAGAGTTCAAATCACTTGACACATCTAAGGAAATTGTTTGATCATTTACATCGGTACAATTTGAAGTTAAATCCTGCCAAATGCGCTTTTGGAGTTCCTGCCGGGATGTTGTTGGGATTCATAGTCAGATCAAAGGGGTATTGAGCTCGACCCTTCTAAGATTAAAGCAATTCAAGAGTTACCTCCACCAAAGAAGAGAAAAGAGGTGATGAGTTTCTTAGAGAGGTCAAACTACATCAATCGATTCATAGCTCAATCAATCGTTGTATGTTAGCCTATTTTCAAGCTTTTGAAGAAAGATGACCCAACAAAGTGGATTGAAGAGTGTCAGACTGCTTTTGACTCTATTAAGAATTATTTATCCAATCCAGCGGTATTGATTCCTCTGCGGGAAGGGGGTCCTTTGTTGTTGTACTTGTCTATCTTAGATAGTGCATTCGGATGCGTACTTGGTCAACGATGAGACAGGAAAGAAGGAAAGGGATATCTATTATATAAGCAAGAAATTTACTCCATACGAGTCCCGTTACACTTTGTTGGAGAGAACATGTTGTGCTTTTACGTGTCTTTCCCAGAAGCTGAGACATTATTTGTCTTCTTATACTACATACCTCATTCCCAGAATGGATTTACTGAAGTATATCTTCCATAAGGTGATGTCGACCAAAAACTTAGCTAAGTGGCAAATGTTTTTGAGTGAATTTGACATTGTGCATGTGACTTAGAATGCGATAAAGGCACAGGCTTTGGCTGATCATCTTGCCAAAAATTCCGTTGATGAAGAGTATGAACCACTTAAGACTTATTTTCACGATGAAGAAGTGTCATTTGTGGGTGAGGATATTTCTGCAGCATATCTAGGTTTGAGATTATTCTTTGACGGAGCAGAAAATCATCAAGGTAAAGGTATTGGAGCAGTCTTAGTGTCAGAATCTGGTCAGCACTACCCCTGGCAGCTAAGCTCTGATTTAATTGCACGAACAATATGGCTAAATACGAAGCTTGTATTCTTGGGTTGAAGATGGTGATCAACATGAATGTCAATGATTTGTTGGTCATTCGATATTAAGACCTTTAAATTCATCAGGTTCAAGGAGAATGGGTTGTGAAGAACCCAAAGATTATACCTTACGTGCAGTATCTGCAGAAGTTGTTGAAAAGATTTCGTATGATCGAGTTTAGACATACTCCAAGAATACAGAATGAATTGGCTGACGCTCTTGACACCATTGCTTCAATGATAAAACATCTGGATACAAATTATATTGACCCTTTGGATATCGAGTTGAAAGAACACCCACTCCATTGTTCCCATGTTGAAGCAAAACCAGATGGTTTGCCTTGGTATTTTGATATAAAGAAGAATTTGAAGTTTGGAACTTATCCCGAAGATGCTACTTCCAATCAAAAGAAGTCGATATGCCGTATGGATCTTAATTTCGTTCTAAGTGGAGAAGTCCTTTATAGGAGACTCCAGATTTGGGTCTTCTAAGATGCGTTGATGATGTTGAAGTTGTAGAGCTTATTGAATATATACATGTCGGAGTTTGTGGCATGCAGATGATGGATTCACTTTGGCAAAAAAGATCCTTCGAGCCGAGTATTTCTGGATGACTATGGAGAATGACCGCTGCATGTTTGTGCAAAAATGTCATAAATTTCAAGTGCATGGTGATTGATCCGAGTGCCGCCTCACAAACTTAATGCTATGAGTTCACCTTGGCCATTTGTAGCTTGCGGTATGGATGTCATCAATCCGATAGAGCCAGCCGCTTCTAATGGGCAAAGATTCATTTTGGTTTCCATTGATTATTTCACCAAGTGGGTGGAAGCAGCTTCTTACAAGTTGGTAACCAAGAAAGTGGTGGCCGATTTTGTTCGCAACAATCTGATATGCAGATTTGGAATGCCAGAATCCATCATTACTGATAATGGTGCAGATCTCAATAGTCACCTGATGAGAGATATGTGTGAACAATTTAAGGTCACTCATTGGAATTCAACAGCTTATTGTCCCCAAATGAACGGAGTTGTAGAGGCCGCCAATAAGAATATCAAGAAGATTCTGAGGAAGATGATTAACAACCACCGAGGTTGGCATGAGAAGTTGCCATATGCTTTACTGGGTTATCGAACGACTGTTAGAACATCGACTGGAGCTACTCCATACTTACTAGTATATGGAACAGAGGCAGTTATACCTGCTGAAGTTGAGATACCGTCATTGAGAATCATCCAAAAAGATGAGTTGAGTAACGCTGAATGGGTTAGAAAGAGAATTGATCAGTTAACTTTGATTAATGAGAAGGGAATGATTGTTGTTTGTCATGGTCAGTTGTATCGACAGATAATGATTCGTGCTTTTCATAAGAAAGTAAAAGCTAGAGTTTTTGAAGTTGTTCAATTAGTCCTTAAGCGCATTTTTCCTCATCAACACGAATACAAAGGAAAATTCGCACCAAATTGGCAATGACACTACATGGTTCGCAAGGTACTATCCGGAGGTGCTTTGATCCTGTTAGAGATGGATGGCACCGCATGGCCGAAACTAATCAACTCGGATGCCTTCAAGAGATACTACGTGTGAAGCTTCGGTTTACATTTCTGTCATTCACTTGTAATCCTTTTGTTTGCTTGTATTGGTTTTGCATAATTTTTATTCCTTGTAAATAAACTACGTCTGACCTGAATTCTCAAGAATCAAATACGTAGGCGGTCTATGTCAGCCTTGGTCACCTTATTTATTCCCTTTAACTATTTCTTTGTATTTGAACTACGTTTGACCTGAATTCTCAAGAATGCGATACGTAAGCAGCCTATGTCGTCCTTGGTCGGTTTCTTTTAAAAATATTATTGTTGCTAACCTTGAAGGGGAACTACGTTTGACCTGATTCCTGCCTCAACG
The DNA here is from genome assembly GCA_027704765.1 of Solanum habrochaites. Classification (NCBI taxonomy): domain Eukaryota; kingdom Viridiplantae; phylum Streptophyta; class Magnoliopsida; order Solanales; family Solanaceae; genus Solanum; species Solanum habrochaites. Next base: position 28,327,433 of record JAKWJA010002496.1, read on the forward strand.
GGATACGTAGAATCCACAATGGTTCAGTCATATCTCCCGTAAGATTTCTAATCCTATTTATTTTAGAAACTGGAACAGAATTTTTGAGAGGGACTCAAAAATTCTTCAGAAGAGAATTCTTCCTCAGCAAGTTAAGACTGAACATATTTCGAGATTTGCAACTAGGAAAGAATTTTTGAGAAGATCTCAAAAATTTCGCGATCTACTCGGTTACGGTGAAGAGATAAGCAAGATAGTAACTAGGACGAAAATTTTGAGGATGACCTAAAAATTTCAGCATGGGGTTATCTACAAGTCCGGAGTGACTCTGAAAGCTCCCTAGCGAATAATCAGATAAATTTCCAAGCATCAGACTCAAACAAGTTTCTTAAGCCTGATATGACATGACTTGGCAGTGAACTTTTTCAGATATTATTTCTCAAAAACTTATTTCTCTTAAATTTCCCCTTTTACGTTTCATTTGTTTTAGCATAAAATATTTTGTCTTACCTATCAAGAGTCGGGAGATCGAGAAATCAACCGGAGATAGTTGGACAAGGAGCAGACAACTAAAGAAATCGACACAGATCAATTCATTGTTAAAACTAATAATTTTTATGTGGACGCAGGTTTGTAGCTTTGCTCTGAAATCAGCAAATTCTTCCGATCAATCAATATGGAGAAGTAAAAAAAACCATCCCAAAATCAATAGTTTTCCTTGAAGCAGGAATCATTTTATATCACTTATGTCGGAGACTTGGGAATATGAAATGTTTATTGTTGATTAAGACGATACATTACTTGGAAAATCACTTAATCGTTTTCATCATTGGGGACGATATGATTATCCAGAAGATCACTATGTTTCTCGATCAAAGCACTATTTTCATTTGGTACCTAGGGCGACATCAAGAGTCAATATTCATGCATCACAAAAGATCATGCATCGCGAGTCAATATTCATACATTGTAGAAGATCATGAATCGCGAGTAAATATTCATTCATCGCGAAAGATCATGCATCGAGACTCAATACTCATGCATCGCGGAAGAACATGTATCATGGGTCAATATTCATGCATCACGAGTCAATATTCATGCACCGCGAAAGATCATGCATCGCGAGTCAATATCCATGCATCACGAGAAGATATTCATGCCTTGCAGAAATTTATGCATCGCGAGAAGATCTTATACCTTGCAAAAATTAGGCATCGCGAGAAGATTTTTTACCTCACAGAAATTTAAGCATCGCGAAAAGATATTCATTCCTCCTAGAAATTTATTCATCGCAGAAAGATATTTTTGCCCCGCAAGAAATCATACACTGCTAGAGAAGAAATCGTGCATCTCAAGGGAAATATTTACCCCTCAACATCAACTGCAGTTTTATTTGTCAAGAGTGAATGCCAAGAGAATCATTGAAAGCAACGAAGAAAATATGGGCATTGCATCATCTTTATTTATTTTGACATCCAATGAAGAGTGAATTGAAGATTATATTGCAAACACAAAACATAAGATTTATTTGCTTTACATCAAACAAATCAAGTTGACGTCGAATGTCGAAGAGAACAATTAAGTGCTGAAACGGTAGAAGACGGTGTCTCCCATCTTAATTGCATTTTTATGATGATGAGTTTTATCTCAGTATTTGTTGAGAACATCCAAAAGGATGAATTCTCCAAAACATACAACAGGTGCGGACGACATCAAAAGGGATTCAACACAACGTGGAACTTTTTCTTAGTAGCGAACAGGGACATAGTCTGAAGAGGAATGTCAAACTCTTAGGACGCGAGTAGAGGAGCTACTTCCACCATAATAAAACCACACCCCTAATAGAAGGCATGTGTGTTTTTCTCTAAGTTTTGTCAGTTTCTGTCTCGCACCCGAAAATTTTGATCTACTGGAAGCAAGTTTCCAATCTGACTGACAGGTCACCAAGAGTTTTGAAATTATGTCTGTGTAAGTTCTTAATTATGGAGATAAAGTGCACCACATTCATGACTAAGAAATTAAACACCTTTTTTTCATACTCGACTTAACTTGTCAATCGCCCAAAATCAAAGGTTATTTAGCATAATAGATTTCCTTCTCAACCGAATTGATTAGAACTACAGGCAGCCTGATTCCTAAAATTTAAGGATATGTAGGCGAGCTCAACATTGAAAACTCGGTTGTATTCCAACATTCGCTCTTGAATCTTATTCTCAAGAATTTCGGTACCATCATAATTCGATATCGAGGTGGCTGTTGATCTACTTAAAAAATCGTGCGTTAAATCTGGTGCATCGAACAACAAATGGGATGAATTCTCATAAAGCCTGAGATATGTAGGAGACCCATTATTTGGGGTTCGACCATAATTCAAAAATCCTTATCAAATTCTTTCCTAAAAGAAGAAGTTGAGGTCGGTCAAAATTGGTTTGGTCAACTTCATTTTCCTCGAATTTCATGCACTGATCCAAGTAAAATGAGGGACTGTTGTTGACACCCAATTTTGACCCTCCCCGATATAAGTTAATTAATAAGCTTCTAAATTCTAACGATTTGAATTAGTTAGATTTTATAATGTTTTGAAATATATTTATGAAATAGTGCTTGAATTATTCCAAGTTAATTTTATTATTTTTATAATTCAGATAATATATGATTTGTGTAGCCATGTATATAACCAGTTTATTTCTGGATTATTCAAAATTCGCCTCAAAGTGATTCTACTCGTTTAAATATTTTTTTTAATTCTCTTATATAATAGTTCAGATTTTAAATTATTTAGTTTGTTATTAAAGTAATTATTTTATTTTGTTAAATTTAAAAAAAAAGTTTATTAATTGATTTATTAATTTTTTTAGACCCAAAGTTGGACCATTTTTCTAGCCCAATGTTAACATCATTCGCCCCAACCCATTCTTTTCCCTTTACAAAATCCCAAAATCAGTCCTTTTTTTATCCGGCCTGGCCCAAATTTTGTTCACATTGAAACCCGCAAGCCTCAAATGAAGAAGTTAACAGAAACTTGCATCATCAATCCAAATAGTAAGGGAAACGACATCAGTGGCAGCACCAAACGACAATTTCGAGCGACGCTAGCATTCACAGTGAGACGGAAACCACACGGCAAATTCAAGACGCGAGAAAGTGTGTGCCAGGTGCAGCAGTACTCTATTCTCGTTGCCTTCCTCGCTGCCATAGTACATTCCTGTGTAGTCTTTTTTGCGATTCCGAATGCGCGAATCATCATTTTGGCTCAAGATTTAACCACGTTGCTTGCCAATGATGATCCATCGATCCGGATCGTCCATCCCCTTTCCCATTTTGGGAGGGTTTCAGTTTTCACAGAAAGGTGTTTAGCCTAGTTGGGAAAAGTTTTCAAATTTTAATTTGGGGGATGGGCTTTGAACCCTAATCCTCATCTGTTTCCCTCTCTTGTTTTGCCCTAATTTTTGGTTACAAGTAGTCATTTGTTCCTTTTTTTTTTGGAAGAGGATCTTGGGGGGATTTTTTTTTGGATTTATTTCACCAAGGACTGTGAGATTGAATTTTTTTTAGCCCTGTTTTGTTTTTTGTTTCTTTTCTTTTCCAGTCAAGAATATTCATCGAACACTAGCAAATAAAGTAAAAATTATCTAACAAATACATTCGAAACAAATATCACTGTGATTTTAGTTTGTTTATCCGCCTGTTCAAAAGAGTTCTCTCGATCGAGTGTCACACGGTTGAAGGTGGTCGTTCTTCTGGTCACCCCGTCACCAGTTTCGCAACCACGTGAAACGTAAACCTCATCCTAATTCATTTTTTTTCATTTTTTTGTTGTTGATTATTTCTCTACTGGAATGTTATTTTATGGTCATCTTCCGTTTAATGTCAACTATCGTTGGTGAGTGAGGTAGTTAAGTGGTTTAAATGTTGTTGTCTTTTGTCTATTATTTCAGAGAATAGGATGACTTTTTTTTATATATATTTTCCTTTTGACTAATTTTCTTTCCCCTGGCCAGTGTATGTTTATCTCACTGTTATTTTTAAAGCGGGTTATTAGTCGTGATGATTATTTACTCCTTGGTAGTCTCCATGATTAATTATTCGATATGCCATATTCTACTTTTCATTTCATTGTTGTTCTCATTGAATTTGGATATGTTTCTTTTATTTAAGTATTTTACTATGAAGCGAGACATCGATATGTCGAGTTGTCTTAGCATTTTATATTAGACACTTTAGATAGGTGGCTAAGGATGTGGTCATGTTAATCCTCTTCCTCGATTCTTCTGTTCGAGATAGTTTGTAAGCAGTAAATATTTCAAGACGTCATATAGTTTGAGTTAAAAAAAAAATTCTGAAGCACATTGTTGTTCTCGCATGTGCTTTGAAGCATGGTTCTTGTTCCTTTCTTGTTGATGCATTCTTGTCTTTCCTTTAAAGCATGCCCCCGTATGATATGTGCTTAACATGCCCGTAGATTTTGTTTTTATTTTATTGCTAAATTTTTATATTTACACTATACAATATTTTTTTTATAAAAAAAATGGATGTCATGGTTATTGTAATAATGAGGTCTATCAATGCTAATCCATTCTGTTCATGTTTCCTCTCTAGCTTTTTGTGATATATATGTCCATATCGATGCTACGATTTGATCGAGTCTCGCTTTGTGGATTCATTAACTAGTGTTGATTGTTTCTTTGCCGGTCTATTCGTATTCTTGTTTGTTATATACCTTGCCGAATCTAGCTTCTTGTAATCCACCATGATACTCTATTAACTGGTTTTCTAAATGCCAAAGCTAATAGTCCCTGTGTTTTTCCCGTTTGAGCTTGTAGAGTGTAGTAGTCCATGATTGCTTGTGTAATCATTTGTTTGTTTAGTGTATCGTCATATTTTTGTAAGGTTTCTATATATGCATGAATGAGCATTCGTGGTTTGATACTTCATTTTTTACGCTAGTAAGATATTGTTTTAAGCATGTCTTTTCTTTGTCTTGGTATGTTGTTAAAAATAGACTCATGCTTGTACATAGTAAAGCTTTATGTAGATGTTTTATTCTTAAATTTGTACCCGTGGTGTTAGATTCCGCGCTTCCCTCTCTATCAATGATAGTGATTCATAGTTATTTTATACATATACATATATGTGCAAAGGAAATATTTATATTAGGGCTACTTTCATGTTGTTGCCATCATTACGTGGGTCCATTTGTTGAATGATTTTGCCTTATTTATGAGTTTTTTTTATATTTTCCTCATATTAATCCTGTTTTTCTTTTTTTCTTTCTATCGTTTTATGTGAATCTTGATTGAGTTCATTGAACTCTAGCATCTTTTCTTCCGATCCGGTTGAGCCGCGAAGGCTCAAACATGATTTCATCGAGTCAGTTGGCGAACAGTTCTCCAAAAGTGAAGAATTCAAATCAAGTCGGTGGAGTTGAAGAGATTGGGGCAAATCGCCCAAATTTATTTTAGTTGTCGTATTGTATTTATTTTCGGCCTAAGCTCTCGTCATCTTTATCTTATTGCTATTATTATTGTATGTTTAGTCTAGGACAGGTACGAAAAAAATGGATCGAAAACCCAAAGAGTCAAATGGGTCAAAACACAAAAACAAGTGGGTCCAAATACCGGTCAAGGAGAATAGAACCCGGATTTGGACCCAAATTTCTTTCCCTCCCTCTCTTTACTTGCTTGTCTATTTTACTTTTCATTAGTTTAAAAGTTAGGAAAGTCCAACTCCCCTTAAAACGCCACTTTGGTTTTAACGATTCAATCAAGTAAAAGGTCTAAATATTTTTTGGCTTTTCATTTTTCAAACAGCTCTTAAGAGTATTTTATCGCAATTGTAAGTCATAGCCAATAAAGTTAGTTGTAGGACAGCCGTAAAGCGGAACGTCTTAGGTGCTTTCAAAACCTTCCTAAGACGTTAATATGAATCCCCGAGCCCTTTAAATTAATTTCAAATGATTTTATCTGCTTAAGTCTTTTGAAAATAAATATTTTCTTAATTCTTCTCAAAATTAAGTGGCGACTCTAAAAGTCAAAAACTTATAAAATAATGTTTTTCGATAAAACAGATGGTCTTCTCTCGTAATCTATGCACTGATATGTTGCTATTTGATTTCATTTGAGCTCTCAATAATATATGATATTGCCTTACATATTCATTACATTTTTTTTATACACGTCCCTCGCGGGGGACGCTGCATTTCATGCTACAGTCACAGGTATTACAGCTAGTAGACCTCCTCATAAGGAGCACATGAAACTCTGCTACTTTTGGGTGAGCTCCAAGTTGATTTGGAGCTTTATTGAGTCTTTGGTAATTCATTTTGGTATTGTATCGTAGTTAAGGGTAAGTCATGGTCTGTACTGACCTACTCTAGTCTTCTATATTTTAGAGGCTTTGTAGACGTATGTACATGGTTCAGTTGTGTCTTAAGGATTTGTGGACTCAACGGACAAGTTTTGTATATAACTTTTGGACCTACTTATGTTGTTTAGTATGATTGCATTCTAGGTTAACTTGTCACAATTGTTATAGTTATATGCACAATAAGAACATGTTACAGGTTGGTTCTCTCGGCCCTTTAGGGCATCGGGTGCCTGTCCGTCTTAATTGGTTTTGAGGCATGACAAAAAGTGGTATTAGAGCAGGTCATTCTAAGGAGTCTGCAAAGTCGTGTCTGTGTAGAGTCTTGCTTATGGATGTGTTGTGCACCACATCTATAAATAGGAGGCTATGGGACAATGTAGGAGTTGTCTCATTTCTTTAATTTTTTAGATAGTGCAATAGAACCAGTGTTGTAGGTGAATCGTATCTAATTTCTCAATTGTTTTATTATAGCAAAGATTTCGGTTACGAGAAAAAGTAAAAGTACAGGTAAACGAGTAGATGTGCCTGCCTAAGATGGGACTAGCCAATCACCACAAAGTCAAGCTATTCAAAGTGTAGCTCAAGATGAGTCTCTATCGCAGACTTCCCCTACGCCTCCATCTCTTGAAGAACTAAGGAGGGAAGATGAACCTCAGGAACCTCCTATCAATGCTACTGATCAAGATTTGAGGAATGCAGTCCAATTATTGACTCGTATAGTTGCTGGTCATGGAAAAAGGCAAGAAGGTCCAGTTGCAGGTACTAGTGCTGTAGATAGATCATCTGGAACACGAATACGTGATTTTCTTAACATGTACCCTTCATCATTTACTGGGTCAGATCCTAATGAATATCCACAAAACTTTATAGATCAAATCAAATGAACTTTGGATATTATGCATGTAAGTGGTAAAGAAGCACTTGAGCTAGTTGCATACAGATTAAAGGGTGTGGATATATTGTGGTATGAAGCTTGGAAGCAATCTAGGGTAACAAATGCACCTTCAACTACGTGGAAAGAGTTCAAAAAGTCATTCCTTGATCATTATCTTCCATGGGAGATTTGAGAGGCCCGTGCGGATCAGTTCTTAAATCTCCACAAAGGAAATAGGAGTATGAGGGAGTATAGTCTCAAATTTGATTCCTTGGCAAGGTATGCTCCTAATGTAGTAGCTACTATGGAGGATAGATTTCATAGATTTATGGATAGATTAGATTATATCTGGTTAGAGATTGTACAATTGTTTCGTTAAATAAAGGTATGGGTGTAGCAAGGATGCAGGCTTTTGCACAAAAGTTTTAGAATCAAAGGCAAAGAAGAAGGACGCAAGAGTCGGAAACAGAGCATTCTAAGAGGGCCAAATCCATGGGCAGTTTACACCATCTCAAGGTGAGTTTAGACCTTGGTTCTCTAACAGACCACCTAGGGTGTCATCTTTCTACTCTACAGCTAGTGCTCCACCACGGTTCCAAGGGTTTAGGGGCGATCACTTTGGGCAAAGAAGTGAATGCAAAGGCTCACAAATAGAGAGTCATAAAGAGCAGGGAAATACGAGCCAATCAAGGACTCCACAACAGCCTTGTAACAGTGTGGGAGGAATCATCTAGGTGCATGCAGGTTTGAGACGGATGTTTATTTTTTGTGTGGCACACCTGGGCATATTATGAGAAACTGCCCTCATAGGGGAGTGGGTAGCGTTGCACTATTAACTAGATCAGTTGTTGAGTCGATTTCATCAACCTCTTCTTTAGGCAGGGGACTACATATGTTTACAGGTCGTCATAGAGTAGCTAGGGGAGAAGCTAGTTCTAATAGAGGTCAGAATTGCACATATGCACTAGGGGATAAAAAAAATTTAGAAGCCTCACCGGATGTGGTTACAGGTTTATTGTCCATCTTTTCACTTATAGTATATGCATTAGTTGATCCAGGGTCTACACTATCATGTTTTACACCATTAATTGCTGGAAAGTTCAAAAAAACACCAGAATTTTTTTGAAGCCATTTGAAGTATCTACACCGATTAGTGAGTCTATTATAAGTAGAAGGGTTTATCGTAATTGCATTGTAACTTTTTTGGTCGCGATACATTGGCTGACCTTGTTGAGCTAGACATCGTGATTTTGATGTTATAATGGGTATGGATTGGTTATCTTCTTGTTATGCCACGGTACGTTGCCGAACAAACATAGTGCATTTCCAGTTTCCAAAAGGTAAATTTATTTCTTATTTTAAGGCAAAGAAGATGATTTCCAAAGGATACATATGACATCTGGTTAGAGTGAAAATGTAGATGAGGAGCCACAAACCCTTCAATACATTTGGTGGTAAATGAATTCCTAGATGTGTTTCCTGAAGATTTTCCAGGATTGCCTCCAAAACAAGAAGTAGAGTTCGATATTGATGTGCTTCCAGATACTCAACCTATCTCAATTCCTCCATATAGAATGACTTCGGTTGAATTACGAGAATTGAAGGAGCAATTAAAAGACTTACTATAAAAAGGATTCATAAGGCCTCGTATGTCCCCATAGGGAGCACAATTTTTATTTGTACACAAAATGGATGGCTCGTTAAAAATGTGTATCGACTACAGGCAGTTGAAAAAGGTAACGATTAAGATCAAATATCCCCTCCCTAGAATTGATTATTTGTTTGATCAATTACAAGGTGCTAGATGTGTTCGAAAGATCGACCGGAGGTCAGGTTATCACCAAGAGAGGGTCAAGTACAAACATATACCCAAGATAGCTTTCCAGACACGGTATGGTCATTTTGAGTTCTTAGTCATGTCATTCGGGCTAACAAATGCACCATTAACTTTTATGAATTTGATGAATAGGGTGTTCAAGCCATTTTTAGATTTGTTTGTGATAGTGTTCATAAATGACATTTTGGTGTATTCAAGGTCGGAAGAGGATCATGCTAATCACTTGCGGTAGGTTTTACAAATCCTTTGTGATCTTAAATTGTATGCAAAGTTCTCTAAATGTGAATTCTGGTTGAAATTTATGGTACTCCTAAGTCATATCGTATCCGAGGAAGGAACAAGGGTTGATAACCAGAAAATAGAAGATGTGAAAAACTGGACAAGACCTACAACGCCTACAGAGATTCGTAGTTTTCTTGGATTGGCAGGTTATTACAAAAGGTTTTTTGAAGGATTCTCATCCATGGTTGCACCCTTAACAAAGCTAACACACAAAGAAACCAAGTTTCAGTGGAGCAATAAGTGTGAAAGAAGCTTGTAAGAGTTGAAGAGTAAATTAACTTCTACACCTCTGTTGGTACTTCCAAAAGGTACAGAAGGCTATGTAGTGTTTTGTGATGCTTCGGGAGTGGGCTTAGGTTGTATTGATGCGGCATGGTAAAGTTATAGCTTATGACTCAAGGCCGCTGCGGCCACATGAGAAAAATTATCCAACCAATGATCTAGAGCTAGCAGTAGTTGTGATTGCTTTGAAGATATGGTGCCACTAATTGCAATATATCTTTAAGGAAAATGACTTAAATGTGAGGCAGCGAAGGTGGCTGGAGCTATTAAAACATTATGACATTGATATCTTATATCATCCCGGTAAAGCTAATGTAGTAGTTGATGCTTTAAGTTGTAAAATAATGGCAAGCAATTATGGGAAGTGTGTGGAAAAACAAGGAATGACTAAGGATCTATGCCAACTAGTGAAATTGGGCGTTCTCCTTCTTGAATCTCAACAAGAAGGAGTTATTGTACAAAATGCGGCAGAATCCTCATTAGTAGTGGAAGTGAAAGAGAAATAGTACACTGGACCAATTCTTTTACAACTTAAAGAGAATGTACTACATGGTATGACAAAGGCATTTGAGCTTAAGAAAGACGTAGTACTTCGATGTCAAGACAGATTGTGTTTACCCAATATAGATGAACTAAGAAAGAGGATCATGATGGAAGCACATAATTTCAGATACTCTGTTCATCCGGGGTCAACTAAAATGTATCATGACTTGAAAGAAATGTATTGGTTGGAGTACTTGAAGAACAATATTGCAGAATTCGTGGCTCAGTGTCCAAATTGTCAACAAGTAAAAGTAGAACACCAATAGCCCGGAGGTTACATGCAACGTATAGAACATCCGATTTGGAAATGGGACATGATCAACATGGATTTTGTCACTGGTTTGCCTCGCTCATTCCGGAAGTTTGACTCCATATGGGTAATAGTTTATAGACATACCAAAGCAGCGCACTTCTTGCCAGTGAAGACTACTTATACAGCTGAAGAGTATGAGAGGTTGTACATTAAAGAGATAGTTCGACTACATGGAGTGTCAATCTCCATAATATCTGATAGAGGAGCTCAATTCACTACAAAATTTTGGAAGTCATTTCAAAAGAGTTTGGGAACACAAGTGAATTTAAGTACAACCTTTTATCCTCAAACGGAATGCGAGGCAGAACTTACTATTCATACCCTTGAGGATATGCTGTGAGCTTGTATATTTGATTTCAAGGGTAGATGGGATGATCACCTACCACTTATTGAATTTGCTTATAATAATAGCTACCATTCGAGCATTAAAATGGCACTTATGAAGCTTTATATGGTCAAAAGTGTAGATCACCAATTGGCTGGTTCAAAATAGGTGAAACTGCCTTATTTGGGCCAAATCTTGTTCTCAAGCTATGGCAATGTCAAAGTGATATACTAGCGGCTAGGAACATCTCAAAGTCAACATAAATCATATGCAAATATTAGAAGGAGAGGACTTGAATTTTCTATAGGGGATTGCATGTTCTTGAAGGTCTCTCCGATGAAAGGGGTAATGAGGATTAGTAAAAAGGGAAAGTTGAGTCCACACTATATAGGGACATATAAGTTTATCCGAAAATTCGGCCAAGTAGAGTATGAGTTAGAGCTACCACAAGAGCTTTCATCAGTTCATCGGGTGCTTCATGTATCAATGCTATGAAATTGCGTGTGTGACCAACTCATATTACTCCTACTGAAGATGTACAGGTTACGGGAGATCTCACTTATGAAGAAGTACACATTGCTATTGTGGATCCATAGTTTCGGAAGTTAAGAAATAAAGAAGTAGCTTCTGTAAAAGTACTATGGAGAAACCAACAAGTAGAAGAAGTTACATGGGAAGCGGAAGAAGCAATGAAATTGAAGTATCCTCACCTCTTCCAGACTGGTGAGAAAAATCAAAATGTTAGTGGAGGCGTTGAAAAGTATAAGTTTATATGTTCAATGTGATTAATAGTAGTACTAACTTAGGCTTGAACTTGTTTTGGCTGGACAACACAGATAACATTCGGGGACGAATGTTTTAAGGGGGGATGGATGTGACGGCATGTATATGTATATGCTAGTTCTATTCATGTGATACTTTACATAGACTTATCATGTAGGTGAAGGATCATGTTCCTTATATGGTTAGTGTTGGTTTAAACTAGCTCGGAAGGTGATGTAACGCCTTGCACGTTTCAGCATGTGTACTGCAAGTTAATTCTGATGGAAAGTATTTAAGTAGATATAGTAAGGTGGTAATTGAGATCTAAGTTAAAAGTTAAGTGCTAAGTTGAAGAACAAGGGATTAACATTCAGAAATTGAAATAAAATAATTGTGTTGCTTGCTTCGCTTAATTTAAGATAGCACCTGCATCACCTAGTTAACCTATAATAAAGTTAAAGGGCCAAGTTTGATGGAACAGATTTAGTCTTATATTAATGGACTTTCACTTGAATCCCAAACCTATTAAATGAAAATAAAATATGAAAGATATCCGAGCAGCCAAATCTGCCAAGGCCCAATATGGATAAAGCCCAAGTAAAAGCAACTAGGTGCATCACCTAGTTTGACCTTTTGAGCTGTTTGATGTGCACAAAAAGGTGAATCACCTACTTGATCATTTAGTTGCTGAAAATGGACCCCAAAAAAAAAAAGGAGGTTCTAGAGGATATTTTTGTCACAATAAAGCTCTATACATATTCAATATGAGCATATATTCTTCACCCATTTTAACACCGAAAAATAAAATTTAACTCCAGATCTCTCTCTCTTTTCTTTCAAGGATTAAACCAGAAGCCTTAAAGTTTTCTATGGTTATTGAAGAAACACTTATATCTGCAAACCAAAGTAAGTGAAAACTCAAGGATTTAGCTTAATTCTCCCATGGATAATTAGGAAAATATGTTTTCATGCTCTAATATAACTACAAAGGCATAATATTTTCAGCAGCTACTACTCACTTCCTTAGTTATTAAAATACATTTCTTTCTTCTTTTGTTCAAGTGTGAAGGGAAGCTGAAGTTCTAAAAGAATTGAAGTTATAAGGAGAAGTTGCAGAAATTGAGGTAAGGTGACTGCTCCATTTTTGTCTTCCTTATATATGAGTTAGAGTGAGGAATTAGGGGTGTGCTTTAATGAAGAACTTAAAGGGGGTGGTGAGTTCAATACTTGGTTGTATGATAAAGAATATTTGGTGTTGTTCTATGTATATTAGTGTTGGTGATACACATTATGTCAAGGGTTGTATGGTCTCATTATCAGTCAAAGTTAGCTACTGTTTTACAAGGCTCACGGTGTAATAGCTGCTAATTTTAGTTTACCATTCGATTCTATATCCCTTTGGCATGAAATCTGACACCTGCAATTAATATCAATGAAGTGAATCTCATAAGTTGAAACATAGTGGCAGCCTACTATCTCCAAATAGCTAACAATATTTTCCCCTCTACGTAGTGCATAGAACTACTTCATTATCAGTTAATTCGATTCTTTAATCTTTGAGTTTGGTGTTTATCAGTTCATAAATCTTTTGATATGTTATTTTGGTGGTCATAATCATTTTGGAGATATGGAAGTACGGACAAGTAATAGAAGACATGAAAATAATACTTCAAGAAAATAACAATGACATAAGGAGCTATGTAACATCAACACATTACTTTAAGGGATTAATGACACAACTGACTTCAAACAACAAAGAGGAGGATTCACAGACTTGCTTTTGCAATTACCATTTCTATGCCAGCACATGGGGGATAATTACATAAGTATAAAATAGTGAACAGATAATGAAGTATTTCTATGCACTACGGAGAGGGCGAAGCAAGCAACACAATTATTTTATTTCAATTTCTGAATGTTAATCCCTTGTTCTTCAACTTAGTACTTAACTTTAATTTTAAGTTCAATTACCACCTTACTATATCTACTTAAATACTTTTCATCAGACTTAACTTGCAATACACATGCTAAAACGTGCAAGGCGTTACATCACCCTCCAAGCTAGTTTAAACCAACAATAACCATATAAGTTAAGAACTAGAATATACATAATACAGGCCACCATAGTATTATGGTTATTGAATTGAATTGATGTCATGGACATGAGTAAGGGTCTTATGGTATTGAGTTGGATGATTTAGCTTTGGATTGTAGAGGTGAGATGGAATGGGTGGTATGCTTCCCTAACTCTCTTAATATTATGTATAGTTATTCTGTTACAATGATGATTAGTATGGTCCACTTATGGTGGCGGTGCTATGTGAATTGATGTGGCCTTATCGGCGTTACTTTATGTAATATGATTATCATGGCCTTGTCGGCACTACCTGAAGTAATATGATGATGTGTGTAGTTGATTTATGTGAAGTATGAGCATATTTATCTATATGTAAAGTAATGTGAAAGTTTGTGTTCCTTCTATGTATATTAGGAGTTGATGTTAGACTATGACTATGTGTTCATGTGTGTAGTCTTAGAGTTGATGCATGATTGTTCCTACTTGACTATATAAGTCTATGATGGTTATATTGATGATGTTATAGTAATGTATAGGATGACATAAATATGATAAGGTTCATTCTTAAGTTCTTCAACGAATGATATGTTATATGTGATAAAGTAAAGAATGTTGTGTCTTATTTTGGTAGACTTATGTCCCTTACGTGATACATGAATGAATGATATGTGAATACGAGATGTCTTGACTAGATAGGCATAGTGCACCCTTGTCATGCATGAATGAATGATATGTGAGACCTTAAATGATGATACGAAGGTCATGTACGTAAAAACATAAACCTAGTGGTAAGGTTATGTTATGAATATTGAAGTCAAGAGTCGTAATGGTATCCTTCATGTAAAGCAATGATGTACTTAGGGTTGATTGAATGGAACGACATCATACCATCCTTAGGAAAGTCATTATGAGTTATATATATCCCCATTGTTGGGTAGCCCTAGTGAACCTCTTTGTTGGGGTGAATGTGATTGGGTTATGACTAGATATGGAACCCCTTTATATGAACCTTTAATGTAAATTAATCTATGAAAACAAAGGCTAGCACCGAGTGATTATGTTATAGGAAATATCTCTACTTAAGAAGGAGACTACAGTATAAGGTAGCTCTACTTGAGAATGAGACTACAGTGCATAAAAGCCCTTCATATTCCTTAATCATGTGCCTATATGGGATGTTTCCTAGTTCTACCGTTGGCAAGTAGCACACCCTCATCAGAGTAGGTTAGAACTGCGGATTCCATATCTTACTATCATGGTCTATGTTGGCTATTTTCTATTCTTATTGTGTGGGATACCTACTAGAATTAGAGAAGTTATATGAAGTCTTGGTGGAGGTATGGGAGGATATCTAGACATTGCACAATAGGCTTTGAAGATGTTAGTGAGATTGCCTAGGTCTTCTCCAAGACCATTACTTGAATGTCCTTATGTGATGAATGTCTCTAAAATGAACTAAGGAATGTAATGAATTAACTTTAGAAAGCATGTTAAAGGAATAACTATTTATCTAGAGTAGTTAAGGGTTGTCTAGTTAAGGTGTGAAGGGGGCATAGGAATGGTCACTTCGTATATTACCTACATAAGTCTTAAGAATGACTCTAGTTAGGGAATATGGTTGATTATGTAGACATGACCTGAGCCTTAGGTGGTCTTAAGGATTACTTAGGTATTTTTGAAGAGTTCAGTCATGGACGTTATCTTCTTGATTTACTTAAGCAAGTCTTTTGATAGCCTTTGGAGGGAGAATGTCATATCATCTATATGTTGTTCATGTGATTGATGTATTTTTGAGTATATATCTCATTATGGGTGGTGTCTCTTTGCCTTACTTAAATGAGTCTTAGTATATCTTTTAGTGAAGGAATTACATGCTAGGAAGTTTCCAAGGTTAAGCTAAAGGACTTCACTGTAACAGTGATATGCTCACCGTAATATTTTCCTAAAAAATGTGAATAATTTCTTAGATGATTTCTTATATGTTCATAAAAGTGTTAAATGTTTTTCTTATGCTTATAGTATAATGTGTCAATCAAAATTCATGAAAAGCATGCTATTTACTAAATGTCCCTTATTCATGGTTTTTGCATGGCTTCAATGCTTAGTGCATCTAATGTGCTAACCCCTTCTTTTCCCTTTTTGACTAAAGAGTAGGGAATTGGGAGTCTTTATATTCCATGGAGGATGGATAGGTTTTTAAGGGTTGAAGATGAAGTATTGGTGAGTCCTCATTGATTCGAGGACAATATCCACATGTTCCTTTATGTCTTGGTCTTTATTTTATGTATTGTATGGGCTTAGTCCCAAGTGTTGTATAATCCAAAGTTTAGATGGTTCAATGAGATGTTGTAAAGGTTTAATGTTTTAAATAAAATTCCTCCGCTTCCGTATTTATTATGGAAAGAATTCTTCGTGTGTGAAGAAAGTTTTAAATTATTACTCATTTTAGAATGTTTATTATGAAATGAATGATACGTGTGGATTTGATGAGACTTCTTGAAGTATCATTTGCCGTGTGGTGACAAAAAGATGATCTAAGTTCTAGGGTGTACTTGCGGATCGTTACAACAACATCTAATAAGTAGATAACGGCATCGTCCTAGGGAAGTGAGGACCTACCGAACTTGGAAGATAGGAATCCACTTTGTAGTAAACATAAAAGATGGGTTAGTATACGCTTGTACTAAGTATGAGTATATGCATATAAAATAAGTGAAATCATGTTAAAGAGGATATTTCATTTAAAAGAGTCTAACAATTAGTACATTATTCAATTTTCATCAATTCATAAGCAAGAGCCAAGATTTGGGGATAGGGTTAACTTCAATTCAAAACCTAGGGTTAGGGAATAGGGTTCATCATGAATTCTTCAAGAAATAGGTCCAATCCCAACAATAAATTACCCTAGGCAGTCCACGAATGAATTAGAATATATAAAACAGTCTAACAATTAGTACATTATTCAATTTCCATCAATTCATAAGCAAAATCCAAGATTTGGGGAATTGGGGAAAAGGAACATGATCTACATGAAATTTCATCAATTAACCAACAATCTACACTTTATTAGTCATAGGAAATCATAATTTATCATCAATTTCAAGTTTAGAAAAAAACCCATTAGAATAAAAAAACTCTTGGAATTGGGTGTTTTAGAAATCAACTTTGAAAGGAACTCTTGGGCAAAGGAAACCAAAGAGCGAAGAACCCATACCTTAATTAAGATTAATCCATTAAATTCAAGTGAAATCCTAGATAAATTGGTCTTCTTCAATCTTTATTCTTCTTTAAATGGAGGATGAATAAAGAGAGAAACTAGAGAGAGGTGAGAGCTTTTGGGTTTTGATTTGGGGATTTGATTTGTATGAGTAAATGTGAGGGAAAACTGAATGGAAATCAATATATAGACCCCCCATTAAATACCCAAAAGACCCCTCACTTAAGTTGACCCTTTAATGAAGTCAAACTTCAAATCAAAATTTCAGACTTTCGTCGGGAAACAAATCCGCAACACGGAGCTGTTCCCGCATGAATTTCTAAATTAATTTTCGAGACAGTAGATTCCGCGAATTTCCCGCGACGTGAACGTTATATTTGAACAAAATCCACCCAAGTCCGCGACGCATACTTATTTCATCTATGTGTATTTTTGCTACTGCTTTGGCAGTTTGTCGAGCCATGTTTGGGGTCCTTTCATCGACCCCTAAGGCGACCCTTGGGGGGTCATACCTGGAATTTTTTACTCTATAGGCATGTTTTTACCTATTTAAAGTCATTTTACAAGTTTTAGACCCACCATTCCTAAACCTTTCCGAAACCTAATGACGTTTCAGTAGTTCAATTAGCCTAGCTTCCGAACATCTTGGACGTTTCTTGTTGTTTTGATTCTTAAACTTCCTAAATTACATATATACATTATATATGATCTTAAAACAGTGTCCTCACCCTTAGACACTAATGTTAGGATCTAGATTAGGTTTTAGACTTTCGGAGTGTTACACTTCAATTCCCATAGTAACACACCTACCATCATCTCACTGTGACATTTTTGACCCAAGTGTTGTATAATCCAAAGTTTAGATGGTTCAATGAGATGTTGTAAAGGTTTAATGTTTTAAATGAAAGTCTTTCACTTGTGATCAGGAAAAGAGTTTTTCATGTGTGAAGAAAGTTTTAAATTCTTATTCATTTTAAGAATGTTTATTGTGCAATGAATGATACGAGTGGATTAGATAAGATTTCTTGAAGCCTCATTTGTCGTGTGGCGACACAAGGATGCTCTAAATTCTAGGGTGTACTTGTGGGCCGCAACAGCTACATTCGTTGGACCTTTAAAATAAAGTCCAACTCAACTTTCATTACGAGATCATCATCGCGGAACCACTCTGCGATGCAGAGATGTTACCGGAAAAACTTACGAAATTAATTTTTGGGACAGATACTTTTTTAGTCAGGTCCACGACGCAGGACAACATTTTTGTATTTTGTGAAGCATGGCCGCCATGCGGACACTTTCCCTATAGATGTTGTCCGCAAGCTGCCCTGGCGAATTCTTGGCCAATGTTTGGGTCCTCTTCAAGGACCCTTAGGTTTGTCCTTGGGGAGTCGTAACTGGACGTTTTGACCCTAAACATGTCCATCTAGGTGTTAGGTTTATCACCACTGACTTAGCCCTCAAACAACACACTAACATTCAAGCAAAACACATAATGACACAGTGACACACAAACTTCTAGTCTCTGAACGTCTTGGTTATTCCTTGATGTTTGACCTCAAACACAACCAAACTGTCCTATAAACTCATTAACTCATTAAATTAACAAGTTAACAACTCATAAAACACAAGTGAATCTCTAGTCTATGCTAGTTCTTTTTAGGGTCGTTACAACACTCCTCCCTTGGCCTTGACCCGTATAAACCCTCCTTAGGTACATTTATAGATGTGTATTACCTTTTTAAGGGCAAGCTTTTAGACACCACCCCAGTAGCACTAGCACCACACTAGCCTAGGTTATTAGTTCACCGTACGTCATGGACATTTTTAATTCCTTATGAACCTATCTTCTCAAACTAATTTAATTACCTTAAAATAGGACCAAAATTATGTTTTAATTCCTTTTTAAATCATTATACTTCATCTAAAGTTCTAGCTTAAGTTATTGGATTTACGAGGTGAAATAGTGATTCGGAATACTCTTGAAGCTCGTCCTCTTCATCATAAATGATCTGCTTTCCCCAAAATGACCTGGACCAATAGGGAAATCTGATTCATTGGGTCTTTCGATACAATCAAATAGAAAGCCCCAAAGGCGCCATATTCTAGGAGCCCAAACTATATGATTGAATAAATCCTCCTGCAGGTCAAGGGATCTTTCTCCCTTCCCTTCTTCAAACTCCAATTCATAGTTTTCATAGAGAAATCTCTGATCAAGGATAGACCAAGAGCCTTTTTGCATCATATCTAAGGGATTCCTCGTTTTGGGCCGAGGAAGCATTCTAACATTATTTTTACCAAAAGCTTACATCGACGTACGTTAAGAACTTACCTATGGAGCCAGTTGGTCACCATGGCCAAAAATGTCCATTTCAAGGTTAAACAAGCCCCGAAGCAATTAAATCCCTCATTCTGTCGATTTTCATGTGTTATAGTTCACTAACTTTTTGGTGATCCAGAATTCTGGTGTCATTTAGGCCAAAACTTTACATGGACACCCGTTGAGATTTTATATATAAAGTCAGGTGGTCACCACGGCTAGAACAACCCATTTTCAAGGTCAAACGATCCTCGGAGAAGGTAAAACCCAATTTTGTCGATTTTCGTGTGTTCTACCATATTTTTTTGTATCAAGAATTTTGATGTCATTTTTGCAAAAAATTTACATGAACGTTAGTTAAGACCTTAGTTGTGTCTCGTTCGCCCTAACTTCCAAAATGACCCATTTTCAAGATCAAAAGAGCCCCGGAATAAACCCCACATTTTGTCGATTTTCGTGTGTTATAGTTCACCATGTTTTTTTGTGATCAAGAATTCCAACGTGATTTTTTCCAATAATTTTCATAAATATTTTTAAGACCTTAGCTATATTGCTAGTTAGTCACCACAGTCAAAACACGCCCAGGAGTAGGTGAACCCCCCTCCCCCCCCCCCTCCATTTTTCCAATTTTCGTGCGTTATAATTTACCATCTTTTTTGGTGATTCAAAATTTTGACGTTATTTTTTAAATAAAATATATGGATATCTATTAATACCTTAGTTGTGGAGCTAGTTGTCCCTAACGGCCAAACGGCCCATTTTCAAGGTCAAATGAGCCCTGGAAAAGTAAATCCCTCATTTTACTTATTTTTGTGTGCTATAATTAACCATATTTTTTGGTGATTCAATTTTCGATATTATTTTTGTCAAAATGTTTCATGGATGTCTATAACTACCTAAGCTATGGATCCTATTGTACTTAACGGCAAAAACGACCCATTTTCAAGGTCAAATGAGCCCCGGCACAAGAACGCCCACCCTTTTTGCCGATTTTAATATGTTACAATATTTCACCATCTTTTTTGGTGATCATTAATTTTGATGTCATTTTTGTAAAAAAATTCATTGATGTTTGTTAAGACATTAGCTATGGAGCCAGTTGTCCCTGACGGCCAATACGACCCATTTTTAAGGCAGACGAGCCCAAAGCAAGAACACTGTTCATTTTGCCAATTTTCGTGTGATATGGTTCACCATCTTTTTGTGATTTGGAATTCAAACGTCTTTTTTGTTGATTTTCATCATGGACATCTGTTAAGATCTTAGTAATACAACATTGCCAAACTGCAAAAATAGCCCATTTTCAAGGTCAAATGAGCCCCGAATAATTAACTCTCCCACCCCCATTTTGCCATTTTCATATGCTATAATTCACTATTTTTTGTGATGATCCAATATTTTGACATTATTTTTGCCAAAATTTTAAAAAAACATCGTTTAAGACCTTAGTTATGAAGTTAGTTGGCCCTGGCGGCCAAAATGATTCATTTTCAAGGTCAAACGAGCCCCGGAGTAGGTTTAACCCCCATTTTATCAATTTTCGTGTGCTATAGTTCACCATCTTTTTGTTGATCCGAAATTTTGACATTAATTTTGATAATGTTTTTCATGAATGGTCGTTAAGACCTTAGTTATGGAGGCATTAGGCCTTGACTATCAAAACGTCCCATTTTCAAGGTCAAACAACTCTCGGATCAGGTTAACACCCATTTTGCCGATTTTCGTATCCTATAGTCCATGGATTTTTGGTTATCCGTTATTCCTACATCATTTTTTTCAATAGTTTCATAGACGTATGTTAAGTCCTTAGCTATGGAGCCTGTTGGTCCTGACGGCTAAAACCATCAATATTAAAGGTCAATCGAGCCCTAGAGCAAGTAAACCTCCCATTTTGCAAATTTTCATGTGCATGGTCTATGGAATATTAGTGATTTAGAATTCTGACATTTTTCTACTAATAATTTTCATGGACATCCTTTAAGATCTTAGATATGGAGCCAGTTGGTCACCACGGACAAAACAACCCATTTTCAAGGTCAAACGAGCCCTGGAGAAGGTAAGCCCCTAATTTTGTTGATTTTTGTGTGCTATTGTTCACCATCTTTATTGGTGATATCATTTTGTGCCAAAAATTTACATGGACGTCCTTTAAGACCTTAATTGTGGAGCACATTGTCCCTGACTTCCAAAATGGTCGATTTTCAAGGTCAAACAATCCCCGAGTAGGTAAGCCCCCAATTTTGCCGATTTTAGTTTTCTATAGTTCACCGTCTTTTTTGGTGATCTAGAATTAAGATGTCATTTATGCAAAAAAAAATTATGGACATCGGTTAAGACCTTAGCTATGCAGCCAGTTTGGCTTGTCAACTAAAACGACCCATTTTCAGGTCAAACGGGCTCCGGAGCAGGTAAATCCCCTATTTTACCAATTTTAATGTTTTATTTCACCATTCTTTTTTGGTAATCCGAAATTCCGATGTCATTTCTTCTAAAAATTTATAAATACAGATGTTAAGACCTTAGATATTAATCCATTTGTCCGTAATGGCCAAAACGACCCATTTTCAAGGTCAAAGAGCCTTAAAGTACGTAAAAACCCCATTTCGCCGATTTTTGTGTGATTTAGTTCACCATCTTTTTTGGTGATCCGTAATTATAATGTCATTTTTGACAAAAACTTACATGGACATCCGTTCAGGCCTTAGATGTAGAGCTCGTTTACCCTGACTTCCTAATAGACCCATATTCAAGGTCATACAATTCCCGGAGTAGGTAAGCCCCACATTTTTTCGATTTTAGTCTGTTATAATTCACCATCTTTTTTTGGTGATCCAGAACTCCGACGTCATTTTTGTCAAATATTTACATGGAAGTCGCTTAAGACCTTATCTATGAGCCAGTTGGCCCTGACAGCTAAAACAATCAATTTTCAACGTTAAATAAGCTTTCGAGTAGGTAAACCCCCATTTTACCAATTTTAGTGTGTTATAGTTCACCATATTTTTTGTGGTCCAGAATTCCAACGTCATTTTTACCAAGAAATGACATGGACATCCGTTAAGACCTTATCTACGAAGCAAGTTAGCCATGATGGCTAAAATTACCCATTTAAAGGTCAAACGAGTCCTAGAGCACGTAAACACCCCATTTTACCAATTTTCATGTGCTATAGTTCACCGTCTTTCTGGTGTTCCAGAATTTCAATGTTATTTTTGCCAAATATTTACATGGACGTCTGATAGACCTTAGCTATGGTGCTAGTTAGTCACAACGGCCAAAACGGGCCTTGGGCAGTTAAAGCCCCCATTTTTATTGACTTTCGTGTGCTATAGTCCACCATCTTTTTTGGTGATCCAGAATTTCGACGCCATTTTTTCAAAAAAAAATTCATGGACGTCCTTAAATACCTTAGCCATGCATCCAATTAGCCCTGACAGCCAAACGGCCCATTTCAAGGTCAAACGAGCCTCGGAGAAAGTAAACCCCTTATTTTTCCTATTTCCATGTGTTATAATTGACCATTTTTTTTGGCGATCCTGAATTTTGACGTCATTATTGTTGAAATCTTTCTTAGACGTCTTTTAGGATTTATTTATGGATCCAGTTGACCCTAATGGCTAAAACGACTCATTTTTAAGGTCAAATGAGCCCCGGAGCAGGAAACCCCCCCCACCCGGTGGTCCATAATTTCTACGTCATTTTGGCCACCTTAGTCATGGAGTCAATTTTCTCTAACGGCCAAAATGGCTTATTTTCAAGGTCAAAAGAGCCCCGAAGTAGGATCACTCCATTTTTCCAATTTTTGTGTGCAATAGTTCACCATGTTATTTGTGATTCACAATTCAAACGTCATTTTACCGAAATTTTTCATTGACGTCTGTTAAGACCTAAGAAATGGAGACAATTAAGCTAATGGCAAAAAAAACCAATTTTCAAGGTCAAACGTGCCCTGGATATTAACCTCCCTGTTTGCCAATTTTTGTGTGATATAGCTCACCATCTTTTTCTGATCGAGAATTCCGATGTTATTTTGCCGAAATATTTTATGGACGTCTGTTCAGACCTTAGCTATGGAGAGAGTTGTCCCTAAAGAAAAAAACGACCCATTTTCAAGGTCACACAAACCTCAAATTAGGTAAATCCCCCTTTTTCTTAATCGATTGTGCAATAATTCACCATATTTTTTGGTGATCCAAAATTTCGACATCATTTTTGTCGAAATATTTTATGGATGTATGTTAATACCTTAGTTATAGAGTGATTTGTCCTTGACAGCCAAAACGGCCCATTTTCAAGGTCAAACAAGCCTTGTAGCAGGTAAACCCCCTCCCCCCCCCCATATGCCGATTTTCGTGTCCTATAGTTGATACGCTCAAATTTACTTCTCAAAAAAAGTATAAGCGGTTGTATCAAGTAAAGAACCCAACTATGAGGTTCGGGTCGATCCCACGAGGAAAGTGATTTAGACTTAAACCCAACTATTACTTCTATTTAGTCAAGTCATTTCCGAAAACAAAAGACAATAGGGGTTTTTTTAAAACAAATGTAATTAGCTACCTCTAAGTAAATAAGTGACAAGTTCAAAATTTGATTTTTATCAAGTAATGAGAGTAACTAGTGCTTAAGTGTTCCCCACAAGTTTATAACTCGATAATTCTAGTTATAACAATCCTTTTCTAGTCTCTTCCATGCAAAGTGGTAAGTTATGTATCCTCAATTCCTTGGTCCGGCAACTAGGGAATTTCATTCCGCACCTTGGTGCGGCTACATGTGTATGCTTTACCAAACCTTACCTTTATCCCATATTAAGCATCATAATCGATGTTTTGTTTAGTTGTTACTTTGTACCAACCGACACTAGCCTATTAGATAGTGTATACTGAATTTACGTTGATAATTCTTTTCTTATTATCTACCTCCTTGGTCCGGAAAGTAGCAACAAGGCGAGTTCTAACGCGTGCACTCGTTAAAAAGACTATCAATACATGCAAGACACTATTCAAGAATTGTTATTTTAGCTAGGTTGTACCTTGTTATTTACCCATGGTTCCCACAACCCTAGTTATGGAGTTTAGTCACCCATGTTAATAATCACACAATTCATATTAATTAGATAAGAATTCATGCACTTACTTTGATGAGATTGAAGAAAATCCAGAAAATTACTTGAATTAATCAAAAACTTGCAACAAACGATTCCGGAAAATAAAGTAATTTCCATAAAATCCCAAAATTCAACACTTAGAACAATAAAATTAAAAAATATCCAAGAGTCTAACCCCTAAAATGAGGTTTTTGTGTATTTATAATAGACAAGTCCTAACATAAAAGGGAAATCTATTTAAGGAAAATATGCGCAAAAATGCGTCTGAGTCAACGACTAGAGCAACAGACCGTCGGGGTCACGACGGACCGTCGAGGTCACAACGAATTGTCGAGGTCACGACAGACCGTCGAGGCCCTCCATTGTTCCATACTTAACTTCTTTTTTTGCTGCTTTCTTCACTAACTTTTTGTTAACATCGACATACATGGATGACAGTCCGTTGCGTGCACGACGGTCCGTCGATGGCTTCCGTTCCTCCATAATTAGAATCTTGAAGATGGATAGTGGGGATACTTTTAATTAAAATTGATGGATGTGCTAGACGGTCCGTCATCGCAATGACGGTCCGTAAAGAGCATCCGTAGCCCCACACTTACTCAGAATTCCCCAACTTCCTTTAGAAACCTTTTTCTTCATACGATGGTGGACACCTACGAACCGTCGAGGTCACGACGGACCGTCGATGGCTCCGTAGGTCGTCACTTCTGAAATTTTCAGCACAATTCTCCCACTTTCTCCTTCTGGACATATTTCCTACAAACAAAGAGAATGTGTAAACTACATTAACACCAATACAAAAAGGCCTTAGACACACACTAATATTAAGGAAAAAACATTGAAAGTATGAAACCACGTTACATCAACACCCTCAACTAAAATTCGTTGTTTGTCCTCAAGGGACGCACTATGACTCACCACAAAGTCTCTGTACAAGATTATCCTTATTTTGGACTTTTACAATCATGTGGCTATCAATCCTAATTATTTTCAAATTGATTTATGCATGCTATAACTATTAGGCATGGTCATGTGGATCAGACCATGACATAGACTCACCACACACCGACACCTATCCTCTTTGATCTCTCACCAAGGTACCAATTTTCCGGTATTGCAACTAGTGTCCTCACTTCAAAACAACATCGTCATTTTTCACATAATGATTTCAGTTTGAGTATAAGGATTATTTTTCAACACTCGCTCTCAGAAAAACTTCACACCTTATTTATACTTATTGCCATAGGCTTACCCTTATTTTCACTTCTTTAAGTTCACCATAATGCACTCTTAGGATCACGATAGGACTTTCTTAGCTTGTAACTTAGGCTCAGGGTACGGTATGGTACATTTAGATGTATTTTAGTGACTTATTGCCCTCCTTGACTTAACGGTTAATCTTACCTTTTCATCATTTTATTCCGCCCTATTTCTTAATTTTCTTGTATTCTTTCACCTTGATATTCTCCCTTCTTTGTTCTTTCGTGTAAGTCACTCTTTCTTTTCTTGCTTGTATTTTCAAATTTTCAAATATATATATATTACTTTTCTTTCAATTTTTCTTGAGTCACCTTTCTTTTGTTCTTTCTCTCTCTTTGTTCTTTCAACCCCACTTTCCGGAGCATTCCTCATAATAGCCACCCTCAACTCATGGCTTTGCCATGAGTCAAGGTACACAATACCCAAAGTTGGGTCAGGCCACGGCAAAGTTGTTTTCTACATTAGCCACCCTTAACTTATGCTTTTGGCATAAGTTGTGGTGCACATGTCCAAGGAGGGACCAGGGCCAAAATATTGTTCCCTATAAAAAATCAGTTGGGGTGAAAAAAAAGTCTATTTTAAGCTCAAATCATTTGGATCAAGAAGGGATTAATTTTATTCGGATTTCTTTTATTTAGGCTAAAGATTGGCTATATTGAACAAAGGCCTATGATCCTTTCCTAATTGTCTATTACGGCTTAATTTTAGCAAGACTAACCAGGCAAGTTCTAGCTCAGTACCAATGGTGGAATATTCAATTTTTCCTCACACTCATTTGACATCTCATTACTCTACCAAATTATCAGAAACCTAGTTTTGAGTTTTAGATTTTAGGGTCATGCAATGGTGTATCTCCATGTAATGCTTAGAGCCACACATATCAGTTACTATGCCTACTCATGCAACATTTTTGTTAAATCAGGATATCATTTTTGTTTAGCCATCATGCTTCAGAGTCCACTATACTATGTACAAAAGATATCAACATGTCGGTTCAACAATAAAAATAACTAATCTCTTCGAGAAAAAGAACACAGGCAAGAAAACCCCAAAGAGGATCATGAGTTGGGCTACTTAGACTTCACCCTAGCATTCACTTTCATTTTACCCCATCCCCAACAAAAAGACATGCAATTGTCCCCAATGCATAAAAGTATATAGAATAGGGTGGTAGGTGAAGCAAACCTGAGGCGCAAAGCGCCAGCGATCAACAAGCTGGCGGGTCCGGTTGCCCGGAACTCGCTCCCTCTTTAGTGGGGACACCCTCAGTAGTGTCCTCAGCAACAACAGCACCATCAGTAGTTCTCCTCTCAGCCTGAACAAGTCTGGAGCTAGACTCCCAATATCCAACTCTTATAGCCCTCACTGGCGGGCCTCCTCATCAATAAGAGAGGCTCTCCTCGCAGCCTCCAACTCATGGCGTTCCTTCTTCCGCGCCCTATACTCCTCCTCCTCTCTAACTCTGTTCCTCTTGGCACGATCTCGTGGGGGAGGTGGTGGAACTGTGGTAGTGGAGAACAAGGCAGCCAACACTATGTCCTCAGCGGGCTTTGCAGAAGGGGCCTTACACTCCGGCACCCGAGCCTCTAGTATAGTATCTAAGTCTGCTCTAAGACTCTCCACAGCAGCCGGAAGATTCGTCACATCCACTGTACAGGCTGTTCGGGCAAGAACCCGCAGCTCAAAAGTGTTAAAGCGTTGGTGGACCTCCATGACCTTCCGCTCGGTGTGCTGGTCCATCTTCCTCTCTAAGCGCTCCTCTGCCTCATCAATAGACCTCTGCATCCAAGGCTGGATATGGTGCAGAAGTGTGGACATTTAGGCCTCAAGTTTCTGTACCTAGCAAGTGGGACCATAGTAGCAGATGGGAGGGGTCTTGAGCACGTCAATATGCCACACGGGCACTCCTGCTAACATGCACAAAGCAAAAACCATGCACGGGAAGGGGTAAGTAGTAGTGGCCTTGAAGGCCCTCTCGTGCATCACCACCTGTAGTAGCCATGCTAAGTCCACCTAGAACCCGACAATCATCGCCGCCATCAGTACCGCACGATCCCAAGTGACAATGTTGTCAGCTGCAGTGGGGGAAAGGTAGTGTCGAACTAGTAACCGCAAAAACTTGCTTGTGAAGGTGAGGTTAGCCTTCTTGATACTTCCCTTGGGCTCCATCACCCAATCGGCAGCCTCACCATCAATAGGAAGGTACTATGCAATCCACCGCTTGGTGGTATCTCTCAACTCTAGGTCACGATGGAACCGGCTATCTTTAATCAACTTCCGCCGATAGTCGAACTCAGTGGTGAGAGGTGTCCGGGTGGCATCTACATCCGCGCCATAGAGAAATCTGCAAATGGACGGCAAAGGAATGTCAACCTGCTTGTCGCGGACTTGGACGTAATCCAAAGGAGCATGTTTGGCGGGGGTTGCCCGCCTATCTAGCTGAGATCAAAGAGTCACCACATAGGAGGTGTAGAACTTTCGGACCATCTCCTCACTGTAGTAGCCTCTTCCCGAGCCGTCCAATCCAGTTGATGCCTGGTGAATAGTTCATGAATAGCTGGCATGGTGTGGAGACTCCCCGTAAGAACCCTCCGCTCTAGTGTTAGGGTCCGGGTCATGACCCCTTGTCATTCGGCAGCTTGGCGTCGGTGTATACTTGATAGTGTCCATCAACACACCTTTGTTGGGCTAATCAGCAACTGGAGCAGGGACGCCAGTCTGGGGTGCTGGAGTAGAGTAAACACTATCAGCCTCATCAGACGAGGCAGACTGGGATGCGGTGGCGGGAGAAAAGGCCTCCTTAAACTTGGAGACCTCCTCAGAAATGGACACTTCCTCAGAACCGGAAGCATCCTCGAAGCCAGATAGTTCCTCAGACTGTGCAGCAGACCTAGAAGGTGTGCCAGTGAGTATACGCTCCTCTTCAGACTGTGAGGCAGTGACTTTGCTAGGCGCCACCTTCGTGGGCGTGGCTCTGGTGGTGCATGCAGAACGGGTGGGAGTGAGAGTGCCTGGTGACCGTAATTTTGGGTCATACTCATCGTTTGAGCCTATGACCATCTGTACGGATGGGGATATGGACTTGGAACGCCCTCGTGAGTAGACGTGGTCTTGGTTTGGTGCCATTAGAACCTGCAAAGAAAAGCAATTAGCACCAGTACATACAACAGAAGAAAGCAACAAAGTAGAAACAGAAATGGAATGGCAGTGCAGCAGTTGCATCACTGCATGATGGACCCATAGACGGTCCATCGGAGTCACGACGATCCGTCATGGGGTCCATCGAGGAACACTTAGTGAAATTTTTGTATATGATCAGAAGCAAAGGTTCTGATAGTGGCAACGATTGTGCAAGACAGACCTTCGAAGGCACGACGGTCCGTCATAGGGGTCCGTCGAGGGACACTTAGACTAAAATTGGAAAACATTAGAAACAAAGGTTCTGACAGTGTTAACGGTTGTGCAGGACGGAGACGGTCCTTCATAGGGGTCCGTCGAGGACACTTAAACTAAAAACTCTAAACATAAAAAACAAAGGCTCTGACAGTGTCGACGGTTGTGCACGATAGTCTGTCATAGTGGTCCGTCGAGGGACACTTGGCCTAAGAATGAGAAGTGTGGAGTGACGGACCCCCATGACGGTCCGTCGAGGGCATGAGGGTCCATCGACGGGGTCTCGTACTGTCCTTTAGGGACAGAAATTAGTTCCCGAACTTGCTAATGTGGAGTATCCTTAACAATCCAAGATTCCAAAGCAACTACCCAGCATCCCATCATCCCTAGGGCAAGAATTTTTTGAGTTTAAGCATTTAATTTTCGACAGTCTATCAACCCTAGGTCAGAAACAGAAATCAAGAAATACACACTTTTTTTAACAAAACACCCCCATTCCTTTTCAAGATTAGTGTTCTACAAGAACATGGGACTACGGGGGTGAGTTCTAGCATGCAATAAGGATCAAAAATTTGAGAACCACACAGTAAGACAGCAAGTTTAATCAGAAAATAAAAAAATAATGATAGTTAATTCACAGATCAGAAGAACATACCTGATAACTGGAGTAAAGGAAGAAGAAGTAAGACACTGGTAGTTTAAAACACCACAACATCTACCGACCATGAACTGAAGAAACTGGGAGAATTGGGAGAGAAAAGGACTTTGGGAATATGGGGAAAATGTGGGAAATCAAAAGATGGAGAGGGAATAGGAGTTAATAGTGATGAAGTGGGGAGAGATGGTAGGAAATGAGGATAGAAGTGGTTATGAGGGGTTATGTAAAGAGGTGGGAACTTTAAAGGTTAAAAACTTTTAATATTTAGTTGGACGGGTCGGGTCGGGTTGGTGGGTAAGGACACGACGATTCCCCATCGACGGACCGTAACAGGGTCGACGGTCCATCATGGGGGTCCGTCGAGGGTGCCCTAACTTGTAAAATTAGAAAGACATACCTGGGCATGACGGATCCCACCGACGGTCCATCGATGGTTCCGTCGATGGGTGCAGCAGATCAATTTTCTGCAGATTTCTGGTGATTTGATACATGAACATTTAACACTCAATAAGCTAATCTTTTCAACACTTCTAAAGAAAAATAAAGGAACATTCAGACGTGACATAAGAAATTAAAGCAAAAATAATGCAACTACGCCTAGAAAATCATTAAAAGCCTATAGTTGGCTAAAGGATACATATTTGGTTGCCTCCCAATCAGCACTTGATTTAACATCTCGGCACGATGGAGGACTCTTGATTACTTAGACTTTATCAAGATGGTATGTCCCGATCACTTCCTTTGCCATTTTAGCATGCCCTAGATATATTTTGATTCGCTGCCCGTTCACCTTGAACCTCACACCCTCATTGTTCTCCAACTCACTGCACCATGAGGGAATAGTTGGGTGATCAAATAGGGACCAGTCCATTTGGACTTGAGTTCGCTCGGAAACAAACGCAACCTAGAATTCAACAAAAACACTAAATCCCCAACCAAAAAATCGCGCTTCTCAATCTTTTGGTCATGGTACTTCTTCATCTTTTCTTTGTAGAAGGATGAACTTTCATATGACTTCAAGCGAAATTCATCAAGATCATTTAACCCGTTTAAACTCAATTCGGTAGCCTCATTCCAATCCGATTTCAACTTTATCATTGCCCACTTCGCCTTATACTGTAATTCAATCGGTAAGTGACAAGCCTTCCCATATACAAGTTGGTATGGGGACATACCTATAGGAATCTTGTATGCTGACCAGTAGGCCCAACGAGCATCATCAAGCTTTCTTGACCAATCTGTTCTACTAGCATTCACCATTTTTCCAAAATTTTCTTAATCTCCCTGTTTGACATCTCAACTTGCTCACTACTTTGATAATGGTAAGGAGTGGCCACATTATGGCGAACCCCATATTTTTCCAATAATCCCTTAAACAACTTGTTGCAAAAGTGGGATCCCCCATCACTAATAATAGCCCTTAGGGTTCCAAATCTAGAAAATATGTTCTTTTTTAAGAATGCGGTGACACTCTTCCCTTCATTATTCGCCTTCTACCCATTTTGACACATAATCGACTGCCACAAGAATGTATTTCATCCCATGAGAACTCACAAAAGGGTCCATAAAGTCAATGCCTCACACATCAGACAATTCAATCACAAGAATGGGATTTAAAGGGAGCTCTTGCTTTCTCGAAATGCCACCATCTCTTTGGCATCTATTACATGCCTTGGCGAACTCATGAGCATCTTGGTGGATGGTTAGACAATAGTAGCCATATTGCAAGATCTTGTGAGCAGTCCGGATACCACTATGATGACCACCTACAGCCGAAGAATGGAATGCCTCCAAAACACTCAACATCTCAACTTTCGGCACACAACAACGAATAAACCCATCGGCACAAATCCTATATAAGTATGATTCATCCCAAAATAATGTTTTCACTTCATGCTGAACTTTTTCATTTGATGAAAGGACAAGTTCGGTGGGATGATATCACTAGCCAGATAATTTACAAAATCTGTGAACCATGGAATCAAGTCTTGGGAGGCAGCCAGTACATGCTCATCAGGGAAAGTATCATCAATTTCAGCCTTTTCACCTAACTCCCTCATTGCTTCATCTTCCAATCGGGACAAGTGATTAGCAACTTGATTTTCGGTCCCTTTTCTATCTTTCACCTCGAAGTTAAATTCTTGCAACAGTAATACCTAACAAATCAACCTCGGTTTCGCATCCTTCTTTGCCATCAAATATCTCGAAGCAGAATGATCAGTATGCACTATAACCCTCATGCCAAGCAAATAAGAGAAAAATTTCTCGAAATCAAAGACTACTGCAAGAAGCTCTTGTTCAGTTATGGTGTAGTTCTTTTGGGCTTCATTAAGGGCTTTACTAGCATAGTAAATGGTATCAAAAATTTTGTCCCTTCTTTGTACCAATACCACACCAAGATCAACCCCACTCGCATCACACATCACCTCAAAAGGCTTGCTCCAATCCGGAAAAATGATGATAGGTGCAGACACCAACTTTTCCTTCAACTCACCAAATGCCTTAAGACAAGATTCATCAAAATGAAACTTACACTCTTTCTCAAGCAACTTGCACAAAGGATGTGCAATCTTTGAAAAATCCTTGATGAACCTCCGGTAAAAGCCTGCATGCCCAAGAAAACTTCTCACACCTTTTACAAAGATAGGTGGAGGAAGTCGCTCTATCACCTCAACTTTGGCTTGATCAACCTCTATAAATTCTCTGAAATGCAATGACCCAATATAATACCTTCTTTTACCATGAAGTGACATTTTCCCAATTTAGCACAAGGTTGCAATCTTCACACCTCTTAAGAACCTCGGACAAATGACTAAAAAAACACTCAAAGGAGTCACCAACCACTGAAAGATCATCGATAAACACCTCAATAGTGTCCTCCATCATATCGGAGAATATTGACATCATACATCTCTTAAATATGACTGGTGCATTACATAACCCAAACGACATTCTCTTGAACGCGAAGATCCCATAAAGACAAGTAAAGGTGGTTTTCTCTTGATCTTCCGGTGTAATATAAATTTGATTATAACCCGAATAGCCATCAAGAAAATAGTACCACCCTTTTCCTGCAAGTCTATCCAACATCTGTTCCATGAAGGACATAGGAAAATGTTCCTTCTCGGTCCATATATTTAATTTCCGGTAATCCATACATAGCCTTCATCCAGTCACCGGCCTCATCGTAACAAGCTCATTTTTCTCATTGGGGACCATAGTCATTCCCCCTTTCTTAGGTACACACTGAAAAGGGCATACCCAACTACTATCGGCGATTGGATATATCACTCCAGCATCCAACCACTTAATGATTTCCTTCTTCACCACCTCTTGCATAGGTGGATTTAAACGTCTCTGGTGCTCAATACTTGGCTTATGATCGGGCATGAGTTGGATTTTATGTGAACAAATCCCGGGAGGGATCCCAATAATATCCGCAATAGTCCACCCAATAGCTCTTTTGAACCTTTTTAACACCTCCACCAAACTCTCAACTTGATGCACATTCAAATCTGATGCAATAATTACCGGCAAAGTGTCACCTTTTCCCAAGAATACATACCTCATATGAGGTGGTAGAGCCTTAAGTTCTACTTTTGGAGCCTCCTCTATAGATGGTTTCACAGGTGGAGACTCGCGATGCTTCATATCTAACTCCAACTTCTTTGGTTTAAACCGAACATCACCTCGATCAAGTGCCGCGACCAATGACCCATAATCTTCATTGCAATCACTATCAAAATTCATGATCACTGTCGCTAGTGCTTCTAAACCCAGACGTTCTTTTATTTGTACCTCAGATAAATTTTCAACCCTGTAAGATATGGCAGATAACAATTGGAGCTCACCACTCTGCCTCATTGAGCTACAAATGTTGAAAGTCGCTTCTTCACTGTTTAACCAAAATTTCATCTGCCCTTTCTCCATACCAACCAAGCTCTTCCTGTCGCAAGGAATGACCTCCCAAGAATAATAGGCACCTGAAAATAAACCTCACAATCAAGAATCGCAAAATCGTCCAGAAATATGAATGACTCCACCTTTACCAACACATCATGGAGTATCCCAATAGGCCACTTTACCATTCGATCGGCCATCAGTAACCGCATCGCAGTGGGCTTTGGCTCATCCAAACCAAACTTCTTATAAATAGACAGAGGCAGAAGATTTATGCTTGACACTAGGTCACATAATGCTTATGCAAAGTGTAATAACCCAATTGTACATGGAATAGTGAAGGAACCCAGATCTTCTTTCTTTTGCACTAGAGACCTCGTAGCAATAGCACTGCAATGCTGCATTCTATCATCATCCTCAAAACTGACCAATTTTTTCTTAGTAACCATATCCTTCATGAACTTGGCATAACCGGGCATTTGTTCATTTTCACCTCTTATCAATTTATCACACCAGACGGCATTGGTGGGTCAATGGTTTGCTTACCACTACGAGTTATGATTGCCATACAATATCCATCATTTTTCGGATTTTGGACAGTGTTGACAGGAATAGTTCCCGGATGGCGTGGGTTCACAGTCAAAGACAATTGGGCCATTTGCAACTCAAGATGCTTGATCGAGATTGCATGTGCATCATTTTTTTGCCCAATACTCGCTAAATCACTCCTCAACTCTTTAGTGTGCTCATCACTAGCATCAAACCTCCTCATCATTTTCTGCAACATATCATCAACTCGTGTCATGCTACCTCCACCATCCCTAGGAGCAACTTCATGTTTTTAAGGTGGGACATAGGGCCCACTCCTATCATTACTGTTACCATAGTTACCCCAGTTAAAGTTGTTGTCGCGATTGTAATTCCCATCTCAGACATAATGACCCTCTCGGTTGTAATTACCACAGTTCTGACCTTGGTTTCCTTAACCTTGGTGCCAATTTTCCTGATCGGATCCTTGGACGTTTGGTCGGAAACCCCCTGTCTGCTCATTTTCCGCATAAGATTCCTCCTCATAGTAATACTCATCAGTTGGTGGTGGTGGTTTAGACAAGTATTTCACCGCATTTACCTTTTCTGCACCCCAAGTGACATGTTTTAACACCAACCCAAGCTTAGTTCTCATTTGAGCCATTTTCTCATGAATCTAATTGTAGTTGGATTGTGTGCAGATTGCACTGCAAAAAGTGTTTCTCCCAGTATCTGACTACCTAGTACTCCAAGCTTTATTATTTCAGGAGATTTTCAGCATAAGGACACTCCCCATAAGAACCACCCGCTATCATATCTAGTACTGCTTTATTATTATTATCATGTCCCCAATAAAAGTATTCTTTCAGTGACTCATCATTGATGCGGTGATTGGGGACACTTCTCAAGAAAGAGGTGAACCTATCCCAAGAACTACGGACTGATTCTCCCGGTAGTGCCACAAAGTTGTTCACCCCATCTTTGTGGTTTAGCTTCTTAGACACCGGATAGTAACGTACTAAGAACACATCCCTCAATTGATTCCAAGTTTAGATTGAGTTATAGGGGAGTTCGGTAAACCACATAGCGGTCTATCCCGTCAGTGAGAGAGGAAACAGTCTCAACCTAATTACATCCATATTCAAATCAGGCCTCCCTACACAACTCTTACACACCGACCTCACCTTGGCGATATGAGCATGTGGATCCTCAGAAGGTAGCCCCAAAAACAAACCTCTAGCGTGAGCATTTGCATCAAACTACTAGTTACCACAAAAGTATGGTTGTGTGGGAGGGGAGGCAAGACAAGTGGCCCGTCAGAGTCAGTAATATTATCATATCCCCTATAATACTCTTGAAGGCGTGGAGCGGTAGGTTGCCTTCGTATTTCACCTTCCCCATGATTTTCAGGTCATAATTGATCATGAGCGTCAAACAGTGGTGGAAGTTCCGGGTTGTGATCATCATTGAGAATACAAAAATTTTGGTTCATTCTACGCAGTGTACGCTCTAGTTCGGGGTCGGGTGATAGTGTGGGTTCTCCTCTACTCCATGTACTTGGCATACACGGAAGTTAGATCTGCAAGAGACAAAAACAAAGAGAAAAATTAAAATTAGAAAAATGTTGACTAAACTTTGGTAACAAGCTTAAAGTTAATCTAAAAGCCAATTTCCCCGGCAGCGGCACCAAAATTTGATATGCTCAAATTTACTTCTCGAAAAGAAGTATAAGCGATCGTATTAATTAAAGAACCCAACTATGAGGTTGGGTCGATCCCATGAGGAAAGTGATTTAGACTTAACTTTTACCTACTATTATTTCTATTTAGTCAAGTCATTTCTGAAAACAAATAACAAAAGGGGGGTTTTAAATAACAAATGTAATTAGCTAGTTCTAAGTAAATAAGTGACAAGTTCAATGATTTGATTTTTATCAAGTAATGAGAGTAACTAGTGCTTAAGTGTTCCCCACAAGTTCATAACGCGGTAATTCTAGCTATAACAATCCTTTCCTAGTATCTTGCATGCAAAGTGGTAAGTTATGTATCCCTAATTCCTTGGTCCGGCAACTAGGGAATTTCACTCCGCACCTTGGTCCGGCTACGTGTGTATGCTTTACTAAACCTTACCTTTACCTCATATTAAGCATCATAATCGATGTTTGGCTTAGTTGTTACTTCGCACCAACCGACACTAGCCTATTAGATAGTGTATACTAAATCTACGTTGATAATTCTTTTCTTATTATCTACCTCCTTGGTCCGGCAAGTAGCAACAAGGTGAGTTCTAACACGTGCACTCGTTAAAAAGACTTCTAAACGAAAGAATTATCAATACATGCAAGACACTATTCGAGAATTGTTATTTTAGCTAGGTTTTACCTTGTTATTTACCCATGGTTCCCACAACCCTAGTTATGGAGTTTAGTTACCCATGTTAATAATCACACAATTCATATTAATTAGATAAGAATTCATGCACTTACTTTGATGAGACTGAAGAAAATCCAGAAAAATACTTCAATTAATCAAAAACTTGATACAAACGATTCCGGAAAATAAAGTAATTTCCCCGAAATCCCAAAATTCAACACTTAGAAGAATAAACCAAAAAAAATATCCAAGAGTCTAACCCCAAAAATGAGGTTTTTACAAGTATTTATAATAGACAAGTCCTAACATAAAAGGGAAATCTATTTAAGGAAAATATGCCCAAAAACGCGTCTGAGTCGACGACTTGAGCGACGGACCGTCGAGGTCACGACTGGCCGTCGAGGCCCTCCGTCGTTCCATACTTAACTTCTTTTTCTGCTGCTTTCTTCACCAACCTTATCTTACCATCGACGGACATGGATGACGGACCGTTGCATGCACGACAGTCTGTCGATGGCTTCCGTTCCTCCATACTTTAGAATCTTTTGAAGATAGGTACTGGGGCTACTTTCTTTCAACATTGATGGATGTGAAGGACGGTCCGCCATGACGGACCGTCGAGAGCCTCCGTAGCTCCACACTTAGTCAGATTTCCCCAAATTCCTTTAGCAGCTTTTTTCTTCGTACGACGGTGGCCACCTACGGACCGTCGAGGTCACAACGGACCGTCGATGGCTCTAAAAGTCGTCACTTCTACCATTTTCAGCACAATTCTCCCACATTCTTCTTCTGGACAAATTTTCTGCAAACAAAGAGAAAACTACATTAAAACCAATACAAAAAAGGCTTTAAACACACACTAAACTTAAGGAAAAAGTATTGAAAGTACCGTGAAACCACAGTACATTTCACGGTACATCAATAGTCCATGGATTTTTAGTGATCCCAAATTTCGATATCATTTTTGCAAAAAAATTTCATGGACTTCTATTAAGACCTTAGATATGGAGCCATTTGGCAGTGATGGTCGAAACGACTCATTGTCAAATTTTGTGTGTTGTCTATGAAATTTTGGTTATCTGGAATCCCAACGTCTATTTTGCCAAAAAAATTATGGACGTCTTTTAAGACCTTAGCTATGGAGCCACTTGTCCTTGATGGACAAACTGCCCATTTTCAATGTCAAATGAGCCCTAAAGCAGGAAAACCTCTTATTTTGCCTATTTTCGTGTGCTATCAATGGATTTTTGGTGATCCTAAATTTCAACATCATTTATCAAAAAAATCATGGACATTAGTTAAGACCTTAGATGTGGAGCTAGTTGTCCTTGACGGTTAAAACGACCCATTTTCAAGGTCAAATAAGTCTTGGAGCAGGTAAACCACATTTTTTCGATTTTCGTATGCTATAGTTCACTATATTTTTGGTGGTCCAAAATTTTGATGTCATTTTTGCTAAAACTTTTCATGGACGTCCCTTATGACCTTAGCTATGGGTCCAGTTGGTCCTGACGACCAAAACGGCCAATTTTTAAGGTCAAATGAGCCCCGAAGCAGGAACACCCCTATTTTACCGATTTTTGAGTGTATAGTTCACCATCTTTTTTGGTGATCCAGAATTTTTTATGGACGTCCTTTAAGACCTTAGCTATGGAGCCAGTTGGCCCTTGATTGCCAAAACGGCCCATTTAAAGGTCAAACGAGCCACAGAGTAGGCAAACCCTCTAATTTGTCTATTTTCGTTTGTTATCCATAGATTTTTGGTGATGCAAAATACCGACGTTATTTTTGTCAAAAATTTTCAAATACATAGGTTAAGACCTTAGCTATGGAGCCACTTCGCCTTGACGACATAAACAAACGATTTTCAAAGTAAAACGAGCCCTGGAGCAGGTGAACCCTCATTTTGCCAAATTTTGTATGCTATTTTTCATCAATATTTTAGTGATTTAGAATTACGACCTGAGTTTTGCTGAAAATTTTCATGGATGTCGTCCAATTTTGCTATCAAAACAAAACGTTGATCAAAATTTTACTCTTTTTGGTAACTATCTGAGTAATAACATAAAAATTAATTTTTCCACATAAATGTGCAAAACATATAAAAATCAAGAAAAGTATATCAAATTACCTTGAAAAATTCATAAACTGCTCCAATGACCTTAGATATCGAAACAATCAAATGATAAAGAATTTACTCTTTTTCGTAACTGTCTAAAAAATAACCAAAAATTTAACTGAATCTCATAAATGTACGGAACATATAAAAATCAAGAAAAGTACATCAAAACAACTCGAAAATTTCTAAAAATGCACCAATGACCTTAGAATATCTAAACAAAAAAATTATCAAATTTTTACTCCTTTTGTTACTGTCTGAAAAATAACAAAAAGTTTAATTTTTCCTCGTAAATATATGAAACATATAAAAATCAAGAAAAATACATCAAAACACCTCAAAAAATCTCAAACTGCTCCAATGACCTTAGAATATCGAAACTAAAAAATAATTAAGATTGTACTCTTTTTATAACCGTCAAAAATAATAATAAAAGAATTTCCTCGTAGATGTACGAAACATACAAGAATCAAGAAAAGTTTATCGAAACACCTCGAAAAATTCTCAAACGGTACCAATGACCTAAGAATATTGAAACTAAAAAATGACAAAATTTTACTCTTTTTGTAACCATCCGAAAAATAATCAAAAAAATTATTTTTTCCTCGTAAATGTATGAAACATATAGTACATCAAATAACCTCAAAAAATTCTCAAACTTCACCAATGAACTTAGAATATCAAAAT
This sequence comes from Solanum habrochaites, assembly GCA_027704765.1. NCBI lineage: Eukaryota > Viridiplantae > Streptophyta > Magnoliopsida > Solanales > Solanaceae > Solanum > Solanum habrochaites. The sequence continues at coordinate 28,366,628 of JAKWJA010002496.1, forward strand.
AAAAAATTAATCAAAATATTAGACTTTTTCGTAATTTTTTGAAACATAACAAAAAAAATAATTTTTTTCTCGTAAATGTACGATTCATATAAAAATCTAGAAAATTACATCAATACACCTCAATAAATTCACGAATTGCACCAATGACCGTAGAATATCGAAATAAAAAAAATGATCAAAGTTTTACTCTTTTTGGTAACTGTCCAAAAAATATTAATAAAAAAATTTACTCGTAAATGTACGGAATATATAAAAATCAACAAAAGTACATCAAAACACCTCAACAAATTCTTAAACTATACCTATGACCTTAGAATACCGAAACAAAAAAATGATTAAAATATTACTGTAACGACCTGTTTAGTCGTTTCGGGCAGTAGAATCATTTGTGATAAAAACTGACTGGGTCGACGGATCACACGACGGACCGTCATGGACCCCGTCGTCCCACACATGTGTAATTTTCCTCTTGCTCTCCTCATTGCCCTTGACGACAAGTAGGACGGACCGTCATAGGCACAACGGTCCGTCGAGCGTCTTCGTGCCAAAACACTTCAAATCTGAAATATGGGTACTGGGAGTGACTCTCTGAACTCCGCGACGGAACTGCAGCACGGACCGTCGTAGATACGACGGACCGTCACAAAACCCTTGACTGAATTTAATTCTCTGAATCTTGTGACGGACCTGCAGGACGGACCGTCATAGACACGACGGGCCGTCACAGGTTGCGTAACCTCGACTGGGTCGGATTTCTGCTAAAAGTTTTTAAGGGGTGTTTTGGACCATTCATGACAAACTTCATGAAATTAGTGGGGTGAGTTTGATAAGTTATTTACTTGGGGGTTAAAAGAAGTAACCTTAAAATAAATAGTGGGTTACTTTTATCATCTTTTATAATTGATTATATGATAATTAGGGTAAAAGAAAAAGAATTGGGAGAGGAAAAATAAAAAGAACAGGAAGAGAGGGAGAACGAGCGAGAAAAGGGAGAAGCGAAGAGGAAAGCAAAGGCATTGAGAAGTAACTTGTTGATCGCAATTCTTCGGTGGAGGTAGGTTATGGTTTATGCTATCTTCATAGTAAACTCTAAATAGCGATTGATATGTATTGGGTGGTATTGTAAAGTCTTCTATATGCTTGATTGTGTGTTTGTATGTTGTGATCGTGAATCTTCAATCTTGAATTCTCTCTGTTAAGATGGCACCTTGGCATAACGAAGACTTGAAGAAATAAAATTAATGAGATTAGGGGATCGGGTGTCACTTTCCGTCACGTAGTATTAGGGGATCGGGTGTCACGTTTCGACACGTAGAATTAGGGGATCGGAGTGTCACGTTCCGACACGATAAGAATAAAGAGAAGTAATCTTGAATCATGTTAATATACTCAATTTTGAAGAACCTATGTCCCAAATGAGTATGGTGTGGAGGCTTGAGTCCTCATAGGTGCGCTTGATGTTGTTGCCCATGGTTCTTGTACTTGTTGTTGCCACCTGTTGAGTATTGTAGTTAATTTTATAATGTTACTTGATATATATTGCTTTCTATTTTGAGTTGGCCGATGATACCTACTCAGTACGTGTTCCTTGTACTGACCCCTACTTGTATTTTCTTTTTGTTATTTTGTGGAGTGCAGCAAGTGCGCCATCGACTTCGACTCGCCCTCAACTCTAGCCAGTTTCCAGCACATCAGACTTCAGGGTGAGCTATTACTCCTAGCTCGGACTGGATTCTCTCCTTCACGTCTTGATGTCTTGAAGTTCGGACATGGACCATCTTTTATTTATTTTTAGCTTCTTAATTACTCTTAGATTTAGAAATTTGAGGATAGATGTTCTTGGTGTGATGACTTCCAGATTTTGGGGATGATAGTTGATAAACTTTAGAAGCTTGTTTTATTGGTTATATTAATAAGATTTGAGTCTTCCGCATTATATTTTGTTTATTATGGTTGAAATGTTGGTAAATGTTGGGGTTTAGATTTGTTGGTTCGCTCACCTAGTAAGATAAGTGTGGGTGCCACTCGCGGCTCGTTTTGGGTCGTGACAATTACTCTTTTACGTAACTGTATGAAAAATAACCAAAAATTTAAATTTTCCTCGTAAATATACGAAACACATAAAAATGAAGAAAAGAACATCAAAACAAATCAAAAAATTCTCAAACTGCACCAATGACCTTAGAATATCGAAACAAAAAAATGATCAATATTTTACTCTTTTTCGTAGCTATCCGAATAATAAGAGAAAATTTAAATTTTCCTCGTAAATGTAGGAAACATATAAAAATCAAGAAAATTATATCAAAACACCTTTAAAAATTTCAAACTGCTCTAATGACCTTAAAATATCGAAACAAAAAATTTACCAATATTTTACTATTTTTTGGGGTAAAACTTACCCGCACCGGGTATCTACACCAAGCCAATACATGCATGCGATTTGAAATTTATTGTTCATTTTACTTCACTAAATTATGTAGTAATGCATTTTGCATTGATTTGGTGAAAACACCCGGTGCAGGTAAGTTTTTTCCTATTTTTGTAACTATCTAAATAATAAACAAAAAATTAATTTTTCTTTGTAAATTACGAAACATATAAAAATCAAGAAAAGTACAGCAAAACACCTCAAAAAAATTCTAAAACTACATTAATGACCTTAGAACATTGAAACAATAAAAAGTGATCAAAATTGTAATCTTTTTCGTAATCGTCTGAAAAATAAGAAAAAAGTTATTTTTTCCTCGTAAGTGTGTGAAACATATAAGAATAAAGTATTTATCAAAACACCTCAAAAAATTATCAATTTGCAATAATGACCTTAGAAATATCGAAATAATGATCAAAATTTTACTCTTTTGTAATCGTCCCAAATATAAAAAAAATCCTTGTAAATATACGAAACATGTAAAAATAAAAAAAACTACATCATACCACCTCAAAAAATTCTCAAATTGCACCAATGACCTTAAAATATTGAAACTAAAAGATTATCAGAATTGTAATATTTTTTGTAATTGTCCAAAAAAATATAATTTTACCTTGTAAATGTACGAAACGTATAAAAAGCAAGAAAAGCACATCAAAACACCTAAAAAAAATCTTAAACTGCACCATGACCTTAGAATATGAAAACAAAAAACTGATGAAAAATTTATTCTTTTTTGTAATTGTCCGTGAAAGAACAAAATTTTAATTTTTCCTCGTAAATGTACGAAACGTATAAAAATCAAGAAAAGTACATCAAAATAACTCAAAAAATTCTCAAACTGCACCAATGACCTTAGAATATCGAAATAAAAAAATGATGAAAATTGTCATCTCTTTCGTAATAATAATAAATTTAACTTTTCCTCGTAAATGTATGAAACATATAAAATCAAGAAAAGTATATCAAAAAATCATAAAAAATTCTCAAACTACACCAATGACGTTAGAATAACGAAACAAAAAATGATCAAAATTTTGCTCTTTTATGTAATTGTTTGAAAAATAACCAAAAAAAATTATTTTTTCTCGTAAATGCACGAAACATATAAAAATCAAGAAAAGTAAATCAAAACACCTCAAAAAATTCTCAAACTGCACCAATGACCTTAGAATATCGAAATAAAAAATGATCAAGATTTCATTCTTTTTCGTAACTGTCCGAAATAACAAAAATATTACTTTTTTCCTCGTAATTGTATGAAACATATAATAATAAAAAAAAATACATCAAAACACCTCAAATAAATTTCAAATTGCATAAATGACCTTAGTATATCGAAATAAAAAAATGATCAAAATTGTAATCTTTTTTCGTAATTGTCTGAAAAATAACAAAAAATATTTATTTTCCTCGTAATTGTATGGAACATATAAAAATCAAGAAAAGTAGACCAAAACACCTAAAGAAATTCTCATACTAAACCAATGATCTTAGATTATCGAGACAATAAAATGATCAAAATTTTACTCTTTTTCGTAATTGTTCAAAAAAAACAAAAGAAATTTAATTTTTACTATTTACAAAACATATAAAAATCAAGAAAAATATATCATAACACCTCAACATGACCTTAGAATACCGAAAAAAATAATCAAAAGTTTACTCATTTTCGTAATTGTCGGGAAAATAACAAAAAAATTAATTTTTCCTCGTAAATGTAAGAAACATATAAAAATTAAGAAAAATACATCAAAACACCTCAATAAATTATCAAACTGCACCAATAACCTAAGAATATCGAAACAAAAAAATCACCATTTTTGTTCTTTTTCGTAATTGTGTGAAAAATAAATAAATAAAAATTTCGAAAATGTACGAAATATATAAAAATATAGAAAATGCCATCAAAATACCTCAAAAAATTCTCAAACTGCACTAATGACCTTAGAAATATGGAAACAAAAAAATATTAAAATTTTAATGTTTTCGGAATTGTTTGAAAAATAACAAAAAAAAAATATTTTTTGTTGGTAATTGCACCAATGAGGAAGTATTGTTTTAAAACTTGGAAGGTGATATAAAAATTGTTACCATAAGAAATCCTAAAAGAGATGTATAAAAATTGGCATTGAGATTTGGGAAAAAATGATCCCTGTGAGAATGATGAGAAAAATGGTGTGCGAGAGAAGCATGAATAAATTATCAAGAGGTCTGAGTTCGTCTCAGATTCGAAAGCCAAGGTCTCCATCTCTTGTTTCACTTGACCTCATCGATGAGTGGTCTTCCGCTTTCACTCGTTCTCACTCTCATCCAATCCAAAAATCCAGTAAGCACCTTTCACAGCCCTAATTCTATATTTATTTTTGTTTCTTTTATAACAATTTTGTCAACATATTGGTTCAATTATTAACTTTTTTATTGTGTTCTTGCCATCTTGTTTTGTTTTGCTGAGATTTTGAAGAGGAAAACTCTCTTCACCTATCCCTGGGATAATAAATTACTTACTTAAGCCATCATTCTTAGGTTACTCATATTAACCTTAAAATACAAGTATAAATTTATTACCAGTCTAGCTTCGATCACATATTTGATTAGGTACGTTACTGGGTTCTAAGTATTTTCTCAACATAATCATCTAATGTATTTGTTCTGTGTTCTTGAGAAGCTTTGACTCATAGATGTGGCTGTATTTTGTGGTAGTCAGAAAATGGTGTATGAGTATTAATCATTCTTCCAATGCTGGATAGTTTTTCTAGTCAAGTGCATACTTCAATTAGAGCACTCAATGCTATTTAGTTGTTATTTTGAGGCTAAACTTAACAGAGGAACCAAATTTTAAAGAAAAATTTGGGGTAACAGGACTCTGTTATATCTTAAGGACCATTTACTTTGGACTTTTCACCTCACATTGCCAAACTATGCTTCCGATCTCGCTTAGCCTTCCAAAGTAAATACTTGTCAAATTTTCATGCTACACAACCTTGGTTGTTCCATCACTTTAGTATTGTACAGTCATGCTTTTTGATGATCCTGTACACTCACTACCCTTAACTGTTCTTTGCAATTCCGGTTTTTCAAGTTCCCTATGATTGAACCAAAAAAGAAACAAAGAAAAGTTCTGCTTCTAGTTAATTTATTTTCAGCAGCCAACAATGATACTGCTAGAATAATTGATGGGAGGTCTGCTGCCGAGGAAATTAAATCAAGCATAGCTATAGAAGTTAGCAGGATGAAGGAGTCAATAGGAAAGGTCCCTGGTTTGGCTGTAATATTGGTTGGCCAAAGGCGAGATTCTCTTGCCTATGTCCGCAACAAAATAATGGCTTGCCATGAGGTTGGGTTCAGATTTTCAATTGCTGAACTCCCTGAGAGCTGTACAGAAGACGCTGTCTGTGATGCATTGTCAAATTATAACAAGGATGCATCAATCCACGGTATTCTTGTGCAGCTTCCTTTGCCACAGGTAAATCTTCGACTAAGTAGTATGTGCTTATTCATTTTATGTGAAAGACATAAGAAGGCATGAAACTATCAGTCTCCAATAATTTAGTTGATACTTAAACTTGAGAATATATTTCTTTATTCGTTGTTTTTTCCCAAACTAGATGTTAAAAATGGCTGAAAACAAAGCTCATCTCTATTATGGTCAGATGGAAGTTGGAATTCAGAATATTAGATATGAAATTTAGGAGAGATATCAATTGAGTCTGTGCAATCACAGTCTATATGGTGTAGTCATTATGCTTTGTCCCCCACCCACCCATTGTGTTATATATTTTCTGTTGCTAACAGAAGTCATTGGAACAGCATTTTGATGAGGGAAAGATTTTAAATGTACTAAGCTTAGAAAAAGATGTGGATGGATTTCATCCATTAAACATTGGGAACTTGGCCATTCAGGGTAGAGAGCCATTGTTCATCCCGTGCACTGCTAAAGGCTGCATCGAGTTACTGCTAAGTTCTGATGTTCAAATCGTTGGGAAGAGAGCTGTAGTGATTGGGAGGAGCAACATCGTTGGATTACCTACTTTTTTGTTGTTGCAGGTAATAAATCTGTCACAGATAGCTGTTGCTTTATTTTAATATTGTTAATCCTGTTGTTCTCAAATATATGTGCCACACTAAGGTGTCAGCTATACGCCAACAGCACATAGTATTAGACATGAGATTGAATAATTAGTCATTCATACACATATTTTGTCCAATTATATGTCGTTGTGTATTTTTCAATAACCACACCATTGTGGTATTGTTATACTAGAGTACTGTTAACACGGAGTATATAGCCTTGCAATAATTAGTGTAAAATTTCCTTGCTAATGCTAATTTAAGTTAGTTCAGACTAAAGTTTAATGTAGAAGATTGAGTGCTAATGATATAATACTTTAGTATATGAATTAAGTGATAGCTTTATCAGTTGTATTTGCATAATTTTGTCCGTGATTAGTTTAAATGGAGTAACATGGTCACTAAGGATTCATATAGTGTCACAGCCTGAAAATTGGGGAAGTGATGATACCTATCTCAACCCCCACGGGTAGGGAACCCAATCATAATCACAAGATAAAGAATCAAGAACGTTGAAGTAATACTAAAAAACATAATATTGGGATGTTTGGAATTGACTTCTAAGTGACTTATAAATTAAAAGTTAAAAGTTATAAGTTAGACATAAGTTGGTAACACCCTACTTTTGACTTCTAAGTGACTTTTTAAATTACCCTAAAAGTTCCAAAACTAAAAAAGAGTACGGCCTAGTGGTTTGGACTTGGGACTTCGATGTTTGAGGTCTCAAGTTCGGAACCCCTTGCAAGCGAAAGCAAGGGGTTTGCCTTATGGGTCGAGCTCGTCGTATTGGGCTTGCCTAGTGCGGGTTGCCTCTCCTATGTGGTTTGCGAACTATTGCATAGGAGCGGGGGTTTTACCCTGTGCGCACTCAAAGGGTAGCGTAGCGGTTGTGGGTTTCCCTTGTTAAAGAAAAAGAGTTTAAAAGTAAAAACTCACAAAAACAATAAGTCAATCCAAACACACCCACTAAGTCATAAATCAATCTACCTAAAACTCACAACGAAATGTGACAATAGATACATAACTCCCCAAAATCTATTGTCACTAGTACAAGCCTCTGTGAATTCAAATATAAACTTCAATTCTACTATATCCTAAAAGAAGAAATGACGTAAAATAAGACAAGGATAGAGGAGATCCAAGGAACTGTAGATCGACCAAGTAGCTACCTCAGAATCTCAAGCAAAAGATCAATCCGCTACCAACAACATGAATATGAATACACATGTACTCAAAAACATCGTTGATTAACCCAAATCCTAAGTAATGGCGAGGGTTAGTCCTAAATTGCTCTGTGCCGATACTTCGCACAAATACCACTCATTACAAATAATATAGACCTTAGCTAGCAGCTATTGTCACAAAAACATATATAAATTGAGTCCATATATTCTAAAATCATGGTATAGTCAAATAAAAGTTATGAAGTCAGTTTCATAAGAACTTATTCACCTGACACCATACCAAATTGAGAAAAATGTAATGGACTCATATGATGCATATGTCTCCTACCTGGCCAAAAACAGTTGTGTACCAACTGCAATAGTGTAGCTAGCTAGGACCCATTGGGAACTTGTGAGGTCCATATACCGCCTCCGAATTCTGGATCCTCTGTAGGTCATCAGAAATATATTAAGGAAGGCACCTATCTCATAACTTTATCACAATATTATCAGATCATTTCCCTTGTGCCACAAGAGAATGATATGATTCAACAAGTTTCAACTCCAGGCTTTAAAGAAGAGAAAAAAGACTATGCATATGAACTCATATGAAATATTATAGAATATTTTAAATACAAGAGATAAGACATCATTACTGCAAATGAGAAAGCCTTCTAGTCGCGGAAAGATCTCAGTTTCACAGTGTTTAGAAATTATGTATCATGCTCACCAGGCGAATCGACTCAAGTGTCTTTCGGAAACAACCCCTCTGCTTCCACCAGGTAGTGTTAAGGTCTGCATACACTCTACCCTCCCTGATCCCATTTAGTGTGATTTAACCGATATGGTGATGTTGTTGTTGCTCACTAAGCAAATCATATCATCAAGCAACAACAAGACAAATTACTTATCATGCTTCCAACATACATAGAAGTCATAAATCAATTAAGCAATCAATATCTGACTGCTACCTAGAACATGGCATTTGTATCCGCATAAGTGGTCGTCATCTCACTTATACGGGCCCCCATTACCCATTTACACTGTCAAACAAGACATTAAAAATTCAAAAAGAGTTGAAGAAAGTCTCAAATTGCCTTAATTGAACTCAACAAGTCAAATTATGGTTTATCTTCCTCAAAGCCTTTGGACGAGTCCAATCTGGTCAAATACGTAACCTATATAAGTAAAGGAGTCAATAGACACCCATATTATTTTGCTTTTACTCGAAGTCCAAATGGTCAACTTCAAGCCCACAAGGGCAAAATTGAAATTTTCTTTGAAAGTCATGTTAGCCATAACATACGGAACTTAAATCTAATATTTCTTTAAAAAACGGAGGTCAAATCGACCATCAACTAATCAAAATACAATTTCATTACTTTAACTCGAAAATTACCATTTTCCCAAATTAAAAAATTGATTTAAAGGTGAACTGATAAATAATAAGCGGGAAATGATTAAAATAATGACTTAGAATCTTACCCACTGAAGAAATTTTAAAAATCTCTTTTTCAATCGTCCCAAAATTGAGTTGTCAAGTCGAAGTTAAAAAACAATAGGTTTTTAATTCTATCAAGGTGACTTCCTTCATCACAAACAGGACGAACCATATCTATGCATGGACTCCACCCAACCCTAGCGAACACATCGCCTAGCCCACCAATGTGAGCACACTCGCTGACCCAAACCTGCTTAACCTTTTTGTGAACGTGGTCCCACCCTTGTGATCACAAAGACCGTACCTATTCCTTCACGAACGCGTCGAGAGGCTCGCGAATGCGAAGAAGGATTTCTCCTGCACTGGATCTCTCAAAAACTAGCATTGGCATGAAATTCTCTAACAGGCCCTTGGAATTTGTTCGGGACTTCGTGAAGACAAATCTAATATGCTACTAGATTGAAAATGACGTTTAGAATATGTTGGAACCATCAACATGCTAAACATAGGTCGTCTTGACCGAATGTTGACTAAGGTCAACTCTTCTAAATTTTCAAGATCCTTACCAATGACCCAAATCTCATCCGAATGCCTTGGATCCTAACCATAAGTCCAATGAACTCAAAAATCACCTTCCAGACCAAACAAAACTATTGAAATTCCATTCCTAGCTCATCTTCCTCAAATATTGACTTTGGTCAAACATTTCTACTTCCAAATTTAAAAAAATCGTCAAAATCCTGTCCAAACACTTTGGGAACTATGCCACTCATCACTGCACACCACAAATACTATACAAAATAGACGGGTAAGGTACACCAGGGAAAACACTTGAGAATCTCAAAATGACTTTGAAGGTTCTTACACATGTTGACCCCGGACTTTTTTCCGACTGAGGCATAGTTTTTGTTGTACAAGTTTTATAAGTTGAGGTTTCATTTCCCTGATCATATATCTTTTTTTCCGTTAACTATGTTCCTGACTATTTTAAATTTTTGGGGCATATAGTTTTATTGTTAGTAAATAGTTTTAGTAATGTTAAACAACTTTAATATTTTGATGTTCTACGTTTCTATGTATAGTACTAGATTGCATATGTATCAAGATATTGCAAAAGCATAATGAGGAAATAAACACTCTGCAGTCTGCTTGTATACCAAAGATGGGATTGATTTATTATACTGCGTATTCCAGTCTTTGGTAACAAGACGGTTTTGATTGCTTATATTAATATAATCTCTCCATATTAAAGTCTACCTATTTTGTTCTCACCATATCAAACGGTGTGGACAATGTTTGCAGAGGCACCATGCAACAGTAAGCATTGTTCATGCATATTCAGAGAATCCAGAAATTATTACTCGTGAAGCTGATATACTTGTGGCAGCTGCTGGAGTACCTAATTTAGTCCGTGGTAGCTGGTTAAAGCGCGGAGCAGTTGTACTTGACGTAGGTATAAACCCAATTGAGGTAATTTCTGAAGTTCCTCCGTAATATTGCATTATCTTGTGCACCTAAGTGCATGACAGTGAAAGTTAACTCAGTTGGATTAGCATAACTTTTCTGTCCGAAAGAGTAAATTGATTTAAATAATTGTGTACACATTTGTTTGTTTAATTGGTGCAGGACCCTGAGAGCGGACATGGTTACCGTTTGATTGGTGATGTTTGCTTTGAAGAAGCAGTCAGGATCGCTTCTGCTGTAACCCCAGTGCCTGGAGGTGTAGGTCCCATGACAGTTGCAATGCTTCTTCTGAACACCCTTGAAGCCGCCAAACGCGCACTTTGTTTTACTTGATTTTAAGGTGGAGAAACTCCTAAAATGTCTCATTTCTTCCTCTCCATTGGAAACATGGAAATGAGATGAATGCTTACTAGCTCAAATTTTGCACAATTGGACTTGTGTCTGGTAGACCAATCGCTGTCATTAATCAAACCCGGCGTTCCCAACCACTTCAAGCTGCTGACCAACAGAAAGTAGCAGGTTCACTATTTTGGGATAATGCACTGAGATAATGACATTGGAGGACAGAATAGCTAATAAAAGTGATTCCATAATGCAGAAAGTTCTCTTATATAACTAACTATATTTATGTATATTGGTTATCTTCTTCAGGTAACTTTTGTTTCCACATGAGGCTGATCTTTTAAAGCTAGAAAATCTTTTTTTTTTCCGAAGAAGATACCTGCATGTGCTTATGCTATGCACATATAGAAGACAAAGGCCCTTGAAACAGAAGGTTCACATATACTAGAAAAGTAAGAAATTTAGCAATTGTCTTTATTATTACACTAGTGAACTTAGCCGCGCTTCGCGCGATCATAAATAACTTGATTTATTTGTTAAAAAAAAGAATTAAAATAGTTGACTGTTAAAAGTTTTGTGAAGTTTTTTTGTTGTGTTTAATTCAAATATATCATATTTGAAGTCTTAATCAAGTTTATTTCAATATTGATGTTTTTGTATTTGTTGCAATTTTAAATCGCTTAAGTTAAGAGTTTACATTTTATAACCTCGTTATATAATTTTATTGGATGTGTATTTCATGCTTTTATAAATTTATACAATTTTTTAAAATCCATCTTTCATTCTTCGTGTATATTTTTTATTTTATTTGTATCTTTCTCGCAAAATTGAAGAATTTAAATTAAATAGAATCATAAATATAGAAAGCTCAGAACATCAAATTGTCATTATTCTCCATGTTCATCAAATTAAAAAAAAAATATTTATTGTGGTTCAAGTAAGGTCAAATATAGTTTATATAGTTACTTTTTTCCTCCAACTATTATAATCTCTTAATGTTTTCTTTTTTAATGTTCATATTCTTCGAAAGTTATTATCCCTTCTCCAATAATTATGAATCAACTCTGTTTTCACTTTTCACTAATTTTAGCTTGTGAAATATTTTGTAAATAACTTTCTGTCTTGACTAATATTTATTACAAATATAATATACTTATTATTTATATAAAAAGAATAGATTGAGAGATATATTGACCCAAATTACACAGAATATAAAGCATTAGAAGAAATTAATTATTTGAAATAATCTCTTTATACTTTATCAAAATGTATATAAAAAATTTAAGAAAAACTTTTCAAACAAACTTTATCAAAAAAAAAAAAAAGAGAGAGAAACTTTATTATTGTAGCATATGTAGACATTTTTTATTTTGAGATAAGGAAAATATCAAATTTTATTAAATTGTTATGTGCCTTCAAAGCATATAGATAGTCGTACTTTGTCAATTCCTTTTTTTTTCAATTTGTAAATGAAATACGAATTTAGTAAATTATGACTTTTTTTAAAAAAAAAGTGAGGATACCACAAACAAAATGTGAGATTGCTAGATATGATTTAATATTATAACAATAAACTTTATAACGTCTTAAAAGAGAGTAAAAGAGAATATTAACAAAATTTGCATATATTAATAATGACAGTGTTTTCATCAAACTTGAACATGTGTTCATCTTATCTTTCACCATAAACAATAAAAATGATTCACAAAAAATATAAAAAGTATGAAAAAATCACCAATAACAATGAAGAAAATAACACACAAGAGAAATAAAGAAGGAAAAACACTATAAATAAGAGTCATCAACTAAACTAAAATAAAACAAATAATATTACCTATCAAGTTTGAATTTTGAATTTGAATTTTCACAAACAACATTGGCATATGCTCATCTTATCTTTCATACTATAAACAAAAAAAGTTAATGATAAATAATCTAACATTCTAAAATTATGCATAACAAAATAATGTACTTAAGTGTAAATATTATCAGAAAAAAAAGAAATTCTTACCATTGGTAAGGATGATATGCTTTAGTATTTATAGTAGTCAATAAATTTGTAACTTAATTGAATAATTTGTATTAAAAAATATAGTAATAAATAAAATTGTAAGTTAACTTGGTATTAACTGTCTTAGTTGTAATATAATAATATCTTTAAGAAGGAATATAGAAAGATTTTAGGAAATAGGTGATAAATGGAGAACAAAATTATAGAAATTAATTTAATTTTTATTATTAAATGTCTTAATTGTAATATAATAATATCTTTAAGAAGGAATAAAAAAAGGATTTTAGGAAAAGGTGATAAATGGTAAACAAATTAAAACAATATCTTAATTTCTACAATTTTTTAAGGCATGAAAATAAGAAAAAAGGCAGAAAGAGGGGGAAAAGGATGAAAAAGGTTTTGATGAATGGACTTATGACGAAAATATTGGGCTTTATTAATTTTTCTTATGTTAATGGATTATTTGACTTTAATAAGCGGACTTTAAATAAATATTATTTTGTGAGACCTTTTAAATAAAATTTTGTTTAACAAAATACGTAGTAGGAAATAAAAATAAAATTACATATATAAATACTTACCAAAACAAATTCAAAAAATTCAATGTTATATTTTATTATTAGAAGAAGATTAAAATAAGTAATTAATAATTTATTAAGAGTTGAAATTAGAGAGATATTAGTTATGAATAATTATTTCTGAAATTGGCAAAAACATGTGAAGAGTTTTTGTTGTAAATATACCTCCATTAATAAAATATTTATTTGTAATAAATTAAGTAGTACTTTTATAATAAAATAATTGATTTAAATAAATAAGAATGGTTTAAAAAGGGAGAAAAAGGAAATAAATAGGAATAGAGGGTCATTGATGTTATATTAAACTTTATTATGGGTAATTAAGATGATGTTAGTGGGCTGGTTAAGATGATGATAGTGGGCTTAAAGGGTGATCTTTTAACTTCTTTATGCATTTTTTTTATTAGAAGAAGATTAAAATAAGTAATTAATAATTTATTAAGAGTTGAAATTAGAGAGATATTAGTTATGAATAATTATTTCTTGAAAATTGGCATGTGAAGAGTTTTTGTTGTAAATATACCTCCATTAATAAAATATTTATTTGTAATAAATTAAGTAATACTTTTATAATAAAATAATTGATTTAAATAAATAAGAATGGTTTGAAAAGGGAGAAAAAGTAAATAAATAGGAATAGAGGGTCATTGACGTTATATTAAACTTTATTATGGGTATTAAGATGATGTTAGTGGGCTGGTTAAGATGATGATAGTGGGCTTAAAGGGTGATCTTTTAACTTCTTTATGCATTTTTTTTAAAAAAATAGCTATATATTTGCAAATGGTGGCCATTCGAGGGTGTCACATCAACAATTCTTGATAAATTTTTATATATTATATATATATATATATATCTATATATATATATATATATATATATATAATATATATATATATATATATATATATATGAAAGAAAAAAGACATAAAGTCACTACTTAAATCATCAAAAACACTTTGCAATCATTCAATTACTCTACTAAACAATTTCGAACAAATATTGTCATTTTTCATCCACTTACATAACAGTCACTCTCTTTTGGAAATAACTACTACAATTTTATTTTTACAGTATTTTATTATAAAACATATTTTCTTATTATTTTAACTTCTTTTCCTTTTTACGTTCTTCCTTTCTTCTTTCTTCTTCCTTTTTTCAAAAATTCATTGTCATCTCCATCCAGTGAAGCTTTTCACTTTCAATGTCACAATTTTTACCACAACTTCACCTTTTTTTATTTTATTACTATTAATTTTACTCTCTTTAATTTTAAAAATTTAACTAAATGTTTTCTTACATTTCAAACAATTCGATAAACCCATTCGATTTCAAGATGCTTAGGAAGCATCATATAATTTTTTAAATCTAATTTCAATTAAGTTCTTTCATTTTTTGGGAAATTCATTGGTTCATTTAAAATTATCAGTGCTAATTTTAAAGTTATATGAAAAAGAGTAGTTGATGATACCTTCAAATTTTTTAATTTTCTTAGAAAAAGAATTAATTTTGTTATCAATAATTCAATAGAGTCTAAAAATAGTATGGATTCTATAAATAATTTGACCGGAGAAGAAAAAAATTAAAAAAAATGGGAGTAATGTTCAATTTCACATGGGGGTGGGAGGTGAAGAAAAAAAAAGAAAATGGAGGGGTGAATCACCTGAAAGTGGGAGGTTGAAGATGAAGTGAAATTTAAGATAAATCAAAATTAAAATAAGTCAAAATGTAAGAGAGAGATAAATAAAAAAAAAAAGAAGATAAAAGAAAAACTTGAAATGAAAAATATTACATTTTAAATTAAATTAGCACTTGTCATGTAATGATTGGTGTACCGACATACTTGCTTTTAAAATTTAGGGCTCATAGAAAAATGATAAAATAATATCTGTTCAAATTTTTTTAGTGAAAATAATAGACTATTTTAAAGTCAAGCTGTTTTTTTAAAAATTCAAATCAACTTCAGTAATAACTATGTCTTTTCTTACCAGGAATAATAGCAGTACTCACAATTCTAATGAAACTAGATGAGATATACCCGTGCTGCGCACGAGTTCAATAATTTGAATAACATATCAGTAGTACATTGATTTTCCAAATAGAAATAATACTCTAATTTTTTGTTACAATCTCATAACTATTTAAATTATGTTGGATGTATAATGAAAACATGATAAAGTATCAAATTATTACAGAAATTCAAAAAGGAATTTCACAATGTATGCATTCAGCATGTCATTTTAACGCTTTGTGTATTCAGCATGTTGAGATCTACTCATACTCCAAATTATGTCCGTGAATATATTCATATTACATGAATTATCAGCACACTTCTTTTCTGGATGAAATCCTTAGAGGAGTTGCATTTTCAAATGATTTGCAACAACCTGAGAATGAGACATATGTTAGGCTAAAGGAGAATATACTCGAAAAAACTTTGTAACAAAAGTAAAGCTTTGTAAGATGTCAAACTTTATTCATTATGCAGTTTCCGTGGGTTGGAAAAAACACAAAATATTACACAAGTGAATCGAAGAGGAATTTTAAGTGGAGATGGCTATGTGAATTGTACTCTGAAGCTATTAGAAGTAGAGTAGAGGAGAAAATTTTTTTGGGGGACAAAAGAAGTTGTAAAAGCACAATGTTAGTCGAGGTTCATGTAGCTTAGATCTGCTTTATGTTAAAACTTGTATTAAGGTTAGTCAAAACATAAACAAAATGAAGATGAAATAAAAATACAAAAATAATCTGAGTCCACAGAAATTACTGTGTCTCCTTAAGAAATTTAATTCCCTCATTGTACCGAGGTTACAGATTAATTTATCCCAAGATAAATCGGATTAACCTGTTAAAGAAGTAGTGGTACCTCAAACTTTAATAACTTTAGTGAATGTAAGAACAACAACAAGTCACACACAGACTCAGTCGATCGACAAACTTGTTTATGAGAGAAAATGTACGCAGAGAGAAGAAATAAATTTTCAGTGTTCGAAAATTGGAAAAAATCTCTTATTTATAGCCATTTTCAGCACAGGACGCGTCTGTTCAGAAAAATATGTTGAGACCTATTTTTCTAAATCGTTGCGTCTTTTGGAAAGAGTAACGATTCTTTGGAAAAGTAACGACTTTTTGAAATGTTATCGTTAACGCAAATTAATTCTGTTAATTAACAAACATCTTGAATTAATTTATAAGAGAAAGGAAATTAGAAAAATAATTTACTTAGTGAGATTGACGAAATAAATTTTGGATAAAAAATACTATCAATCAATCACATCATTTGGAAAATTCGAAGCCAAAGTCGAGCGACGACGGTGGCGTGAGGGGACACCTTCTTCTTAGCTCTTTAAGAAGTAAATGAGGTGTTTCCTAATATAAGGATAACAATTTCCTTTTCTTTTACCCATATGGGGGAAATTACTTTTCATTTGCAATTTACAAATGACTTTTTATTTTTCTTTCAAATTGGTTCCCTCATTTTTCTCTTCTATTTTCCCATTCAAACTTTGCTAAACCCAACACTTTATTTATCTGAGTTATGTTACAGAATATGGTGGTAATCTTTAGAGCATCACATTGATTAAGTTGAGTTTTGATGTGAGATTTGAAAATTTTGCATCTGATTCTTTGCCAATGTTTTAGTATTATTCGTACACTATCATAGACCAAGATATGAATCTTTTAGTTGTTTTTGATCGATTGTAGATTTAAGGAAACAATGTTCCAAAGCAGAATGCCCATGGCCAAACTACAATTGACCTACCAAAAAAGGAAAATCTAGAATTAAATGGAAAACAAAATTCTTTCAAGAAGTTTATCAACCATCAATACACAAATAAGAATAAGCTATAGTTACCTTGTCCAACGTTGAAGCTTCTGTCTATGCTGAGCATTTCTTCCACGAAAATTGAGGTTGTTCCGAGTGCCACATGCAATTTTCCTATAAAACCAAAATTAAATCAGTTTCTCAAATTTTCAGAAAATTAAGAGTTAAAAGAAAGAAAGAAAAAAATCTACATACATGACCTACAAGTAAATTGAAGGGAACGATCCATGTTCATTGACCATATGAACAATTAACTCTCAAAATTAAAGCTAAATGTTCTCTTAGTCTAACATACATTGATACACCACACTATCCATCATTATACCACACAATTTCTTGTAAAAAAGAAATCAACATAAGGTACAAATAATTATCTTGCAAGTTATTTGATAACCACAATCAAGACAATTTAATCAATTATTGATTGATGATTTATTCCTAAGAAATCAATCAATTATACCACCTAAAAAGGAAAAAAACAAAGCAGAAAAAATGCAAAAGTTAAAAGATGTTCAATGTAATTTTTATTGTATGTCAATGTAATCCCCATTTATGTGTTATTATCCGAAATACAAGAAAATCAGAAGTAAAAGGAAAAAGTGACAAACTAAACTCAACAGAATTAATAGAAAAATAAAAAGAAACAAAATAGAGAAAATTACTCATGATAAACAAACATAAATTGCAGCGAAAAAATGAGGCCTTGAAGATAACCAAATGGACGCCAAAAAGAAACAAAGTTGAGTGCAAAAGAGAAAGTTTCAGACCTTTGTTGCGGTGAATTTTCAACTCTTAGGTTAATGACACATTTTAATTTAGTCAAGTAAAAAGTCGAAAATACCCTTAAATAAATATGAGTTGCCTTTAAGCAAGCAAGTTGATACCAAACTACTTCCCACTCTTCTACTATAGTAAGTATAAAAGAAAAGAAATATAAGCTAAACAAGCTTATATTTCTTGCTTATGATTTTCTGGAGAAAAAATAGAGATGTCTTCTACCTTATATATAATAAAATAATATAAGTGATTCAACAAGATGACTCAATTGGTTTGGAGGGTGATTATCCACACGGATGTCCAGGATTGATCTCCCTCAATATTTTCTGAGTTGAGCCTATCACATAGCGTGTGCCTAGTGCGGTTTACATCTCCTGTGTCATTTTCAAGCTATTGCACAGTTTTGGGGGGGGGGGGAGGGGGGAGGGGTTTACCAGTGCGCACAAAGTGCTCATCTGAAGGGCAAAGGTTGTGACAACGGTTGTAGTGGGTTATCATGGGGTTCCATTTTTTTTTATATATGTGTGACAATTCAAAATTCAAAGGTCATGATGACACCTACACTAATCCACTTATAAGTAATTTAATCAAAGGAACATCGGATCACCATATGTAATTGAAGAACTAGCTAACAGAAGTAAAGTTTTAAAATTATGCTCTCAGAAAATACTAATTGAAGTGCAATGACAAAAAACACACCCAAGACTTAGTGTGTCACTAGTACTAGAGCATTTAAGGACTAGTACATAAACATCTAAGGAACTGACCTCTATTTCAAAACAACAATACTATCTGAATTAGTAATGAGAGGGGTAATAAAGATCGAGGAAGCCAGACATTCCGCTGAATTCCAAGTAGCTCACTTAAGCTTTTAAAAACTATTGCCTTAGATAATATAATCTACCAGGTTTGCATCAAAGATAAAAGTATAGTATTAGTGTGATAGAAGACATCATAGGTGTAACACCCTGCATATTCAGTGTTACATTATCTCATTGAAGTCTTACTATCCTAATTATAGCGTTGTACATTGTTCGTTTAGGCCAGATCGATAAATTTATATGTAATCGGGAGAGTAAAATTGAAAATGCGTAATTGTATCAATGAGTGTTTAAAGTAACTCTTACCAAAGCAATACGCCAAACGGAACCTTGGAACAAAATCTTAATTGACCAATTTATCGATGATTTTTTTTTCATATAATCATACTTGTGGGATGACTTGGGGGTGGGAATATCTATTAATAGATAATGAGTTAGAGAGATCATGAACTATCACATCAAACATATGAGTGTCAAGTTTCCAATCCACAAAACCGTATATAAGTCAAACGTTAGAGTAAACAGTTATGATAATTTTATCGTGGTCTGTCTGGGCAGACCTAGGTAGGGAATTAAGTCGAGAAAAAATTATTTTATTAGTATATTGTGAGATTGTTTTCTTTTGAAAAAAATAATAATCTCAAAATAGAAAGTTCATCTTCCTCACTTTACCTTAGGGTTCATATCTCAAAACACATATATTTCACCATCCAAGTTCTTAAAAAAATAAGGCATAGGCTAGGGTTGTTGTGGAAAGCAATCAAACATATTTCTATATTGTTTTAGTTAGATTTGAATAAATTTTCGAATAAAGAAATTGGTGATGATTAAATGCTCTTGCAGCTTTATGTCATTATTTACAAGGTAAAAGTCCATAGGCCCTTTTGTTATCACTTGTGGAAAGTTTTACCATTATTTTGATGAGTTATGTTGCGAATAAGAAATCTGTCATTTTGCCTAATGTTGCGAATAAAAGATCTGTCATTTTGCCTAACATATTGTCACGATCAAAAAATGGATGTGATGACACTCGTCTTATCTCACCAAGACAACTCAGCCTAAAACTCAAAACCATTACACTAAAATGTGGAAATTTCATAATAAGCTCTAAAGTACCCCCAAAATTTAGTTGTCATGTGTACAAATCTCTAACATATTACAATTGATTAAAAAGAAACACTAGTCTCAAATGTGTTGGGTTATGGGTCTTTTTCCCTTCCTATGCGGATAAATAAAAGCCCAATTTGGACCAACCCATTTTTGCCCATAGGCCCATTCTTATGAGGCAAATATAAACTTATTTAGGGTATGATTTTCAGCAGAATATAGAGCAGTTTTTCAGCAGCCAAAAGAGAAACATAGCAGTTTTTCGCAAGCAAAAATTCAGATCTAATAGCCAACTTCAAATTGCGATTCCCGCTTCGTTTCTTATCCGATTGAGCTGATTTTTGTACAGCATATTGTATTCATCTCAATATTTGATTAGGAACTAACAGAGTTGGATTTGGTGGCCTGCATCTTCAGTTTTGCTGTCGTGAACAGTAGCTGCGAAATTGGTGATTTTGCTCCTTTAACTCTCTAGATTTGGTGCAATCTTATTTTGTTGTTGCTCGTTGTTTGGCACTTGTTTTGTGGCCAATTTTGGAGAACAATATTGTAACTCTTGGTGATTATAGTGGATCTTTTGGTCTCGTGGTTTTTTACTCTTCACATCGAAGGGTTTTCCACGTAAATCTTGGTGTCTTGTGTGATTGGTTTATTATTGTCTTGTTATATTTGTTTGGTTGAATTTCTTGCTGCCTTACTATCATATTGCTTGTGGTTGTTTGTCTTCTCTTGGTCCAAATCGAAAAGGGAAAGTATAGACTTGGGTATTCTTCCACAGTTATCCTGTCAGGCATTCTTGGTAGTGCCTTGTCTTTCCCAACAAAGTGGTATCAGAGCATTGGTTATTGTTGATTGTCGTGTTGAATGATAGAGGCAAATATGAGCAAAATGGTGTGTTTAAATGGTAGTAACTATCATATTTGGAAAGACAAGATGAAAGATCTTCTATTTGTCAAGAAGATGCATTTACCTGTGTTTGCTTCTAATAAGCCTAAGTCTTTGAATGATGAAGAATGGGAATTTGAGCATCTGCAGGTTTGTAGCTATATTAGACAATGGGTTGAAGATAATGTTAGAAATCATATTGTGAATGCGACACATGCCAAAAGTTTGTGGGACAAGCTCGAGACACTTTATGCTTCGAAGACTGGCAACAACAAGTTGTTCCTATTGAAACAATTAATGAATATCAGGTATAAATAGGGCACTCCTATTTCTGATCATATTAATGATTTTCAGGGTGTTCTTGACCAGCTGTCCGGAATGGGTGTAAAGTTTGATGATGAGATACAGGGACTTAGGCTTCTTAATACTCTGTCAGACTCTTGGGAAACTCTTCGAGTTTCTTTGACTAATTCTGCTTCCAGTAGTGTTGTAACCATGGAATATACTAAGAGTGGTGTCTTGAATGAAGAAATGAGAAGAAGATCTCAAGCCTCATCTTCTTCAGCTTCACACTCCGATGTTTTGGTTACTGAAGATAGGGGGAAAAACAAGTCCAGAGGTCAGAATGATAGAGGTAAAAGTAGAAGCAAGTCAAAGTCTAAATACAAGAATATTACATGTGACTATTGCCACAAGAATGGGCATATCATGAAATATTGTTACAAGCACAAGAGAGATATGAGACAACAAAAGAGAGAAGGTGATAATGAAAATCGTGTTGCTGTTGTTGCTAATGATGATCTTCTTGTTTCTTGTGATGCAAATGCCATTAATCTTGTTCGTGATGAGTCTAGCTGGTTTGTGGATTCTGGTGCTACTTCTCATGTCACGCCAAAGAAGGAATTATTTTCTTCTTATACTCCAGGTAATTTTGGAACGTTGAAAATGGGCAATAATCATGAAGTTGAAGTTATTGGCATTGGGACAGTTTTTTTGGAAAGTAACAATGGTTCCAAACTAGTTCTCAATAATGTCAAGCATGCTCCAAATGTTCGCTTGAATTTGATTTCCGTGGGATACCTTGATGGTGAGGGTTATGTTAATACACTTGGTGTTGGCTAGTGGAAGCTTACTAGAGGTTTGATGGTTGTGGCCCGTGGTGACAAGTTGTCTAACTTGTATGTATTTCAGGGCTCCATATCCAGAGACTCAGTAAATTTGGTGGAGAATGATACTTCATCAGAGTTATGGCATAGAAGGCTGAGTCATATGAGCGAGAAGGGGACTGATAGTTTGGCTAAGAAAAATTTGCTTTCTGGAGTGAAACAAGCAAAGTTGAAGAAATGTGTTCATTGCTTAGCTGGTAAACAGAAAAGAGTTTCTTTTCAGAGTCATCCGCCTTCAAGAAAGCTTGATTTGCTGGAGTTGGTACATTCTGATTTGTGTGGTCCTTTTAAGGTAAGATCTCATGGTGGTGCACTTTACTTTGTGACTTTTATTGATGATCATTCTCGCAAACTCTGGGTATTTCCTTTGAAGTCCAAGGATCAAGTACTTGATGTGTTCAAGAGTTTTCAGGCCTTGGTTGAAAGACAAACAGGGAAGACATTGAAATGCATCCGCTCAGATAATGGTGGTGAGTATATTGGTCCTTTTGATAGATATTGCAGAGAGCAGGGTATTAGGTATCAGAAAACTCCTCCAAAGACTCCTCAGTTAAATGGTTTATCAGAGAGGATGAACAGAACTCTAGTTGAGAGGGTTAGATGTATGCTTTCAGATGCTAAGCTGTCAGATTCCTTTTGGGCAGAAGCACTTAATACTGCTGCTTATGTTATCAATTTATCTCCTGCTG
Source organism: Solanum habrochaites (assembly GCA_027704765.1). Classification (NCBI taxonomy): domain Eukaryota; kingdom Viridiplantae; phylum Streptophyta; class Magnoliopsida; order Solanales; family Solanaceae; genus Solanum; species Solanum habrochaites. The sequence goes on from JAKWJA010002496.1 coordinate 28,389,400, forward strand.
TAGCTTTAGATGGTGATGTCCCTGACAGAGTTTGGACTGGTAAGAATGTTTCTTATGATCATCTTAGAGTCTTTGGGTTTAAAGCCTTTGTACATGTTTCCCAATGAAAGGTCAAAGTTGGATGTTAAAACTAGGCAGTGTATCTTCATTGGTTATGGTCAAGATGAATTTGGCTATCGTTTCTATGATCCTGTTGAGAAGAAACTTGTTAGAAGCCGTGATGTTGTGTTCTTTGAAGACCAAACAATCGAAGATTTTGACAAAGCTGACAAGGCTGATTTTCAGAGTAGTGAGAGCTTAGTTGATGTTGATCCAGTTCCTTTGACTATTGCACCGGAAGAAAATCTTCATAATGATGAAAATCAAGTTGATAATGAAGATGGTGATCATGTTCAGAATGACCGGCATGATGTTGTTGATGCTCCAGTGCAAGATGATGTGGTTGTCCAACAACCAATTATAGATGCTCCAGAGAGTTCTCTCAGACGATCTAGTAGAGAGAGAATTCCTTCATCTCGTTACTCTCCCAATGAGTATCTACTCTTGACTGACGGGGGAGAACCTGAGAGTCTTGATGAGGCCATGGAAAGTGAAGAAAAAGAAAGGTGGTTTGATGCTATGGAAGATGAGATTAAATCCTTGGATGATAATCACACCTTTGATTTGGTTAAGTTACCTAAAGACAGAAAAGCTTTGAAAAACAGGTGGATTTTTCGGGTGAAACATGAAGATGGTAATCCAGTTCCACGGTACAAAGCTAGATTAGTTGTCAAGGGATTTAATCAGAAAAAGGGAGTTGATTTTGATGAGATATTCTCTCCAGTTGTGAAGATGTCATCCATTCGTGTGGTTCTAGGCTTGACTGCAAGTCTAGATTTAGAGGTTGAGCAAATGGATGTTAAAACTGCTTTCCTCCATGGTGACTTAGATGAAGAAATTTATATGGAGCAACCGGAAGGTTTTGAAGTCAAGGGTAAAGAGAATTATGTTTGCAAATTGAAGAAGAGCTTGTATGGTTTGAAACAAGCTCCCAGGCAGTGGTACAAGAAGTTTGGTTCTTTTATGAGTCAGCAGGGCTTCAAGAAGACTTCTTCAGACCATTGTGTTTTTTTGCAAAAGTTCTCTGATGGTGACTTTATTATTGTGTTGATTTATGTTGATGACATGCTTGTTGTTGGTCATAATACTTGCAGGATTCAGAAGTTAAAGCAAGAGTTGAGTAAGTCTTTTGCTATGAAAGACTTAGGACCAGCAAGGCAGATTCTTGGCATGCAGATTGTCCGTGATAGACAAGAAATTGGTATTATCACAAGAGAAGTACATTCAGAAAGTACTTCACAGATTCAGCATGGACAAAGCTAAGGTTGTCAGTACACCTTTAGCTATGCACTTCAAATTGAGCACGAAACAGTGTCCTTCTAGTGATGATGAGAAGGAAGATATGAAGAAAGTTCCTTATGCTTCAGCTGTTGGTAGTTTGATGTATGCGATGGTTTGTACAAGACCGGATATTGCTCACGCTGTTGGAGTTGTTAGCCGTTTTCTTTCTAATCCGGGAAGAGAACATTGGAATGCTGTGAAGTGGGTTATGAGATATCTCTGTGGCACTTCTAGTCTGAGTTTGTGTTTTGGTACAGGGAAGCCTATTCTTTGTGGTTATACTGATTCAGACATGGCTGGTGATGTTGATACTCGCAAGTCTACTTCAGGGTACTTGGTTACTTTTGCAGGGGGAGCTGTGTCTTGGCAATTTAGGTTGCAAAAATGTGTTGCTCTATCTACTACAGAAGCTGAGCTTATTGCTGTTGTTGAAGCTTGTAAAGAATTGCTTTGGATGAAGAGATTCTAGGGGGAACTTGGTTGTGCTCAAGAGAGGTATGTGCTTTACTGTGACAGTCAAAGTGCTATACATCTTGGCAAGAATTCTACGTTCCATGGTCGGTCTAAACACATTGATGTGAGATACCATTGGATTCGAGATGTGTTGGATTCTAAGTTGCTTGAGCTTGAAAAGATTCATACAAATGACAATGGTTCCGATATGATGACCAAAGCTTTGCCAAGAGGGAAATTTGAAGATTGTTGCATGGTCGCCGGGATGGCGGTCTCCTCCACATAGTCGTGAGGGGGAGAATTGTTGGGTTATGGGTCTTTTTCCCTTCCTATGTGGATAAATAAAAGCCCAATTTGGACCAACCCATTTTTGCCCATAGGCCAATTCTTATGAGGCAAATATAAACTTATTTAGGGTCTGATTTTCAGCAGAATATAGAGCAGTTTTTCAGCAGCCAAAAGAGAAACATAGCAGTTTTTCGCAGGCAAAAATTCAGATCTAATAGCCAACTTCAAATTGCGATTCTCGCTTAGTTTCTTATCCGATTGAGCTGATTTTTAGACAGCATATTGTATTCATCTCAATCTTTGATTAGGAACTGAAAGAGTTGGATTTGGTGGCCTGCATCTTCATTTTTGCTGTCGTGAACAGTAGCTGCAAAATTGGTGATTTTGCTCCTTTAACTCTCTAGATTTGGTGCAATCTTATTTTGTTGTTGCTCGTTGTTTGGCACTTGTTTTGTGGACAATTTTGGAGAACAATATTGTAACTCTTGGTGATTATAGTGGAGCTTTTGGTCCCGTGGTTTTTACTCTTCACATCGAAGGGTTTTCCACGTAAATCTTGGTGTCTTGTGTGATTGGTTTATTATTGTCTTGTTATATTTGTTTGGTTGAATTACTTGCTGCCTTACTATCATATTGCTTGTGGTTGTTTGTCTTCTCTTGGTTCAAATCGAAAAGGGAAAGTATAGACTTGGGTATTCTTCCGCTGTTATCCTGTCAGGCATTCTTGGTAGTGCCTTGTCTTTCCCAACAAAGTGGTATCAGAGCATTGGTTATTGTTGATTGTCATTTTGAATGATGGAGGCAAATATGAGCAAAATGGTGTGTTTAAATGGTAGTAACTATCATATTTGGAAAGACAAGATGAAAGATCTTCTATTTGTCAAGAAGATGCATTTACCTGTGTTTGCTTCTAATAAGCCTAAGTCTTTGAATGATGAAGAATGGGAATTTGAGCATCTGCAGGTTTGTGGCTATATTAGACAATGGGTTGAAGATAATGTTAGAAATCATATTGTGAATGAGACACATGCCAAAAGTTTGTGGGACAAGCTCGAGACACTTTATGCTTCGAAGACTGGCAACAACAAGTTGTTCCTATTGAAACAACTAATGAATATCAGGTATAAAGAGGGCACTCCTATTTCTGATCATATTAATGATTTTCAGGGTGTTCTTAACCAGCTGTCCGGAATGGGTGTAAAGTTTGATGATGAGATACAGGGACTTTGGCTTCTTAATACTCTGCCAGACTCTTGGGAAACTCTTCGAGTTTCTTTGACTAATTCTGCTCCCAGTAGTGTTGTAACCATGGAATATACTAGAGAGGTTCTGACTTTGGCTAATGACTTTATGAGGCTAGAAGTAAATGAGAAGGGAGGATTTTTGGCCTGTGTGGAGGCAAGATCTTCCTTTCTTGATAAGATTAAAGGAAAGCAGTTTACCGATGAGAAACTGAGCAAAAATTGATGAGGAAGGTATTTTGAGAATTAAGGGAAGGGTATGTGTACCCCGTGTCGATGATTTGATTCACACTATTCTTACAGAGGCTCATAGTTCAAGGTATTCTATACATCCTGGTGCAACCAAGATGTATCGTGATCTAAAGCAACATTTTTGGTGGAGTAGGATGAAGCGTGACATTGTTGATTTTGTTGCTCAATGCTCGAATTGTTAGCAGGTAAAGAATGAACACCAGAGGCCTGGAGGGACACTTCAGAGAATGCCCATTCCTGAATGGAAGTGGGAGAGAATTGCAATGGACTTCGTGGTTGGTCTTCCAAAGACAATGGGTAAGTATGACTCCATTTGGGTAATTGTTGACAGATTAACTAAGTCTGCTCATTTCATTCCGATCAAGGTGACTTATAATGCAGAGAAGTTAGCCAAACTTTACATCTCAGAAATTGTTCGATTGCATGGAGTTCCACTTTCCATTATATCAGATAGAGGTACACAGTTTACTTCTAAGTTTTGGAAAACATTGCATGCCGAATTAGGTACTAGGTTGGATCTTAGTACCGCATTTCACCCTCAGACCGATGGTCAGTCTGAGCGAACGATTCAGGTTTTGGAAGATATGCTTCGTGCATGTGTGATAGAATTCGGTGGTCATTGGGATAACTTCTTACCCTTAGCAGAGTTCTCATACAACAATAGCTATCAATCAAGTATTGATATGGCCCCATTTGAGGCACTGTATGGGAGAAGATGTAGGTCTCCCACTGGGTGGTTTGATGCATTTGAGGTTAGACCTTGGGGTACTGACCTTCTGAGGGAATCGTTAGATAAAGTGAAATGCATTCAAGAAAAGCTTTTAGCGGCTCAAAGTAGGCAGAAAGAATATGCTGATCGAAAGGTTAGAGACTTGGAGTTTATGGAGGGTGAACAAGTCTTACTGAAGGTTTCGCCCATGAAAGGGGTGATGCGGTTTGGTAAAAGAGGTAAGTTAAGCCCAAGGTATATTGGACCATTTGAAGTACTTAAACGAGTAGGAGAGGTAGCGTATGAATTAGCCTTACCTCCAGGACTGTCACGGGTGCACCCGGTATTTCATGTGTCTATGCTGAAAAGGTACCATGGGGATGGAAACTACATTATTCGTTGGGATTCAGTGCTTCTTGATGAGAATTTGTCCTATGAGGAGGAGCATGTTGCCATTCTGGATAGAGAAATCCGTAAGTTGAGATCAAGGGAGATTGCATCCATCAAAATTCAGTGGAAGAATCGACCAGTTGAAGAGTCCACTTGGGAGAAGGAGGCTGATATGCAAGACATATACCCGCACCTATTTAAAGATTCAGGTACTCCTTTTCGCCCTTGTTTTCCTTCGTGTGATTGTTCGAGGACGAACGATGGGTAAATTGGTATCTATTGTAACGACCTATTAGTCGTTTTAAGCAGTAGAGTTTATTTCTGGTAATAACTGTCTGTGTCGACGGATGCCACGATGGACCGTCATGGGCGCGACGGACCGTCGAGGGTGTCTCGTTCCAAAACACTTAGATCCTGAGAAATTTGAGTACTGAGATCGACTCTCTGAACGTCACGACGGGATGGCAGGACGGACCGTCGCAGGCATGACGGACCGTCACAGACTCTGTAATGAATTTGAGTCTCTGAACTCTGTGACGACTCTGCAGGACGGACCGTCGTAGTCACGACGGACCGTCACAGGCTGCGTAACCCTGACTGGGTCAGATTTTTGTTAAATGTTTTAAGGGGCGTTTTGGACTATTCCTGCTTATAATTATAAAGTTAGTGGTTTAATGTTAATAATTCAATTACTTGGGGGTTGAAGGAGACAACCTTGGAATAAATAGTGGGTTACCTTTACCATCTTTTATACTTAATTATATGATAATTAGGGTAAAAGAGAAAGGGTTTGAATAAGAAAAATAGAAAGAACAGAGAGAAAGAGAGAAACGATCGAGAGAGGGAGAAAACGAAGAGGAAAGCAAAGACTTTGAGGAATAGCTTGCTTGATCACGAATTCTTTGGTGGAGGTAGGTTATGGTTTATGCTATTTCATAGTAAACTCTTAATAGCGAATGATATGTATTGGGTAGTATTTGTCACGACCCAAAACCGAGCCGCGACTGGCACCCACATTTACCCTCCTATGTGAGCGAACCAACCAATCTAAACCTTATCATGTCAATTTAATATCAACATAAAGCAAAGCGGAAGACTTAAACTCATAAATAAAAGACAATTCAATAACTTCTAAAATTCAACATCTATTAATTCCCCAAAATCTGGAAGTCATCACCACAAGAACATCTATGATCAATTTACTAAACTAAGAGTATTCTAAGAGCTAAAACAAATAAAAGCTAGTCTATGCCGAAACTTCAAGGCATCGAGACATGAGGAAGGAGATCCAGTCCAAGCTAGAAGCATTAGCTCACCCTGAAGATCCGGTGTGACGAAGGCTGGCTAGAATTACTGTTGAGTCGAAGATGACGGCACGTTAGCTGCACTCCACAAATAAACAAGAAGAAAACATAAAAGTAGGGGGTCAGTACAACCACAAGTACTGAGTAGGTATCATCGGCCAACTCAAAATAGAAAGCAATATATCTCAGATAACATCATAAAATCAACTAATATTCTTAACAGGTGATAGCAACAAGTATAACATCATTTATAATATCACCGATCATATCTATGAGGACTCAAGCCTCCACACCATACTCTTTTGGGAAACATGTTCTTTAGATCGAGTATATTAGCATCTTTCAAGATTCATTATCTTTATTCCTCTTGTGTCGGTACGTGACACTCCGATCCTCTACTGCTATGTGTCGGAACGTGACACTACGATCCCCTACTTCAATGTGTCGGTACGTGACACTCCGATCCCCTACATCTACGTGTCGGTTCGTGACACCCGTCCCACTAATTCTATGTATCGGTACGTGACACTCCGATCCCCTACATCTACGTGTCGGTTCGTGACACCCGTCCCACTAATTCTATGTGTCGGTACGTGACACTCCGATCCACTAATCTCATTCTATTAAATTCATCAAGCCTTCTTTTATACCAAGGCGTCATCCTCTCATCACTTTAGTTCATCAAGTCTTCTTTTATATCAAGACATCATCATTAACAAGAGATTAGGTTTTTTATCAAGATTTGGGATTCAATAGCTTCATCATGCTTGTTTCATCACAATCATATATATAAAATCACATCATGCATACACACAATTAAGCATAAAGAAGAGTCTATAATACTACCCAACACATATCATTCGCTATTAAGAGTTTACTACGAATAGTGTAAAAACCATAACCTACCTCCACCGAAGATTCGTGATCAAGCAAGCAAATTCCTCAAATCCTTGTTGTCTCTTCGTTTTCTCTCTCTCTTGCTCGATTTCCCTCTCTTTCTGTTCTTTTTCTTTTTCTTATTCAAACCCTCTTTCTTTTACCCTAATAATCATATAATTAAGTATAAAAGATGGCACTAATAACCCACTAATTAACTTAAGGTTACCTCTTTTAACCCCCAAGTAATTAGACTTATTAACATTAACCCATTACTTTATAATTAAAGCAGGAAATAGTCCAAAACGCCCCTTAAATTATTTAATCAAAAATCCGACCCCGCCTGGGATTAAGCAGCCCGTGACGGGCCGTCGTGCCTGCGATGGTCCGTCACATGCTACAGAACCTTGATTTTAAGTGAATGGCATGTGACGGGACGTCGAGCCTGCGACGGTCCGTCCTGCCATTTCGTCGTGGCGTTCAGAGAGTCGATTTTCATTACCCAATTTCAGAATTTCTAAGTGTCATGGGACGAGACCTCCACGACGGTCCGTCGTGACCATGACGGTCCGTCGTGGCATCCGTTGCCTCTGCCAGTTTTTCCAGAAATAAAATCTGCTGCTCCAAACGACTAAACAGGTCGTTACAATAGATACCAATTTACCCATCGTTCGTCCCCGAATGATCACAAGAAGGAAAACAAGGGCGAAAAGGAATACCTGAATCTGTAAATAGATGTGGGTATCTTTCTCGCATATCTGCCTCCTTCTCCCAAGTGGCTTCTTCAACCGGTCGATTCTTCCATTGCACCTTGATGGATGCAATCTCCCTTGACCTCAACTTGCGAATTTCTCTATCTAGAATAGCAACAGGCTCTTCCTCATAAGACAAATTCTCATCGAGCAAAACTGAATCCCAACGGATAATGTAGTTTCCATCCCCATGGTATCTTTTCAACATCGACACATGTAATACCGGATGAACTCCGGACAGCCCTGGAGGCAAGGCTAACTCATAAGCCACCTCCCCTACTCGCTTAAGTACTTCAAAGGGACCAATGTACCTTGGACTAAGCTTTACTCTTTTACCAAACCGCATCACCCCTTTCATGGGCGAAACTTTCAGCAAAACTTGCTCACCTTCCATAAACTCCAAGTCTCTAACCTTTCGATCTGCATATTCTTTTTGCCTACTTTGCGCCGCTAGAAGCTTTTCTTGAATGGACTTCACTTTCTCTATCGAATCCCTCAAAAGATCAGTACCCCAAGGCCTAACCTCGAATGCATCAAACCAACCAATGGGGGACCTACATCTCCTACCATACAGTGCTATAAATGGAGCCATGTCAATACTCGAGTGATAGCTATTATTGTATGAAAACTCCGCTAAGGGTAAGAAGTTATCCCAATGACCACCAAATTCTATCACACACGCGCGAAGCATATCCTCCAACACTTGAATCGTTCGCTCAGACTGACCGTCGGTCTGAGGATGGAACGCAGTACTAAGATCCAACCTAGTACCCAATTCCGCATGCAATGTTTTCCAAAACTTAGAAGTAAATTGCGTACCTCTATCTGATAAGATGGATAGTGGAACTCAATGCAATCGAACAACTTCTGAGATGTAAAGTTTGGCTAACTTCTCTGCATTATAAGTCACCTTAACCGGAATGAAATGAGCAAATTTGGTTAACCTATCCACAATCACCCAAATGGAATCAAACTTACCCAATGTCTTTGGAAGACCAACCACGAAGTCCATTGCAATTCTCTCCCACTTCCATTCAGGAATGGGCATTCTCTGAAGTGTTCCTCCGGGCCTCTGGTGTTCATACTTTACTTGTTGACAATTTGGACATTTGGCAATAAAATCCACAATATCACGCTTCATTCTTCTCCACCAAAAGTGTTGCTTTAGGTCACGGTACATCTTGGTTGCACCCGGATGTATCGAATACCTTGAACTATGAGCCTCTGTCAGAATAGTGTTGATCAAGTCATCGACGCGGGGTACACATACCCTTCCCTTAATCCTCAAAACACCTTCCTCGTCGATTTTTGCTTCTTTAGCCTCTCCTTGCAACACTTTATCTCACATCCGGATCAATTTTTCATCATCAAACTGCTTTCCCTTAATCTTGTCAAGGAAGAAAGATCTTGCCTCCACACAAGCTAAAAATCCTCCCTTCTCATTTACTTCTAATCTCATAAGGTCGTTAGCCAGAATCTGAACTTCTCTAGCCACTGGGCGTCTAGAAGCTTGCAAGTGAGCTAGACTTCCCATGCTTCCCGCCTTTCTACTTAAAGCATCCGCTACAACATTCGCCTTCCCCGGATGATACAAAATAGTGATGTCGTAGTCCTTCAGTAGTTCCATCCATCTCCTCTATCTCAAGTTCAAATCTTTCTGAGTAAAGACATACTGTAGGCTACGATGATCCGTATAGACCTCACACTTAACCCCATATAAATAGTGTCTCCATTGCTTTAATGCAAACACTACCGCGGCCAATTCCAAATCATGAGTTGGATAGTTACGTTCATGCACTTTTAATTGTCTTAAAGCATAAGCAATCACATTCTTCTCTTGCATTAGCACCGCACCCAAACCCGAATAGGATGCATCACAATAGACAATGAAATTCTTACCTTCCACTGGCAAGGTGAGAATTGGTGCAGTAGTCAACAGAGTCTTGAGCTTCTGAAAGCTTTCCTCACACTCATTCGACCATACAAATGGAACACTTTGCTTAGTCAAGTTCGTCAGTTGGGAAGCAATAGAAGAGAATCCCTTGACAAATCGACGGTAATAACTGGCTAAACCAACAAAGCTTCTTATTTCTGACACATTAGTAGGTCTTACCCAATTCTTCACTACTTCGATCTTAGAAGGATCCCCCATCACTCCATCCTTAGAAACCACGTGCCCCAAGAAGGACACTGCATCTAGCCAAAACTCACACCTAGAGAACTTGGCATAAAGCTTTTTCTCCCTCAACATTTCCAATACCATTCTCAAATGCTCCTCATGTTCCTCCTTACTTTTAGAGTATATCAGTATATCATCAATAAATACGATCACAAAGAGATCCAAATATGGCTTAAAAATCCCGTTCATCAAACTCATGAACGCAGCAGGGGCATTCGTAAGACCAAAATACATCACTACAAATTCGTAATGCCCATACCTGGTTCTAAAAGAAGTCTTTGGCACATCCGTTGCCCGTATTTTCAATTGATGATAACCGGATCTCAAGTCAATCTTAGAGAAGACACAAGCACCTTGTAACTGATCGAACAAGTCATCAATGCGAGGAAGAGGATACTTGTTCTTTATGGTTACCTTGTTCAACTGCCGGTAGTCTATGCACATCCGAAAACTCCCATCCTTCCTCTTCACAAACAAAACTGGAGCACCCCAAGGAGATGCACTTGGTCTAATGAAGCCTTTGCTCAACAACTCTTGAAGTTGGGCTTTTAACTCTCTTAACTCCGCGGGAGCCATTCTATAAGGGGGTATAGAAATGGGGCGAGTACCCGGTTCAAGATCAATACAGAAGTCAATATCCCTATCTGGTGGCATACCAGGAAGATCTGCAGGGAACACATCCAGAAACTCACGGACCACCGAAACCGACTCAATCAAAGGTACTTGGGTAGTGTCATCCTTGAGATGTGCCAAGAAAGCTAAACACCCTTTACTAACCATTTTCTTAGCATGAAGAAAGGAGATTATATACACCGGATTGGAAGTGTAGTCACCCTCCCACACTAACGGATCTGTCCCAGGCTTGGCTAACGTCACCGTTTTAGCATTACAATCCAAGATCGCAAATTGCGGAGAAAGCCAAGTCATACCCAGAATTACATCAAAATCAACCATTTCTAAGATAACTAAATCTACATAAGTGTTGCTCCCCACAAAGTTCACCAAACAAGACCTATATACCTTTTCAACTACCAGAGACTCCCCCACCGGAGTAGAAACACGAATAGGCATATCAAGTAATTCACAATGTAAATTTAGACCATTAGCAAATGAGGAAGATACATAAGAAAATGTGGATCCAGGATCAAACAATACGGAAGCCATGCAATCACAAACCAGAAGATTACCTGTGATGACAGCATCAGATGTCTCCGCCTCCGATCTCCCAGGGAAAGCATAACAATGGGCCCTTTCGTTTGTTTGTCCGTTGACCCTACCATGTTGTGATGTAGTGGCTCCAGTTTGCCCATCACCCCGGCCGTTTTGTTGACCACCATTACCTCGACCACGCCCTCCGTCCAAATAACGGCCTCTACCATGACCACCTCTACCTCTAGCTATTGGGGGTCTATAACTCTGTTTGAGACAATTCCTCCTAATATGTCCAGTCTCCCCACATCCATAACATTCTCTGGAGTCGGGCATAGGTCTCTCAAAGAAGTGTTTACCGGTCTGAGGTGGACCCCCAACTACACTCTGTAGTGAAGACTGAATGGGTCGAACTGAGTAACCTCCGGAACCCTGTCCTCTAGAGTAAGAACCATTAAACTCACCTCCCTTTCGAAACCTCTTTGATGTCGATGCCATGGTGAATTCATCTGGCTTCACTCCTTCCACCTCTACTACAAAGTCTACTACCTCTTGAAAAGATTTCGCTGTGGCCGCTACCTGTAAAGCTGAAATTCGCAACTCTGATCTCAACCCCTTCACAAAACGGCGAATCCGCTCTTGTGGACTGAAACAAAGTTGGGTGGCATATCTGGATAGTGCACGAAACTTAGCCTCATATGCATTGACTGACATCCTACCTTGCTCTAGGCTTAAGAACTCATCCCTTTTCCTATCCCTCAAAGTCCGGGGGATATACTTCTCCATAAACAAGCTAGAGAATGAGGCCCAAGTCATAGGTGGTGCCTCTATTGGTTGACACTCGACATGTGACCGCCACCACATTTTGGCGTTCCCTTGAAACTGGTAACTCACGAACTCAACACCAAACCGTTCTACTATACCCATCTTGTGTAGTAGCTCATGACAGTCAACCAGAAAATCGTAAGCATCCTCAGATTCTGCACCCTTGAAGACTGGAGGTTTCAATTTCAAGAACCTACTGAAAAAATCATGCTGATCATTTGTCATTATAGGCCCAGTAGTCAGGCGTGGAAACGTGCCTATGTTCAATAAGGCATCCATACGAGGGGCCATAGTGGCTGCATGTTGTACCTCTGAAACCGGAGGTGTTGGTGCAGAAAACATTGGGGGTGCCTGACCCTGATCAGACAACCCACTAAGATAAGCGAGAACCTGATTGATCATCTCTGGGGTAGGTTGGGGTGGCATTTCCTCATTCTGTACTTGTTCATTCTCCCCATCCTCCCCTTCTCTTACCACTTCCTCAGTCGGTGGAGGATTCACCGCCCTAGTACCAGATGGGCTAGGTGCTCGTCCTCTCCCTCTAGAGGACGTCCTCCCACGACCTCTACCGCGGCCTCTTTCCACTGTTCCACTTCGAGCTACAGCCCCAGTGGCTGGCTCAGATGCATCTTGTCTTGCTGATGTTGATGTTGGCGTAGTCGTTGCTCTAGTTCTAACCATCTGCGAAATAGAGTGAAGATGGTCAGATACCAATTTGTATCACCTAGATACCAATTGGATCCAAGTAATAGCACGAAAGAAAGAAAGAAAGAATGGAATTTTCCTAAAGTCTTATAGCCTCTCAAAGAAAAGTAAAGGCGTCCCCCTACCGTTCTTTAAGACTCTACCAGACCTGTTCTTGTGTGATGAGACCAACGAACCTAATGCTCTGATACCAAGTTGTCACGACCCAAAACGAGCCGCGACTGGCACCCACATTTACCCTCCTATGTGAGCGAACCAACCAATCTAAACCTTATCATGTCAATTTAATATCAACATAAGCAAAGCGGAAGACTTAAACTCATAAATAAAAGACAATTCAATAACTTCTAAAATTCAACATCTATTAATTCCCCAAATCTGGAAGTCATCACCACAAGAACATCTATGATCAATTTACTAAACTAAGAGTATTCTAAGAGCTAAAACAATAAAAGCTAGTCTATGCCGAACTTCAAGGCATCGAGACATGAGGAAGGAGATCCAGTCCAAGCTAGAAGAATTAGCTCACCCTGAAGATCCGGTGTGACGAAGACTGGCTAGAATTACTATTGAGTCGAAGATGACGGCACGTTGGCTGCATTCCACAATATACAAGAAGAAAACATAAAAGTAGGGGGTCAGTACAACCACAAGTACTGAGTAGGTATCATCGGCCAACTCAAAATAGAAAGCAATATATCTCAGATAACATCATAAAATCAACTAATATTCTTAACAGGTGATAGCAACAAGTATAAACATCATTTATAATATCACCGATCATATCTATGAGGACTCAAGCCTCCACACCATACTCTTTTGGGAAACATGTTCTTTAGATCGAGTATATTAGCATCTTTCAAGATTCATTATCTTTATTCCTCTTGTGTCGGTACGTGACACTGCGATCCTCTACTGCTATGTGTCGGAACGTGACACTACGATCCCCTACTTCAATGTGTCGGTACGTGACACTCCGATCCCCTACATCTACGTGTCGGTTTGTGACACCCGTCCCACTAATTCTATGTATCGGTACGTGACACTCCGATCCCCTACATCTACGTGTCGGTTCGTGACACCCGTCCCACTAATTCTATGTGTCGGTACGTGACACTCCGATCCACTAATCTCATTCTATTAAATTCATCAAGCCTTCTTTTATACCAAGGCGTCATCCTCTCATCACTTTAGTTCATCAAGTCTTCTTTTATATCAAGACATCATCATTAACAAGAGATTAGGTTTTTTTTATCAAGATTTGGGATTCAATAGCTTCATCATGCTTGTTTCATCACAATCATATATATAAAATCACATCATGCATACACACAATTAAGCATAAAGAAGAGTCTATAATACTACCCAACACATATCATTCGCTATTAAGAGTTTACTACGAATAGTGTAAAAACCATAACCTACCTCCACCGAAGATTCGTGATCAAGCAAGCAAATTCCTCATATCCTTGTTGTCTCTTCGTTTTTCTCTCTCTCTTGCTCGATTTCCCTCTCTTTCTGCTCTTTTTCTTTTTCTTATTCAAACCCTCTTTCTTTTACCCTAATAATCATATAATTAAGTATAAAAGATGGCACTAATAACCCACTAATTAACTTAAGGTTACCTCTTTTAACCCCCAAGTAATTAGACTTATTAACATTAACCCATTACTTTATAATTAAAGCAGGAAATAGTCCAAAACGCCCCTTAAATTATTTAATCAGAAATCCGACCCCGCCTGGGATTAAGCAGCCCGTGACGGGCCGTCGTGCCTGCGACGGTCCGTCACATGCTACAGAACCTTGATTTTAAGTGAATGGCCTGTGACGGGACGTCGAGCCTGCGACGGTCCGTCCTGCCATTTCGTCGTGGCGTTCAGAGAGTCGATTTTCATTACCCAATTTCAGAATTTCTAAGTGTCATGGGACGAGACCTCCACGACGGTCCGTCGTGACCATGACGGTCCGTCGTGGCATCCGTTGCCTCTGCCAGTTTTTCCAGAAATAAATCTGCTGCTCCAAACGACTAAATAGGTCGTTACAGTATTGTAAAGTCTTCTATATGCTTAATTGTATGCTTGCATGATGTGATTATGTAATTGTAATGGGTTGGAAAGATGATGCTATGAATCTTAACCTAAACCCTCTTTGTTAATGATGATGCCTTGGTATAAAATAAGGCTTGATGAACTAAAAGAATGAGGTTAGTGGATCGGGTGTCACCTTCCGACACCAGGATAGTAGTAATGGATCGGGTGTCACGTTCCGACACCAGGATAGTAGTAATGGATCGGGTGTCACGTTCCGACACCAGGATAGTATTAGTGGATCGGGTGTCACGTTCCGACACCAGGATAGTAGTAGTGGATCGGGTGTCACGTTCCGACACCAGGGTAGTAGAGGATCGGAGTGTCACGTTCCGACACCAGGATAGTAAAAAGAATGAATCTTGAAGCATGTTAATGTACTCAGATTTAAAGAACTTATTTCCCAAATGAGTATGGTGTGGAGGCATGAGTCCTCATAGTTGTGCTCGGGTGGTGGCCAATAGTTATGATACTTGTTGTTGTTATCTGTTGAGTATGATAGTCGATTTTATGTTATTATCTGATATATATTGCTTTCTATTTTGAGTTGGCCGATGATACCTACTCAGTACTTGTGTTTTGTACTGACCCCTACTTGTATGTTTCTTTTCTTGTTATTTGTGGAGTGCAGCAAACGTACCATCGACTTCGACTCAACCGCAACTCTAGCCAGATTTCAACATAATCAGATTTCAGGGTGATCTATTGTTCCTAGCTCAGACTGGATTCTTTCCTTCGCGTCTTGATGTCTTGAAGTTCGGACATGGACCATCTCTTTTACTTATTTTAGTTTCTTAGATACTCTTAGATTTAGTAATTTGAGGATAGATGTTCTTGTGATGATGACTTCCAGGTTTTGGGGATAGTAATTGATAAATTTTAGAAGTTATTTAATTGATTTCGTTAATGAGTTTTAAGTCTTCCGCATTATTTTCTGTTTATTATGGTTGGAATGTTGGGATTAGATTGGTTGGTTCGCTCACATAGGAGAGTAAATGTGGGTGCCACTTGCGGCTCGTTTTGGGTCGTGACATAAATGAGTCAAAATCTCATATTCATCAACTAGCTTTGGTGAGCCTCCTTTATTTCCAGAGAGCTTCACATTGATATTTCAGTTTTGTTTAGGATACGGTGGGTGTTGTTCTGAACTTAATCATAGTATGTTAGAGAGTCCATAGACAATAATAGTTAAGGAGTGTTTCTTTCATTTTCGTTGTTGATGTTTTAAAGACTTTAAGTTGAATAATTATGTTCATTTGTGAACTTTTTTTAGTTAAACTACTCTACTTATGATTTGAGTTTGTATTTGAGATTTTATTCCACTTGAGTAAGTATTCTGCCAAGTAATGAGTCAGGCCAAGGATCCCTTGAGGACCAACAATGGTTTTCGAGTCCTGGACAGACTCCAGCTTGGGGCGTGACACATGCTAAGGGATATGCTTGCATGACCTTACTTCTCCAAACCTAATACTCTTACTTCTTGGATTATCAAATTACCCCTCTCCCCGTGTTCTTTATTTTTTAACTCTATTGGTAGTCCTCTAGTTCTTGTAATTTTATGCGATGTCCTATAATTATGAATAATATTGCCTTGAGTTTAGTATCTCTCATTTACTCTTTATGCATTTTTGTTCATGTTACATGAACTTCATGAAATGAACTTGGTTGATTATTCTACTTATTAATGATGTCAAAAAAGTGAAGATTATGTTTATACAAGAGAGCTAGTAGTTTTGTGTGACATGTTTATCAATAGCTAATAGTTGTGTGTGACATGTTTATATTGATTGCAAATTCTCATGAAGCACATACATAATTGTAGTGGGAATTGGTTGTTAAATGGAACAAGGTTGGTATGGTTTGTCATCAAAAATGTAGTGGGAATTGGTTGTTAAATGGAACAAGTTTGGTATGGTTTGTCATCAAAAATGGGGAAAATATTATTTGATGTTTTGATGATTTAGAAAATCATGAGATCTAGTAAGGGACATGATCCCATGAGTGATTGATGTTTTTCTCGCTTCGTTGGACACTTGTAAAGTTGTCATGTGAAACTATGGTGGTTGGTAAGGCAGGATAACAGAGGAATAGAGTTGTCAACCAATGACATCACATTTGATTATTTTGTCCATCTTATATTTGTCATTTTAACAAGAAACAAACTATTTTTTAAATTAAGTTTTTCACAAAAGCAAAAGTCATTCTTCTTAAAAGAGGCAGATATTCTCAAAATGCGGCAAGGGATGTTTTCCATGAGATTATTTCAAATTGAAAATGTTATATTATGAAATTTTGGTGATTTAACAAACCATGAGATCTAGTAGGGGACCTGATCCATAAGTGACTGAAGTTTCAGACAGGCCCCAGATGAAAGTTGTAAAGTAGCCACAACTACAGTGGTTGGTAAGTCATGGTAACTGAGAAACATAGATCTCAGCCAATGGCGTTGAACTACTATTTAGTATTGGTCAATTGAAAATAAATAACCTAATTTTTTTAATCAAGTTTTTCACAAAAGCAAAGTAGTCTTTCTTCATTAAAAGGCAGATATTCTCTAATGCAACAACAAACATGCTCAAGGGATCAAGTGAAGTCTTCAGTTGCTATGTGAGGTTAATATAAGTCTAAGATTTATTCATATGTTGTAAAGGAATTTAGATCATTTCAGTTGTAATCATTGTCGAGTTAAGTTTGTAGCTAGAGTTAGCTTTGTCGATTTCTTATTGAAGTAAGTCTATATCAGCTAGAGTTAGTTGGTGTAGTGGAATAAAATTATTGTTTGGTTGTCTTGTAACAAAGGTGTTAGAAGGGAGAGGCATTAAGAGTTTAATTACCACGTTACAGAATTTTGGAATCTGAATCTTGACTTGTTGATCAATGGAATTACCGTTGAAATCTTGTGAGGTAGTATGTGATTTTTTTCTCCCATGAACAAGAAAATTTCCATGTAAATGTCCTTTTTTGTTTACTTTACGCATTAGTTTATGTGTCGTTTGTGCTTGTGTTTAGGGACCTGGTTTGGTTTGTTGAGTTGTGATAGACTCATAAAAGTCATTAGAAACATAGTTAATGATGATTAATTGATTACCATCTTTTTTAACCACAGGCTCTAAATTAATAATTTGATCTAAAAAAATTTATCGTAAATAATTTAGTCGAAAAATGCCTCAATCGTTATTAAATGAGCCAAGAATATTCTATCTCCAAATAAGTATATTATTCCATATTTTTTTTACCATACTTTTTCTTAATAATAAATTTTTATAGTAACAAATATTTATCTTATTACTTTAATTCGTGAAAGATTAAGATATGCAAATATTTTCTTAGTTTCATTAAAACTTTATCGTTATCGAAATGAAACGATCTTATATATATGATCAACATTATCAAATAAAAATAAATAAAATCGTTTCAGAAGAAAAAATTACTTTGTACTTGTTTGTTAGTTAGAGTGATTTTAAAAGAAAAAAGAAAGGCAAAATGGAAGTTTCTCCACGGCGGCAACATTTCTTGATGCGTCCTAGAGTTTGAAAATTTAAGTCTTCTAAAAATATTTAAGCAGTCATATAAAAAGATTGTTTTAAAAATGCCCTTGAATGTTTCAAAAGACGTATAAAAACATCTCAATCATAGAAAATTCATGTTGATTCATGAAATTTCAACTGTCATATAAATTAGATGGATGGAGTAGCAATAATTAGGTGTTCTTTTTTCAGAATGAAAAAAATATTCTTAATTATTTTTTTAAACAAAAAAATAATAAATTCAAATATTTTTGGTTCAAATAAAAGATGAAGAAAATCTAACAAGCTGAAAAATCATAAGTTGTAAATGATAACATACAACTTTTGAATGATTGACTTGTGAGCTTAACCAAAAACATAAATAAGCCACAAATATTTATAAATCAACTTAAAAATTTAGCCTAACACCCTCACATTAATTTGTGTTTCTCCATCAAAAGTTCCTTGCCTTAATAGTTCAATGTTAGAAGATGTTGGGGCAACATTGCATTTGTCTTGGAACAATGTGTCAAATCTGAACCACATATCTGGCTCTAGTGCAATTTCAAGTGATGCAATATATTTTCGTTCACGAAGAACGGTGTAACGTCTTGTTTTTCTCCATTGTGATAAAAAGACGATGAACTAATGGTCATTATTCTCACAGGGGCACCTTTATTGTTGAATAAGTATGTATCATGTGCATGAAGTTGAGAAATCAGCTTATAACCGGGGTGTGATGCGAAGGGGATCCCAAGGAGTTGTGATATGTCTACGACTAATTTCCTTGATTGAGAGACAACCACTTAAGGCCATTGTCAGTTCAAACTCATCATGAAGCATCTGAAGTACTTTCCTAACTCCTGCCTCCCCATCGACAGCCAATGAAAACACAACTGGTCTTCCAATCTGTAAATGTATCAAGCAAAATAGTTGCTTGTCAGCACCTCCACACAAATTCTCTCTTTTATCCTAATGAAAAAACATCCGATTTATGTGTAAAAGTATTAGCCTTAAAGATATGGTGTGCGTAAGAAGTGATGACAGGAGGGTAGGGTAGGGTAGGGTAGGGAGGATGAAGAAAAATGAAAATATGGCAAGGGAGGAAGAAGAGAACATTCGATCATGTGAATTAAATAAGAATGCGAGTAAATTGGTCTCTTTTTGAAGTAGGTACACTCTACAATTAGTGACACATAATGTGGTAGCTTTACTTACAAATACACCAGATGCTCCCAGAGCTAGTGCTTTAAAGACATCTGTCCCACGGCGAATTCCACCGTCAAGGAAAACAGGAAGTCTTCCTTGAACTGCTTCGACGACCTGCAAATTTTTAAGAGGCAGAAATTATCAGAAGAAACAAGAAATAAGTTCATGTGAAACACATCTGAAGATTATGATCTCAGACACTCCTTTAAAAGAGGTCATGGGGGGAAAGCCCCAGCCCCCTACATGCATTAAGCGACAAGGGCTCAAGCTAACCAAACTATTTGTCATAAAACAGAAAATTACAACAAAGATCTGATTAAGAAATGACTAGGACAGAAGCAGTCTCAAGGTTCAACGAGTTGATTAGCAATAGATACTTGCAATAGAACAAGCAGCCAGTAACAAAGTCACACACCTGGTACACAATTTACATTCTTCTCCCTTTTACCCCTACCCCAAACCCCGCATTTTTAACAGATGGAAGTGAAGGAAGCACAGAGAGAAGTAACAGAAAAGCACCTTTAGTTTAACTTTTACGGGCTTTTCTACTACGCACAACTGGTGAAGATAATAACTCTCTACATGCTTATATAGATGAGGGGGGAAAAGAAAGGGGAGACAATATACAAAAGTTTGTGATATCCATCAATTTAATAACAGTTGAGCAGTGTAGTTCAACTATTTTGCAACGGAGGAAGGCATCAAAGATTCAATAAACTAGTAAGCTAACCTCTTCCAAGGCCATAACTGTAGCAGGAGCATAATCAAGTTGTCGAGCCCCATGGTTCGACACAATAATTCCAGCTGCTCCAGATTCTACAGCTAGTCTTGCTAAACTTGTCAATGAAGGGAAGTCATTAAATGCAATCGACCAGAAGAAACTGGAGGTCTAAAGAAAGAGGGAGGTGGAAAGAAGAGAAAAATTCAGGGTGTTCACGTATATTATTTTGGAATACCATCTTCTGCAGTTAATACACCCTTCAGTAGGATTGGCAAGTGTGTTATTGTCTGAAGCCATTTCACATCCTATCCAAATTTAACAAGAGAGTTTTCAGATGACAATAAGTATACATCCATTCTTCCTGCACAGATGAAGTAAAACAGCAGTATACCTTCCAGCTAAGAGACTGGTCAACTTGCCCGGCAACATATGAAGCAAGTCCAGAGTCATCAGTCTGCAGGTTCACCAAACAAAGTGTGCAGTCAGAAAAAAATGCACAACTTAAAAACTTTACTCAAGTATGTCTGATTTTTATGTTGTTTACCTTATCTATCTTTCCAAGATCCAGTCCTTCAAAGTTCTTCAGTGACAGGTTAGGTGGCAAAACAAACCTGTCAGTAGCCAAATGGAAACCACCATATCAATCAACTCTGCGTATGGAAAAAGACTAGCTAAAGACCAAATTAAACAATCAGA
Source organism: Solanum habrochaites (assembly GCA_027704765.1). NCBI lineage: Eukaryota > Viridiplantae > Streptophyta > Magnoliopsida > Solanales > Solanaceae > Solanum > Solanum habrochaites. Next base: position 28,410,122 of record JAKWJA010002496.1, read on the forward strand.
ACCTTTTGATCATGAACTGCTAAAATAGATACTTGTGCCAAATACCTGTTCTTAATATCAGCTTCCCTACGGCCAAGTCTTGGCGTATCCACAGTAAGGGCAATTGCCTTAAAACCAGCCCTTTCTGCTCTTTTCACGAGTTGCATAACGACATTCCTGTCTTTATACACCTGAAATGTACAATAATAGCCTAAAGGTTTCAAGGTTGTGTTCTAGATAATAACCTCATCTAAAAATGGAAAGCATGTTAAACCAGTTGTCATACAAATATCTGGTAGTAATGAGTAGGTGTAGTTATCAGAGGACAAACAAAGAAAAAAGGAAATTAACCAGAGAAACAAAGACCAAAGATTTGCCAAAGACACAAAAAATGACTTCAAAAACAATCGATAATAAACTCTCTTATTTCTTCTCTTCTCATATGGTATCAGAGCCTCCACGATTTTGGTGGAGATCTAAACAGATTCTGCATCCAGGAGAGTGGCCTTATGCTGCCCATCTGACCAATGCTTTAATTCCCTTCACGTTTTACTATTCTGGTATATTTCCAATTACCATTCCAGCAGCACACCTTTTTCCGATGTCTATCTTTTCTGTTATATGTTTAACATCAGCTGACCTGTCAAGTCATCAAATTACTTTTGTCCAGTCAGCGACAAGTTATTGCAAAATCAATACTATGTCATTGTCTGGTAATGTCATTGTCAAATCAACACCTACTCCGAGCCAAATCTTGTTTGTCAGGATTTGCTCGGACTCTTCGAAAATGCCAACGGGTGCGCGTCGGATTCGCCAAAAGTAGTGTATTTTTCAAGAATCCAAGACGGGTGCGGCATCAGAAGAGTCCGAAACTAAGGGATTTGGTCAAGTTGGCAGCTTATTTGCCTTAGTCGCCTAGTCAAACTAGTGGCATCCATTTCCTCAAGTTCCTTCACTTCTCAGGGATTCAACACAACCAAGTTAGTTTCACAGCACCACAGTTAAATTTATCAAGGCAGCAGATATATATCCAAAGAAAGTATATTTAGACAAATATTAGCCAAATGAATGCTTCTTAAGCAGCTACTTTTTATGATATTCAACTCAATTTTCCAGTTTTGATTTGCGGCTTAAGTTGTTTTACCACCTAACATTTGAAGCAGCATATTGAAAAAGGAGAGAATCACTATAAGTGTTGCATAGAAAATTCTTAATGAACTTTCTGAAAGTCAAGAGAATCACCAAGAATATTTTGATTGAATTTTCTTAAATAGTTAGTAGAGTATGTCATTACAATTGGGGAACTTCATGCCATTACAACTAGGGAACTTCCTTATTTCACGTAGCTCAAATCACTGCATGTGATTAATGAACCAATTCTTGAGACACTTCCTATCTTACTTCTCTTCCTTCACTGTTTAATTGCATGAAAAGCAATATTAGTTCACATCCATAATTGACTTCTGTAATATGACTATAAATCCATCGAAGGTAAGAAAATAAATAAAGCACTTAAGCCTTTTGATCATTACTTCACAGAATAGATAAGAGCTAATATGAACAATGAACAGATAAACTCACATAGAGCTGGAAAAAGCGAATGCCTGGTCCTGTTGAAGCAACCTCTTCTACACTGGAAGTACCCCATGAGGATAATGTCTAAAATAACCAACTAAATTAAAATTGATAGCAGGGACATGTATGTAAATAATGAAATTTAGGGCTATAGCCTATAGGCAAAGAGGGGGGCTATAGAAATCCAAACCATGATGGTACCAGCAGCAGATGTTGCTCGCGCTGTTGCACATTCTCCTGCATTAAAGTATTAGATTATAAGACAAGAGTTACTGGTCACCACAAGATTATGGTCACTTATGCAAATTGAAAAACTTCCAATATCTGAATGAACCAAATCAGACCATCTAACGAAAATAAGAGAAACATGATGCTATTCCAGCCAAATATCGCTTACAATCTCAAAAGTCACAGTATTAACCATGTCTCAAGTTCATCTGAAGTTGATAGTTATTTAGATTTGCATATGCTATTAACTGAAGCTACCACATTCAAACAGTTGCCTACCTATGGCATAAAGCTATTGAAAAAAACAAGTTAAAGCTTCTGATATGAACCCCTTGTGTTTTTGTGACAAATATAACTCTAAAAGAAGGAGCTCACTTGGTATTTTTTCCGTGAGACGTGCTAAGTCAATGTTCTCAACTGTACAAGATAGGATGTGAAACACTTGCTAGAATTTGGAATCATTTCTCTTTGTAATTCTGAAAAATGGCATTACATACTCTAAAGTCTAAACAACAAAGTAAACTATTTCAAATTTTGACTTTCAGGAGTGTTTCCCATCGAAAACAATGTGTTCCATCCAAACTTTCTTGATGAGCACCATTTTAATACCAATCGGGGTAATCATCCCTTCAAGAATAAGAAACGAAGAAGATGAGAACAGCAGACTTTAGCTCCTCTACCAGTATCCATACATGCATGTCCGAATCACTAACGATAGATAGAACTCAACGAGCTCTCTTTGCCATAATTCAAACAAACCATAGAAGATACCTTCAGGATGAGCCATTTTCTGCATTGCAGTCGGAGCAACCATGATGGGCATTGATATCTTATATCCCAAGACACTTGTGGTTGTATCAATATTGCTAACGTCTACAAGAATACGGGGCCTGAACCTATTTGGAAGAAGAGGAAATCTTAGTGGCTTATAGAAGATAATTCTTTTCCAACTTGCAATCTTATTACATTTCAAATGCTTCAGGTTAACAGGTCGGAATACCAACAGTGTCGATACGTTTATAGAAGTACTTACAAAATCTTAGAGAACGCATTTCGATTCTCTTGGAGTGTCCACTGGTCCTCTGCACCAGAGGCATAATAATCGTATATCATTTTGGGTAACCTCTCCTTTGCTAGGATTTCATACTCCATGACATTGGTAACACTCTCCATATTATGAAACATTAGTGCTGTCTGCTGTAGCAAATACCACAACGAATTTAAGATCAATAAGTCTGGTATTTAAATCATTTGACAGGAAAGTCAACAAAGAATCATGTGAAACAATGATTTAGGAGACGATGAGAATGAACAGAAAAGAGTAATACAAGTTTAATTTAGAAAGGGAAAAGAAGAGAAAATGAAAACATGAAACAGTTAGAAAAAATGTGTGTGCAGAAACACAAAAGCACTACCACTGAAATGGCTCCCGAGTCAGTGTAAACAGTTACAATAATTTAGGCTGACTTCCCTAGAGCAGTAGAATGATAACTTGGTACAACGGGCCTACATTTCTCTGTGTAATGTCATAAGTTAGGTTGCTCAAATTCTTCACTTTCGTTGCTGCACCCGTGTTAGATTCTCCAAAAATACACTACTTTACTTTTGGAGAATCCGACACGCACCCGTTGACATTTTTGAAAAGTCCGAGCAACATAGGTCATAAGTGCAAATACTCATTGAGTTTCATCTCCAATCAGTGAAATTGTTAAAAATGGAAGAGATAGAACAAGATGTGCAAGATGATATGATCATCCAATAGGAAAATGACACATTATTTGCTATTTAAATATTATGCTATCATGGACCCTTGAAAATTCTACAGAATATTTGATTACAGTTTGATCTACCAAATGTGAATAGGGTTCCAATCTGCAACATATACTCGGCGTGTAACATAGGAAACACATAATCTAGCAAAAAGCTTTTATTTTTGCCCTCAATTCAGATTTAACATTTCAGTATCTAGCCATCTATAAGTGGGATACAGGGTAAAAAGGAACAAGAGAAATTCACACCCCTTGAAGTATGTTGTTCATTTTCTTTTTTTTCCACCAATTAAACCGATCGCCTTCTTCAGGATACACCGATACAGCATGATTGTTTTAAAATTAAAACGTGTGACGCCCCACATTTAAGTATCAAGTGTATTAGGGGATAACATCTTATGACCTGTTGATAAAAAACGATAATTGTATTCATAACGTCAATGTACTGTTGATAACCGCAACAATACCCCTTTTTGAGATATAAAGCCTAGAGGGAAAAAAAAATTCATAACAGTGTGAGTTACCATTACCTTATACCAGCACACATACCAAGTAATTCTATTCACTAAGGCATAAAAAAAAAATAGTAAGCAGTTTTTCAAAATTTAGAACAAGAAAATCTCAAATCTCCAACTAGTCAAACCCCATATAAACTCAAGTAGTCGATATTCCCTGCCTTTTTGAATGGAAATACACATTGTTTGTTTCATCAAAACATCATTAAGTAAAATCACACACATTATCTCTTCCGTCTAAACATCATTAATCAATCAATGTTTTGTTCTCCGGATTAAAAAACAATTACACTACTAGAAACAAACCGTGAATTAATGGAAATTGGTGCTATAGAACATGACTTTCCCAACAAACCAACTCAGTAAGAAACATATTCTTATTGGGAACTTTGTAATTTTTCCATATGAAAACATTACTATTTTTAGTAGTGTTGCAACTTTTTTTCCAAGAAGAATGATTACATGACCTAAAAATGAGTAATTGAACTTGAGAAATCAAATTCAGACAAGACCATTAATCAAATCAAATCAAATTCATTCAAACCCCGATATCCAATCCAACAACGCGAAGCAGAACAAAAAAAAACCAAGATTCCATCAAATTCATATATATTTTTTCAGAATTTATAAAAGAGCACTCATTCAAATTCAAACAGAATCTTAGCAAAGAAATAACGAACGGACCTGCGCGGTGGCTGTTTTTCTTCTGTCTGGAATTCCTAAACGGTGGCCTAAAAGGGTTTTTTATTAATGTAGTTTTTTCAATAGTGAACAAATAAATATAAAATAAAACGTAAAGAAATTTGATTGGGGAAGTAAAAATAGAAATAATTTGATGCGTGGATATATGTCCAAAAGATGGGTAGAATTTGAATGTTTGTTCTTTTAAATAATAGTTGTTTATTATTGACTTTGCACATTTTTTAAGAAATTATAAATAGAAGGATATTTTTATGTATTATTTTTTAATTAAATTTAAAAACTGTAATAGAGAATAACTATAATTAGTGATAATAATAAATTAGAAATTAAGTGTAAATTATCTTTTAATTTTATAAAGTAGAACATTCAAAATAGTATAATGGATAACTATTATTAAACGGAAAAAGTATATGATTTTTGTTAGAGAAAATACATCAAATCCCCCCTCAACTTGGCATCAAAACTTACTTTAGTACTTTAACTATGCATGCGTTTAAATGTCCCCCTTAACAATTTTGAAGTGATTAAATGTCACCCTAAGAGTTGACCGGCAAAGTGAGTTGTAACACCTTGAAAATCCAAGACACATTGTAAGGTTTAAGTACTGTTTCTAAGTCCAATTTTAATGAATATAGGTCATTTAGGAGGTTTAAGAACCAAAACGTCCATGATGTCCGGGGAAGTTGGTTCAAAGGGATGTTAGTGTACCTTAGCATATTTGACTAACTTTTAGAAGTTGGAAATGTACGAAAATTGGTGGAAAGGTAGCTAATAGGTGTTTGAGTTGTTTCATAGTTGAAACGTCCAGGTACGACTCCCCAAGGATCAACCAAGTGCCCTTGAGGAGGACCCCTGTAGTTTAATGCAACACTGTCTGGCAGTGTGCATCGACGAGACAGAAGACGGACCGTGTTTGGATCGACGGGGTGTCGATGCCACCGTCGTCCCACACTTAGGCTGATGGAGATAGCCCATTCACCCGCACAGCCTTTGAACTCATCGACGGAGTGCAGAGGTGAAAGCTACGATTCGTATGTGGATCGACGGGGCGTCGATGCCACCGTCGTCCCACACTTAGACAATTGGAGGAAGCCCCTCGCCTGCACAATCTCTAACCAAGACGACGGAGTGCAGGACAGAGGAGGGATTGTCCGTCGACTCACAGACAGCCCGTCCATCGGGGTTTCATCTGTGAGGGTCGAGTTTTCTACCTAATTTAAGTTGGTCTTATTTGATTAATTAAGTAGTTTATGGGTTAGTTGGGATTTAAGGAAGACTAATTAAGTTGATTAAGTCCCACTATAAATACCCTTAACCCTCATTAACCTAAAGACAACTCTCAAATAAACTCTCTTTCGTTTCTCTTATTTCTCTCTATGAACTCACCATTGAAGACTAGCAAGGATTAGGATTTGGGGGCTGGAAAGGGACGAATTCATAGACTAGCAAGGATTAGGGTTTGGGGGCTAGAAAGGGACGAATTCACCATCAAATTGTTGGCAAACGGTAAGGTATGGGTTCTATTCACCTTTGAGACTCTTTCCTCAAAGGATTCCTTCAAAATAGATTTCAAAAAGTTGAGTTTTCTTTTAGGTTTTATTCAATTACGAAATTGAAGTTATGGATTGAGTTGTTGATGATTTATTTAAGTTATATTTAGTAGATTAACATGTTATTCAACTTGTTTATGGTAATTGTTGATGGTCTGGTATAAATTGGAGTATGATCTTCCATCCCTAACCCTAGGTAGTAATCTTGACCTAGATTGTTTTGTGATCATTCAATTGAGTTGGTTGTTGATTTGATTACTATCCTATGGTGTTATTATGATTAAATTAAAATGAATTACAGGCCTATCATGTTAGCTCTTGAGATGTGATTTAGGTTATGAATTATAATGTGAAATTAGCCTATGTATCTTGTCTCAAGTTGTGATCTAAAGATGAATTGTGTTATATAGATGCAATTGGTCTTGTTATTCTATTGGTTATCATTGTGTGATGATGTTACTCCCCAAGTTGGGTTGAGTTATGGGTTGATGGTAAGACCTGATGGTAGACTATGATGAAGACTTGGTAAGTCTGAGAATCTCTATCTTTACTTCCAATTGTGATTAATTGTTGTTAAGTCATGATATTACATTGGAGCATGCCTTATACTAGGATTATAGAGTGGTATGATGTTGAATTGAAATGTCTTGACTATGTTATGAGGTTGATTAAAGTGTATGTAATATAAGGATGGTGAAAACTATCAATGTACCTTAATATGCTATGAAATGTTAATGTGTTAACCTCACTTATATGAATTGTGATGAAAGAACTTATACTCATATAATTCTTATAGAGCAATTGATGATGATGATTATACAAGGGGTAGACCCTATGGCCTAAATTAAGCTATGATTGATAATAAAAGGCTTAAAGACATTTCAAAAAGGGACTCTAACTTAGCACTGAGTGAACTAGATAGAGGAGTGTCCTTTCCCACATAGGGAAGGTAGGAACACTACATTACTCTTGAGATTGGAGACTATAATGCATGGCGCATAAACAGGGGGCCAACTATATCTCCTAGTTCTTGAACTATGTTTCCCTATACGAATACTAGCTAGTGGATCCACATAGTTGCTATGTTTCTTATTTTGGTATTATCTTGGCAAGTAGTCCGCCTTCTTTCGGTGTAGGGTTTTTTGACACTGTTTCAACACTAGCTCATATGGTCTATGTCGGTTAAGGCAAGATGTTCTCAAAAGGTAAAACGAATTAAAGGACTTGAACTCTAACTTTGATAACCTAAGGGGTCTAGCCTAGTCTAGGTAGGGGTATGAGACTCTACCTAAATTGCACTAGTTAGCCTTGAGGGGAGTCTTAGGAGGAGGTTCTTATATATGTTTATGTTATGATAATATATGATGTATTAATGATGATCATGGCACATTGTTGATACTATATGTTGATTAGTTCATTTATGAATATGCCTTGGGTTATAATGTTAATATATGATGAAATGTAAATCTATATTCCATGATATGTAAAGTTGGACGTTGGTCATGTTTTCTTGTTAAGGATACTTGATTAAGTAAGGTTATGGGGTTTTGCTTGGTCATTGCACTTATTGACTTAATAAGGACTTGTGAGTAGTTGTCTTGCCTATTATGATATGTTTGACTCTTATTCATTCTTGTGATATTATTCCTTGATGTTAGGGTTGTAGTAAATCATGGTTTCAAGTATGTTGAGATAAGTTTTACTTGTTGAGATAGTAAGAATGTTTGGTTGATTGATATGACTTACTTGACTTTGCATTAAGTCCTTAAAGGGGTAAAATGGCAATGGAGTATATTGCAGGTTCTACAGCATATCAATGGAGTGCCAGGATTCGCAATCTTATTATCCAACACTCAACTATATCTCAGTTGAAAAAATTAAAGAATTCAATGTTAAGGCTACAGGAGTTGATAAAAAGATTTCCCACCTTAATAAAAACTGTATGATTTTTTAAAATCAATAATGCATTTTTATACTCAAAGTATTCTTGTATTCTATACATTTTCATTTCATGTATTGAAAATATTATTGCATCATAGTTATGACTAGTATGCAAATAAACTTTTTCCATTTCGGAAATTGCTTTATCCATATGATGTAAAGCTCGTTTATGTTTCCAAGCTCTTTTTCTTATGCTATGCAATGATTTTTGTATAAATTTCATTTATAAACATGTATTATGCAAAAAGCATGATATGATAATAACATATATTAACATGATATATTCAAAAAAAGTTTTGATTCCCTATAGGTACTAAGTAATTCTTCTTAATGTTTGAGTTAAAGATAAGTGCATATAGTATATCTGTAAAATTATATAGTATGTAATAAAAAGTTTGCGTGTATACCTTTCTTCTCTTTTGTCGATAAATAGTCTCTATCAATACCGCAGTATTTCTCCTTTCAGGCCATGAACAGTGTTTCGCCCTGGCGACCGCAGTCTTTGGCTACTATAATATTATTCCTCCTTAAGGCTGAAGATCGCAACCTTCACTTTCGACTATCTATGGAGTTTTAAGAAGAATGATATAAAAACTCACTTTTTATTTCATATTAATAATTTTACATATAAACTATAAAATACTTATCTAATACAACATTAATGAAATTACTTTTCCCTAGCGGGAGAAGTTACTACTCACTCTCAAACCTATTCATTCTCTAGCGTTGCTCTCTGATTGTTTCTTAGAAAAATCTCCTCTTGTTTAAGTATGAAATTCTTCCGCTTTTATAGATGTAAGGAGGGACTTATTACAAAAAAAATTATTTCAAGGTCTTCCTTGAAATATCACATAATTATCTTTTAGTCCTTTTGGATAAAATATTCTTTCTTGATAATGGACTCTCCATTATTTTTTCGTTATTGGCCGACCTGATTTGACCTTTCTTTTAGAAAAGAGGAATTCTCTTTTCTTTATGCTTTCTGACATACATGACTATGTCATCTTCCTTTTTTTGACGTAAGTGCTGACGTCTTCGTCTTTGTCTTCATCAATCATGATTATGGTCTAACATTTTGCATGCTAGTTTCCATATTTCTTCTGTGGCTCCCAACCTGTGAAGTTCAATGTCCAATATTCTTTCTCTGAGTTCCTCGAACTTTGATTTTCCTTTGGTAATCAAGAACTAATCACTATCTTGATCGATCACTTTATAGTCTTCTTTGTAAAATCTGTTTAGAATTGAGATATTATTCTTATTTAATTATTTCTACCTTTTCTTTAGATTTTGAAAGTTTTTCTTTATCTCCTGTGATTCCTATCATAGAGATATTATTCTTATTTAAGTCCCAATCTTTTATTAAAAAAGATTTTGCTAGACTTGCTTCAGATCCGTTATCTATTTGACAACAGGTTATTAATTTGGTATCATAGAAAGTTATTTCTATAAAAACTGATACTTTGAAAATTGTTTCCTTTGACATTTATATTTTTGGTAAAAAACAAGTTTCGCTTTTATATATCATTTCTATTCCATCTCTTCCAATGTTATAATCTTCTAATTTGTTTAGGAATAAATTTTCTAAAATTAGTTCTTGATTACTTTCGTGATTGATGATATAACATGGAACTGTTATTCTTATTGTATCTAGTTGTATAGGTAAATCTACCATATTTTTACAACTAAATTATTTCCTTTAAAGGTTTTGTAGATATAATATTCTCCTTCATAGATCGGTATTCCATCTATTAGAATTTCTTTTATGTGATTTGCAGTTGCTCCTGTTTGTATCAAGATTTCTTGATTTTTTCCATTCTATTCCATTGAATATTCTTCCTTTTATCGTCATTATGTTTGAAGTTTCATTTTTTAAAGAATATCTATTAGATATATTTTTTCTAATAGAGTTTCTTCCATATTCTATTGAAAGCCTAGGATTACTAATACTTCCTATTTCTTGTGTTTTTCCAAATCTAATTTCATATTCATCTGAAATTTTAGCTTGTTGAATTTCTGCTTCAACTATTCTTGCAATTCCTGCACATTCTTGATCTATTTCGATCAGTCCTTTATTTTTATACACCTTTCCATAATTTGAATTTGTAACTGTGTATAATGCCTGGTAATATATACTCATTATATGATTACCTGGTTTAAATAGATCATTTCTTTTGATCTGAAAATGTAGACTCAAAGCATCATTAAAATCGGCATCTTTGAGTGATATACAATATTTTGGATAATATGTAAATAGAAGTTTTGTATATGCTAGATTTCCTTCAACTATACCAAGATTTCCTTCTCTTGCTTTTATGAATCTTTCATCTGATAAATTTATCACTATTGGACAATTTATTCCTTCTTTAAAAGTTGATTTAACTAATATTTGAATTCCACCTAGATGAACATAATTCATTTTCTTTCTTTTTTTCCCAGGAATTTTCCTTAGAATTTGATCTATCATTGATTTTGTTAACAAGTTTAGTTTATGCTTTCCTGTTGTTTGGGTAATTTCTATTACTTTTTCTATTTCTTGATATTTATGATAAGAAATTTTATCTCTTGCAAACATCTTTGCATTCTACTTAGTAGATTATCATCTACTTTAAGATTTAATTTTAATCCTTGGATTTTCTTAAAAGTTTCTTCATCAAAGGTTGCTTTTAAGGCATAACCCTGATGATCTTCTTCTGTTTCTAAAATTTGTACATAATTTTCCCTTTCTTGTATTTCTTTATTCATTTAATCAGATTCTTCTGAACTGGTTGAACATTCTTCATAAATTTCTTCAAAGAAATCTTCACTTTCTATAGATTTTATCGATTCTAGATCCGAATCAATTTCTATTCTATCTATTTTTGAGATTTTTACTCTTTTTTTGTTACATTCGTAACTTTTATGGCCTTCTTCTCCACAATTATAGCATTTGCATTTATCCTTTGTTTTTGAAAATTCTCTTTTCTTTTTATAGTATTTTTTCTTCGGTATATATTTTTGTTTAGAGAAATTTTTTCTTTTTATTAACCCCTTTTTGAGTTGTTTTTTTCTTTTGTATGGTCTATCATCACATCCCCATTGGGTAGATGCATTGGTATACTTGCGATATATTTGTGTATTAATTCTTTTAGCTTTTCTTTGCATGTTATGGATATACAAAGTTGACCTAATCTATTTCTTAGGAAATTTATTCTCTGTCCAAGAGTATCTCCTTTTTTATTTTCCTTTCCGTATTCTTCTCTAAAATATTTAGCCCAGAAACCTGGTAATTTTTTATAGTATTTTTCTAAATAAGGCATCATTTTCTTACTGCTATCAAATATTTTATAATAATATTTTTCGAATTCACAAGTATATTCTTGAATATAACTCATTTTACAAATTTGTAATTTTTCTAGTTTTTCTTTAGCATTTCTTTATTTTCTTTTATATTTCCTTGTCCCCCAAAGAATTCATTTGCAATATATTGCTTAAGATTAATTATACCTTCTTGCAAAGAATTCTTCAATACTTCTAAGGTATCATTTTTTATTATATTTTTTGTATCTTCAGTTAATCCTGAAAACCAGTCATTTACTTTTCCCATAAAAGTGTTTATCATAATTATATATTTTTCTTCATCTGTGTAATTTCCTTTTCCTAATAGGAAGTATAGGAGCATGTTTTGAGACCAAAGGTCTAGGCTATTTTCTGGATCTCTTTTACATTCAAGATCTAGAAATTGAACACCTATATCTCCTGTTGGGAGTCTAATAGGCATAAATCTTGATTTATCATTAGTATGATAGTTTTTTGTAAAATCATTATTCTTTTTCGCTTTATTTGCAAAATTTTTATCTTCTGGCTCTTGCCATTCTTCTTTCATAGAAGTTGACGCTTCAAATCTTCCTTGGGGTCCTCCTGTCTCCCCTTTATTCATAAAAACATTTATTTTTTCTGAAAGACTTAGATCTTCTAAAGAATAAACTAGCTCATCTAATTTATTCATTTTATTTTCTTCAATTGATTTTGAATTAATTTCTACTACAGAATTATCTTCATGATTTCTTTCTAGATCATTTTCATTTTCAAAATGTAGATCTTTTTCTTTTTGTTTTTCAAGAAATCTTTGGATTAAAATTTCATCCATGCTTCCTTTCTTTTAAGTGTTTCCACTTGCTGATTTTTTATTTAATAATTCTTTAATATATTTTTAACTTACTTTTTTGTCAATTTTTTCTGTTAGATTTGTTATTCTCCCTGGAGTATTTTCTCTAATATATTTTATCTCTATTTCTATCATTTTTAACCGTAATGATAATTGTTTATTACTTTCTATGTGATCTTTTAGTAATTCAGAAATTTCTTTTAAACTCATTATTCTGAAAAATAATAATCATTATTATTATTATTATTATTATTATCATTATCATTATCATTATTTTAATCATTATCATTATCATTATCATTATCGTTATCATTATCATTATCATGATTATTATTATTATTATTATTATTATTATTATTATTATTATTATTATTATTATTATTATCATCATTATTATTATTATTATGATTATTATTATCATTATCATTATCATTATCATTATGATTATCATTATCATGATCATTATTATCATGATTATTATGATCATTATCATGATCATGATCATGATCATGATTATCATTATTATTATCATTAAGTCATATGCGGCCCCTTAAAATTGTTCGCATAATTCACTTAGACACCTCAACTAGGACTATTACCTATTAGACACTTTAATATTAAATAATATGTATCTATTGAACATAAAACTAAAACTTTTTTTAAAAATATTTTGCGTGTAATTCACGTGCATTGTCTTAAAAATGACAAATAAAATTATGACACTTGGCACATGGACCCAATCTAGCAATAAAATATAATTTTTTAATTTAAAAAAATGAAAAATAGTTTCCCTTTATTTATTAATCGCAAAAATATTTAAAAAGAAAATCTCCCTCCCCCCCACCTAACCTTTTGAATTTTCTTCTTCCTCTATCCAGTGAACCCCGGCAGCCACCATTGATAACGGAGATAACAAAAATAAAAATCTTCCGTTCAAATTTATTCTCCAATCATCTGTTATTCTCCATTCGTTTTGAGATTTTTGTGAAAATAAATAAACGTCAATAAATTATTTTTAAGATTCATGACCAAGAAAAATTGAAGGTATGTTGAATTTTTAATATCAGATTTAATAAATTAATGAGTGGCGATGTTTGTTCGATCGGAGTGATCGAAATAGAGATAGACGAATATCGATCAATTTTTAACTCCAATGTTCAAATTTTTCTTCTTCTCACATATTAAATTAGCATATCTTTTTTTACAAAAAGTGAAAAAAAAAGAATAAAACAAAATGCTAAGAATTTTGAAACCATTAGAATGGTGGGGGAAGAAGATAACCACTGATGCTAAGAATTTTGAAATCATTAGAATGGTGGGGGAAGAAGATAATCACTGGTGCATGGGTATGGGGGTTGGGGTGGGGTGGGGTGGGGTTGATAGAAATAGGGAAGAAGAAGACAACTGTTCTTCTTTTTTGTTAATTATTTTTAATAAAATTAACTTAGGGGTATAAATTAAGAAAAAAAGGAAAAATCTTATTTTGAATAAATTAACGCGCTCAAGGAAAGTGAATTACACGTTTTTGCCATGTCAGCATTTTGTGTCTAATAGGAATGACTTTTGAACAAATAAAGTATTCAATTGGCACAAGGATTAGTTGAGGTGTCTAAATAAATTATGCGGACAACTTTGAATGGCTGGAGATGACTTAGGACTTATTATCATTATTATCTTCATCATCATCATCATCATGATTATCATCATCATCATCATCATCATCAAAATCATCATCGCCATCATCATCATCATCAAAATCATCATCGTCGTCATCATCATCATCCTAATCATCATCATCATCATCATTGTCATCGTCATCATCATCATCGTCATCTCCATCGTCATCATCATCATCATAATCGTCATCATCATCGTCATCATCATCGCCTTCATCATCATCGTCGTCATCATCATCGTCATCGCCATAATCATCATCATCATCACATCACCATCATCGTCGTTGTCGTCGTCATCATCATCATCGTCATCATCATCATCATCGTCATCGTCATCGTCATCATCATCGTCATCGTCATCATCGTCATCATGATCGTCGTCATCGTCATCGTCATCATCATCGTCATCATCATCATCGTCGTCGTCGTCGTCATCATCATCATCATCATAATCATTATCATCATCGTCATCATCGTCGTTGTCGTCATCGTCATCATCATCGTCATCATCATCATCATTATCGTCGTCATCATCGTCATCGTCATTGTCATCATCATCATCATCGTCGTTGTCATCTTCATCATCTTCATAATCGTCGTAATCATCATCATCATCATCGACATCATCATTGTCATCATCATCATCATCGTCAACATCGTCGTCGTTTCATCATCATCGGCATCATCATCGTCATCATCATCGTCATCATCATCATCGTCATCATCATCATCATCGTCATCGTCGTCGTCATCATCATCATCATCATCATCTGACTGCCTACATATCTTGTGTAGCAAAAATCAAGTCAAATATAGTTCATATAAATCAAAATTTCTTTTTTCTTTATTATTATTATTATTATTATTATTATAAGTATAATATTATTATTATTATTATTATTATTATTATTATTATTGTTATTTTTATTATTACTTTTATTATTATTATTTATTATTATTATTATTATTATTGTTATTCTTATTCTTCTTATTATTATTCTTATTATTATTCTTATTATTATTCTTATTCTTATCCATTCATGAATCTATTATTACTGTTCATCTCTTTTCCTTAGCCTTTGTTCTTAAGAGTAATCTTCTTTAACCCCACCCTGGATTCGGTTATTCATAGTTCTTTTCTTAGAACATTTAACCTGACATTGTCCTAGGAATTTACAGGTTAATCCATCTATACTTTTAAGAGGCTAAGACACTAACCATATACTAAGTAAAATAGATTCATGATGATATTCATAAATTTACATGAATTTAATTAACAAGAATTAAACACACATAATTTACATATATGGGAAGTTTACCAGAAACTTAATATGAAAACTTACATTATTTGGAACAGAGTGAAGTTTCCCTTTCGGAAAACCCGAAAAGCTTCCAAACTTTACTTAAAACAAGCTTTAAAATAAAGAACTAAAAACTTTTGTACAATCTCTAAAGATAATTTTAGAGAGGAAAGAGGTTGTTTTGAGGATTTTTGAGAGTTTTTTGTAGTGATTGTATTTGCCTTTTTTCGCCTTCTGTCTCTTCCTGTCTTGATAATGCCTACTTTTATAGAGGTCTTCGGACTTCAAACTTCGGATTTCAAATGAAAAAGGAATCTTATCATCTCAGCCGGGTACACATCTGGGCCCCATCGTCACGTGAAATAATGTTCCTCTTCTTGCAATATTGTCCTTGGAGTCTGATATTTGTCTATCAATGCTTCTTATCTCTTATCTTAACATTTTTTTTTAATAAAGACGCGTCCCAACAGTTTTTCCACATGTGTGGTAGTGAGTAAAGTGAGACTCACATTTTTTGACAAAAGAGGCATTCCTCTTTAAAACTATATAAATTTTTTTTAAGTGTCTAAATTATGCAATGCAATTGAATCAAAACTCATTCCCGAGTCATCATCATTTGGGTCTTGAGCAAATTGCATTGAGTCTGAGAAATTATCGGAATTAGTTGGGCTTGGAATAGAATCTTGTCTTGGGCTTTGTATTGGGCTTGGGTTTATATGTTTGTCTTTTTCTTGTTTTTGTCTAAGTAATTTTTCTACGGTTTGGGTTATAAGAGATTCTAGATCTTTATTTTTTTGGGATTTTTTAATTTTTTGTCTAATGGTCTGGTTAAATGAAAGTGGTAATCTTCTTCTGGAAGATGAACCTTCATCTTTTTCACTTTTTGGCAAAGTGACAGCCATTAACGGGTTTGAGAAGTCTTTACCGGCCACCGTTTGAACCGGACTAGCTGTATCTTCATCCGATACAGTGGATTTCTTAGCATTCAGTGGGGAATGCACACCCATCTCATCCATTTTTATTTGGGATGGAAAACCCTGTATATCTGTCTGAGTTTGTACATCTAGTTTAGTCTTACCTTTGCTTTCCATTTTTTGGAGTCTTTCCCTGAGCTTGGCATTTTCTTGCATTAAGGCCTCATTTCTCAAGTTTAGCCTCTTGAATGCTTCGGTCATGGATGAGCAATGGTCACAAAATATGACTTTATCTGTGTCTTTTTGGATGTTGTATTGTGGAGTTTTATCTGGGTTTTGTCTGAGAGCTGGAGAAATATAATAATTTGGCCCTAATATTCCTCTAGCATAGTCTAAAGCTTCTGTAAAATCATTAAAACCTTTAAAAAGAGGTTTTTGAAAATTTTTAATCGAATCTAAAACTTCTATCCATGTCTGAAAAATACCATTTGTTTTACCATGAATTACTACATAATATTTAAATTTATTTTCTTTATTTTTACTAGTAAAATAATATCCTAAAGCATTTAAAACTGCGATAACATATTTAGTGTCTCTTTTATTATGTGCTATCCATATGTTGTCTATAAGGCATGTTTGCTGTTTGTCTAATTGACAGTTAGATAAATGTCGAAATGTCCAGTTGGACGGCTCGTATGCTATTAAATTTTGTTGTCCAAACTGCAACCTTTCTATTCTAACATCATCAATTTTATCTAGCGGTTTAAAATGCAAATTAGCTAACATTGTCTGTTTGTAAGAGTCTGCCAAACCTGAGGTTGAAGGTTGAACCTTTTTACCTTTGTCTGGTAGTAGAGGTCTCATTCTGTAAAATTTAAACTTTGATTAGTAATCTACTTAATTGATCTGCAATATTATTATCATTTCCTTTTATATGCTCAAAAATTATAGAATGATAGATTGATATAGTATCTAAAAAATTTAGCCATCTTCTTCTACTACTAGTTTTATCATTAATTTTTTGATGAAATTTCACTATGGCTTCACAATCTGTTCTTATTAGTATTTCTGGTTTATTTAGAACATAAATTCTAAAACTATTTAGACCATATATTACAGCTAAAATTTCAACATCTATACTAGCTTTATTTCCCTTTTCTTTGAATTTTCCACTTTGATAGGCACATATTTTTTCTTCCTGTTTAGAACTATATTTATGTGGTCGTGATTTTAATATTGCACCCCATCCTTCAAAACTTCCATCTGTTTCTATTATTAAATAGTCTGTTTCTAGTGGCATATTTAGATCGGGAATATTTTTTATTTTTTCTTTTATCTTTTGTACTAATTTTATATCTTCAATATTGAAATTTCTTTGTCCTTTAGTTCCTGTCTTAGAGTATAATGGTCCTGCCATTTTTCCCAAATCTTTAATAAAGGGTCTTGCATAATTAATTATACCTAAAAATTTTTGTAGATCTTTTAGATTATTTAATTTATCTGGCATGTCTAGAGCTTTTTTAGCTATATGGGGTTGTAATTTGACTTTTCCTTCTCCTAAAGTAATTCCTAAAAAATTTATATAGTTTTTACATAATTCTATTTTCTTTTTGCTAATTATTATCCCATTATTAACAAATAATCTAAAAACTGTTTGTAAATGCCCTAAATGTTCTTTTATATTTTTACTAAATACTAGGATATCATCTACATATATTAAAATAAATCTTTTATATTCTCCAAATATTTTATCCATTTTTCTTTGGAAAATTGGAGGTGCTGTTTTTAACCCAAATGGCATGACTAGCCATTCAAAATGTCCTTCAGGGCAGTTAAAAGCTGTCCATTCTATACTGTCTGGATGCATTTTTATCTGCCAGTATCCTGATTTACAATCGAATTTACTAAAAATTGTTTTTCCTTGAATTCTATTTATTAATTCTATTTTATCTGGTAATTTATATCCGTCTGTTCTAGTATTATCATTTAGTCTTTTGTAATTTATAACCATTCTAGCTTTTCCCCTAATTATTTCATTATGATTTCTTACCATAAATGCTGCTGATCTATGTTTTGAAGTAGATCTTCTTATTACTCCTAATTCTAATAGTTCTTTAATTTGTATTCTATGAAGATCATCATGAATCTATTTTACTTAGTATATGGTTAGTCTCTTAGCCTCTTAAAAGTATCGATGGATTAACCTGTAAATTCCTAGGACAATGTCAGTTTAAATATTTTAAGAAAAGAACTATGAATAACCGAATCTAGGTTGGGGTTAAAGAAGATTACTCTTAAGAATAAAGGCTAAGGGAAAGAGATGAACAGTAATAATAGATTCATGAATGGACACAGTCCATTAAAAAAAAGGAGGGGGGAAAGTTTAAACCATGAAACTAATATGATAATTACATAACAGAACAAGAGAGTGAAGGAGTACTGAGTAGGATTGTACAACATTAAAAGTTAAACGAAATAATCAATTTTCATTGAAACAATAATCTTATTGAAACATCAGCTTATTTCTGGTATCAGAGCCATAGTCCTAAAAGACCTTATATGAAAAAAGACTATTATTTTAGAAAAACTTTTGCTTTCCATAGAACTCTGTTTTATAATAGACAACATTTTAAAATAGTTAAATTATATAAAAAATCTTTAGAAAGTCATTTGTTTACATTAAAATTAAGATTATCTTTAACATATACATATAAAAATTCCGTAAAAACACTTAGAGAAACTCTTAGACAATCTCAAAAATAAATTAGTGAAGAATTAAGTCAAGTAGAATTTGAAATAAAAGAAGTAAAAGAAAGAATAAAAATAATTAAAAATAATCCATATTATTATAATTCTGTAGGATAATATATGAGAAGACCATATATGTAACGACCTGTTTAGTCGTTTCGGGCAGTAGAATCATTTGTGATAAAAACTGACTGGGTCGACGGATCACGCGACAGACCTTCATGGACCCCGTCGTCCCACACATGTGTAATTTTCCTGTTGCTCTCCTTATTGCCCTCGATGACAAGTAGGATGAACCGTCATAGGCACAACGGTCCGTCGAGCGTCTTCGTGCCAAAACACTTCAACTCTGAAATCTGGGTACTGGGAGAGACTCTCTGAACTCCGCGATGGAACTGGAGCACGGACCGTCGTAGATACGATGGACCGTCACAAAACCCTTGACTGAATTTAATTCTCTGAATCTTGTGACGGACCTGCAGGACGGACCGTCATAGACACGACGGGCCGTCACAGGTTGCGTAACCTCGACTGGGTCGGATTTCTGCTAAAAGTTTTTAAGGGGTGTTTTGGACCATTCATGACAAACTTAATGAAATTAGTGGGGTGAGTTTGATAAGTTATTTACTTAGGGATTAAAAGAAGTAACCTTAAAATAAATAGTGGGTTACTTTTATCATCTTTTATAATTGATTATATGATAATTAGGGTAAAAGAAAAAGAATTGGGAGAGGAAAAATAAAAAGAACAGGAAGAGAGGGAGAATGAGCGAGAAAAGGGAGAAGCGAAGAGGAAAGCAAAGGCATTGAGAAGTAACTTGTTGATCGTAATTCTTCGGTGGAGGTAGGTTATGGTTTATGCTATCTTCATAGTAAACTCTAAATAGCGAGTGATATGTATTGGGTGGTATTGTAAAGTCTTCTATATGCTTGATTGTGTGTTTGTATGTTGTGATTGTGAATCTTAAATCTTGAATTCTCTCTATTAAGATGACACCTTGGCATAACGAAGACTTGATGAAATAGAATTAATGAGATTAGAGGATCGGGTGTCACGTTCCGACACATAGTATTAGGGGATCGGGTGTCACGTTCCGACACGTAGTATTAGGGGATCGGGTGTCACGTTCCGACACGTAGTATTAGGGGATCGGGTGTCACGTTCCGACACGTAGTATTAGGGGATCGGGTGTCACGTTCCGACATGTAGTATTAGGGGATCGGAGTGTCACGTTCCGACACGGTAAGAATAAAGAGAAGTAATCTTGAATCATGTTAATATACTCAATTTCGAAGAACCTATGTCCCAAATGAGTATGGTGTGGAGGCTTGAGTCCTCATAGGTGCGCTTGATGTTGTTGCCCATGGTTCTTGTACTTGTTGTTTCCACCTGTTGAGTATTGTAGTTGATTTTATAATATTATTTGATATATATTGCTTTCTATTTTGAGTTGGCCGATGATACCTACACAGTACGTGTTCCTTGTACTGACCCCTACTTGTAATTTTCTTCTTTGTTATTTGTGGAGTGCAACAAGCGTGCCATCGACTTCGACTCGTCCTCAACTCTAGCCAGTTTACAGCACATCAGACTTCAGGGTGAGCTATTACTCCTAGCTCGGACTGGATTCTCTCCTTCACGTCTTGATGTCTTGAAGTTCGGACATGGACCATCTTTTTACTTATTTTTAGCTTCTTAATTACTCTTAGATTTAGAAATTTGAGGATAGATGTTCTTGGTGTGATGACTTCCAGATTTTGGGGATGATAGTTGATAAACTTTAGAAGCTTGTTTATTGGTTATATTAATATGATTTGAGTATTCCGCATTATATTTTGTTTATTATGGTTGAAATGTTGGTAAATGTTGGGGTTTAGATTTGTTGGTTCGCTCACCTAGTAAGATAAGTGTGGGTGCCACTCGCGGCTCGTTTTGGGTCGTGAAAAACTTGGTATCAGAGCTTTAGGTTCGTTGGTCTCATCACATAAGAACGAGTCTAGTAGAGTCTTGAGGAACGGTAGGGGGATGCCCTTACCTTTCTTTGAGAGGCTATAGGACTTTAGGAAAATTTCATTCTTTCTTCCTTTCGTGCTATTACTTGGGTCCAATTGGTATCTAGGTGATACAAATTGGTATCTGACCTTCTTACTCTATTTCGCAGATGGTTAGAACTAGAGCAACAATTGTGCCCACACCAGCACCGGCAAGACAGGGTGCGTCTGAGCCAGCCACTGGGGCTGTAGCTCGAAGAGGAGCAGTGGCAAGAGGCCGTGGTAGAGGTCACGGGAGGATGTCCTCTAGAGGTAGAGAACAAACACCTGGTCCAGCTAGTACTAGGGCGGTGACTCCTTTACCGACTGATGAGGTAGTAAGAGAGGGTGAGGAAGGGGAAAATGAGCAAGTGCAGGATGAGGAATTACCACCCCAACCTACCCAAGAGGTGATTAACCAGGTTCTTACTTATCTTAGCGGGTTATCTGATCAAGGCCAGACACCTCCAGTGTTTTCTGCACCAGCACCTCAGGTTCCGGGAGTACGACATGCAGCTGCTGTGGCTCCCCACATGGATGCCCCATTGGAAGTAGGCACGTTTCCTCGATTGACTACAGGGCCCATAATGACAAGTGATCAGCATGAACTTTTCACTAAATTCTTGAAGTTAAAACCTCCAGTCTTCAAGGGTGCTGAATCTGAGGATGCCTATGATTTTCTGGTTGATTGTCATGAGCTTATACATAAGATGGACATAGTAGAACGATTTGGGGTTGAGTTCGTGACCTATCAGTTTCAGGGAAATGCCAAAAATGTGGTGCGATCGTACGTTGAGTGTCAACCAGCAGAGGCACCACCTATGACTTGGGCATCATTCTCTAGCTTATTTATGGAGAAGTATATACCCCGGACTTTGAGGGACAAGAGGAGAGATGAGTTCCTGAGTCTAGAGCAAGGCAGGATGTCTGTTACTGCTTATGAGGCTAAATTTCGTGCACTATCTAGGTATGCCACCCAGCTTTGCTTCAGTCCACAAGAGCGGATTCGCCGCTTTGTGAAAGGATTGAGGTCAGATTTGCAGATCCCCGCCTTACAGGTAGCTGCTGCAGCAAAATCCTTTCAGGAAGTGGTTGACTTTGTAATAGAGGTAGAGGGGGTGAAGCCAGACAACTTCACCACGGCATCGACATCTAAGAAGTTCCGTACGGGAGGCGAATTTAGTGGTTCTTACTCCAGAGGATAGAGTTCAGGAGGGTACCCAGCCCGACCTATTCAGTCTTCACTACAGTCTGTAGCTGGGGGTCCATCGCAGACCAGTCAACATTTCTCTGAGTTTGGAGGTTATCCCCAGACTTCGTCATTCTCACAGAGACCTATGTTTGACTCCAGAGATTGTTATGGATGTGGAGAGACTTGAATTTTAGGAGGTATTATCCAAAACAGAGTTACAGACCCTCAATAATTAGAGGTAGAGGTGGTCATGGGAGAGGCCGCCATTCTGGAGGACGTGGTGGCCAAGGGAATGGTGGTCATCAAATCAGCCGGGGTGGCGGGCAAGTTGGAACTACTGCAGCACAACATGGTAGGGGCAACGGGCAGACAGGTGATAGGGCCCATTGTTATGCTTTCCCCGGGAGATCTGAAGCAAATACATCTGATGCGCTTATCACCGGTAATCTTTTGGTCTGTGATTGCATGGCTTCTGTATTATTTGATCCTGGATCTACATTTTCATATGTATCTTCCTCATTTGCTAATGGTCTTCATTTATACTGTGATTTGCTTGACATGCCTATTCGTGTTTCTACTCCTGTGGGTGAGTCCGTGATAGTTGAGAGGGTGTATAGGTCTTGTCTTGTGACTTTTGTGGGGAGCAATACTCATGTAGATTTGATTATTCTAGAGATGGTTGATTTTGATGTGATTCTGGGTATGACTTGGCTTTCTCCAAATTTTGCAATCTTGGATTTTAATGCTAAGACTGTGACATTGGCCAAGAACATATCCACTAGTGTGGGAGGGTGACTACATTTCCACCCCAGTCCGTATTATCTCTTTTCTTCGCGCTAAGAGGATGGTTAGTAAAGGTTGTTTAGCCTTCTTGGCACATCTCAGGGATGATACTTCCAAAGTACCTTCGATTAAGTCTGTTTCGATAGTCCGCGAGTTTCTGGATGTGTTTCCTGCAGACCTTCCTTGTATGCCACCGGATAGGGATATTGATTTTTGCATTGATCTGGAGCCGGGTACTCGCCCCATTTCTATACCCCCTTATAGAATGGCTCCAGCTGAGTTAAGGTAGTTAAAGGCCCAACTTCAGGAGTTGTTAGGTAAAGGCTTTATTCGACCAAGTGCATCCCCTTGGGGTGCTCCTGTCTTATTTGTGAAAAAGAAGGATGGGAGTTTTTGGATGTGCATAGACTACAGACAACTGAATAAGGTGACTATTAATAACAAGTATCCTCTTCCTCGCATTGATGATTTGTTCGATCAGTTACAAGGTGCTTGTACCTTCTAAAAGATCGATTTGAGATCTGGTTATAATCAATTGAAAATACGGGCAGTAGATGTGCCAAAGACTGCCTTTCGAACCAGGTATGGGCATTATGAATTCTTAGTAATGTCTTTTGGGTTTACGAATGCCCCTGCTGCTTTCATGAGCCTGATGAAAGGGATTTTTAAGCCATATCTGGATCTTTTTGTTATCGTATTTATTGATGATATACTGGTATACTCAAAGAGCAGGAAAGAACATGAGGAGCATTTGAGAATGGTATTGGAAGTGTTGAGAGAGAAAAAGCTTTATGCCAAATTCTCCAAGTGTGTGTTTTGGATAGATTCAGTGTCCTTCTTGGGGCACGTAGTTTCTAAGGATGGAGTGATGGTGGATCCTTCCAAGATTGAAGCAGTGAAGAGTTGGGTAAGACCTACTAATTTTACAGAGGTAAGGAGTTTTGTTGGCTTAGCTAGCTACTCCCTACGATTTGTCAAGGGATTTTCTTCTGTTGCTTCCCAACTGATAAATTTGACAAAGAAGAATGTTCCATTTGTATGGTCGGACGAATGTGAAGAAAGCTTCCAGAACCTCAAGACCTTGTTGACTATTGCACCAATTCTTACCTTGCCAGTGGAAGGTAAGAATTTCATTGTGTATTGTGATGCATCTTACTCTGGTTTGGGTGCAGTGCTAATGCAGGAGAAGAATGTAATTGCTTATGCTTCGAGGCAACTAAAGGTGCATGAACACAACTATCCCACCCATGATTTGGAGTTGGCTGCAGTAGTGTTTGCATTAAAGTAATGGAGACATTATCTATATGGGGTTAAGTGTGAAGTCTATACAGATCATCGTAGTTTATAGTATGTCTTTACTCAGAAAGATTTGAATTTGAGACAGAGGAGGTGGATGGAACTACTGAAGGACAACGATATTACTATCTTGTATCACCCAGGAAAAGCTAATGTTGTGGCAGATGCTTTAAGTAGAAAGGCAGGGAGCATGGGAAGTCTAGCTTACTTGTAGGTTTCTAGACGCCCATTGGCTAGGGAGGTTCAGACTCTGGCTAATGACTTTATGAGGTTGGAAGTACTGGAGAAGGGAGGATTTTTGGCCTGTGTGGAGGCAAGATCTTCTTTTCTTGACAAGATTAAGGGAAAACAGTTTACTGATGATAAGTTGAGCCGAATTCGAGATATGGTATTACGAGGAGAGGCTAAAGAGGCAATAATTGATGAGGAAGGCATTTTGAGAATTAAGGGAAGGATGTGTGTGCCCCGGGTTGATAATTTGATTCACACTATTCTTACAGAGGCTCATAGTTCAAGGTACTCTATACATCCTGGTGCAACCAAGATGTATCGTGACCTAAAGCAACATTTTTGGTGGAGTAGGATGAAGCGTGACATTGTTGATTTTGTTGCCCAATGCCCGAATTGTCAGCAGGTAAAGTATGAGCACCAGAGGCCCGGAGGAACACTTCAGAAAATGCCCATTTCTGAATGGAAATGGGAAAGAATTGCAATGGATTTTGTAGTTGGTCTTCCAAAGACATTGGGGAAGTATGACTCCATTTGGGTAATTGTCGATAGGTTAACTAAGTCTGCTCACTTCATTCCGGTCAAGATGACTTACAATGCAGAGAAGTTAGCCAAACTCTATATCTCAAAAATTGTTCGATTGCATGGAGTCCCACTTTCCATCATATCAGATAGGGGTACGCAATTTACTTCTATGTTTTGGAGAACATTGCATGCTGAATTAGGTACTCGATTGGATCTTAGTATCGCATTTCACCCTCAGACCGATGGTCAGTCTGAGCGAACGATTCAGGTGTTGGAGGATATGCTTCGTGCATGTGTAATAGATTTTGGTGGTCATTGGGATAACTTCTTGCCCTTAGCAGAGTTTTCATACAATAATAGCTATCACTCAAGTATTGATATGGCCCCATTTGAGGCACTGTATGGGAGGAGATGTAGGTCTCCCATTGGTTGGTTTGATGCATTTGAGGTAAGACCATGGGGTACCGATCTTTTGAGGGAATCGTTAGATAAAGTAAAATTCATTCAGGAGAAGTGATATACCGTGGCTTCACGGTATAATTAATACTTTTAACTCAAGTTTAGTGTGTCCAAAAGCCCTTTTTATGCTAATTTTTATACAAGTTTCTCTTTGTTTTGCAGGAAATCTGTCCAGAGCCAATTGCGGAGATTTTGAGAGAGAAGCTGCTGAAGGAAGATGGGGAAGTCTGACAAGTGTGGGATTACGAGGCTTGTGACGGTCCGTCATGGCCATGACGGTCCGTCCTGCATGTACGTCATGAAGATCAGAGAAGTGATCCCAGTACCCAAATTCCAAGAGTTGAAGTCTTTTGAAACGAGACCCTCGACGGACCGTTATGCCTATGACGGTCCGTCACACTTGCCGTTGAGGGGAATGAAGAGAGAAGCAGAGGAAAATGCACAAGTATGGGACGACGGAGTCCACGACGGTCCGTCATGACCACGACGGTCCGTCGCGTGGTCCGTCGACCCAGCCGCGTTTTGGCAGATTTCCAGTAATTAGAATTCTTGTTTAATTAGGTTTTTGTATTTTTTATAAATAGTTTGAAAAACCTCGTTTTTGAGGTTAGACACCTGATAATTAGACTCTACAATATTAGAACTCATATTATTATTAGAAATTATTGATTAGTGTTTGATCCTTTGAGATTCTTACAAGTACTTTTTGGTGATTAATCAAGCAATCTTTTGACTTTACTCTTTCTCATTGAAGTAAGTACATGAATTCTTATTTAATATATTTGAATATTGTGTTTATGGCGATGAGTAACTAAACTCCATAACTAGGGTTGTGGGAACCATAGGCAAATAATGAGATAAACCCTAGCTAAAATAACAATTCTAGAATAGTGTCTTGCATGTATTAATAATTCTTTCGCTTAGAAGTCTTTTTAACGGATGATCAACGTTAGAACTCGCCTTAATGCTACTTGCCGGACCAAGGAGGTAGATAAGGAAAAGAATTATTAACATAGATTTAGTGTATACTATCTAATAGGCTAGTATTGATTGGTACAAGGTAGTAACTTAGTCAAATATCGAATACGATGCTTAATATGAGGTAACGATAAGGGTTAGGAAAGCAACACACGTAGCCGGACCAAGGTGCGGAGTGAGATTTTCTAGATGCCGGACCAAGGATTTAGAAATACATAACTTATCACTTTGCATGCAAGATACTAGGAAAGAATTGTTATAGTTAGAATTATCAAGTTATGAACCTGTGGGGAACACGTAAACCCTAGTTACTTTGATTAATTATTAAAACCCAACTCTAAAAGCTGTTAAGTGTCTCTTTCAATTTCGTTAGTTCTTTTTAGTTCTTTTTACTTATTAGGAGATACAAACTCCCCTTTTTACAGTTTTATGTTTTTACTTTCTAAGGAATTTGTCAACCGAACAATAGTAATAACCAGTTAAAGTTAAGTCTAGACTATTTTCCTCGTGGAACGATCCCAACCTCACTAGTTGGGTTATTTACTTGACGCGACCGCTTTACTTCTCAGTTGAGAAGTAAATTTGAGCGTATCATTTTGGCGCCGCTGCCGGGGAAAGTAGCTTTTAGATTAATTTTAACTTATTACTATAATTTAGTTGATATTTTCTTGATTTTACTTGTTTTTATTGTTTTTGATTCTTTTCAGAACTATCCTCCTTGTATGCCAAATACACGGAGAGGAAGAGAACCATTGTTCCCCTACGATCACGAGTTGAGCGTACACTGCGAAACATGAATCGTAATTTGGGAATCAATGATGATGATCCAAACCAGAACATCCCAGCTCCGGTTGATGTTCATGGTCAGATGTTACCCGAACTCCGGGTGAACATCAACAGAGGGGACAGAATCCCGCTCCACGGCCCCAAGCATACTACAGAGGCTATGATAACATAGCAGATTCGGATGGGCACTGGTTTTGCCTCCTCTACCACCAGGCCACACTTTTGTGGTAACTAGTAGTCTGATGCAAATGCTCACTGCCAGAGGTTTGTTTTCAGGGCTACCTTCTGAGGATCCACATGCCCATATAGCTAAGGTAAGGGCAGTGTGCAAAAAGTTGTGTGGGGAGGCCTGACTTGGATCTAGATGTGATAGGGCTCAGAGTGTTTCCTCTCTCACTGACGGGAGAGGCTGCTATGTGGTTCACTGAGCTCCCATACAACTCCATCTTTACTTGGAATCAACTGAGGGATGTCTTTTTAGCACGCTACTATCCGGTCTCTAAGAAACTAAACACAAAGACAGGGTGAATAACTTTGTGGCACTACCAGGAGAGTCAGTTAGTAGTTCTTGGGATAGATTCACCTCATTCTTGAGAAGTGTTCCAATCACCGTATAGATGATGAGTCGCTGAAAGAATATTTCTATAGGGGCCAAGATGATAACAACAAAGCGGTATTGGACACTATAGCAGGTGGATCGTATGGAGAATGTCCTTATGCAGAGATCGCTGAAAAATTGGAAAAAATCTCCCGAAATAACAAAGCTTGGAGTACTAGAAAGTCTGATACAGGGAGAACACCTTTGCAGTGCAGTCCACTCACAACCCATCCACAGATGATATTCGTGAAGAAATGGCTCAAATGAGAACTGAGCTTGGGTGGTACTAAAACATGTCACTGGGGTGCAGAAAAGGTTAATGCAGTCAACTACTTGGCTAAACCACCACCTCCAATTGATGAGTGTTATTATGAGGAGGATTCCTATGCAGTAAATGAACAGATGGGGGGTTTTCGACCAAGCGCCCAAGGCTCAAATCAGGATAATTGGCGCCAAGTCAAGGGAACCAAGGTCGGAACTATGGTACTACAATCGTGAGGGTCATTATGTCAGAGATGGAAACTTCAATGCGACAACAACTTCAACAGGGGTAACTATGGTAATAGAAACGACAGGAATGGACCCTATGTTCCTCCTCAAAATCGGGAAGTTACTCCTAGGGATGGTAGAGGTAGTATGTCACGAGTTGAGGATATGTTGCATAAATGATTGAGGAGTTCGAGTGATGCTAGTGATGAGCACAATAAAGAGTTGAGAAATGATTTAGCGGGTATTGGGCAAAAGTTGATACCCATGCAATATCAATTAAGCAACTTGAGTTACAATTGGCCCAATTATCTGCAACTGTGAACACACGGCAACCGGGCACTCTTCCTAGCAACACTGTCCAAAATCTGAAAAAATGATGGACATTGTATGGCAATTACTACTCGCGGGGGTAAGCAAACCATTGATCCACCTATGCATCTGATGAGAATAAGGTGACAACAGAATCTGATAAAGTGTAGAAGTTGATGCTGAAGTAGGGGATAACACTGCAAAAGATGCTGAAGTGCCTAAACAGGTAACTCCTATGCCTAGGCCACCACCCCCATTTCCTCAGAGGTTAGTGAAAAAGACCGAGGATGGTAAATACCGGCGTTTTATAACAATGTTGAGGCAACTTTCTATCAATGTCCCGTTGGTAGAAGCTTTAGAACAAATGCCCGGTTACGCCAAATTTATGAAAGATCTGGTTACAAAGAAACGATCGGTCACTTTTGAGGATGATGATAGAATGCAGCATTGTAGTGCTATTGCTACAAGATCTCTGGTCCAAAAGAAAGAAGATCCAGGTGCGTTTACTATTCCTTGTACAATCGGGCTATTACATTTTGCGAAAGCACTATGTGATTTGGGGGCAAGCATAAATCTCATGCCCCTCTCGATTTACAAGAAGTTGGGTTTGGGTGACCCAAAGCCCACTGCGATGCGGCTACTGATGGCTGATCGAACGGTAAAACGACCTATAGGGATACTCCACGATGTGCTAGTAAAAGTGGAGTCATTCATATTCCCAGCAGATTTTGTTATTCTTGATTGCGAGGTCGATTTTGAAGTGCCCATTATTCTTGGGAGGCCATTCCTTGCTACGGGAAGAGCCTTAGTAGACATGGAAAAGGGGCAAATGAAATTTCGATTGAACATGAGGAAGTGACCTTTAATGTTTGTAGGTCCATGAGGCAGAGTGGTGAGCTCCAATCGGCATCTGCTATATCCTACAACATGGGTGAGGCATTTGAGACACAAATAGAAGAACGTCTAGGTGTCGAAGCATTAGCGGCAGTGATAATGAACTTTGATAGCGATTGCATTGAGGAGTAAGAGTCGTTAGTCGCGGCTCTTGACCGAGGTGATGTTCGTTTTAAAAACCGAAGAAATTGAGCTCGATATGAAGAATCGCGAGTCCCCACCCGCGAAACCATCTATAGAGGAAGCTCCAAAAGTTGAATTAAAAGCTCTCCCATCCCATCTTAGGTATGAATTCTTAGGAAATGGTGACACTTTACTGGTAATCATTGCGTCAGACTTGGATGAACAACAGGTTCAGAGTTTGGTGAAGGTACTAAAAAGGTTCAAAAGAGCCATTGGGTGGACCATTGCGGACATTATTGGGATCCCTCCGGATATTTGCTCTCATAAAATCCAACTCATGCCTGATCATAAGCCGAGTATTGAGCACCAGAGACGCTTGAATCCTCCTATGCAAGAGGTTGTGAAGAAGGAAATTATCAAGTGGTTGGTCGGGAGTAATCTATCCAATCGCCGATAGTGTGGGTATGCCCGGGTCAGTGTGTACCTAAGAAAGGGGGAATGACTGTGGTCCCCAACGAAAAGAATGAACTTGTTCCATGAGACCGGTTACTGGATGATGGTGTGTATGGATTACCGTAAACTGAAACTCATGGACTGAAAAAGACCATTTTCCCATCCCTTCATGGATCATGTTGGATAGACTGCCGGAAAGGGTGGTATTGGTTTTCTTGATGGGTATTCGGGGTATAATCAGATTTCTATTGCACCAGAAGATCAAGAGAAACCAAACCACTTTCACTTGTCCATATGGGACTTTTACGTTCAGAAGAATGCCATTTGGGTTGTGCAATGCAACCGCAACCTTTCAGAGATGTATGATGTCAATATTTCTGACATGGTGGAGGTACTATAGAGGTTTTTATGATGATTTTTCGGTGGTTGGTGATTCATTCGAGCGGTGCTTAAATAATTATCTGAGGTTCTTAAGAGATGTGAAGACTGCAATTTGGTACTAACTGGGAAAAGTGCCATTTCATGGTTAAAGAGGGTATTGTGTTGGGTCAATCGCATTTCAGAAGAAGGGCATAGAGTTGATCGAGCTAAAGTTGAGGTAATAGAGAGACTGCCCCCACAATCTCTGTGAGGTTGTGAGAAGCTTTCTTAGGCATGCAGGTTTTTTACGAAGATTCATCAAAGACTTTTCAAGATTGCACACCCATTGTGCAAACTGCTGGAGAAAGACTGCAAATTTTGCTTTGATGAATCTTGTCTTAAGGCATTCGGTGACTAAAAGAAAATTGTGTCTGCACCCATCATTATTTCCCCGGATTGGAGCAGTCCATTTGAGGTAATGTGCGATGCTAGTGGGGTAGCTCTTGGTGTAGTACTGGGACAGAGGAAAAACAAAATCCTTCACCCCATTACTTGCTAGTAAAGCCCTAAATGAATCTCAGAAGAACTACACAGTGACTGAGCAAGAACTCCTAGCAGTAGTGTTTGCTTTTGAGAAATTTCGCTCCTATTGCTAGGTACCCGAGTTATAGTTCATACTGTATTCAGCATGAGATATTTGATGGCGAAAAAAGGATGCGAAACCAAGGTTGATTCGCTGGGTATTACTGCTGCAGAATTTGACTTTGAAGTGGCTGGATAGAAAAGGGACTGAAAATGAAGTTGCTGATCACTTGTCTCGTCTAGAGGATGAAGCTATGAGAGAGTTAGGGGATAAGACTGACATTGATGATACTTTCCCCGATGAACATGTATTGGCTGCTTCACAAGACTTGATTCCATGGTTCGCAGATTTTGCGAACTATCTGGCTAGTGATATTGTTCCATCAGACTTGTCCTTTCATCAAAAAAAAGTTCATATACGATGTGAAGAAGTTCTTTGGGATGAACCATACTTGTATAGGAGTTGTGCCGACGGGCTTATTCGGCGTTGTGTGCCAGAATGTGAAATGTTGAGTGTATTGGAGGCATGCCATTCTTCACCTTTTGGCGGACATCACAGTGGTATCCGAACCGCTCACAAAATATTGCAATGTGGTTTACTATTGGCCAACTCTTCATCAAGATGCTCATGGGTTTGCTAAGCATGTGACAAATGTCACGTGATGGTGGTATTTCAAGAAAGCAAGAGCTCCCTCTCAAACCCCATTCTTGTGATGAGTTATTTGATGTGTGGGGTATTGACTTTATGGGCCCTTTCGTGAGTTCTCATGGGATGAAGTACATTCTAGTAGCAGTTGATTATGTATCTAAATGGGTCGAAGCCATAGCACTCGCAAACAATGAAGGGAAGAGTGTCACGGCATTTTTGAAAAAGAATATATTCTCTCGTTTTGGCACCCCAAGGGCTATATTAGTGATGGGGGCTCCCACTTCTGCAACAGATTTATCAAAGGGTTACTGGAGAAATATGGGGTTCGCCATAATGTGGCCACTCCTTACCACCCTCAAACTAGTGGGCAAGTTGAAGTGTCGAATCGAGAGATCAAGCAGATATTGTCAAAACAGTGAACGCTAGTAGAACGGATTGGTCAGGAGGCTTGATGATGCTCTTTGGGCCCAACCGGACAGCATATAAGACTCCCATTTGTATGTCTCCATACCAATTGTATATGGGAAGGCTTGTCATCTACCGGTTGAGTTAGAGCATAAAGCCATGTGGCTATGAAGAAGTTAAAAATGGATTGGAACGAAGCTGCAAGCACCGGTTAAATGGGTTGAATGAACTTGATGAATTCGAATTCCTCCTAAAAGCCTATGAAAGTTCAGCCCTATACAAAGAAAATGAGAAGTAACCATGACAAACAAATTGAAAAACGAGAGTTTATGGTTGGGGATTTGGTGTCTTTTATTCAATTCCAGATTGGCGCTTGTTTCCAGGCAAGCTCAAGTCCAAATGAGGGTTCTTCCACCTGTTACCCAACTATTCCCTCATGGAGCAGTTGAGTTGGAAACCAAGAGGGCGTGCGTTCAAGGTGATGGACAGCGCATAAAAATCTATCTCGGGCAGGCTGAATCGGCGAATGAAGTGATCGAGGCGTACCATCTTGATGAAGTCTGAGTAATCAAGTGTCCCCAGTCGTGCCGCGACATTAATCAGCGCTTGTTGGGAGGCAACCCAATACTTATCGTCTTTTTAAATAATGGTAGCATTTTCTTTCTATTAATGGGTTTTTAAATTGCAGGCACATCACCCAGGAAATTCTGCAGAACACTCTTCGCAGTAGCCACTGACGGATACACACGAACGGACCGTTGCGTATGTGACGACCGTCGTGGTATCCGTCACACCAGGTACCAGTTCTGTCATTTGAATATTAGGGGCACACACGACGGAACCTACGACGTCCCGTCACATAACCGACGGT